>CAMZMU010000041.1:129215839-130415839 GCA_947311845.1 Poa pratensis | reverse complement strand
TGTCAACAACCAATTTTTGTATGTACAAACTATGTATCTCATTTGCTAAGAACCAGGAAAATACATTTTTTCTATTTGAAAATCTGTATCAAGAGGAAAGAGGAGCATCGCGTGTACCTTCATGGCGTGTTTGTTCTCATCTCCAATGTTTTCGATGGGGTTTAGTGGACATGAATGTAATCCTCCATAATCACATGGAGTTATTTATTCCCAAAAAACAAGAGTTGATCACAAATTAAGTTCTGGTGTAAATGTTGTTTAGTTTGCTTCGTCAATTCGATAAAATGCAAATCGTAAGTTTATCCGATCATATTACTTCTCGGTGGATTTTTAAACTACAATTCATTGTTCATATATGATCCAAATCACAAAAAGGTGGTTTTCCATTTTAGAAATGATTAGAATCACCTGACTCGAGTATGAATAAAAAACAACTCAACAAATGCTCATCTCGTTTTATCTCCCATAGATTCTTCACTCACCTTCCTTCCTCGTGAAATTCTTTCCCCACCGTGACACCTCCCTTTCCAAGTTCTTTCGATCACCTCCATATATTTCTCTCACGAGCACTACCTCGTTACTCTACGCATCATCCTCCTCCACGCATCATTGGTACTCACACTGGAGATCGAAGTGAAGCCACCGAGCTCCGAGACGGTGTGAGTATGCAGAACAGTTCTAGGGTCATCGGATCTGGCTATGTTGGTGCTCTAGTGAGCGGATCTGAAGCCGGCGACCCCAAATTGAAAATCAATGTCCTTATGCCTTAATGTAGAGTATGTTACTCTCACTGTGGATCGTTTTAGAGATATACGCTTCTGTACAGTCATATTGATGGCATCGAGCCATGTGAATAGTATACATTCTCTTGCATTATTAATATTTCTCATATTCATGCAACTATTCAAAGATGTGCAGTTCGAAGGATCGATGAAGAATAAAACCGACAGTTTTCCCTCATGAGTCGTCGCACGTATAGCTCACGGAGCTGGGAACTCAGACTGTAAGACCTACGTGTCCATGAAAACAGGACGTGCTTGCAAAACATAGTGGGGCTGCACATTTGCCTAAACCCTAAACCAACGTGCATGCATCATGGGTGCTCAAGTTCTACCGATCGATCCACTCCCGCGAATCATAGCACGTATGCATGCACCGACATATTGTGTAACTCCATCACGAGGTATAGCTAGGACACGACGACTCGGCTATTTATACAGCCAAAGCTTATGATCAAGATCGTCAGGGCTTTGGAGCTAGCATCGCAACACTACATTTACAGGCAAAACTAGCAGTACTGCGGGACACAGGAGAATCAATAATGGCTGCTGCGTTCGTCCTGTCCAAGAGCCTGGCCACCACCTGCCTGCTCGCCGTGCTCCTCGCCGGCTGCCTGGCCGTCGCGCTGCCCACCGCCGACGCGCGCCGTCTCCTCGTCACGGCAATGCAACCAGCGGCGTCTCCAGGGTTCGCGCCGTCGCCGGAGCCAGGCGGTGAGGACGGTTAACACGGCGCTGGCCGGACGCTATTTGAAGGTCGTGGCTGCTCGCCGACGGCTTCGGCTCGCGGGGAGGTTGCTTGTTGGCGTCGGACTCTAAGGGGAAAAGCTGCTCTATTCCGTATGCATCGAGCGCGTGTCTCCGGCTACGGTCGATCCATTTTGCCATGTTTGTTGCGTGGATCAGTGATTCAGTGGGACGTGGCATTGGATTTGTATGTAACTTTATACTCTACTTATTTTAAGCAATTACAATTCGTTTCTCTGTTTTATTTGTCATTCGTTTGAACAATTTAATCGTGCACGGGTTGTACTGAAGCAAGTTTGTATATTTATTGATTAATAATCATGCGAATGGGAGGTGCCGAAACGTAACTAAGTGAAGATCAATTTCGGTGCCTCGTTTATGGAAATCGTCGGGCACAGGAGTTTGGTGCTTTGTGATTCGATCATGCGAGATCGTCCCTTCATTCATGCTGAAGCTTTCGCATGTACTGAAGCAATCAATGGTGTTGGGACTTGGGAGTTTTGGTGCTCACCGGGTCGTTTTTGAATCAGACTCACAAATCCTGGGTGTGTGCGCTCAAAATCGCCAGACTATGACC
This sequence comes from Poa pratensis, assembly GCA_947311845.1. Taxonomy (NCBI): domain Eukaryota; kingdom Viridiplantae; phylum Streptophyta; class Magnoliopsida; order Poales; family Poaceae; genus Poa; species Poa pratensis. The sequence continues at coordinate 130,413,736 of CAMZMU010000041.1, read as the reverse complement.
TATCAGATTTTGGCGACCTTTTCGTGAAGCAAGAAGCTCATGGATCCTAAACTTAGGCCTCCTTTGATTCGTAGGATCTAAAAATAAAGGAATAGGGATAGGAATAGGAACATGATAGGAATGCAGCCGTTAAACCCAGGATGGGACAGTACGGGAATATTTCCTTGTTAGGTTGTTTGATATGTAGGAAGGGAAAAGTAAGAGGAATTTAACAGGAACTTGATTAGCATAAATAATAAGCAAGGGCATGGTGTATGTGGCCGTGATGCAACAGTAGTATTAGCTCAGGTTTAGCACTCATTTTCGATGGATTTTGAAACTACAATTCATTGTTCATATATGATCCAAAATCGCCAAGAGCGCTCCTCTCATTTTCTCTCCATAGATTCTTCACTCATCCTTGTTCCTGTGAAATTCTTTCCCACTGTGACACCTCCCTTTCCAAGTTCTTTCGATCACCTCCATTTCTCCTCCCGAGCACCTAGCTTTCCCTTCGCGTACCCCGCTCGCGTAGGTAGCTAATGGGTTTCGGCCAGTTTGCGCGTAGCTTCCTTGTTCTTTTTCTAAAATGAATGTTTTTCACATCTGAAGCAATTTCGAATTTGAATAAATTTCAAAAATGAACAATTTTTAATCTAAATAAATTTCAAAATTTGTGTTTTTTGTAAATGAAAATTTTCGAAAATGAACGATTTTTTAATCTGAACAAATTTAAAAAATGAACAAATTTCGAATCTGAACAAATTTTGTAAATGAACAAATTTCAAAAATGAACAATTTTTGAATCTGAACAAATTTTGAATCTGAACAAATTTCAAAATTTGAACAAATTTCATAAATGAACAATTTTTGAATCTGAACAAATTTCGTAAATGAACAAATTTCAAAAATGAACAAATTTCGGATCTGAACAAATTTCAAAATCTGAACAAATTTTGTAATGAACAAATTTCGAATCTGAACAAATTTCAAAATTTGAACAAATTTCATAAATGAACAATTTTGGAATTGAACAAATTTCGTAAATGAACAAAATTCGAAAATAAACAATTTCAGAATGAACAAATTTAAAAAATGAACATTTTTCAAATCTTTTTTTTAAAAATGATATAAAAAAGAAAGAAAAATGAAAAGAAAAAGGAAAATGAAAAACAGAGAAGAAAACAAAAAAAAAACAAAACAGGAAAACTAACGTTGGAGGCGAGAATGGGCCGGCCATTTTAACCGCGGGGGGTACGCGACGGTTCGTACCGATCGCGGTACGCGGTGTATAGGATTTACGAAAATTAAATATGGACACCACCATCTCAATACAGATTTTCAAAACAAAACAAAAATGTCAATAACCAATTTTTGTATGTACAAACTATGTATCTCATTTGCTAAGAACCAGGAAAATACATTTTTTTCTATTTGAAAATCTGCATCAAGAGGAAAGAGGAGCATCGTGTGTACCTTCATGGCGTGTTTGTTTCATCTCCAATGTTTTCGATGGGGTTTAGTGGACATGAATGTAATCCTCCATAACATGGAGTTATTTATTCCCAAAAAACAAGAGTTGATCACAAATTAAGTTCTGGTGTAAATGTTGTTTAGTTTGCTTCGTCAATTCGATAAAATGCAAACCGTAAGTTTATCCCGATCATATTACTTCTCGGTGGATTTTTAAACTACAATTCATGTTCATATGATCCAAAATCACAAAAAGGTGGTTTTCCATTTAGAAATGATTAGAATCACTGACTCGAGTATGAATAAAAAACAACTCAACCAAATGCTCATCTCGTTTTATCTCCCGTAGATTCTTCACTCACCCTTCCTTCCTCGTGAAATTCTTTCCCCACCGTGACACCTCCCTTTCCAAGTTTTTTCGATCACCTCCATATATTTTCCTCGCGGCACCTACCTCGTTCCCCTATGCATCATCCTCTCACACATCATTGGTACCTCACACTGGAGATCGAAGTGAAGCCACCGAGCTCCGAGACGGTGTGAGTACCATGCAGAACGTTATAGGGTATCGGATCTGGATCTGTTGGTGCTCTAGTGAGCCGGATCCGAAGCGGCGACCCCAAATTGAAACTAAATGTCCTCATGTCTTAATGTAGAGTATGTTTACTCTCACTATGGCTAGTTTTAGAGATATACGCTATTGTATGGTAGTATTGATGGCACCGACCACGTGAATAGTATACATTCTCTTGCGTTATTAATATTTTCTCATATTCATGCAACTATTCAAAGATGTGCAGTTCTTCTGTATACTCGAAGGATCGATGAAGAATAAAACCGACAGTTTTCCTCATGAGTCGACAGTCGTCGCACGTATAGCTTACGGAGTGGGAACTCAGATGGTAAGACCTACGTGTCCATGAAAACAGGACGTGCGCTTGCACAAACATAGTGGGGCTGCACTGATCGATCCACTCCCGCGAATCATAGCACACATATTGTGTAACTCAATCACGACATGTACTAGGACTCGATCGGTATTTATACAGGCAACAGCTTATGATCAAGATCGTCAGGGCTTGGAGTAGCATCGCAACAATATACATTTACGGGCAAAACTAGCAGTACTGCGGGACACCGGAGAATCAAGATGGCTGCTGCGCTCGTCGTGTCCAAGAGCCTGGCCACCACCTGCTGCTCGCCCTGCTCCTCACTGGCTGCCTGGCCATCGCGTTGCCCACCGCCAACGCGCGCCGACTTCGCCACGGCGATGCCACCAGCGGCGTCTCCAGGGTTCGCGCCGACGCCGGAGTCAGGCGGTGAGGACGGTAACTACGGCGCTGGCCGGACGCTATTCGAAGATCGTGGGCTGCTCCCGGTGGCTTCCGGCTTTGCGGGGAGGTTGCTTCTTGGCGTCGGGTCTAAGGGAAAAGCTCTGTTCTATTCTGCAATTTTGCAATGTTTGTTACGTGGATCAGTGGGACTGGATTTGTATGTAACTCTATACTGTACTTCCAATTTGTTTCCCTCTGTGCTCTGTTCTATGAGGAGCAATTTATTTGTCGTTCGTTTGAACAATTTAATCATTCACGGATTGTACGAAGAACGTTTGTATTTATTGCTTAATATTTAAAATGAATTAATTAATTTTGTGCTGCATACCAATAAACCTTGGTCGGGTTTATAGGTCCCGCGGCTATCACTAAATTATCAATTTGACCAACGTAATACGAGATGTATATTACAAAAATATATGATTAGAAATTCAGATGTTATTTTCTAGTGGCATATAATTTTATCTTATATTGGTAAAATTAAATGATTGAATGTAATACATTTTTGTTTTAAATACAAGGCCACTATCAGAAATAGAATTTGTTTTATATAAAGCCACTATCTTTTTTTGAGACAGTTGATTAGTGCAACGTTCTTGGCAATATAGAGAAAGACACACATGTAATATGTTTAATTAACCTGTAACACGAGAGATTGTCACACAGTAAGTCATGATAGCTATATTTGTGCTTTGTTTTACAGATTTTGAAAAAACTAGATAGTGGCGTTATATACAAAAATGAAAATATCTCGATAAACACTCAAGTCCACTCAACCGGAATATAAAATATAGTAGTAGCTGTGTTTCATTTCGCGCACAGTTGTTTTTTCAGCCACTATATTCTGCCACGTGTGTGTTTGTCATTTGTACTAAGAAGAAAAAGCGTGTGTGACAGCAATGAAACACATCCAGAAAATGAACGTGTCGGGAAAGTTTCATTCGCGCGTGAGCGCTCTGGACGGCCCACCATTTGGATATGGGTTTGTCCAAGAAAGCCCAAATAAATTGAATGGGCTTAATACAAACTAAAAAGAGATATGGACTTTCCCTTTTCTGTCCCCAGCTTAGAAAAACGTAGCAGGTGAGACACCTTCTTTTCTCACGAAACGAAAAACCAGATCGATCTGCACACGCGGATGAAACGAAAACAAACGAGAAAAAAAGAAAGAAAGTGAGGGTGGAGAAGGGATCATGAATGAAGAGGACGAAGATCTTGTGCGAGGCTCTGGTTTTGATGCTAACATGAATGCTATCTAGATGCAGGTGAGCCAAAAAAAGAGTATTTTTCTACTTTCTAATTAGTACATGAAATTGTCAATATGAACAAAAAAATATGATAGCAGTAACAGAGAATATTTTATCTTACCAGGTACACAAACAGTAGCAATGCGTTTGTGGTGCCAAAGAAGAAACGTACGGGTTCGGGAAGGCGGCATAAAAGTCTACAGATTCATCTCCATCGTCTCTTCAGTTGCAGCAGGATGCCAACGACAAACAAAGCGCCACAACGGAAGAATTTCCAAGAAAAAAGAGTCGAACAAGCCAAGTGAACAACTCGACAAAGACCTGGAATGAAAATCAAAGAGAAGAAAAAATTCATCAAGGAAAATTGTAAACCCCCATATATAATGATGTGTAAAAGGGCTATTTTCTTACTCAGAACACACAAAGTTTTGAGAACAATTGAGTTGAACTACCAAATTCCATATTATGTTGTTCATTTATCCTGTCTACCTATGTACTCCCTCCGTTTCATTATGTAATGCCTATTGTTTTTTCGCATTTGTTTCAAATTGTAAGAGTAAAGCTCTGTTTATTTTGCAAAGACCCCCTTCCACCCATTTGCTACGTGCATGAAATATGGAACAGATCGCATGTAGTCCACAAAATCAGGAAACTGAATCAGGAACCGATCTCTCTCTCACGCAGCCTATCTCCACGCAGCCTCTCTCTCTCTCTCACGTATCCTCTCCCTCTCACGGCATCCTCTCCCTCTCACGCAGCATCTCTCTCATCTCTCTCACGCCTGCTGTCTCGCATGGCAGAGGATATGGGAAACCCGGCGTCCGCCCTTTCCATGGTTAAGGATCGTCCGGCCTTCGCCGTTTTCTCGCCGGAGCAAGTCGCCGACGTGGAAGAATTTCCGGACTCATGCGAGCAACTACCCTGGTACGTGCCGGACACGTACGCCGAAGATACGGAGGTTCCGGATTCTATGGAGGATGAAGGGGATGTTTTTCTTGCCGGAGAGAGCCAACCTCTTGAACCACTTGAAGATATCGAGCGGGAGGTTGAAGCTTCCATGATTTCAAATGAGGAACAAGAAGGCGAGGTTTTTGCAGATCAAGGCCAGGCAGATGATGCCCAAGGCGTTGCCGAAAAAGAAGAAGGCGATGATATTGAACTCAATTTTGGTGTCAAGCTAGATTCCGGCGAGTTGCAGGTGGTTAAGGACTCGCTGAAAATTTTGCTGCCAACATACCGTCCTTAAGCAGTCATACTTGGGGCGAATTATGCACTTTTTTCATTTTTGGTGTCAAGGTAGACTGGGCGAGTTTTGATCACATGTTATGATTACAATTTCAATTTAGTTCTAGTACTCCAGAATGTAAAAGAACAATGTTACTGATTGAGTATCATGCTTCTGTTATCATTGAGTATCATGCTTCTGTTATGTTTCAGTACACGCAAACATAATGCAAACAAATCTTTGATAACTTTGGGAAAGCAAATGCAGAGTACAATCCACACGAACCTCATTACTCCAAGGAGTACCTTACTAGACTCACAGAAAAGAGCAAATCGACACCAAATTCAGTACTCCAAGGAGTACCTTACTACACTCACACAAAACAGTAAATTGTCACCAACTTCAGTACTTGAACGAGTACCTTATTAAACTCACACAAAAGAATTCAAAACCATACGCACGCAACCTAAGTGGACTATGCATCCGGCAGTGATTCGATCGCACGCTTCACAAAAAGAGCAGCACATTTTAATGTCACCGGGAGAGTTCCGAGCCTCTGCAGAACCTCCTTCCGCATGTGCGGGACTTTATATCGGTTCCCTCCCAGCTGAAAAAGTACTTCACGCATGCAAGCTTGTAACGTCAGGAAGATTCTATTGCTTCGTTCAGCTGGGTACTCCTCGAAGGCCTGCTGCACCTTCGTCACAATGTCATCAACAGAACCTGCACAGTATTTGAAAAAACCTTATTACTCCATCAAAGCAACTCAAACCTACATCTGTTTAAATTACTCCATCTGCACTAAAAATACCTGGAGATAACTTGTGAAAGATTGATTGTAGCGCAGCAAAAAAACCTAAATCAAGGATATTTAGGTCTGGGGAGTTCGGAGGCTGGCATCTGAGACGGATATCCCAACCTTCAGCTTGAGCCGCGGCAACAAATTCTGGGTCATCTACAGGGATATGCGTCTTTGCATTATCCTGTTGAATCCAGATTGTCGTTCCACGCTCGGCTGCAGGCCATCTCTGCCTGATTGCCGGAAGCAAAAAATTGATCATGTAATCTCGGCTTACACTTTGGGTAACAGCCGGGAGTACCTTAGTGACCTACACAATGATCACCATGTCAATAAAATCCAAGTAGTGAACATACGAGTAGTAAAATTAAAAAATCCAAGTAGAAGTCATTACAATTGTTCCAGCATCTCTATGCTTGCTTTTTCTCTTTGCCGCTTCTTGGTACGTGAAAGGCCATATTCCAAGTTTTCCATCGAAAACCACATTGCCATTAGCATCAAATCTTGGCCGAGCGACCGCTGCCAAGAACATGACCTGCACAATAACATGACCATGGCATTATTGACAGTACAAATTTAGAACCATATAAACAACTTCAGAATTAGGCTCACCTTCTCAATGAAGTTTTTGCTTTGCGTGCTACGGAATGGATCCTCTTCTCCAAGGGCCAAGTAATAATTTTGGCTACCGCGTGTGCGGTAAAACCATTTCTCATCAATGTGAATGACATTATACATTTCTTTAAAAGCTGAGTCCTCAAACTCTATAATGTTTTCAAGCATGAACAAACAAAATCTTAGACGAGCTACCTTGTTATCATCCGTCAGCGTGGATTTGATGGCATTGGTGTGTCGCCTAAACAAGCCCTCGTTCAACCGTCGCCATAATGTACTCTTCGACATGTTCATCGCAACAGCTAAATCATGAAGCGTGGTTCTTTTACTCAATTCCACTAGTTTGATAGCCTCCGCATCAAAAGGTGATTTCTTCCGTCCACACTGTCCTCGTTTGCTATCTAGTCCAGCCAGTCCTTGTGTTTTGCATTTTGTCCACCAATTCACCAATGTACGTACAGGGATCCCCGTTAGTGAAGACACTTCCAGAGACACCCCTCGACTTAACACCCCAGCAGAGGTCCTCTCTAGTAGCATTGCGTATGCAGATTGCTTCTGGTGGGGTTTGTAGAATTTTCTTGTCCTCTTCAACGTACCATTAGCACCTACAGGAAGTAGTGAAGAAATTTTAAACATGGAGAATTGGGTGCAGTGCAAATAAGCATGGAACTTATGCGTAAGAAGCATGATTACCAGTTGCGTCTCCATTCTCCATCCCTTCCTCATTGGCGCCTTCCTCAGGTTCATCGTCTACATGCTGTTCGGTGTGGCTGGATTCACCACCTACTCAGATTTAAAGTACTCATGATCAGATTACAAAGAAGCACATGTAGAGAAAAGATTACTGCTAGACCCATGATCCATAGACAAATGCATAAACCCTAGACCCATGATCCATACACGCATAAAAAATAGACAGATGAAACCTAGCCACATGAATATAGACAGATGATCCATCCGGGAGAACTAAGCAACGATGAAATTGATGAAAGATCAAAACCGACAAACTTATGAACTGAAGCTACTGCTGTATCCGGGAAAACTAATCTACAACGAGATCAAATCGAACCAATGATCTGAACAAAGTCGAGTAGCAGAGTACCTTCAGTATGAACATGTTGAGGAAGCCATTGTGTCACAGGGGCTCGCACACGTTTGCGTCCAGATAGCCCGACGCGAGGAGGTCGCCCACGACTGCTTCCTTCACCAGGAAAAGCTACCGTGGCGCGGTTGACAATGGATCTCACTCGCTGCGCCAGTCCGTGCCGGGAATTCATCAGCGATGCCTGGCCGTTGACGTGAACTGGTTGTCGTGCGCCGTGAACTCCTCCGGCCAGGCCGAGCCTGCCGCCACGGCGCCGACCGGAAGATGCATGGACTTCTTCCTCTTCTACATCTGCGAGGATTCATATTCAGGACGATGCAGTGACCGATGACAATGAGTAGATCGAAAAGAACACAAATGACCGAAAGTTTGAGAACCTGGATCCACCACGACGAACTCGTAGTCATAGTTCAAACCTGCAGCATCCTCCACCGCCTCCTCACCCAGGGCATCCCAGTTGATCCACCCCGATCGAGCAGCCATGTGAGATGAGGAGAAGGTAATGGGGATCGAGAGAGAGAACGCAGTGGCGAGCGATGAGATGGGCATGGGGATCGGGAGTATTTATAGCCCCGTCGTCGGTAATTCGAAGTGGAATTGTTTGGATCTTTGGCGCCCATGTACTTCCCTCCATTGCTGAAATTTTTTGAAGAAAATTTCAATTTTGGGAGAGGTGCTGTGGCTGTGCGAGCGCGGGAGAGAGGAAAAGAAGGCGGGCAGGGAGAAAAGGATGGCGCGCGTCGGAGAGAGAGGAAACGAAGGCGATCGGAGAAAATCATGGGATAATAACGGCAGAGAGATTTCAGCGATCTGTTTGTTGGGTTTCCATGTTTGTCTCCTATTTCTGAGATCGTGGAGGGCCTTCGTAGGGGTTTTTTGTGAAATAATCGACTGCGCTAATTACCGTGCAGGAAAACAATAGGCATTATATAATGGAACGGAGGGAGTATTTTGTAACAAGAGAAAGGAATTAAGACCCTCTTCCATCCTCACAAAGAAAACAATGCTGGATCAAATGAAAAAAACAAGTGATCCTCCCCCTTTTTCCGGGCTTGGAACCGGCTGTCCAACTCAAGTATGTCCTGAGTAAAAAATTGGGCAGGCGGAGTTGCCCACGAAAAAAACTCCCAAAAAAGAGAAAAGAATTTCAAATGAAAATCCCAGGAAATACAAATAAGAAATTCAGAGACTAATTCAAGAAAATTCAGAGACTAACATATAAGAATTCAGAGAAATTGACGCATATTCAGATAAAGAAGAGACTGACAGGAGGGTGAAACAAATACAACAAATAGCAAAAGGCAAAGAAGTAAATGACAGAAGACTGATAGAAGGAAGAATAAGAGGACACATTTCAGAGAAATTGAGAAAGAATCAAATAAAGACGAGTTCAAGATAAAGAGAAAGATGAAAACTCCCTTTCCAAACGAAACAGAAATGAAAATCCAACACTCGAAAAAGAGAAAATCCTCCCTGAAAATATAGGGCATGCAGAGTAAAATACTTCATTTGTGTCCTCTTATTCATTTGTTCAACACAAATTCCTTTGTGGAATTTGGAACCAGCTGTCCAATACTTATGTAAAATATAGGGCATGCAGAGTTACCAAGAAAATCCTCCTGAAAAGATGAACGAAAGACAAATCAAAATCCTGAAAAAAAGGAAAGATAAATCAAAATCCAACACCCGAAGAAGAAAGACAAAGAAAAAGATGAAACCCCCTTTCCGAGACAAACCAAAATCCAACAATCAAAGAAGAAAGACGAAGAGAAAGATGAGACCCCCCCTCCCCCCCTTTCCGAGAAAAATGAAACATAGGATAAAAATCCAACACTAAAAGAAGAAAGACAAAGATGAACCCCCCCCCCCCCCCCCCTTTCAAAGACAAACAAAAGAGAAATCAAAATCCAACAATTGAAGAAGAAAGACAAAGAGAAAGATGAAAACACCCTTTTAAAGACAAACAAAAGAGAAATCAAAATCCAACAATAAAAAAGAAAGACACAGATAAAGATGAAAACCCCCCTTTCCGAGACAAACGAAACACAAATGAAAATCCAATACTCGAAAAGAAAGACATAAATAAAGATGAAAACCCCCTTTCTGAGACAAACGAAGGACATATCAAAATACAACACTCGAAGAAGAAAGAGAAAGAGAAAGATGAAAACCCCCTCTATGAGACAAACGAAATACGAATCAAAATAAAACACACAAAGAAAATATCAGATAACAAAATTAAGAAGACACAATTCAGAGAAAAATAAACAGTTTCAGATAAAGATACAACAATTTCAAAGAAACACAGTTCAGAAAAATATTAAGATCAATTCAGAGAAAAATAAAATGTTTCAGATAAAAATGATCACTGATGACAAATAGCAAAGACAACAAGTTCATAGAAACAAAAATCAGATAAAGATTAAGATCATTTCAGAACACACATTAAGAACAACACATTCAGAGCTTTAAGATGAAAAAATTCAGATTTTAGAGAACAAACAAAGATAAAAGAAAAATAGAGAAATGAAAAGACAAATTCAGATTACAAAGTTAGGATTATACGCATTGGGTACTATCTGAATTTCAGCTTAACGATCAAACTACAGGTTCATGACCTAATATACTACACACAACGCTTACATATGGTCCCAAGTCCACCTCACACAACAAACGCTGACCCTCATCTCACAGCTGCGCCACAAGGTACCTCGCCAGCTCAGCCTCATGAAAAACCGCATATACTGTCACAACAAATCATGTACTGCTTCAGACCTGAAAAAATAAATTGATAAGAGTTCAACAAATAAAAATTAGAATGTCAAAATGATTCTACAAAAATACATTCTGCTTGTCATACGTCCCCCAAAATACTGCCTTCACAACACACAAAAATCACATGTACAAACCACATCATAGCGAGCAAAACCACCACCATATACTGACCCACATCATTCCCTAACTGCACCCCTTACAGATGAACAGATAACACTACATACCCTCTAGAGATCGCATGCGCCCGCAGCATGGAAGAACCCCTCCAGCCCATCGATTAGTTCATGAACTCCAAAAAATGACAGGCAAAATGGATAGATTGAGTCACGGGCACAAAAACTGACAGAAATCGCTGCTCTCCACCGCCTCCATCGACCTGAAGCTCGCCTCCCAAAAGAACAACAAACGGTTTGCTCATGGAAAACTAAATCGACAAACATAGAGGGCAGAGAAGGTGTCGGGGACAATAGAACGCCGCCTGGGGCGACCTCAATCTAACCTCCGCCCCAAATCCGACGAACACAGTGGGGTGACCGTACCTACAAAAATTTGCTCGCGAACGATGGAAAACACAGAAAGCGAGGGAGTAAAAGCCGCGTGGGTAGAGCTGCGCGGACGTATACCTCCGGCGACCTCGCCTCTCGCCACGCCGGTTCTCACCATGACCGGCATCAAACACGAGGGCAGAGCTCCCTCTCTGCCTCCGCCTCTCAATCCCTTCCTCTGTTCAAACACCGAGGAGATGTTGTCATTATCCACTGAATGAAAACGACATGTGGCGGATATAACCCTAGACCCGACGGGCACACACACACAGTAAAAAACAGGAACCAAATTCAAAAAAGGACTGGTCAAAAAGAAAAAAAGCACGGGCCCGAACCAACAAGAAGCCCACTAAGAAAAGCCCTGACCGCAAAACTGGGCTGAACTCTCCAGTGTCACAAACAAGAACAGACGGGCTGGGAGGCCCAGCGAGAAGAAGGAGAAGCACGAATCACATAACACATCGAGAGCGTACAAAAACGAGTGTGATCGAAATCAATCACAGCTAGCTGTAGATTAGCAGAATCCAAAATATAACACTCAAAACCAGGTCCCTCCTGTCCTCCCTCGCCGCCACAAGAGGACATGTTGGGCGAAGCCTGTTTGGCACGGCGGTGGTGGGGATTCATCGTCCTCTCACGTGGGAACTACGGCGGGAGCCGGTGTCTACATCCAGGGCATGGCACGGCCAGGCGCCACGGTGTGAAAAACTCACTGTCGCGCGAAGCTTTGTTGAGGCAAAGGCGTGAGGTATGGCAGGGACTGACCACTCGGGGGTGTCAAGGGGGTTGACGATGACGGCTGCGGATCCATGGCAGGCACGCCCGGATCTTCCCCCGCAGTGGCAGCACCTTTGGTTGGGTCGGGTTGGATGGACTTGGGTCACGTGTCTGGATTTGTTCGGCCTAAGGCAGTCTTTCCTCCTACATTGGTGGGCACCTCCAACAAACTCCCATGCCTCCATCTCTCCTGTTTTGCAGGAAGACAGCTGGGGAGAAATCCTTTGCCCATTTGTGCCGTTGCGGATGATGCAGCGATGTCTGCAGGCACCTCTATCCTATTTGGAGGCTATTGTCACAGTCGTTGTCTCATCGAAATCCGAGGGAACTCAGGTTCGGCTTGTCGTACTGTATAATGGCGGGGCGTGGCATCATCTACCTCCTTGGAGGAACAATTTTGGAGCTCATATCTACCGGAGAGATCTCGGATGCATGGCGGCGTCAGAGCATCTCCACCGGGGGCCTCCAAATCGGTGTCCGGCACCCACCAATTGAGTCCCAATTGGGGATGCCGGACCTGTGTCCGGTCAATTGGGGGTGCAGCCCACAACGGCGCACCCCAAAGACAAAAAAATATTGAATTCAAACGATTTTAAAGACATTTCAAATTTCATTCATATTCGGTGCAAATTAAAAAATATTTGAACAAAATTTGAAAAAACCTAAACCCTAGCCGCCGGCTAGCCTACTCATCTCTGTCCCACCACGACTCGTCGTCGCTGTCGTCCTCGATTTTCACCACCGTGGCGGAGGAGGCAGCACGGCTGGTGGAGGCTCCGTTGTGGCGCGGAGCGCGGCTGGAGGGGCGCCGTCGTGGCCCGGCGCACGGCTGGTGGAGGCGCCACTGGAGGAGGAGGAGGCTGACATCTGGGCAGAGGTCGCCAGGGTCGCCATGAGGCCGGTGAGTCCTGCTCGATGTTGACCACCGACTTGGAGAGCGCCGCCAGCAAGCCCGGGCTGTCGCCGTCGTGCTCATTCTGCATCTCGGACGGCACATCGTAGCCCACCGGGATTACCTTCACCGGCATTGCCTCCGCCCTGGGGCGACATAGGTAGACACGCCCGCGCTGGCGTGATAGCGAACGCGCTGGCGGCGTTCGCGGATGGTGATGCCGCCTCCACCACGCGCGGCGGTGAGCGGCGCTCCGCCTTCACCACCTGGCGCGACACGGGGCGCGGTGAAGGGAAGCGCGGCACCGGAGGAAGGAGGCAGAAGGGGATGGTGCTGCCCATGGCAGCGTGTCGGCACGCGGCTTCGATCGCGGAGGCAACCGTGTGCCCGGTTGCCTCCACCAGGCATTGCGGCCGCCGGTGTTGTGTAGTGTGTAAGGAAGGCGTTGGGGCCGTCGACGGTGGCGATGACCGCCTCCCGCTCACGCTCGAAGCGCTTGAGCCAACGGCCCCAGTTCGCCTATCCCTCGTCATTCTTGGGGAGGCGCGCTCCATGGGCGTCATCCAGCTACGGCGGGGAGCGATGAACCGGCGCATCTGCTCCGCCGTCTCGATCAGCGGTGGCACGAGAAGACCACCAGACGAGACGGCCCAATGCTTGGGCAGGCGGCAGCCTGGAGGGGCGAGGAGCCCGTACGGTGCATCTCCCAAGCGTCGTCTCTAAGGATCGTGCGCCCGCCGTACGCCATGGGTGTGAGGAGAGTGAGGGCGAGGAGAGTGAGGAGAGAGTGAAGGCGAGAGAGAAGACGGGGTGGATAAGCACGGCGGGGGCGCCGGCTTATATCGAGGCAATGGGCTGTGCGGCCGGCGTAAATGCGACGCGTGGGGAATCCGCAACGCCGGCCGCTTGGCCTGGGGAGCCGTCGCGTCGCCTGGCCGCCGTTAATGGCATGCGTGTGTGTAGGCGCACCGGCGTCCAGTCGCGTCGCGTTGGAAACCGCCGACGACTGCGCTATTAACGCGGCCAGACCGGCCTCCTGCACGGCACGATTAATGACGCATGAACGCGGCGTGTGTATGATGGGCGGGCCACCTCTGTCAGAGGCCATGTCCGCCCCATGTCCGGCACCCCGAGAGGGCCTCCAAACTTGGAGGCCCTTTCGGGGGTGCCGGACACGATTTCGTGAGGCCTGACCCTTTGGGGGGTGCCGTGGTGGGCGATTTTGCCGTCCGGACCCCCATTGGGCCTTTGGGGGTCGTTTGGAGGGTACCAGTGGAGATGCTCTTAGACCACCGCGTAGACTCGGCGGGAAGGGTCGTTTGCTCATTCTGGGGAACCCGGGATCTAAGCCTTCCGGATCGGACGATGGTGCATCTTGTGCTGCAACCCCTCCCCGGGACATCATTTTTGGAGCTGGTGTTGGCTGGAGGGGTCCAAAGGTGGAGCGGAGTGGTGTCTACCGCGTGAACGATGACGGGTTTTAGCGACATGCCGTAGCAGAGTCTCTACGACATATGTGTTATGATAGACGAGCGCAAGGAGGTGGTGCTGTTTGGCGTCGTGGCGACATTGGCGAGGGGCTTGACAAGGATCATGCGGATATCTGCTCTGAACATGGGGTCGAAGTTTGCTTGACAAGGATCATGCGGATATCTGCTCTGAACATGGGGTCGAAGTTTCGATGGTCGTGGCCGCTTCTGAAGCGTGTGCATGCGGTGCGCGTTTAGGGTGGATGTGTGCACCCGCTACACAATATTGTCGTCTCAGTGATTCCCATGGATCAGCTGGTGGGGCGTGGTTGTTTGATGGTATGATTTTTTATCATTGTCGAGTTTGTAGGTTTGACGTGGTGGGTTTGGTTTGTTTGATGTATGATTTTTCCAGACCTTTGAAGGTTTTGTGCATCATTTTGATGCTAAGGCTCGGAATTTCTAACTCACTTTTCGAAAAAATCATCTATTTAGTTACCATTTCATTTATAGCATGTTATCAATGTGAAATAGTACATGCACAACAACCTTCAACCAGGTGGTAATGTAGTGTGTCTGTACATATATACAGCCGGTATCCCAATGTTGCTCACACTTGTAGCAGCAAGTTCTAACGAACGACACACTCTTATCTGGTGAAAACAGTTGAATTATTAGCCAACCCGGGAAGATGCGGCAAAAACATAGGAAAAATGGGAGGATTTAGGGAATAGGAGACATCAGTAATGAGAAGACCATCGCTATCTAGACCTACTAGACACTAATCGTCTTATTATATATCCGCGAATCCCTTCAAGGTACCGTTTGGTGATTCTGGATAACCAACGAGATCAGTGTAGCGACAGCAACAATGTATCTTGACCAGTCTCAAGATTGATCAACCGCCTCTGTGTTGCTCGGGTTGAGCAATTCCGGAGGCAATTCATCCAACAAACTTAATTACTCCCCGACCAAATCTGAGGGCTACCGCTACGCCACCGCTACAAGAGGCGGCGGCGTGGCTTTTCTTCTAGCGGCGCAAGGGGTCTGGATAGGGCTTTCAAAGTTTAGGTGCATCAATAGCACCATAAACTGCACTTGTAGGCCATAGCTGAGTCAAAAATGGAGGCCGTACCTGGCGTCTGTGTTCACAGAAAAAGGAGACATTCTGATCAACTCGGCGCTTGTCTTCTGATGTGGGTTTAGATTCCGCTCCCTCAACTTGCATGGCCACTTTTTTTTTTAGGGAATTCCACCTTTTTTTTAAACACAATACATACGCCAGACGCTCACATACACGCGCATATATTCACTCCTATGAATGCACACACGCACAACCTACCCCTATGAGCAATTCCGATATATTGTGACGACGGGTCAGGTCTTGAAACTGACGAAGTCACCAAATGCGTCTCGCTATCGATGAAAAAGCCGCGTCCCAATGAACAATATTCCGCCACAAATATTATAACGGGACTTTTAACTCTGATGGACTGGAGATACAATCACACTGCTAACCATCCAACCACAGGTTGATTCTCAATTCCACTCTTTATTGTTCAGCAATGAAAACCTCATGGATACATAAGACTACCATAGTGGGAGTATTATAGGCAGTATCATACATTACATGCATAGAAGAAGCTGATAATTAACGATGAGGGAGTAGATAGTGGTATCATAGACAAATCCATAACATAACATATTCCAATACAAAATGAGTTAACTAACACATTAAATGCAATATTATATGATACTACACATATGTTACTATGCACAGTTGAACTAGTATCATATGCATGCTACTAGTGTATGTTTCTTCCCACTAGCTAGTATCATGTGCACAATACTACTGCCAGGGAGATCTCAGACACATGGCGGCGTTGGACCACCACACACTCGGTCGTTTTCGGATTGGACAATGGTGACGTCTTGCGCGGCACCCGCTTCTGGGGGGAATCATTTTTGGATGAAGTGTTTGGCTGGAGGGGTCCAGAGTGGAGAGTGTGGTGTCTACCGCGTCAACGATGGGGCGGGTATGGACGGCATGCCGCAGCAGTCTTGGCGGCTGTTGCGTTATGGTAGACGACTGCGGGGCGGTTGTGATGTTTGGCGTCG
The DNA here is from genome assembly GCA_947311845.1 of Poa pratensis. NCBI lineage: Eukaryota > Viridiplantae > Streptophyta > Magnoliopsida > Poales > Poaceae > Poa > Poa pratensis. The sequence continues at coordinate 130,397,383 of CAMZMU010000041.1, read as the reverse complement.
TGACAACGTCGATGGCTGGCTTGGCAAGGATCATGTGTATCTCTACTCTGAATATGGGTTGACGTTTCGATGGTGTTGGCTGCTTCTGAAACATGTGCAAGCGGTGCGCCCTTAGAATGTACTAGACTTGATGTGTTCTCCAGGTACGCCATATTGTCGGGTCAGTGATGCCCCGGATCTTATTGGCGGGACGTTGTTTGTAGGTGTGATGTGGTGGATTCGGTTTGTTTGATCTATGATTTTGCAATACCTTTGAATAATTTAATAAATAAGATTTTGTGCATCTTTTTATGCAGAGCCCGGTATTTTGAACTTCTTTTTGAAAAATCATCTATTTAATTATTTCATTTGTAGCATGTTACCAATGCGAAACAGTACATGCACACCAACCTTCGACTATGTGGTAATGTAGTGCGTGTGTGCATATATGTAAAGCTGGTTGCCCAATGTTCTTGCTCACACTGGTAGCAGCTAGTTCATACTTCATACGGACGCGAAAACGGTTGAATTGTTAGCCGACCCGGGCAGATGTGGCAAAAACATACTAGGGAGGATTTTGCGAATAGGAGACATCAGTAATGAGAGGACCATAGCTCCCTAGACCTAGTAGATACTAATTTTCTGAATATTCGCGTTGTTAACTTGAGTCCTTCCAAGGTTCCATTCGATGATTTCGGATAGTCAACGGGTTCTCCGGAGTGGTGAGCATCACTGTATATTGACCTGTCTCAAGATTGAAACCGCCTCCATGTCGCTCGGGTCGAGAAATTTGGGTTGCGAGGCACCCAACAGACCTAGCTATTTCTCGACCGAATCCGACCAGTACCCTTACACGTCGTCGGTCTCCGCAGCAACGGCGGCGTGGCCTTTCCTCTAGCGGCTCAAGGGGTCCGGCGAGAGCTTGCAGCAACGGCGGCGTGGCCTTTCCTCTAGCGGCTCAAGGGGTCCGGCGAGAGCTTGCAGCGGCGACGTGCATCGCTGGCATCAGAAGCTGCGGGCCCCTATGCCATTGCCTAGGCAGGAAAAATGGAGGATCAAACGATTCGTGTGATCCATCGTTCTGGCATATATGCGTTCTGGCAAAAACGAGACTTTCTCATCCACTCGGCGCTTGTGCTCTGATACGGGTTTAGATTCCGCTCCCTCATGTCCCCTAGCAGTTTTTTTTTTTGAAAGCCTTTTCTTTTTTTTGAAAGCCAGCAGCTTTTCTTTTTTGTGTTAGAGAACTCCACCTTTCAGGGGCGGAGCTAGGATTTTTGGTAGATGGGTTCACTCAAAATTTGGCATGAACTAACTATTATATTGCAAAGCTTAGATCATCTCAAAACAACACCATACCACTCAAAGACAACTTAAACAACCGAAATAGCATAACATATGTAGTTGTTCTGTTAAAACGAAAGGACGAATACATACCGGGCACATGAAATCCAAAATACTTGTTTACATATTAAATAAAGTAGTAAAAAACCGTGTAACTTTACTGGTAGCTTCTGTCTTCCTGTAAAAATAAACAAAAAAACGCAAGTTAGCTTCATGAGTTTTAAACAAGTAAAGAAAAACATGTATATCACTCACACTTTAAAGTTTCCCTTGTGGATTATTCATCTTCTTAAAAAATATCAAACACTTGATCATTACTAATGGTAGAAAACATGTCTTTCTCCACATAGCAAATTAGACAATCACTCATAAAATCGTCACCCATTTTATTGCGCAATTTTTTCTTCACAACATTCAAAGCTGAGAAGCATCGCTCCACTTGTGCAGTGGCAACCGGCAATGAGTACTAGCTTTAGAAGTTGATACACCAATGGAAAAGTAATATGCTTATTTGTCTCTACCATTAATTTAGCAAGATCAGCAATCCCATCCAAATTGGCAAACCTTTCATCCGCTCGCACATTGTTAATATAAGTGACAAGTTCGTGACCAAGATCATCCAATTTTTCAAAATTAAAATCCTCCGGATAAAACTTAGCTAGCTCCACTAAACTCTGAAACTCTCTTTCGATCAGCAGGATCATACGGCAGTTCGTCCAGACCAATTTCCTTTTTTTTTTGCGAGGAAGAGAGAATTTCATATATGATCAGCACATATTACAGTACCAGACTCCACAATTTCAGCTACGTCTGGATGGACAAGCCCATGCCAGAAGCAGTTTTTCCCAGAAATTCTAGCAACATCAGCTAGTGCGTGAGCCGCTTTGTTACTCTCTCTCCCAATTTTCTGAATAACACAATTTAAAGTACTGTCTTGAAGCTTGTTACAGTCCTCGAATAGATTCCAGAGACGTGACATTCCTTGGTTCCTTTGCTTGATTCCCTGAACAGTTGCTAAGCAGTCAGACTCCAACACCATCGACGAATTTTACCTGTCATACGCAGACTGAAGGCCCAAAAGACACGCCTTTGTTTCAGCTTCAGTAACATCCTGGTACTTGATCCCAGCCTCAATCCTTGCCCACAGAACCGTCCCAACATGGTCTCTGCAAATACAGCGAATGGAACATGTGCCTAACATCGAGTCAACAGAGGCATCCACATTTATTTTGGTCCAACCCGGCTCTGGAGGTAACCAAATCTTTTTCTCTCTAGAGGAAAGGTGATCACCCGCCCTACCAGGATCAGCAAACGTTGACATCTCCTGGGTACCAATCAGCTCCTTTCCTTTTTTGCTAGAGGTTTTCCTACAATTCAAATTCAGATCCCGTAGGTATCGGTCAAGGAAGCTAACAGAGGCAGCAATCGTACATGTACCTTTGTCATGAATTATGTCATTTCTAAGATGCCAGCTACGCCAAAGAGTCATCAGAACCAGACCCCTCCTGTCATTGCTTAGATTGGAGAGCATGACAAGGAGCCAATCCGGTCCAGTGAACTTGAATGAGGATTCATGCGGAAGATCCCAAACCTTTCTCAGCTCTTCTCTCAAAGCTCTGGATTTAGTGCAAGTCACCGCTGCATGGAAGCTAGTTTCAGTCTCACAACCACAAATGGAGCATGTACTGTCCAGTTCTAAAGTTCTTCTGAACTTGTTACGTTTGGTTGCCAGGTTATCGCAGGCCACCCTCCACCCAAAGATTCTGACTTTGCTAGGAACCGGGGCATTCCAAATCACCTTCCAAATATTTCTGCTGTTGTCACCCAGCCAGCTAGACCCGGCTCTGTGTTGCATATTATTCTTCAGGTTATAGGCCAACTTATAGGCACTCTTAACTGAAAAGAGTCCATTACTTTCATAGTGCCACGCCAAAAAATCATTTCTATTCCCGGATGGAGCATTTAACTGAAGGATCATCTCGGCATCATGTGGGTAGAAAATCTTATGGATCAGCGGGCTGTTCCATCTTCCAGTAGCTGTATCCACCAGTTGGTTAACTTTCCTGTGTCTGTCTTTCGTTTTTCCTTCTTTAACTTTTAAGGCAAAATTCCTGGGGATCCAATTGTCTCTCCAGATTCTGATATTTTGACCATTTCCAATTCTCCATACTATGCCTTGTTTCAAGAGATCAAGGCCGTGTTCAATGCCTTTCCAAGTAGGAGACGCTTCAGCTCTGAACACAGTATCAACCAGGTTTCCTCTTGGGTAGTAGATGGCTTTCATGAGTTGAGCAGCCAAACTCTGAGGATTTTTGATTAGCCGCCACGCTTGGCGCGCTAATAGGGCTTGGTTGAACAAAGCAGAATCTCTGAAACCCATGCCACCTTGTTGCTTCGGTTTGATCAGAGTTTCCCAAGAGGCCCAATGAACCTTCCTCTTATCCTCATCTTCACCCCACCAGAAGCTTCTGATAATCTGCATGTAATCTTCATGAAAGGAAGTCTAAAGTTTGAAAATACCCATGGCATACACAGCCAGCGCCTGGGCGACCGATTTGATAAGAGTTTCCTTACCTCCCATGGACATGAATTTCTCATCCCACACGTTGAGTCTTTTCCTAAATCTGTCCTTTATAGGCTGGAACCGGTTAGTCTTCAATCTTCCCTCCGGAGTGGGAAGTCCCAAGTATTTCTCGTCGAACGTACTCTGGGTTATACACAGGGTGTTCTTTATCTCATTCTGCAATTCCACCGGGCACACATCACTAAACATTATAGAGCATTTAGACGGGCTAATGAGCTGTCCAGAAGCATTTTCAAAGCTCGTAATAGCCTGCCTAACAATCTTTGCTTGTTGACCCGTAGCTTTAAAGAAAAGAAGGCTGTCATCCGCAAACAGGAGATGAGAAATACCAGACACTCCTCTGCAGCATCTAAGATCCTTTATTTCTTGGTTGTAAACAGCTTTTTGCAGAATCTTTGATAAACCTTCAGCAACAAAAAGAAACAAGTACGGGGATAGGGGGTCACCCTGTCTAATCCCCCTAGTTGGTGTGAATTTCTCTGTCAGGTCACCATTCAAACGCACCGAGAACTTCACCGAAGTGACACATGCCATAACTAGCTGAACCCATCTCGGGTGAAAACCAAATTTTAGCAAGATGGTTTTGAGATACTGCCAGTCCACTCGGTCATATGCTTTTGTCAGGTCCAACTTATAAGCACAGTAGTTGTCATCCGCCTTCTTGTTCTTCTGGATATGGTGAAAGCATTCAAACGCAATTAGTGCATTATCTGAAATCAAGCGACCCGGGATGAAGGCGCTTTGTGTTTCAGAGATCAGATCTTGCAGCAGTGGCCTAAGGCGGTTGACAATGCATTTGGACACCACTTTGTATATGACGTTGCAGAGAGAAATGGGCCTGAAATTCTTCAGTTCCTCGCTTTCAGGTGATTTCGGAATCAGGACAATGACAGTGTCGTTTACTCCCTCTGGCATGCTGCAGTTACTAAAAAATAGTTTCATTCTTTTATCACATCTTCCTTAACAATGCCCCAATTTCGTTGAAAAAATCTGGCAGGAAAGCCATCCGATCCCGGGCTTTTAAAGGCCCAATCTGAAAGAGAGCATCCCGATCTCTTGATCACTATATTCCTTTAACAGGTCATTGTTCATTTCATCAGTGACAGATGTATTGACGAGATCGGCGACAGGCTCTGGATTAATCTCCCTATCCTTTTTATACAGCTCTTTGAAAAAGCTTGACACTAGCTCCTTCATCTCCTCATTCTCTTCAGTGAACGAACCATCAGGGTATTTAAGTTTCTTTATCTTGTTTTTCCTGGCTCTATTCGAGGCTTTCCTATGATTTTCCAGACCAATTTTCCTCTGATTGGAAAGGAGACTACCATTATCAGCATCTGATTGCTTGCGCCTGACGGATGGCGTTCCATGATCTAGGATCAAACAATGTTTAGGGAAAAGCAATATGAACATTAGGGCTAGGCAAGACTTACACAGTTACACGAGATGAAAAGAACAAGAGATCATCGTACCTGAATGGGTAAATCCTTTCCTAGATTGTGGAATATTGTAAATCCTTTCCTAGATTGTGGAATATTGTAAATCCTTGCCTAGATTGTGGAATACGGACTTTGATCGCCGCCGTGTACGGTGTACCCTTGCCGCTGCCGGCCGGCGGCCGCCGGCATCCAGCAGACGAGAGATCGGAGTTCAGAGACGAACCGTCGCTTTTGGTGTTTTTTTTTTTTTGACACATCCAAACCACCATGTATATTCATCCGCAATCCACATACAAAGTACACAGAAATAGAACAAAGAAAGAGCAATACGTAGGGGGATCAAACCAAGAAACGAGATCGGCGACCACGCCGGCGTCGAGGACGAAGACCACCATCCTCCACCTTGCCACTGTCAGGGATCGATTTGCCCTATGAGAGACGCCGCCTTGAACGTCCGCCGCGCCGCGGCGGAAACCTTGACGATGAACGGCCTTGGCGCGCGCCCCCCTGATCCAGCGATTCCACCACGCCGCGGTCATCTTCGGAGTCGCCGCCGCCGGAGTCAACCAAAGATCTCGAGTCTTGAGCCCTTGGGGGCTCCGCCGTCCACGGAGACGACCAAGGGAACGACGCCCACGGCACCTCCGCGGAGATGCGAGGGCGCCCGTGGCGGTGGCTCGAAGACGACGCTCCGTAGAGCGCCGCCGCCGGAGAGGAGAACCACCGCTCGCAAACACCGGCCGCCGCGCTTCCACCTCCAGATCGCCGGCGACCTGCAAACCAAAGAGCACCTACACTAAGTACTCGACACGAGACGGGATCCCCCGGTCTCCCGCCGCCGAGGCGGCCGGCGGAGGCTGAGGGATCCGACGGATCGAGCCGGCGAGGGTGGAGTTCTCTGGAGGATCCAAAAAGATCGCCTTCCACTGTAGACGGAAGGGGAAAGGCACTGGCAACCGCGATCCTCCAGAGTCGCTTTTGGTGTTGCGGCGCTGGCGAGCAAGGTGTGTCCGGCTGCCAGTACGTATTCCGTAGATTGTACGAGATTAGGAGTTCAGCCTAATTTGTTTTACTTGTGGCCTGTCGGCTGGCCTAATACATCGTGACTCGTTGACTGATTATTAATGGGCCACCAAAAGCCTTCTAGCTAGTTCATTTGACGACTTGATGGGTTCAGACGTGATTTTTTGTTGGGTTCAGCCAGCTGAGTACATGCATAGTGGGAGGTCCTTTGCGTCGCCCACAGGCGAGGCTTTGCCCTAGCGCCGGCTGAAGGGCGCCCGCTAATGGGCTGGCCCATACGGAGAGTTCTTTTTTTCTTTCTTTTCTTCATTTTTTTTGCTAGTTTCTTTATTTTTCTGCACGTTTTCTTTTCAGTTTTTCTTTTCTTTATTTTCTATAATTTGACTTTTTCGATTTTTGAAAAAAAACAACATTTGAAAATATGAATATTTTTTAATCTGAATAATTTCAAAATATGAAATTTTTCAAAAATGGAACAATTTTTAAATTTGGAACCATTTAGATTTGGAATCATTTTAAATTTGGAACCAGTTTTAAAATGGAACCATTTTTAAATTTGGAACTATTTTAAAAATAGAACATTTTTTAGTTTGGACCCATTTTCAAAATGGAACCATTTTTAAATTTGGAACCATTTTAAATTCGAAACCATTTTTAAATTTGGGACCATTTTAAATTCAGAACCATTTTTAAATTTGGAACAATTTTCAAATTTGGAACCATTTTCAAATTTGGAACCATTTTAAATTCAGAACCATTTTGAAAAATGAACAATTTTTTAATTTGGAACCATTTTAAAAAAATGAACAATTTTTAAATTTGGAACTATTTTAAATTCGGAACCATTTTCAAAATGGAACCATTTTTAAATTTTCAACCATTTTAAATTCAGAACCATTTTTAAATTTGGAATCATTTTAAATTTCGAAACCATTTAAAAAATGGAATCATTTTTAAATTTGGAACCATTTTCAAAACTGGAACGGTTTCAAAAAATGGATAATTTTAAAATTTGGAACATTTTCAAAATTGAACCATTTTCAAAAAACAATTTAAAAAAGAACGAAAAATAATAAGAAAAGAAAACAAAAATGGTTTCATTTTCAAAATGGAACTATTTTAAAAAAAGAAATTTTTTAAAATTTGGAACTATTTTTAAATTTTAAACCATTTTCAAAAATTAAACAATTTAAAAAAGAACGGAAAAAAAGAAAAGAAAATTGAAAACAGAAAGAAAAAAGAACGAAAACACAAAACGAAAACGAAAACGAAAAAGAAAATAAAAAGAAAAAAAAAACAGAAAAAAAAAACAGAAAAGAAAATAGATGGGCCTGCCCAGTAACTGCTCGCGAAGCAGACGCTTCAGGCGGCGCTACCGCTATGTGGCGCCAATGGGCGCCGCATAGGGTTTGCCCATGCATAGTGCTACTTGATCGGTAAAATCCGTTGGTGGCACGTGCACCCAACGCGTATACCCCGGCTCCGCCCCTGCCACCTTTTATCACTATGAAAATCACTCGGATACATAAGGCCCCAGGAGGCCTAACCCAACCAGAAATGGCGGCCTTGATCTGGACTGTGCAAATACTCACCTAACTTAAACCATCTTCAAGGCGTTAGAGCATCTCCATCCGTGCCTGCCCTCCCAAGCGTTTAGCCGGCGCTAAAATGGGCCGCCTGGGGCCGTCGACGCTAATTTTCTGTCTGGGGACGCCGGTTTCCAGCCGTGAACTCAAGCGTCATGCTCCCAAAAAAATTAAAAACCAGTTGAATTTAGACAAATTCATTCACATTTAGACGAAATTCATTCATATAGGCGAAATTCCTACATATTTAGGCGAAGTACATAAAAGACTTTCAAAAACAACTTAGTAAAACAAGAAAACGGCGTTCTACATGCCCAAGTGACTGTAGAACGCCGTGTAGTCGCCGCCGCTGTCGTCGTCGCCGTCGCTCGGCGGCTCGTCCTTCGGGACACGGCTGGGACCGGCCTTGTACTCGTCGTCGCTGTCGTCGAGGATGATGACACCGGTGCGGCACGCTCTAGAAGGCAGCGCTGGTGCTCTGCTTCCTCCCGCTCGTGGTCGGCCCTGGGCCAGGCGCAAGCAAAGTCGATGTCCGTCGGTACGACGTCGTTGAACGACATCTGCTCGGCGAGCTTTTGTCCTCGAGTCGCCGGGTGCCTCCAGCTTCAGCGCCGAGCGCACGTACTCCCGCGGCGTCGGCCACTTCGGCTCCCTCTTTGGCTTCTTGAGGGAGCTGCCGCCGGTGCCAGGCTCCACCTTGGGCTTCACGAGGCGGAGGTGGCCTCGCGGCGGTGACGGCGCCCGGCGCTCGTTGATTACGAGGTTGCCACCCCCGTAAACGCGTGCGCGGTGCCTCCTCTGGCCCAGCCTTGACCCGAGCGTGGTAGGCATCGCCGGAGATCAGAGATGGCGAACTATGTCGCTGGGGAAAACAGTCACCCAGGCAGCGAGACAAGGCTACAAACATTGTCGTCATAGAAGGGGCACCGACGAACGCAATGCCATCACCATCTGGCCGGCCATCGCAAGATTCATTTCACTTGAGAACCTCTCAGTTGAGCATGGATCACATGGTCGTCGTGTGCGTAGGATCTATATATTGGAAGCCGTGCATTGCATGTAGATGAGTTAATGACACTGGCGGTCACTGAAGTCGACGAGTGGGTGCACGTAAGTCATCATTTTCAAAAATCTTGTGAACCCGTCACTCAAGTCCACATCTATGTGCACTCACGTGTCCTAGCTACGGACAGGAACTTTTGCAAATAACCCCTCCATTTTATTTCTTTCTTTTATATTGGTGTAGTTAGATATTTTGGTGCGGCAGCTTTTTTTCCCAGGCGATGGAGGACACGGTGGCGGGGCCGGAAACCGTCGGCGTCGATCGGGGAAACGGCAGGAGGCGGCATGGCGTTCGAGGTCGCGGCCGCGGCATGGCAGGCGAGGACGCGAGGTCGGCCCGAAGCGGCATGGCGCGCGCGGGGAAGCGTCGATGCGGGACGAAGCAGGGAGCGGGGCTCCGAGGAGGAGACGGTCGGAGGAGCTCAAGCGGACAACGGCCATCGGTCACCGGTCAACGGACACCGGTCACCGGTCGCAGACAACGGCCAACGTCCACCGGCAGCGGGACAAAGAACAGAGGAGAAAGGGGCAGACAACGGCCACCGGTCGCGACGTCGTCGCCGGCGCCTCCCCACCCTCCAGATCCTCTCCGTCTGGATCCCAAACACGCGCCGTGAGCCCTGCTCGCCGGCGCGCTGTGCCAGACCAATCCCAGATCGATGCACTCCGCTCCTTCTTTTTGGATGAAGGCTTGCTGGGCCTCTTGTGCGGGAAAGACAGGAATGCCGTACCGGACTCAGACGGCGAGTGGACCGCGGACGCCGGGGAGGGCGGCGAGGCGGGCGCCGGCGGGAGCACGAGCAGGCGGGAGGACCAGTTGCAGGGCGCGACGCGGGACCGTTTGCTGCGCGCCTTGCCCGGCACCGACACCTGCCCTGCGTCAGAGTGCAGCATGCCATTGCCACCGGGCTGCTGGGGCGCCGGCACGCGCATGGGTGCCGCCATGGCTTGCTGCCGGGACGGCGAGGGGATGCCGGAGATGAGGTGCAGCTTGCGGAGGTCCTCCGTGGGGAAGTTGTCCTCGCCCATGTAGCTGGACAGCCATTCCAGCTCCGCCAACTGGTCATACTGCGACAGCACAGAATTCAGACACAATTCAGTCAGCAAACGAAACGGGTGCTGGAGAGTTGGCTCCCACTCACGGGAGAGTTTTAATGAGGGGAGACGAACGCATTTGACCGCTCAATGGATTGGAAATAAATCGGTGTCGATTTTGAAGAATTCGGCAGAATTCATGCAAAGATTAAACGAATATTACTGCTTAATTTGAATAATTAATTGATTATCGTGCTAGAGGGCCAGAATTATTAATTAATTAAACGGGAGGCAGAAGAAGGCTTACTGGCTCGCAGAGGCCGCCCGAGAAGTCGCCGTCGGCGAGTCCCGAGAAAGAAATATAAAATGGAAAGAAAGAAATAAAATGGAGGGGTTATTTGCAAAAGTTTCTGTCCGCAGCTAGGACACGTGAGCCGCACGTGACAACCCGAGTGACCAAAGTGCACATAGATGTGGACTTGAGTGACGGGTTTACAAGATTTTTAAAAATGGTGACTTAAATGCACCCACTCGACGATTTTAGTGACCGCCAGTGCAATTAACTCCACGTACATGGTTACTGTTGTTAAATAAAAGGAGAAGAAGACAGCAAAAAATCTGCAGATTGCACGCAGCACAACTCATTGTTTCCATCTCTGAGATTTATGAATTTAGCCAGTGAGAGACTACACAATGTCCTTTTGCCAGGGCCCAGGGGTCTGGGACGTATGGTTCCAGTTCCTACGGCGACAGCACCTACAGGCCGGCCCTCACTCCTTCTGCTTAGGATTGACATGCTTGTGCGTATGGGGGTCTGGGACGTATGGTTCCAGTTTCTTCACGTATAAACGCTTCAGAGTTCAACAGTTTTGTCATGCTTGTGCTTCGTTCGCTGTTGTTAAATCGTAATGCTTGGGTGTTTGACGGTTCGCCATCAATTGCTACTTCTCTGGTTGGGCAGATTGAAGATGATCCAAAAGCATGGATGGCTTGCCGCGGAGGCAAATTCAAAGAGTAGTAGCTTTGTGCTTTTAGCCGGTGGCCAGGTGCTTCAAAGGGAGTAGCGTAGGATTTCAGACTGCCGGCTGTTGTCCCGAGCTGTAATCTGTAAACCCGAACTTGGTTTTCCTTCTTTGTAAGCATAGTGCAATGACACGCAGATCTCCTGCGAGTTCCTCGAAAAAAAGGTTCATCGGGTGATTTGGGATGGTCAACAGGATGTCCGCGGTGGGTTTGATGAACTCTATATATCGTCTTTCCTAGCTGTCCTTTACAAATTTCCCATAACAAAGTCTGGGTAGAGCTTTGGACTACAAATTTTGATATGAATTGTAATGTGGGTGCCTGGTTCATCTCTAGAAGAGATTAAATAGACATGATCGTTGGAGTTTTAATACACTTGTCTAGTTATCTTGTGCATCTTCCAAAGCTCACTTCCCTTATGAAGTTATGAGGTCAGGAGACACAGCACACAAAATGATTTGAGCGATCTCGTATGTCCCTGTTCCTTAGAACTCTTCTAAGATTACCAATCATGCTAAAGTTCAGAGAAGTTACATCTCCTATGATCAAGTGATAAACACCATGCTTTGTACTACTATTTATAATCAAAAGGAATTGCCATTGAACCTACCGGCCGTCTGTGTTAGAGAAAGAGATTCAACTCTCGTGGTTTTCATTTTCAATAAAAATGGAGCCGGGGGGCTCCCCTGTTAGTCTAAAAAAAAGAGAGATTCAACTCGACATCTCACTTCTTTACCAAGTTATGGATGGAATCAAGGGGCATATATATTATTAGGCCCAACAACCTTTCAAGTCATGCAGATATCTTGTGTGTGCATATATATTGCCCCTTGCTCTACTAGTGAGAACACAGTTTTTTGTCACTCCCCAATAGGCCGTAGAACCGGAAAAACAGAGAACTGGGTGGCCTTGAAATATGAGAAATGAGTGTTCAGGAAAGAAACGTGAGAATATCATTTCGGAGTTGGAGACGCTGGGAAAAAAACAACCACGGCCACTTCAGATAATTGAACGGAATGTTCAGTTATCTCGCTATCCACATGCTCTCCTACCCGAAGGGGTATCTGATCGAGAAGACACAGGATGTCCAAAAGGCTCACCTCATCATTCGAGACGGTCAGCAGGATTGCCACCTGAAGTGCGCAAATGAAAGCAAGTGTTGCGTTAGACAAACTTTCTGCGTGTCTCATCTAATGGAGTATCAAGCCTCCGCTTGAACTTAGGAATAATCTGAAGCTACTGTATGCTTGGTTTATTACTTATTACCAGAGTTAATTGCGCTGGAGGTCACACATCTCGTCACGTACGTGCACATTGGTCACACATCTAGAAAACGGGATTTTTTAGTCACACATCTCGACTTTGCGTGCACATTGGTCACAAACGGGAAGTGTCATCCCGTTTTGGATGGTAAATTTTCAGAAAACCCCCGAGTAATATTAGGAGGACCATTTTGTAAATAAAAAAATAGGAGGACCATTTTGTAAAATTAGGAGGACCATTTTGTAAAATTAATATTTCTTCAGGGGGTTTTCTGAAAATTTACTATCCAAAACGGGATGACACTTCCCGTTTGTGACCAATGTGCACGCAAAGTCGAGATGTGTGACCAAAAAATCCCGTTTTCTAGATGTGTGACCAATGTGCACGTACGTGACGAGATGTGTGACCTCCGGCGCAATTAACTCTTATTACCAAGTAGATGTAAAAAAAGGTCTAGAATAAAAATCGGCCGATTTATCGGAATATCAAAAAATATCTTGAACAGTGATAAAAACACATGGCCATATGAGGTTTTACTACACATGCCTTCGGGTCTTTTCAATACTAGTTAGCCTTCACGTGCAATGCACGTCACCATTGTTAAACATACCAATAAATCAATGAATCTTACATCTAAATTGTAAATACATTTTATGTGTCTGCGTGCATATACTAATCGACATGGAAAGAAAAAACATACAATAAAATGTTTTTAGGTCAATTTGTTCTGTTGGAATGGAAAACACCACGGAGGATCTATATCTCCTCCGGGCACGATCTGATTTCTGACATCAAAATATACTTAAGTATGACTATCAGAGACATCACTGTGAGAGGAGAAAAATCACAAGATTAAGAAGTGAACAGCAATAACAACCCGAAACTCATCATCACCAATAATGGGATGAATACCCATGTATGCCTCCACTAATCTGGGCAAATTCCTAGTCTCCTTCCCCAGAAGCTTTGTGATAGCTCTTTTCCCACACGGGAACTCCAAAATATATCAATTGACGTACCAATACACCAAAAAAATTTATTTAAAGTAGAAATCAATATGGCTGCAGCCTGGTGTGAGAAGTCAAACGTCCATGTTTGTTCGAGTTGGAAGAGAGGTACCGACGTGGTGGATGTCACATACTCATATGTACCAGCCAGAACGACGGCTTAATTTGATAGTCTGCACTCATGCATGATAAATTTAGCTATATGGAATGAGAAAGAACACAACAGCTTTGCGGAATCAGACAGATCACAAACACTGTACAAGTTTGGAACAACGAACTTTGAGCTTGATTTCCGACTTGATATGTCCTTTTCATAGACTTTCCTGCTCCCTCGAGATCACAAGCTCTGCAGAGCAGATGGCTATCACATCATAAGCTTCGCTGCAACCAGAATAGTTGCTGGTTTCCTTGGATAGCTCCAAAACTTTGTAGCATGAGCTCATTGCTCCTATGTGGTGGTGCACCTAAGAAAAAAATCAAGCCAAATGAGGTGTCACACAACATTACAAATATTTAAGGTTAATTTAATCATTCACAAAACGAAACATGTCGAACTTGAAAAAGGCACATGAGTGTGTTCAAAAGAGACAGACAAATGGAAAAGTTTCAACGGAACCGAAGTTCTGTTATATGAAAATGTAAAATATACTCTGTATTAAGTACTAACTAACTCTAATATGTGGATATAAAAATGTAAAAATATTACATGAGGTCTACGGAATAATAACCTCACTGGAAGATGATGTTCAGCAAGGGAGTACGTAAAGATGAAATATATGATCGACGGAAGACGAATTAAGAACTCGTATTTACTCTTGAAGGTCTATAGGAAATAGTATACACACTCGTCCAAACTCTAGAGAGTTAAGCAGATCGGCCTAACCATGATCCAACCACATTCTTTTAATTCTGCATATAAGCCAAGTAGAGCATTAATTAAGGCGGCCCTCATCAAGAATTATGCATGAAGGTTCATGTACAACACAGGGAATCATGCTAAAATAATTGATAAAATCAACAACCACACTGTCAATCCGTTAATCCATATTAAACTGAAATAACCACCGTATGGTTAGACATGAAGTAAGGCAAGGTCTATGAATGTCCCATGTGAAAATTGTGTAATCTGTTAATCAGAAAAGATAAATCAGGTTACTGGTTTATGCTTTCTAGAGTTCCCTGTGAAGAACTGAAGATGCATTATGAAAACATCACCTGCGGGATGTTGCCTTCTGCCTTGTGTACACCACAAAGAAGCGTAGCTGCTGGCAACAACTCTCCTAAAAAAATCCAGATGTGAGTTTCCTAATTGCATTGGGCTAATCAATTTTTGGAGCAGATGAAATCACCTGAATTTGCTAAATAAAAGGGAGAATGCACCATATATTGGAGTTTTCTACTTTTCTTACAAACAGACACCATGAGATGATCGATACTTTCTGCACTTTGATCACAGAGCATGCTTCAGGTTTTTTAGTTTTACCCGTGGCTGAGTTGACTACTCCTGTTCCTCCATTTTCGTCCTTGGGCTCTGCTTCTTAATCTTTATATGGTTCCAGTGCCCATGTTTCTTACGAGAAAGATCTGTTTATATGGTTCCATGGGTGGGCTCTGATAATGATCTGGTTTCTGATAGGTTGCTGAGTAAATGGTCGTACCATTTACTGATTTTACCATGAAGATTGATGAATTTGCTCAGCTTCTCATATGATCCATCATCCTTGGTGAAATTCCTAGTACAATTTTCCCAGATTTAGGAAGAAATCACCTGCATCATGAATGGCAAGGAGAACTGAATCTACAGGTACACATAGATCTAAGTAAACTGTATATATATTCAGAGAAAGGAAACATGTGCAAACAATCAAACATACCACATGAGGAAGAAGCAAATGAAAATACCTTATGCGTATAATGGGCAACAGCTCTCCATGGAATTAGGCAAATAGGATCGGGATAAGAAGTTCAAGTACCTAATCTTTGTAACTAATCCATGTCTATTTCCTTAAGTCGCCTGAATTTTGTAAAGATCCATAGTGAAAGCCAGGCCCTTTGAAACAAGATCGAAGATGCACAAACAATCAGCATTTTTTACCATAGGCAATTGCACAAACAGCTTATGTGCACACCTGCAACCTCAGAGTAGGGGAGCGGTGAGTTAGAAAGAGATGTAAGGAAGGGGGGACACTGCAGAAGGGGAAGAAAAAACATAGCCGCCTCCCCCGACCCCCGCGTCGCCCCGCGTGGGCGACCTCGGGGGGGGAAACCGCCGCCGCCGCCTCTAGCCTCCCCACCTCCCACCCTTCCCCGCCGCCACTGCCGCTGGCCTCTCCGCGGTGGTGGCAGCCCCCGCCTCCAAAGTCGAAGGCCGTGGCGAGAGCAGCGGTGGACGCGGTGGTGCGGCGTTGGTGTCCGGTGACGAGCCGGCGGCCGGCGCCGCGCTGAGGCTTGTGGAGGAGGCGGCCGTGGCGAGGGCGGTGCAGGTGGCCTCCGGCGGCGCTCCTGGTTCCTGTGGCGGCACGGGCCCAGATGGGCCCGATCTGGGCTTCCTGGGCCAGTGAGTTCGGCGCGGCGGCGGTCTGTGGGCGTGCTGCAGGCGGCGCTCTGCGGGGCTTCTGCAGGCGCTGGTCTGCAGGCGTGGTGGTGCTGGCAGAGCGGGTGGGGGAAGAGGTGGTGCAAGGCTGGGTGTGCAGGGCTAGCGGCGCGGTCGGCGGGAGGTAGCTTGCTTCTCGTCGGTGGCGTGTCCGGCCTTGGTTGTCTGTGGGCTGTGGGGCTGTTGGAAGGGCCGGGAGAAATCCCTATGCAGCTGCGGGATGACGGCGACGCCTGCAGGCGCCGTCACCTCCTTGGAGGCGTCATCTAGGCTCTCTCCGGCATGCCCTCTCCCGAGCATCGGGGGAAACCCTAACTCTAGCTTGCTAGTGCGACAGTAGCGGCGTTATGTCGTCGTCCCCTCCTTGGAGGTACTGTCCGGTTTGCTCGTGGAGTCCCATGACGGCGATCAAGGTTGGTGCTGGGGCGTACCTGCTCTTCTCGGTGTCGTCCATCTAGGGCGCGCGTGGGCTGCCGGAGCTGGTGGCAAGGCTCCCTTTAGGGACTTGGCGCGGCCGTGGGTGTTGGTGCGGAGCTCCTCCGTACGATACCGACGATCCCTCCTCGTCAATGCTGTAAGCTCTCTGTATCCTCCCTCGTTGGGTTGATGTTCTCTGAGCACTAGCTTCAGAGAATTATCTCGTTGTAATTTCCTTTCTAGTTTCTGGGGCGATGTTAATCGTTCTCCGGAATGCTGTTGTAAGACATGGTGGTTTCTTTTCTATGAAATGGAATCGGGGCGAGGCCCTTTTTATCTAAAAAAATGTAAGGAAGGGGGTGGGAAGGAAGGTAAGGAAGACTGCTATACCTGAGGAGCGGGGGACGGACCACGTCGAGCAGCAGGCGGCCGAGCTTGCCTCGCCGGCCATCGGTGAGGAGGAGCAGAGGAGCCGGCGGCGCTCGGGCAAGGCCGCGAGTTAGGGACGACGAGCTTGCCGGTGCGGAGGTCGGGGCCCGGACCACGTCGAGCAGCAGGCGGCCGAGCTAGCCTCTCCGGCCATCGGTGAGGAGGAGCAGAGGATTGGTGGCGCTCGGGGGAGGCCGTGTGTCGGGGACCGCGAGCTTTTCGGCCATGATGTCAAGGAGAAGCTGGAGATCGCTGCAGGTATGCCCATGCTGTCGAGGAGCAGCCGAATATCATTGCAGCACGCGTCGGTGTCGACCGCATCGGCAGCCACCGGAAAGGAAGTTCGAAGCGGCGCACACACGAGAGAGACGGTGGGTGGAGGCATGTGGGCCTCGAACTCACCGACCCGTCGGCGTCCGCCGCGTCGCAGTAAACGAAGAGGGCTGGTCCGTAGCTGCGGAGGGGCGGCGGGGTTCCGGCGGCAGCCATGCGTTGGAGCAGAGCCAGAGGAGGTGCAAAACGCAACAAAGGGCACATACCGTTTCAGGATTTGATCTGGTTCGTCGATCAAATAAACGTTTCAGATTTAATGTATCAACATAGCACACACAAGTTTGCTCTTTTAATAATAGTATAGATAAATCCATTCTTTTTACTAAGGAACAGACCTAAGAAGCAACAACGACTCACTAAAAAAACATAGTTAGATGCACCGGTTGCTTCAGTCCAGACTTGTACAGATCAGCAATCGTGTCAAGTAAGATAACACATCTTAAATTCGAATCTCCTTAATTGGCAATTACAAGGTGAAGCGCCAGATGCCTGGCGATAAGTAAAATAATATGAATCTATTGAGGAAAACATAACGTCAAAACCTTAGATGTAGTGTTAACCATTTTCTTGAGCTGGCAGGAACATGATAAGGTTCTCGATCGACCCCACTTAAAGAAACGTAATTCTTCTGTTTGGAATGCTTCCATAGAGGATAAGTGCAGAGGTCCCGTGTCGCTCCCCCAGGGAAGTACCGGGCCTAACTAAGGGTGGCCGCTTCGCCGCTGCAGCCGGCCCTTGCCGCGATGGTGGCACCCCATCTGCTGAAGGCAGCTTGGGGTGGGAGGTTTCGTAGATCTGAGCCGTGGGCTGGGGCGACCGTGTCCATCTCGTCGGAGCACGGAGGCCTGGGCGGTGTCCCAGTGCTGTGATGCGGGTTGGAGCAGTGACGTTCGCCTGGTAGAGGTTTGTTCTAGGGTCGTCCTGTCGGCGACTCCTACCGGTCCCCTCTTGGGTCGCCGTCGATCTCACCTGCCATGGTAGTTGGATGGCTGATGGAGATAATCTTCTGTGTCGTCCCCTTCCACGCAATAAAGGAGGTACGGTGGCCCTAGCGATCCTCTTCTGTCCGACTCTGTTCTGCTGCTGCCAGTTGCCTTCGATCGGGCCGCCGATGAGTTCCGGATTTCTCCACCGACGGTTTTCAAGAATGGCAAAGTTTTCTTGGACCCCTAGATTGGAGGGGATCCACCGTCCACAAACATCGGCCCATGGGGTTTCAACGCGGTGTGTTGCAAAGCTTCATTGGCCGACCCTGGGGGGGGGGGGGTCTGGAGGGGCGGCCGCCCAGGCCCTGGAATTTCGGGGGCACCATACGTATATGTACACTAGGCATAGTATATGGCATGCAGAAAAATAAAAGGCAAATAGCCCATTCCGTGGCTACAAACTAGTGATTGGGCCTACTGGGCCTTGTGGCTACGTTGTTCGCTTGTTTCCGTGAGAGAAAAGGAAGCGATCGATAGGCCTAGTTAATTACACTAAAAAAAAAGATAGGCCTAGTTAATTCGTGATTGGCAAGGATACGGCTCGATTAGCTCGATGTTCGATCGATTCGAAACCATCTCCTCTCGTCTCTCATCTCGCCCGCCGCCGCACGGCCGCACCACGCGGCCACGCCTGAGCCGCACGCTGCTCACCTGACTGATGGGTTATGTATTTCCGATCGTCTGAGCGCCGCGCCGGTGCGCCGTCGCACCCACACTAGTGGAGATGGGGCCTTCTGTCCCGACCCGTGAGGGGATTTAGTCCCGGTTCGCGAACCGGGACAGACAAGCGGGACTAAAGGGCAAACCTTTAGTCCCGGCCTGTTACCAGCCGGACTAAAGGCCTCCACGTGGCCGCTGCGGAGCGCGCTGGGGGCAACCCCTTTAGTCCCGGCTCGTATAACGGGCCGCGACTAATAATTTTGTTTTCTTTTATTTATTTCTTTAGGGTTTAGGGTTTATTTGTTTTCTTTTATTTTCTTTCTTCGAGCATACAAAGATAATTGTTTTCTTTTAGCGGTATTTCTACGCTACCACATACCGTACACGTTCGTGCATATATATAAGATAACTTGTCTTACGATCGAGCATACAAATATATACAATTTTGATAGTTACATGGAGATCACAATTACCGGGACTAGAGCCCGTCTATTCGATTACACGGCCGGGATCATCAGTAGCGCCTATTCACACTAAATTCTCCGGCGTCGTCTACCATCTCTTTCATCAAAAATCCCGCCAGTTCCTCTGCAATTCCTAGTAGGCGTTGCTCTGGTAGGAGCCGATCCCGCATTCTCTCGAACTATATAAGAAAAGGAGATCAATATGAACATCAATCATGATAACAAAAAGTGACGGTAATAAAATAATGTTGTGAATGTATTGCTTACGTCGAGTCTATAATCATTGTGCTCAGTGGTAAACGTGCGAATGAACTCGCAAACGTAGTATCCACATAGATTCGTCCCCGGTGGCTGCCTCGCGCACTTTACGAGAATAGAATTCAATCAAAATAATAATCTAGCATCATAATTGTATTGAAACTAGAATTAAAGAGATGCGCGGACATATCTCGTACTACTTACCGTGACCGGAGTAAACGTCAGCTTCTCACTAAAGGAACCCGTCACCACACTCCTGAACAGGTTCCAAACCCTGCCCGGCAAAGAAAATGAATTAATGAATGAGTTATTCATTACCTGATATCTCATGAAATCAACGAAAGAGACCGATATAGCGCGAAAATTACCTCTGGAGCATGTCCTGCATGTCGCGGAACTCTTCCAGGTGTCTCTTTAATGGGTCCATGACTTCAACTATTCCCTTATCAACTTGAATGTCTAGCAGAATCCAGTGGAACCTGCACACGTTTATATATACGTCAGTAACTCATCAATTACACTTAACATCGAGTAAGCAAAAGTGAATGTGTACAACAGAGTAAGACCCTCACTGGAAGTTGTAAGGAAACAGTATGTGGTCACAGAAATGTTGCTCCGTTAGAAACCTTAGAAGGTTATCCGCCGTCTCGTCGGGTTTCGTCGTTAGCGAATTATATTACTTTATCTGGGTCAATGAACCCAACACTATAGATCTTTCTTTTACATTCCCGGATCTTCATTCTGCATAATAGAGTACAAAAGGATATAATGAGGATAATTACATGCAATGAACTGAACAACTTATATGTAGACAATGAATTCAACAACTTACAGACAATAGCAACTCATGAGAGTTTTGTCGAGGGCGTCGAAATTGTATAACTGGAAGATTTCTGAAAAGTCAACATGGACCTCTTCGGGTCGGAAGAAGTACTCATGTGGGACTTTCGCCACGATCATTGTTCTGCCCCCCTACCACACTCAAGTACCATTCATGCAAATTCCGCATATGTGTTGGCAGTTGTTCCAACTTCTCTTTGCTGACCAAAGGCTTCCCTGGGACATATGTAGGGACAACATCAGCCTTGGGTAACTTGTCGTCTTGGGAACCTAGCAATTCAGCAACAGTCACACCCATAGCGGCCGCCAACTTCGCAGCTTCTTCCATATCCTGCTGCAGCACCTGGGGAACGTTTTCGGATAACACCTTGAGGGATGGGATCGATTGTTTGGCCTGTTCTCCGAGCTGGGGAACGTCCCTTCTGTTCCCGCTTGCACTTTTACCTGATTTGCTCCCGCTTGCACTTTTACTTGATTTGCTCTTCTCCACTTCCTTCCGAAGTGTGCGTAGATAGTCATCTGGCTTATGGTGCAACTCATATTGCGATTTTGTGTTCAGAAAATCACGTGCCCACGCTTTTTGCTTCTCGGTGTATACCGGGGCGGGCTTGGGTTTCATCTTTGCAAAATGCGCATCTTTTTCGGCCATTGCGATCGCTGGTTTGCTCGTCAGTACGATCGTAAGTTCTGATGGGAAGATTCTTATGAGGTACTCTTGGGAGGGGCGACATTTGTCGTTTTGGGCTGCTGCGTCGGTTAGTACTCATCGACGGAGCACGCTTCCGCTTATTGTCCTTAGCGGGCAAAGGCGGCGGCGAAGACGGCCGACCCAAGTCCGGCGGCGGAGATCGAGATGGACTCGCGCTGTGGTGGTCGTAGTCATGGGGTGTGCTTCTTGGAGGTGATGGAGGTGTAGGTGACCTGCGACGACTCGGAGGCGGTGTTGTCCTTGGCGTCGAGCCTGGAAACTTGATGTAGTTCTTGTCCCATAGAATGATATCACCCACAACTTCTCCGAGTGTCCTCTCATCTTCAGGTCCAGGGATGTCAAGCTCCATACATGAAACCCCGATACGATTTCATCCACCCGACTTTAGCATAGCCAGCTGGAATCTCACGGTCTTGCCAGCGTGCGTCAGGTGGACAAGGTAAAGCATATCCGACCGCCACCTTCATGGATATGTTCTTCAATTTCTGATGGAGCTCACAAGATATTGAATCCTTGATTCCATCCACGGGGTAGCCGGGACCGCCATCTATCATCCGCCGTGCATCGTCAGCCGGGACCTCCGAGTCACCCACGCTGCTTTTCCGCTGAGATGGACCGGCGGTAATATCGAGTACAGGATCTTGCGGGCGCACTACTCCTCTAAGTTCGTCAATCTGCTGCTGCTGGTGGTTAATTCTGGCAAGCAACTGGTTGAACTTGTCTCCCTCCTCCTCCTGCTGTCGCTGCTTTGCTCTCGCTCGGCTTCTGTAAGTTTCTACGTCTTTGGCAAACCCAAGCCACCACGGGACGGAAGGGCCAAAGCCTCGTGTTCGTCCTCCTTTTTCGTCATTCCCGAGGACCAGTGTCAGCAAGTCTTTCTCTCTATCGGGACGGAACTTTAACTTCCCCTCTTTAATTTCTTTCACCACTTTAAGCCAATTTTCCCTGGGTATCCTAATCCCGTCACTGCAAATAAGGTCCCCTGTTGTTTCGTCGTATGAACCCCCATGCGCAAGGAACCAATTTCTTGCCCTCAATTCCCATTCTTCGCGCATCCATTCTGGTTGGATCCCTTTAGCAAGCAGCTCTTGCTCTTTTTTATCCCACTTTGGCATGGCAGTCTCGTAGCCCCCTGGCCCCAATTTATGGTGATATTTTTTCTTGTCAGCATTTTTCTTGTTCCTTACTGACATCGCCTTGGCATCTTGTGACTCCTTGTACTCCTTAAATGCGTTCCAGTGATTCGCCTGCTTCGCTAGATAGCCTTCGAATACTGGAGCAGTCTTTTTCTTCAGATATTCTTGCCATAATCTTTTCTTCCACACCCGGAATAGTTCGGCCATCTTCGTAACACTAGTAGGGAAGAGGCTTTCTATGGAACGCCTTTTTATGGCGCACCGTTAAGCCGTGCGCCACAGAAACAATTCAGTGGCGCACCAGATAAATGCGCCACAGATTACTGTGGCGCATGCAGCAATCCATGCGCCACAGAAATGTGGTGGGTCCCGCATCCAGTAAAATCTGGTGACATTTCTGTGGCGCATGAATTAGGGTGCGCCACAGAAACATGATATTTTGTGGCGCACGTGGGACGATGCGCCACAAAAAATACGGTGGGCCCCACATCAATGTTTGCCTGGGTGTCCATTCTGTGGCGCACCCTGTCCCGTGCGCCACAGACACTCATGTTTCTGTGGCGCACCGGAGCCCCTGCGCCACAGAATTCGGACACTTAATCATTTTTGGCTCGCGCGGCCACAGTCCAACCCTATCCGCACACTCGTCTCCCCACTCTCATCCCAACCCCCACGCGACACTGCGCCTCCGCGCAACCTCCACGCCGCCGCTCCTCCCCCTCGAAGCCGCCCCAACCCTCCCCACCTACCTCCCCGCGCCACCGCCCCAGCCCTCCCCACCTCCTTCCCACGAATCGCCACCGCCGGCCGCCTCAATTCGCCGCTCGCGCTCCTCGCCGCGGCCGCCGTCGCGGTCGAGCTCGTCGTCGACCGCTCCGCTTCCGACCTGCTTCCCCGCTCTGCCGGTTCAGGTAGCCACCGACGCCCACCCTCCTCCTCCTCGCTCCCTGAAATCTCTGCTAGGTTTCAACTAAAAATAATTTGCTACATAGTGAAATTTAGTGAATTTATTTGCTTGTGTAGTTGTTGTTATATTTTGCTATATTTTGGTTGTGTTGTTGCATTATTTGCTAGTGTATTTGCTTGTGAAATTTAGTGAAACATGTATATTGTTAGTTGTGGAAATAGAGTAAGAAAAACTCATGTAATGCTCCTATTTTTAAAATTTGTTGAAATTGCCAAACCTAAAAATTTGTTCACAATCGGGAAAATCGGGAATATCGGGAACATCGGGAACATCGGGAAAATCGGGAACATCGGGAACATCAGGAAAATCGGGAACATCGGAAAAATCGGGAAAATCGGGAACATCGGGAAAATCGGGAACATCGGGAACATCGGGAAATCATTTCTTTTTATTCATCTTTTTATCCATATTGTTGTACATCTTATTTTTATCCTTTTACCCATGTTCTTGTATATGTACTATAGGCCGATGATTTAAACTATGTCATGTTAAAGGGAAAAGAGTATCTACAATACCTTGTACTATATACAATTTGAGTGCTTGTATTAGAACATGGTCTTGTAGGTACTCTTTTTGCCTTGTTTTGACAATGATATATGAGGCTTCTATTGTATTACATCGATGACTCTGATTCACAGTATAGCTAGGTTGACTCTGAGCCTGAGGATGACTGAACCTATAGAACGAATGTAAAAAATGGGCCAAAGATCGACGGCGTCGCACCGTCGGTCTATAGTTTCTGTCAAGCTCAGGCTCAGGGCCACGCTACTGTTCTCAGAATGAGATTCATCGCTGTGAAACATCATTTCATAGGATAGCTAGGTTGACTCTTACATCGTGTGTGTGCTTGTTCCATTGATTGTGCCAATGATTAGACTCATGTGCATTATCATTTCGAGTGTTGGTCTAAATGACCTACTGACATGTATAACAACATTGATTATACATTTCTCTTGGTCCTTTTGGTCCGACACTGGGAAGTTCTTGAGGTGCACTCTTCATATGAGACACATTTTTATGTATGATCTTTGCTAAATGGTCTACTATCTTGTTCCATGTGCCTATGATTTAAACGATGTCATGTTAAAGGAGAGTATGTACAATACCTTGTACTATATACTGCTTCGGAGGTTCTTGTGTGTGCTTCAAGTTCAAGAAGACACCCTTTGGTGAGCTATTGGTACCCGATCGAGAAGTTGTGTGTGCTTGTGTTGATCTGTGCTATCACGACCATCGTGTCGTGGTTGTTTGTGCTCCGACCATCGTGTCGTGGAGATGCCGGCCGGAGATGTGGATGTTTTGTGAAATGTCTGCAGGTACCCCGAGAGGCCCTTGAGTTTGCCGGAACATCGATTAACTTCTGTTCTGGCAAATTTGGGTACTACATATGTCCCTTTTTTAGCAAAGCTCATGCCAAAAAAATTCGTGAATTTTGGCATGACTTTGCTAAAAATAGGACATATGATTTGTGAAATGTCTGCAGGTACCCATGAGGCCCTTGAGTTTGCCGGAACGTCGATTAACTTCCGTTTCGGCAAATTCGGGTACTCCATATGTCCCTTTTTTAGCAAAGGTCATGCCAAAAAAATTCGTGAATTTTGGCATGACTTTGCTAAAAATAGGACATATAGTTGTGTAGCTTAGATTGTAGATAATTTTAGTTGTGTTCATTGTTGGTTTATATTGTGTGATTTTCACATTGCTAAAAATGAGTTTGAAAATTGTGTTGTTGATATTAATTTCACATGGTACTATGTTATTTGATAGTTGCTATGAATTTGTACTTTATTTAAATTTTCTTGCTACTTAAAAATTGTGTTTTTAGTTTATTGTTCTCGGCGACGATGTCACTGTTGGACCAGAGGGGAGATGTCTGCGACTGGACTCCGCCGGGATGGCACTGGGAGGTGCTACCTTGCAGGAAGCGTATCTTGGTGAGGAATCTGGGTGACGTCGTCGACCTGGATCTTCTTTGGTGGCGGTCGCGTGGGCCATGCTCGGGGCAGAGGGAGCTGGCCCCCGAGGAGGTGGTACGTCGCCGTATCCGGGAGGAGGACGCGCACGTCCGTCGCTACATGAATTTGTTGGATAGGCAGTACAACAATGGATGGTCGTTTCTTTAAAGGGTTCCTCCTCATCACGTGAGCTATGACCCTGTGAGTGTTCCTTATCTTTGGATGCGTAGCGCCCGCGGCTCAACACCCCGCGGCTCAGGACCCGGTCGAAGTTAGTTTCAGAGGTTCATGTATTAGTGATATTATTCGCGATGTATTAGGGTTAAATAAAAATGTACCAAATTATAATGGGATCAAGATGTATTAGTTATACTTTTGCATATTTGATCAATGTCCCTACATGCATGAATATAATTTTGGCATGACTTTGCTAAAAATAATTTTAGTTCTGTTCATTGGTTTATATTGTGTAATTTCCACATTGTGTAGTTTGTAGTATATAGTTGTGTAGTTTTTTGATTCTAATGAATTTGTTTTTAATATGTTTTAGTTTCACGGAATGGCCGGGTTTAAGGGTGTGAGGGCGTGCTATAGGAAGAAGCTTGGTCGGTACGTGTATGGATGTCAAATCCATATCAACAAGAGGAAGCACTGGGCTGGGCAGTTTAATACATCGGAGGAGGTGGCGCGCGCCTATGATTATTTCGCCGTACACGAGTACGGTGATAAGAAGAAAGATAAGGATCTGAACTACCCAGCGGATCGCCACCGTGTGAATGAGTTCATACCGGATGGGATCAGACAGGTGGAAATGGCCAAGGAGATGGAGCATAGGTTGGCTGAGGCGCAGATCGCACGTCGCAACGCACGCCCCCAGGACGACCCGTATGTGAGGCATTTCCTGCAGAACGAGCCAAACTTGATGTCCTACCAGCAGTTCGGCGCTAGTCCTTTTGACGGTGCTGGTCCTTCGTACGGCACCAGTCCTTCCCCCGGCGCCGGTCCTACTGACGACGACATCACTTCTCTTGGGATCTGGGCGGAGGAGGAGGAGGAGCAGCAGGAGGAGGAATGGGAGAAGGACTGGGATTCCGACTCTGAGCAGCAGCGGCAGCAGGCGTCGGAGGAGCGGCAGCAGCAGCGACACCAGGAGTGGCAGGAGTCGGAGCAGCAGCTATTGCGGATGTTCGGGCCGCCGAACCCCGATGCTTATCACCACAACGACCCTAGGCACTGGGTCGAGGTGAATAGGCGGGACGGCATACCTCCGTTCCGCACTCTTTCGGGTCAGCCGTGGGGGAGCGAAGACACTGATGACCCCGCAGATCCGATGTACTGGGCTCAGCTAGATAGGCCTAGGGACGACGACCCATAGAGCGACTTGTCCACTTCTTTCCGTACTATGTTTTATGTTGACTTGTCCACTTATCTATGTAGACTGATGTTTCCACTGTACTTGGTTAAGACTAATGTTTTATTTTCATGCATATGCCAATGTTAAATGCATATGCTTGTACTATTTATCTGTCTGTTTTAATACTGTGTCAAAATATATTACTGTTTCTATTATTTTCTGTAAATATTCTGTAATATACCTGTATTATTGTCAAATACAGTAAATATTCGATAATATAGCAAATAATCGATAATATATACGGCAAATAATTTAGTGGCGCACGGTAAATAATTTTGTGGCGCACCATATTCTGTGGCGCACGAACAAAGTGCGCCACAGATACATTATTTTCAAATACAACAAATAATCGAAATTCTTTCTGTGGCGCATGGACAATAATTTAGTGGCGTACTCTGGAGGTGCGCCACAGAATTGTATACTTTCTATGGTGCATGGTTCCGTGCGTCACAGAAATAATATTTTTGTGGCGAGGATTCTGTGGCGCACCGACCATGCGCCACAGAAACAGTTTTTGGTGCGCCACAGAAAGGAACTTCCCTACTAGTGTAAGAGTCCACTTCATGACTTTCTTCCTCAATTTTGCAGTGTCGGCAGGATCCTCAAATTCTGGCAGGGTGAAATGTGCCATGAGGTCATTCCAAAGGCCCTCTTTGTACCTTTCGGCGGCATACTCAATATCGTTCGCCCTTTGCGCTTATTCCAGTCTCGAACGGTGATCGGGACATGATCCCTAACCAGAACTCCGCATTGTTTTCTAAATACATCGGCAGCCTTCTTGGGTTCCTTCGGTTCGCCCGTAGGGGATATGACCTCAAATGTATAATGCGTAGATGGGGCCAACTTTTTGGTCGGGCCTCTTTTGGAAGATTTGCTCGATGTGGAGGTCTAAGAGAAGAAACATTCGTCAATTTATATATACAACTGAAGTAATGCATCTACTGATCGCCGAACTTCATATATACAATTCAAGTAGTGCATCTACTGATCGCCGAACTTAAGGGTCCACCAGCTTCTCCATCATCGGAGCTATCGCCTTCTCCATCATCGGAGCCGTCGGCTTCATCCTCACTTCGGTCGACCTCCATTCCATCCCCGGAGGAGTTTAGATACGACGACGGAGATTCGGCTGGATCATCACCTGGGGCGTCGTGGATTATATTCTCGAGAATTTCTTCCTGTCTTAGCTCTCTGCGGATTGGACTAGGTGGATCCATAGTTTCTGCAAAATGCACACAATATTATTTCAAAACGCATCAAATAAAAGGAGTATCAATTGTTATAAATAATTACTAAAGCAATCAATACAAGTCACAATATATCCACTACAAATCAATTACTAAAAATTACTACAAATCAATTACTCCATATTTAAATATGCAAATAGATCATCTTTTTTACAAAACAGTACTACAAAATATGCAATAGATCATCTTTTTTGCATACTCTAAAATATGCAAATAGATCATTTGAATATGCAAATAGATCATCTTTCCCAATTCTAAAATAAACCTAAATTTGAACTTACAAAACTAAAATTGAAACCAAAATTAATATCTAATTTTTTCTAACATCTAATTTGCATCTCTAACAACTAATTTTAGAAGTAAAATTAACATCTAATTTTTTCTAACATCTAATTTGCATCTAATTTTTTCTAACATGTAATTTGCATCTAATTTTTTTCATCTAATTTGCATCTCTAACAACTAATTTTAGAACTAAAATTAACATCTAATTTGCATCTAAAATTAACATCTAATTTTTTCTAACACCTAATTTGCATCTCTAACAACTAAAATTAATATCTAAAATTACTTCTAACAAAAAAAATTCTAACAACTAAAATTAACATCTAAAATTACAAAAATTCTAACAACATCTAAAATTCTAACAAAAATTTGAATTCATTTTGAATCAAGATTTGAAGTTCAAATAATGAAACAGAAAAAGAAAATGATAATGACCAAAAAAAAGGGGAGACGTCCCGAGGCCCAGCATCAGCCCAGCCCGCTCACCCTCCTCCCTCTCTCACCGACAGGTGGGGACCACCTGTCGGGGTCGTCTCCCCCAACCGTCCAGCGCGCTCGTCGCCGGAATTCTCCACGGCTGCCGCAAACGTTTCTTCGAGGTGAGCAAATCCCTGACCCCCAGACCACCTCCTACTCATCCGCCGCTGCTCCATCGCGTCGTGGACCGCACCATCGAGCTCGCCGGCGCGGGCGCTGCTCCATCGCGTCGTTCGCACCATCGAGCCCGCCTCGCCGCACTGCACCTCGAAGTCGTATTCCTGGACCTAGTGGACCACCAGAACGACGGAATCGTCTGCGACAGAGCCGCCGCACCGCCGTCGCCTCCTTCTCCAAAAAGGTGCATGGCGATAGGGCGAAACAAGGGGAGAGGAGGAAGAACAGGAGGTCCAGAAGGACTAGAGGCTCACTAGGAGCGTGCAGAGGGGCTCGGTGAAGGCGGGGAGGTCGGACGGCGACGAATCGGCGGTGGATTTTGGCAGCCTGACGGCGTCCCTCTGCTTCTCTGCCTTCGTCTTTGATGAAAAATGGCTAAGGAAAATCCAACCGTGCATTAAGTAGTGGAGGGACCTTTAGTCGCGGCCCGTGGCTCAAACCGCGACTAAAGGGGTGCTTTAGTCCCGGTTTGAACCACGGGCCGCGACTAAAGGGGTGGGAGGGCTTTTCGCGTTCCCACGCGCTACCCAGACCTTTAGTCGCGGCCCGTGGCTCAAGCCGGGACTAAAGGTCCAAAAATTGCGCGCCCAACTCAATTTTTTTTAACAGAACCAGGACCTTTTTTTAAACATTTAAACATTTGAATTAAGCAGTTTTTGCATATTTTTTAATCTGACAAAACTTTCAACATGAAAAGTGTTTGAATTTGAATATCTAATTCAAAACCATTTTCTATTTTATAAAATAATTATTCTAACTATTCACACTATTAACCATTTCGCCATTTTGAATTAAAAAATGTATTAACTTTTATCTTTTGCAAATTTTTGAATCTCTCTAAACTTTCAACATGAAAAGTGTTTGAATTTGAATAATTAATTCAAAACCATTTTCTGTTTTATAAAATAATTATTCTAACTGTTAAAACTATTAACCATTTTGCCATTTTGAATTAAAAAATGCATTAACTTTTATCTTTTGCAAATTTTTGAATCTCTCTAAACTTTCAACATGAAAAGTGTTTGAATTTGAATAACTTTTATCATTAGTTGGAAATGCAGAGATAAAGAATACATTTTACACGATCGTCGTCATAGCTAGACCAGAAGTAGTTAATGACAACACTCTTGGGTACATAGACGAACCATAGGTTAGTCATACTCCTGCCTAGGCCTATAATACTCGTCCTCGTAGTCGTCGTAGTCGCCGGCGTTGTCATCGCTGTCGTCGGGCGGCGCTCGCCTGGACTGGAAGTGAGGGTAGCACGGGCGGGGTTATCGCCGGCCGTGATGTAGTCCATGACGCTCTGGAGAGTCCGGCCGCCCCACCACAGTCGACGGACGGCCTCGTTGAAGTTCGAAGGGGGCGGGCCATCCTCCTCATACCTGGCGAGCGCCCTCTCACGCCGATTGATGAAGAAGGCGTCCCAAGTCGGGCGGTAGTCGAGATCCTAGCGGGGATCCATCCGCTGCTCCGGAGTGAGCTTGAGGTAGTAGTGGTTCGTGATGGCCGCCCGGCGCGCCAAACCTTGAGGGACAGGAGGGACCGGCACGCCTTTGGTGCTCAGCCTCCAGCCGGCGGGGACGTCATAGCCGGGCGGGCAGGGGTAGTTCGAGGCGCAAAGCACCTCCGCCTCCGAGTAGGTTAGAGTGGGTACGGTGGAAGCCATGGGAGAGTGATGAGGTTGCAGATATGAGTTTAGATGTGCTATGTCAATGGAGACCATGACTACATATATATAGTGAGAAATAGCGGGAAGACAGAGGCGGGAAGCGGTGGAAAGCGCGGGAAGAAATAAGACGGGAAGAAACGGACCTTTAGTCCCTGTTCGACCCACCAACCGGGACTAAAGGGGCTTATTTGTTCCCGCGCAATTTTACCAACCGGGACTAAAGCGAATCCCACTAATAAGGGGCGGCGGCGACTGGTGGAGGTACGGCCGCGGATCCCCACGCCACCCCTGCGACGTACGCATCCTCGTCGGGGTCAGGGACGTCGGACCACGTGCGCTCGTACGTCCTCCGCACCTCCTCCGGCATCGGAGCAAGAGGCCGGTAGCAGGCATTCCTCTCCACGCCGGGCTCGTTGGCATACGGCGGGATAGGCTCCCACAGTAGCGCCCAAGCGCGCTCTGCCGAGCACGCTCGACCTCGTCCAGAAGGCGCTGCGGCGGGCGTGGCGGATCCATCTCGTGGAGACGATGCGTTCGTGGCTAGGAATGGTGGATTAGGGTTTACCCCGTCGGCGACAATATATAAAGACCTCCAGGGCAGCGCTAGGGGAGGACACGTGGCTAGGGCAGCGCTAGGGGAGGACACGTGGCTGACACGAGTCGTGACCGCAAAGCCCGACTTTAGTCCCGGTTGGTGTTACCAACCGGGACTAAAGAAGCACACGGATCGTGTGTTTCTTTCAAGCGCTTGTGAGACGTTGGATCAGGGGTGTGTTTCTTTTGAGGAATTGTGAGCTGTTGGATCAGCACTATCGCGACCACTTCGTGAGCCACATGCACCAACCGGGACTAAAGAGGCACACGGACCCTATATATAGCCCCCCTCCCGGACATGTTCAGCACTCAGTGTCTACTCATTGTAGTTCATTTTGGTATACGAAGCATTCGGATTCCCTGCATATGTCCAACGGTGCATTTGATATGCGGGCACTCATGAGCCACCGTTGGGCTATATGCAGGGGAAACCGTGTGTTTTGTTCTCTTCAGTGTTTAGAGTTTTCAGAATACCGTGTGTTTTGTTAGGAAGAAAGTCAACACAAAACACAATGACCTCCTCTGTTCCATAGCCCTTGGAGATGCTTCCTTCTGGCCTAGCACGGTTACGAACATATTTCTTTAAGACTCCCATGAACCTCTCGAAGGGGAACATATTGTGTAGAAACACAGGACCAAGAATTCTAATCTCTTCGACTAGGTGAACTAGGAGGTGCGTCATAATATTGAAGAAGGATGGCGGGAACAACAACTCGAAGCTGACCAGACATTGGACCACATCAATTTGTAACCCTGATAGACTTTCTCGATCGATTACCTTCTGAGAAATTGCATTGAGGAATGCACATACCTTCACAATGGCCAGTCGAACATTTTCCGCTAGAATTCCCCTCAATGCAACCGGAAGCAATTGCGTCATAAGCACGTGGCAGTCATGAGACTTTAGGTTTTGGAATTTTTTCTCTTTCATATTTACTATTCCCTTTATATTCGACGAGAAGCCAGACGGGACCTTGATACTGAAAAGGACTTCAAAAAAGATTTCCTTCTCTTCCTTGGTAAGAGCGTAGCTGGCAGGCCCTTGAAACTGCCCTGGATGCATGCCGTCTCGTCCTTTATGACGTTCCTGGTCCTCCCGTGCTTCCGGTGTATCTTTTGACTTCCCATACAAGCCCAGGAAGCCTAGAATATTCACGCAAAGATTCTTCGTCAGGTGCATCACGTCGATTGCGGAGCGGACCTCATGGACTTCCCAATAGGGTAGCTCCCAAAATATAGATTTCTTCTTCCACATGGGTGCGCGCTTATCAGCGCCGTTCGGAACAGGTTGGCTGCCAGGACCCTTTCCAAAGATTACTTTTAAATCCTTGACCATACCAAATACTTCAGCACCAGTACGGGTGACAGGCTTCGTCCGGGTTTCTGCCTTGCCATTGAAATGCTTGCCTTTTTGCCTTAAGGGATGCTTGTGCGGAAGAAAACGACGATTGTACGGGTACACATTCTTCCTACATTTGTCCAGATATATACTTTCTGTCTGATC
Organism: Poa pratensis; assembly: GCA_947311845.1. Taxonomy (NCBI): domain Eukaryota; kingdom Viridiplantae; phylum Streptophyta; class Magnoliopsida; order Poales; family Poaceae; genus Poa; species Poa pratensis. Next base: position 130,364,921 of record CAMZMU010000041.1, on the reverse strand, counting down.
CAAACAGTGCGTGCATGCATTGTATCCCTTGTTCGTCTGTCCTGAAATGTTACTAAGAGCAGGCCAATCATTGATGGTTACGAAAAGCAACGCTCGTAGGTCAAATGTCTCCTGTTTGTGCTCATCCCACACACTTACACCTGGTTTGGCCCACAACTGCAAAAGTTCATCGACTAATGGCCTTAGGTACACATCAATGTCGTTGCCGGGTTGCTTCGGGCCTTGGATGAGCACTGGCATCATAATGAACTTCCGCTTCATGCACAACCAAGGAGGAAGGTTGTAGATACATAGAGTCACGGGCCAGGTGCTGTGACTGCAGCTCTGCTCCCCAAAAGGATTCATGCCATCTGTACTTAGACCAAACCATAAGTTCCTTGCGTCACCTGCAAAGTCCCCGAACTCTCTCTCGATTTTTCTCCACTGCCGACCATCAGCGGGGTGCCTCAACTTGTCGTCTTTCTTACGGTCTTCCATGTGCCATCGCAACAACTTGGCATGCTCTTTGTTTCTGAACAGACGTTTCAACCGTGGTATTATAGGAGCATACCACATCACCTTGGCAGGAACCCTCTTCCTGGGTGGCTCGCCCTCAATATCACCAGGGTCATCTTTTCTGATCTTATACCGCAATGCAGTGCATACCGGGCATTTATCCATATTCTCGTACTTCTCACCGCGGTAGAGGATGCAGTCATTAGGGCATGCATGTATCTTCTGCACGTCTAATCCTAGAGGGCAGACAAGCTTCTTTGCTTCGTACGTGCTGGCGGGCAATTCGTTCTTTCTTGGAAGCATCTTCTTCATTAGTACCAGCAACTTTTCAAATGACGAGTCAGTCACACCGGTCTCTGCCTTCCACTTCAGCAATTCCAGTGTGCTACCCAGCTTCTTCTGGCCATCTTCACAAGTTGGGTACAACAATTTGTTGTGGTCCTGTAACATCTGCTCGAACTGCAACCTCTCCTTTTCTGTGTCGCAGTCTCGCCTTGCATCAGAAATGACCTGACCAAGATCATCAGCGGGCTCATCTGGTGCCCGTTCTTCACCCTCTTCTTCTTCATTGTCTTCCATTGCGGTATCAGCGTATTCAGGGAACATAGATCGGTAGTTGTCATCATCGTTCTCTTCTTCATCGCGTCTTCCATCATAACCCCTCTTTCTCCGTTTTGGTCCAAACACTATAGCCGGATATGAAACCGGACCGAAGCAGGTGGCTCTGAATGACTCTTGAGGAGTGTGATCCTTCTCATTCCGACATTCAACATGGACAAAACATAAAGCCACCCCCATGCTTGTTCGCCTCGGCCGCATCGCGAAAAGAATGCACGCCTGCTCTGTAAGCGGCTGTGCGTCGGTCACCGTACATCCATGGATGGCTCATCTGCATCATACAACTATATATCAAACGCAATGACGATGCTAAAATTAGTACCGCACGGTGACCGACTAGAAAATAGTTGCTAACCTTTTAGGACAAGTGGAAATAAAGAGGTGAAAGCTTAAGTGTGGCTCGGGCACCTCATATCATGTTTGTATTGTGTGAACTCAAATGGCATCACTCTAACAGGCATTTCATCGAACACCTTGAGTGCATATGAAGGAGAAAAAAAATAGCACTAGCCCACACCACCTCCACCAGGAAAAAACAAAGAGTGAGTGGAGAGGGTGCTGCCATATATATAGGGGTGCCAGCCCTTTTGTCCCGGTTTGAGATACAAACCGGGACTAAAGGGGGGGGGGGACCTGGCCGCTGCGGGCCGCGAACCCCTTTAGTCCCGGTTTGTATCTCAAACCGGGACAAAAGGGTCCTCACGGGCCGGGACAAAAGGGGGAGGGGCGCCTGGGCTATTTCGGGTGACGTGGCCTGGCCTTTTGTCGCGGTTTGTAAGTGGGCCGGGACAAAAGGGCTTGGACGAAAGGCCCTGTCTCTACTAGTGCCAGGTACATTCATTGATTAAATTTTGATCTTCTTTAGTTGTCTAGTATATGTGGTTTGTGTCCTAATTTTCATTTCATTTTTTATTTTATTCTCATCCTTATTGTGAATACTTCATCTGATGCTGCACCGCAAAAAGGAAAAGGATAAAAGAGAAACAAAAATTAATGAATTCATGAAGAGGACATCTTCACAATTTTTTGAAGAGTAACACAACCACTTCAAGAAATCCAAATGAGTTGGTGCTAGTTGTTGCGGGGAACAAAGAAATATTAATCTTACAGAAGACAATGCTGACATCAACACGGATGATAACAGTGTGAGTGATCAAGAACATGCCTTTAATTTATCTTCTATAAACCTTGCTAGTATTGATTGAAAATGATTAGTTTATTCAAAATAGTTTGACAAAGTGTTTTCTTTTTCTCGTAAGGCTTTTCCACGCTAAAAATGTGTCTCGATTCTCTTGTTTGCTTTATGTTTACTTATTTATACTAAGGGCTCTAAATTTTAGTTTCGCCCCGGGCCCTAGAAATGTCAGGACCGGCCCTGTTTCCAGCTGACACCACGGGACATGTCAAAGTTGTGATTTCTATGGTGTTGGAAAAGGCGGGAAATGCTAGGACGGCTTTGATTACGATTTCACTTATAGCATATTATCAATGCAAAACAGTACGTGCACACCAACTTTCAACCATGTGGTAATGTAGTCGGTGCGTGCATATATAGAGATACATCTGGTGACACAATGTTCTTGCCCACACTAGGAGCAGCAAGTTCAAATGAACGTCACACTATTATTCGCCGAAAACAGTTGAATTGTTGGCCGGTCTGGAGACACGACTTAAAAACACAGAAAAACGGGACTATTTAGAATTTAGGGATTAGGAGACATCAGTAATGAGATGGCCATTGCTCTCTTGATCTAGTAGAGTTTAATCTTCTTAGTATTCACGGATGGCCAACAGGATCTCCAGAGGGTTGAGCGACCCCGTATCCTGACATGTCTAAAGATCGATGAATCGCCTCCATGTCACTGGGGTCGGGCATGTACCGTACTAGAAATGACAACTACGAGTATGTGCCAACACGTACTCGGACTCGAGAGGTCGGGGAAGTGAAATTCTCCCCCTGGAAATTTTGATGGCTGATACCTTCTCCTACGAGTACAAACTGGTTCCAGCGGAGCTCCGCAATGATCGGAGGTGATCCTAGGTCGACCGCGTTAAGGCGCCGCCGGGCAACTCTGGCACCGGCGGCGTGGGGATGCCGGATGACTGGATCGCGGTTCGCGTGCTTGGGCGGGATGGTCGGCGAGCCGTCTAAGGAAGTGCTGGCCGCCGGGTCGAGGATGGAATCGTCGGAGGAAGATGGGCTGGAATCGATGGAGACGGTGACTTTGGGAGAGGTGGATCATGTTTCGGTGCTGGTTGCGCTTGATACCCTCAATGAGGAAGAGCCATCGCGAAGGAGCTTGCCGCCGGTCAGCCGCCCAGTCCAATCTGAAGCGGAGCGAATCCATGAGTTCTGGGTGAATGCGGGGTTCCCTTCGTCGGAAAGCCGCATCTGGGAGCGGGGGTCGCCGTCAACGGCAGGTGAGCAATCTGATGTTTCGCTTGTGTGCAGGTCTGATCCCAGAATGCAAGAAGTCTCGGCGCCGTCAGTGAGTCTGGGTACGCACTCGTTTCCATCCGGGTTACGGCTAGCCCGGGCGCCGCCGCGTATGGGGCCGTGGCGTGGCCCTCTTCCTCCGCGCCGGGTCACGCCACCGCCGTTGCTGGGTGTCTTCATCGACAAGGTGGTATCTGCACGCGTTGGGTCGTCCTAGCCGGGAACGCCGCCGCCGGCGACCGCTGCTCCGTGCTCGTTGTTATCCGCTGATCCGGTGATCGAGGCGCCGGGGGCGTTTCAAAATTCAAACTGCATGGAGGTGGGCCCCGGGAGACTGGCGGACAATCGGGACCATCCAAAACTGTGGACTCATCTCCACCGCCCGATCAGACCTTGCCCTACTTCATCTGCGATTCGGCTACAGGGAGACCAAGTTCCACATTGCCGCCACCATCTCTCGCCCGAAGCGCCCTCTACATCGAGCTCGTCGTCCTCCACCCGTGTTCCGGCAACCGGTCAGCCGGTCGTCGCCTTAGCGCCTCCGACTCTCCGGTGGACTAGGACGCTTGCGTCTGTAGCGGCCATCCCCATGGCGGCGCCGTAGCGCCCGCAATCTGGAGGGCTTCCCCGGCCGGACCTGCTCGTCCTCCTGCTCCGGCCCCTGTCCAGCTTCAACAACCTTTTCGTCCTCAGGCCACCGGGGCTGGGCTACCGCATGGTGGGCCGCCTGCACAGATGGCCGGAGGGGCTGTCCCCGGCGCGGGTGCGCATTACGGGCCACCGGCCGTGGTGCCTCAGTTTTGCCCGCTGCAAAACCCGTCACGGCAGCCGGGCCTGCCGGCGTACATGCCGCCGCCACAGCAGATGCAGTACCCGCCTTTGATGCCGATGCCTCCACTCGTGTACTAGCAGTTTCAGCAGCAGCTTGCCCCACCGATGCCTCAGACGGCGTCGCAGGGGCCGCGACCCAAGAGGAAGAAGAAGAAGGTTGTCCAGCATCCTCCAGTTCAGCAACAATTTCAGCCTCCTGTTTATCAGCAGCCTCCAGCTTTGACGGAGCAGTTCGTCGCGCCACTTCCAGCTCATGTGCAGGGTCAGAACTTGTTTGTGCCACCGACTGTTGTGGTTACTGCTGATGCTTCTGTGGCTGCTAGTGTGGATGGTGCTTCGCCGACAGCTGGGTCGGGCGTTCTGGATGAGACAAAGACTGGGGGTACTGGTAAAGCCAAGAAAACTACTAAGTGTTGGAAGTGTGCGGTTGATACTCACTCTACAAAGGGGTGCCCTGTGAAGCACTACTGCCTGGTCTGTGATAACGGGGCACATCCGACTCCTAGGTGCCCGACTCTTAGGCTGCCGAAGCCCACGGCCTTCACTGCTGGTTATGGTTCGGAGGATACTATGTTTTGCGCAGTTACCTGATAGTGTATACAAGGCTCATTTGGTACCCTCGAGCTCACCCACGGCTTTGGTGAAGATCGCGGGAGATCCATTGTCTGTGTCAGCCATTCAGAGCTTGCTTGTCAGGATGTGCCCTTCGAGCCCGTCATGGACTTGGGAGGTTGTACCCCACGGTGCGGATACCTTTCTGATTGGGTTCCCCTCTTTTGAGGATCTTCAGCGGATGGATGGTATGCAGATGGGTATCCCCTCCTCCACAGCCCAGGCCACTATTTCTGTCTGGAAGAAAAAAGATGTTCTACCTATGAGGGTGCTGGAGCAGGTTTGGGTCCATGTTCAGGGTTCCGTATCTTGTTAGGCATTTTCTTGGTATTTGGGCTGTTGGTTCCCTGATTGGGATGACTCTGGATGTCGATCTTGTCACGTTGCGGAACAGAGGCATTGTGCGTATTCTAGTTGGGATGCCCTGTTCCAAGCCCCTAGACAAGCAGTAGGACAACTCTGGACCGTATGTTGGCACGGCTTGTGTGGTTAAGCTGAAGGAGTATGCTTTCATTTTCCGCCGCGAGGCAGCAGGTTTTGTCCCTGATTCCGAGTTCGTTCCCTATTTATGGCGTCGTAAGGGAGATGATGCATATGATGAGTATGGGGGTGTTGAGGAGGGCTTGGAGGATTCCACGCAATATCCTGGTACAAGTGCATCTCAGAATACAAGTATGGATGTTGGTGCAAGCAATTCCTCGGGTGTTAATACTGGAAAGAGCGTGGCTAGTTTGCACATTACTTCTCAAAAGTCTAATAATGTTATCACTCCGTATAATCCAAACCCGCAAACTCCTTGTGGGATCGAGATTGTTGCAAGGATTCGCCGAAGCTCGCCGGGTCTACTGTGAGCTATTGATGCAGAGGGTACCTCACAGGGTGGTACAGTTTTTCCGGATGTTATCTCTTCTCAGCACATATCTGGCTACGCTCTGTCTCCGGCAAGTGCTATTGGGCCAGAGGGGCGGCAGGTGGTGGATTACCGCACGGAGGCATCAGATTCTGGCCCGCAAGGGACACTGGTGGTTCCGCCCGGCTCTCACGCGACGGATGCGGCCGTCCGCGCGTCGGCGATGGATAGCGGCCCAACTGGGTCCTTGTCGGCCAAGGCTACCGCGTCGAAGACTCTGCTTGACCCGTTAGCGACGGTGGAGCCTGCCTGCGCGTTGGCGGTGGATAGCGGCCCAGTCGGGACATTGGTGGCCAAGGATGGCTCACGGGAGAAGGGTGCGGCGGGGTGGGCTGAGCAGGAAATGCTCCAGGCCACTTTGGTGCCAGGCCTGGATGCATTCATTGCTTGCTCACCCGCTGGGCTGGCTGGCGGTGTTGGGCTGGTCTCTGGGGAGGGTTCTTCTTCATCACAACCCCCCTGGATGGACTAGCTCTAGGCGCTGCAGGGACGGGCGTGGTCTCAACTCCGACAAAGACCAACCCGCCCCACTCTTCTTCATATGCTGCTGCTGCGATGGCTGGGTCGGCTGCTACTTCGCCTTTGCCGACCCATGCTATTGCTTCCCCGGTGGCTCCCCCCACGTTTACGGCCTTTTCTGACGGTCACCCCGACCCGTCGCAGCGAGAGGTTCGGGGTGGCGGTGGATGGAGCTTCTGTGACGGACGAAGACTCCATAACGAAGGCCATGCGTCGCAAAGCGGCGCGTAACTTGGACTACTCCAGTACGGAAATGAATTCGAAATCTTTTCTTTCTTTTAGTCCTCACTCGATTCATTCTAAGCTTAGTAGTGTAGGTGTTAATCTTGGTAGTAGTAAAAATCAAGTTCTTGTTTCAACTAATGTCTTGAGACATATGGAATTTGACCCTCTTACGGTTATTCCTAAAGTTTCGACTGGGTTGTCAGCCACCTATGCTGATGAAGAAGAAGCGAATTCCACATTAGATGGTCAGCTTATTTCTCATCTAATTGGTGAAGTGATGGAGGGAGGTTTTGATGACGACGGTTTGAGCTCATTGTATGAGTTAAAAGCATCCGGTCGGAAATCAAAATCTATTACCAACAAGTCGTCCCGGAAACGGGCAAAGTTATCCAAATCCCCCATGGTTTCCCAATGAATGACATGTTCGCAAATAGCAGAGGTCTTGGTGACTTGGCTAAACATTTTCACTTTGCTGGTTGCATTCAGGACCATAATTTGGATTTCTTACCTATTTCTGAGATGGGAAGACGTGAGTTCTCGCAATCTCTATTGAAGCGACTTTTGGGCGGTATAGACTTTGATTGGTACTCGCGTCCTCCCCATGGCCGCTCCGGAGGCATTTTACTAGGTATCAAGATGGATACCATGGAAGTGTTGAATGTTACGGATGGTGATTTTCATATAAAAATGCACATCCGTAATAAAACCGACAATTTCATTTGGAGTCATGTTACCGTGTATGGGCCGGCCCAGGAGGTGGCTAAGACGGCTTTTCTTTATGAAATGGTAAACTTGGCAAAAGATAACCCTCATCCTTTGATCATTGGAGGGGATTTCAACCTGCTTCGTTTTCCATTTGAGAAAAGTAGGGGTCGGTTCGACAATCGTTGGTCTCTTTTGTTCAATGCAGTCATTGACAGCTTGAACTTAAGAAAGATAACAATGATCGGGAGACAGTTCACTTGGGCTAATTCTCTCCCTGAACCCACATATGAAAAGCTAGACCGTGTACTGATGGATACTGATTGGGAATCTAGGTTCCCATTGGTGTCGGTATGGGCTCTAGAACGTAATGAGGGATTGCCGGACCATGCTCCCATTCTTTTGACCACCGGCATGCCTAGACCACAGTGTAAACCACGTTTCAAGTTTGAACTTGGATGGTTGCATCGTGAGGGGTTTTATGAGATGGTTAAAAGAATTTGGGAAAGACCGGTTACTGGTGATGCGCCGATCCAGAGGTGGAACAATAAGATTCGTGCTTTACGTACACACCTCGTTGGTTGGGCTCGCCATACTACTGGTTTACTTAAAAAATAAAAGGTATAACTATCCTCGATAATTGATGCTCTAGAGGTATTAGAAGAAGTTTGACTGTTATCCGCACAAGAGATTGAGTTAAAAAAACCAATCGAATACACATATAGCGAAACTACTACGTGAGGAGGAGTCAATGACAGACACAGGAAAAAACGTATTCATTCTCTAGTCCAGGAGGAGAGAACGATTAAGGGCCATGAACAACTAAAGTCGTATATTACAAATTACTATAAAGGCCTGTTCAGAGCCCCAGAGGAAGGAAACTTCACATTGGATGAGTCTCGAACAGAGGATATACCCCAGGTTTCAGATGAGGAAAATAGTCTACTTACTAACCTCTATTCAGAGGATGAGGTGAGAAAGGCGGTTCTCCAAATGAAGCATAATAAAACACCTGGACCTGATGGCTTCCACGCTAAGTTCTACCAGAACTTTTGGGATGTTATCAAGTATGATTTACTACAATTGTTCGCGTGTCTTCATGATGGACAACTAGAGTTGTTTCGTCTCAATTTTGGTGAGATAATTTTATTACCTAAGGTTAATGAGGCAGAAAGGATTCAACAATACAGATCTATATGCCTCCTTAACATCAGTTTTAAAATATTTACCAAAGTTGCTACGATTCAATTGAACAGTGTGGCAGATCATGTGGTTCGTCCGTCTCAGATAGCTTTTATGCAAGGTCGTAACATCGTGGATGGGGTCACGATCCTACATGAAACGGTTCACGAACTACATAGGAAAAAACTGAATTAGGTAATTCTTAAAATTGATTTTGAGAAAGCTTATGATAAAATCAATTGGTCTTTTCTTCAGCAGACCCTCAGAATGAAAGACTTTTCTACTGAGTGGAGAGCGTTAATAGATAGCTTTGTTTCGGTAGGAAGTGTAGTCATTAAAGTCAATGATGACACTGGCAAATTTTTCCAAACGAAAAAAGGCCTTAGACAAGGTGACCCGCTATCGCCAATACTATTTAATATAGTGGTTGATATGTTGGCTATCTTGACCGAACGCGCTAAAACTGAGGGTCAAATTGAAGGAGTGATTCCACATCTAGTAAATGGTGGTTTACCGATTCTTCAATATGCCGACGATACAATTCTTTTTATGAAACATGACATTGAAAAAGCTTGTAACTTAAAGCTGATCTTGTCAGCATTCGAGCAACTTTCGGGTCTTAAGATTAATTTCCATAAAAGTGAACTGTTTTGCTTTGGCGAGGCTCAACAAAACGCCGCCTTGTATGCTGAGCTTTTCGGCTGTGAGCAAGAACAATTTCCTATCAACTATTTGGGTATTCCGATTCATTATCGGAGACTTACAAATGCTGAGTGGAAAAAGGTGAAGGAAAACTTCAAATACATTTAAATAGCTGGAAAGGCAAACTCTTATCTCTGGGTAGAAGATTGGTTCTCATAAACTCGGTACTAACAAATATGGTATTGCATATGATTTCATTCTTCCAATTACCCAAAGGAGTCTTAAAATGATTGGATTATTTCCGGTCTAGATTCTTTTGGCAGGGGGATTGTCAGAAGAAAAAATATCGGCCGACTAAGTGGAGTGTGGTTTGCTGCCCTAAAGACCAAGGAGGGCTCGGAGTTCATGACCTTGAGGTCAAGAACAGAGCTTTGCTGGGTAAATGGCTCTTCAAGCTTCTTTCTGAAGATGGAGTTTGGCAAACCCTTCTTAGGAGAAAGTACGTGGGATCGCAAGCCGTATCCCAGGTTCTTTGGAAACCTGACGATTCGCACTTCTGAGTAGGCTTTATGGCTATGAAGAAGTTCTTTTTCCCACAAGGATCTTTCTCAATTAGGGATGGATCGAAAATTCGCTTCTGGGAGGATAAATGGCTAGGCCAATCCCCTCTCAGAGAACAATATCCGGCTCTGTATGCTATTGTACGAAACAAGAGCGACACGGTCGCCAAAGTGTTGGGTACCTCTCCACCAGATGTTTCGTTCAGGAGAAGTTTACTTGGAACAAGACAAGCATCCTGGAATGCTTTGCTCATCCGATTGGATTCCATCCATCTATCGGAAGGTCCAGATAAATTTCAATGGAATCTTACGAAGAATGGTGAATTCTCGGTTAATTCTATGTATAGAGTATTAATCTTACCCAAAGTACTAGTTGATATTAAGGATAATAACAAAATTTGAAAGATGAAGATCCCGCTAAAAACTAAGGTGTTTGCGTGGTATCTCCGTCGAGGTGTAATTCTTACAAAAGATAACCTTGCCAAACGCAATTGGCACGGAAGTAAAAAAAGTGCGCCTTCTGTCAACACGACGAGACTATTACACACTTATTCTTTCAGTGCGAGTTCGCCAGGTCTATATGGTCAGCCATCCAGATAGGTTCTACCTTACATCCCTGCGTACCGTTGGAAACATTTTTGGCAACTGGTTAAACGGGGTGGATCCTAGGTTCAAACTCTTCAGTAGGGTGGGAGCGATTGCCGTTATTTGGTCGCTATGGCTATGTAGAAATGATAAGATTTTTAACGATAAAAATGCTTCTATTATGCAGGTTATCTACAGGTGTACAACAACGCTACGTTCATGGTCGGCCCTGCAGCGTGTGGAGCACTGAGACTTATTTTTGGAGGCTGCGGCCAGGGAGTTATTCTCCCGGCATGGATGGCAACATAGTCTCCGGATCGACCTACCATCATCTTAGGCAGCTTTATAATTTCTCTTTACGATATGTAATTCGCCTTTTCTAATTTCAGTATTGGGTACTCATGAACTTGTGGCTGTGTGCATCCTAACTATGTAGAGGCCGGGTGTAATGCTTAAAACTCTTAAGTATAAAATCCCTTTATTTTAAAAAAATGTCGCTGGGTTGAGCAATTCGAGAGGCGACCATTCCAATAGACGTGTCTACTCCCCAACCGAATCCGAGGACTACTACTTCTGCTCGTCCTGCTCCTTGCCGTCTGCATGGCCATCGCGCTGCCCACTGCTGACATGTGTCGTCTCCTCGTCACGGCGATGCCACCGTTGACATCTCCGGGGCTCGTGCCGGCGCCGGAGTCAGGCAGTGAGGACGGTAACCACGGTGCCGGCCGGACATTATTGAAAGGTCGTCCTACTTGCCGGCGGCTTCCGGCTCGCGGGGAGGTTGCTTCTTGGCGTTGGGGAAAAGCTGCTCTATTCCGAATGCATCGAGCGCGTGTCTCCGGTCAACCCATTCTTCAATGTTTGTTGCATGGTTTAGTCGGCCGTGGTATTGGATTATGAGGAGCACTTTATTTGTCGTCCGATTACACAATTTAATCGTGCACGGATTGTACTGAAGCAGGTTATCAATACTTAACATGATTCTATAATTTTTTTGCTGCGTAACAAGAGATAAACCTTAGATGGTTGAATGTAATACCTACAAAGCCTCGATAAGCACTGAATTAGTCCACTGAACCGAATACAAAATATAATGGAAGCTTCTTATTCTTACAAGATGAATGTACCATATCTTTAGTTACCATCAAGTTTTGGTTCCCGAGAAATATTTTCCCGAGAGCGCTCGGGATTCCGAGTTACCGTGGTAACCGAGAAATCCTGAATGGTTACCGGATAAATTTAAAAACTAATTTAAATACAAATATTCTCCGGAAGGGGTTATTTAGGCTTTAAACTCTACTTGAACACAACTTTTAGTACAGTGTAGCGGTATGCCCCTATTAGAATAGGTACGCACTAACTAGGGCGCATCTTCGAATCCAATGTACAGCTTTTTTTCCATAGTTATGTAAGATTTAATCTTACACAGAGTGAATAATACGCAAAAAATATACAAGGACCGGAACCAGTGGCGAAGACAGGATTTTCATATTGGCTATGGGAAGTCAGAGAAAAAAATTGGCACAAAAACATAAGATAGAGAAGTCTACAATAACAACGGAACTACGGATACTTCATTTTCTACAAAGGGGAGCATCTCCAGTTATTTGCCACTATTATTATGTGTTTGCTCTAGTGCCAATTGCAACTCATTGTAAGATAGATTACCGTCATTCTCATGTTGAACTTGGATTTCAATAGATAACAGCGCTGGCGTTGAGGTTAAGTTTCTTTGATTTCTTTGATGCTCTATCTCAACTTTTCCAGCTTCTGCTTATTCATCATTTGGTAAACCAACAAATCACAAAATTGGCTAGTTAAGATTATCATGTAATCTAAATTAGTGAAAATGATAAAAAGAAATAAAAATTCTAAGGTCAGGACGGTTCGGTGTCGAACAGATTCGTCCCAATATTTTTTGATCTGTGGTACTTCTGACATTGCCCGGTGGGAGCCAAAATGCTATTTTCCGGCCCATGTTAGAAAGGCTGGACACGGGAGGCTGTAGAGTTCGCTGGAAGTGCCTCACTTGGTTGGGCTTCGATAGGTGGAAATGGGAATGGGATCGCCTGAGAAACCATTGGATCCAGGAAATTGATTCATTGTTCTGCCTCTCCCACTGGTGGTGGGTGGCAACCAAAGGAGTTGAATCTAGCTGCTGAATGAAGAGAAGACTTATCTCCCGCCATTGCTCGAGCCCGAGCTGCCGCTGTAGTGCAATGGGTCTTTCAAGGATCGAATTGGGCGTGATCTGGCCTTCATCCTCTTTTAACGAGTTTTTCCAGTCTAACAGGTAGAAAATGACCCTGCCACATATATACATGTATACAGCAGGTTATATACTGAATTGTTTTTGGCAGAAAATATTGGATATGCACCGCATACCCATGAATTAGGCTAGCTCCGCCCTTGCCGAGAACTCGGGGAGAGAACAGCGCACCGCTACCACCGCACTATCTCTCCGTGCTTGAATACTTTACGAGAATATATCCATTCTATTTACTTTGGCGAAGTATCAGGTGAAAACTACGGTTCGGAGCAAACCTGAAAACTACTGTAGTGGGCGAACCGTAGTTTTCACCTGATACTTCGCCATTTACTTTTAGGCGTTTAAGTTCAAAATTTCAAAATATCTCGAGAATTTCTAACTGGTACGCACCTTTCCCAGGTGGTCGGGAAACTCGGTTACCGGTCGGTAACTAGATTTACCGACCGGTAACCAAACTTGGTTACCATTTCATTTATAGCATGTCATCTGTGCAAAACAGTACCTGCACACCAACCTTCAAACATGTGGTAATGAAGTGGCGGTGACCCGTTTTCCTCCAGCAAAATGTATCAGGTGCGAAACTCAAGCATTCCGCTGACCTTGTGCCTGTCCAGGAAGATCTGGCTGCGGCTTGATAAAAAACAATATTCGTGGTCTACAAATAAATGTAGTCGTAAACTCTCGGCTCACGTTGTGATAGACCTTAGCTTTTACACTTTTCAGTTTAGTTTGCTCTGCATTCCTCGGACTGCTAAAACAGACAACCTGTGACTCGCATGTTTTCTTGCTTGCAATGAAAACAGGGGGCGAGGCCCCTTTTAATTAAAAAATGTATCAGGTGCCACCGTTACTAAAATAAACATCACAAATGCGGAAGTAAGCTAACCACTAAAGTTCCATCCTTCCTAACGGGATTAGCAGGAGAAGATTTCTTTGATGTTTGACACCCGTACGTGCAAAACGAAGAAATGCGCAGGTGCATTAGACAACAGGGTGGGTGCTTTCACCCAGCACGGGACACGAAAGCTAGTTATCAATACCTTTTAGTTTGCTTGTTTGAATATCCTTTTCTTTAATTGCGACCTGGCCTTTATAAAATCCTACTTTATTTATAGAATCGAGCCTCTGGCGGCTTTTAACCACCTGTTACATGTAATCTATCGTTCAAGTCCTTGCGATGACAACGTCCATGCTCATACTAATTAATGAGGTTTGATCGTTTCCTCCTACGCTTCTAAATGCGAGCCCAAGCCTATACCAATAAAGCTTCACAGTACCCCTGCAAACCATTCAAGCTAGAAGCGTGCGTTCTCATCTCTTTACCAAGCTATGCATGGGATTAATGCGAAATAATGTTAGGCACAACAACTTTCTACTCATGCACACAATGTCGTGTGTGCATATATACTGCTCGATGTTGATTAGCCAAGCCTTGTCAAGCCCTACTCAAGACTCAAGACACACGTTTCTGCTCCTATAGGTCGCATCCTAGAAAGAACAAGTAGCCGCTAGAGAGATTTCTATTTTCGGAATTGGAGACATTGGGAACGAGGCAACCATTGCTGTTTGGACCTAATGGACTCTCCTCCTCTTTGTATCCACAAGTTTTTCAGTCGATGCCTGATCGGGGCTTTGAAGGATGGAACAAAGGCTCTTGTGATACACGATGGTCAACAAGAAGTCTGCGACCTTGGTGTTTTCCGCTCTGCCGAGCTTGGCCCCGGGGGCGCGATTGCCGGTGCTGATCTCGCCTGAACGAGTCGGCTGGAAAACCCAATGTAAGCCCTGTCGTGTTGCACACAAATACAGTAGCACACATCGGTCAATTGAGAAACCCCCAATCGCACAAGGATAGATTGAAACCCCCAATCGTAAACAAAAATGACTCGTAGGTGAAGTTCGACAACATCGCACACATTTATATTAATCCAACCTGGTGTTTATTGATAGATACAATTTTGCACATAACGATTGTGTACAATTCTGTAAAACTTTGTACTCCTTGGTAATTTCAGTCGACAAGTGTTTCTGTCGTAAAATGCAAGTTTGACTACGATATTGTGCCTCGTTTTCTCGTCATTTCGACGTCTTCCCGCTTCCACACACTCGTCTATTAAAAATATTAGGAGGGTCGGCGGGCTGCCGCATTACACACATATGTTGACACCACGAATGATGTCCATCTCCAAGATCCTCGCATTACCGTGTCTATATTACAAAGATGTCGCCGAGAAGGGTACGTATGGCGTACATTCCTCGATTACAAATGAATGTCACGAATGATGTCAGCAACGGTGCAATTAGTATATGTCTTAAACTGGAACATCCAAACGAACTGACGCCACATAAGTCAATTGAGCATATAATTGCCTACTTTTATGAAAAACCTTCCGAAAGAATCAAGTTCTCTACAAATGGACAAAGAATTAGCTAGAATGTAAAATGTTCCGAGCTAACAATTTTGGGCTAATCGGAAATCTACGGAAAACATCCACTGGCGGTTGCAAATCTTGCACCTCGGTGAGTGAGGAATGCATACAACGTTAATTAACGAGGCCGGGATATCGACCTTTCAAGAGAACTCCCTAGCCACTCATCAATTCCAAATTTTTACTTGGAGCACTCCTTGGGATGAGCATGAGGTATCGGTTGCCAAGTCCAAAAATGATACATTTTGGAACGAAAGGTTTGGGAACAATTCTTTTTAGTTGTCCTTTCAAGGTCAATCTAAGGGGTTATATGCCCTCATTTTCATGGTTCCAAGTTTGTATTGGAATTGGCAGAGTCATGTTACTATATATATATGTTAGAATTATGAGATCTTAACGTAGCGAAGTTGTATGCCTCAGAACTATCATTTGGTCTTGATGGCTGTAACCTGTATCAATTTAAAGTCGCGCATTATGTGCCTAATTTCTCTAAGAAAATAATGTGGTTTATTGTTGAGTTTAAGCACTTGAAAGTTGAAAGTCTTATTCCAAGCTTTTTTTTTGAAAAAAAGTATATGTGTGAAAAAAAATGTCTAGTCCCTCTAAATCATGTTTGTTGCTCGTCACTATCATCCATTTGCTGAAAGAAACATCCGGAAGCAAGATGGGAAAGAACTCACAAACCATTGTAGTTAGTCATATGGACAAGTCGATTCAAGTTTAGTGTGAAGTAATTAATCTCAAGTATCTATATTTATAGTACGAACCCACCAGCGTGAATTGTCAGTCGGTTCATACACACGTGCAATGTTGTAGGTATATCACTTGGATTTTAAACACCTGCTATGTCTTTATACCGCCATATATATCACATGCATATATATTTTCGCCTTTTGGCGAGTCAATACATAAAGAAGGATAAACCTAACACGCAGAGGAGTAACTAGTGATGCCAGACCCAAATTATATATGATGCCACAATATGGATTTATCACTAGTAGAATGTTGTGCATGCATGAATTCAGTTGCATGCCAGTCAATTTGGATAGTCTACATAAATTGACAGTGCCAAGGGAAAATAAGGAGAGAGTTTGAGTCGACTTCCATGTATTATTCAAAACTCTGCATGTGTTGATCTAGTTAGCTCGTCGTTCCGGATGTTCCTTTGCAGCCAAACAAAATAAATTGTAGCCTGCAGTTCCGTAGATCAAATCTCCCCTTGAGAATCGGAGGCATCGAGAAGAAGCAGACGTATTAGAGAAACTATCAAGTCAGCTGGTGGTGATTTATTCTCCGCGTCACGGCCAGATTTTGTTGAGTGGATTGATGTGAATTCCCGTGTTGGACGCAGCCAACGAAGCTGCATCAAACTTCTATACTTCCATTCAAAACAAGTTTCGACATGAGTTCAGCAATAAGATCTCACCAGCATTGAGCACTAGGCCGGTCATTGAGACGAAGGCTCGGGAAAGGAAGGTTTGTCGTGCTGCGAAGCCTTGACCCTAGCGACTGAGCTCGCTCTGGCGCATCAGAGTGACAACCGACAGTTTGGGTGTAGTCACCTCCAACCTAGCTCGCTTGTCGCGCTTAGATTGAGGGCGCCAAAAAAAATAGAAATCTAAGTATTAGAATTTGTCGTTCTAATTTGTTTTAGGGGGAAAATGAGCAGATTAAACCAGACCCACTAAGTATGTTTCTACTTTAAAATCGGCTTTTAAGAATATATTATTTGAGTCAGGTAAATAGAAAAACGACTCGGATAATTTCAATGCCGCAAATTAGAATTCAAAGAAGTCAACACATTCTCAATTCTCGACCTAGACAGATTTTGCCTTCCACCATCTTTCCCATCCAGATCTGGCTTTTTTAGACCTTTAACTTGCCGAATTCAACAACGACTTTGCTGTCGGCAAGATCAAGCAAGGTTGATCCCGGGATGAGCCGTAGCAACAACACAAAAAGTTCCATCACTTTACATACATGAATGCAGGGGAGGATCTACATAGGGCGAGCATATAGCGCATTAGCCGATAGAACTACCCTCTGGGATTTATGATTTCCGCGATGACGTCCGGTTGGCTCCTCTTTAGAGGCTCTTTGGAGTGGGCCTGCTTGTAGGGGCATAGCGCCCCACACGAGGGCGCTATGGTGTAGAGGATAGTGTCTAAGCGGCAGGCGCAGCTCTTTGTGTCCTCCTACAAATTCGACATATAAAGATTGTAACATATAATTAAACATAATCTAAATTTTCAGTGACCAATGCAGCATTTCCTAGCTACAACAAGCTTTGGATATCAGCGATAATCTCTGTTTAAAATAGCGGGCTATTGTGTTTAGCGCTGGCAATTTTGGAAGTTACGAAAGGCTATAGCCGGGCTATAGCGCAGATATGGACTTATAGCCGTTTTACAAAATAATGGAAAGAAACAATATTTGGACATCGTATATTTGTATATATATATCAATAATTCACATATGCATAACATATTAACATAGTCACATAATAGTTATGAATAATCAGAAGTTCTGAACATGGTTCTGTCCACATATTACAATATTAAGTGGCACAATTCGGAACAGAGTTCTGTCCAAATATTAGCATGTTACAAATTTGGCCCGAGCGAGACAAATTTTGGTCCAAATTTTTTAATCCCTTGAGCGGGAATATAGCGGCTACGGGGCTAAATTGGGGCTAAATTCATTTAACCGGACTATTAGCGGCTATTACCTTTTTAGCATAGGAAGGCCTTATCTATAGCGCGGACCCTCTCGCAAGGCTATAGCCGGGTGATAGCTGGCTATTTAAAACAGAGGCAATAATACAAAACGTATCAATCGGTACAACGTTGTGGTAATGGAAGATAATTGAGTCGAAAAGGTAACAAATCGACTTGTCAGATCTCAGAAAACAACAAGAAAGTAAAAGAGGTTACGAAGATGCCTAACACTACCAGCAACTTGACTTTATCTGAAGCCATGTCCACAAATTGAGCTTTCTTACTTACTGCAATCGGTGCTCCAAATCCTCAAACATCATATGCATTGCCTCTAGTCAGATCACATAGCGAAAACTTCATCTCACCTTGCAGTTCTTGTTTTCTGCAAACTCTCACCATGTGCATGGAATCAGACTCGACCGAGCCTTGTCGCTTGTCAGATACTACTTTAACCGAACAGCTATACTACTGAAAGTTCTTGTCTAAAATGTTCAGACTGGAGAGTCATCGTTCCGTCTCGACAGGTGCGGCCGGCCGTCCATGTCGCGCTGCGATTGGCAAGCAACCATGAGAGGACGGAGAGGGAGATACGTGCCCAATTCGGGCACACGAGATTGAATTTTCAGAAAGCATCGTGCATGGAAGCTCATCATTTTCCCGACAATATTCTTGCACTCCATGTCAAACAAAACCCGCACTAATAGTGCGCATTGCGAACTAAGATGTCACTCTCCTTGATCCCTTTTGGCATCTGGAAACAGGCAGAGCTTCCTTTCGAGCCCTCTATGGTTGGCTCCCACTGTGGCCAGACTATGCCCAAGGAATAAACATGTCAACACATGCACTTGACAAGAGATATTTCTCTAGACTATTTGCAATCCTCAGTGAGCATAATAGCTTACACAAATTGCAATTGCCAGAGACCACCCTTTGATTCTCGCAAAGAGAAAAGGAGAAACCACCTTACAAGCATTCTGCCCCCTCAACCGTGCCATGGGTCATTCACTGGTCTTGCAGTAGGAGTAGTAAGCAAAGTGCCAAAGTGGCAGACAAAGGTAGCCATCACCAGAAACTCCCAACAGAAAAAGCAGTTGCCTTTTGGACTTGGAGACGGAACTAAGCTCATTCGCCTGTGATACCAATTAGGAAGTGTACTGCTCATTTATCACATGGGCAGCTTCTAATTGTCTCATCTGGTTGGGGAAAAAAACATGGGAAGTTTTACTTTTACCATTAATCTGATGGGAAAACTGTTGGGCAGATAGGATCTCTTTCTGTCACATTCAGTTCGAAGTTACAGGGACAAGGTCAAAAGAATAACAGAACTACAACTCAGGTTTGGTTGCTACAAGTACAAGACTGAGGGCTACTGTCACCCAGAAGTGACACCACCACAGCACCCTCTCTGTAACAGGGTAAATAATGTGCCCCTGATTGCTCATACCATTTGTCACAATGGCTACCTTCTAGCTGTCAAATCATGTTGACGATTTGCGATATGTTGCCGTCTCCATTAAGGAAGGAACAGCTGCACAAGTAGGATTTCCCATGATCTTTGTTCAGATTATTAATGGACCTCGTCAGGGTTCAGAACACACAGGTCAACACATTAGCTGAGCTGTGGCACAGATCTAGAGTACCTGATTTAAGAACTAGCTGCTCCATACCTAAAAAACATGATTACAGCACTTGTAGTAGGACCAATCAAAGCTAAATTTTTTTATGTATTCTTTTTGCAGGACAAGACAAGTAGAAGTAAAGGATGATTTTTCAATAGCAGAACGAGATGCCAATAGGGCCCTGGTCGATTGTGCTCGAGAAATGCATGTAGATCTTCAAATCCCACCGAAAGCGACGCATCTTGGAACTGCCCCCTGCAGATATGGCTAACTGTGTGGAAGGAAGCTAGGTGCCTCTCCTTTTCTATCAAGTTGACTGATCAAGTGTAAAGAGGCTCCCTAGCTATCTTGCCCCAATGCTAACATCATCTCACACTTTCAGAAAAGGATGGGAGGCAAAGAGCGCAAGAACTCAGCTACAGAATGCCACCTACAAGAAGGTCACAAAAGGATATGAAGCGAATAACGCAAGAACTCAGGTATAGGATGCCACCAAGAAGGTCCGGATCTGTGAGTGATGTCGTGTCTGTTGTGCGGGTTTTTGTAGTGAGAATACCTGGACTGTTGGATGCAGTCATATGCAGATCTGGTGGTAAAGGAAGTGGTTGGAACTATTTCTTCGTGGCAACTCAATACTACACGGTCTCGAGTAGAGATTTCTTGCACCAGTGCTCTTGCTACTTTAAAAAATTCGAAAAACATAATGAAAAGTTTTTAAAAAAAACTTAAAACAATCATGCATGTTCTCGATGATGTCTCCTATAGACGTGCAAAATTACAATGCGAAATACTTTATATTTCGACCTACACAAAATGAAAAAATTCACAGATCTTATTATAGTTCACAATGCATAGTTTCAAATCTTCCCATTTTGTCATTTCAAATCTTCCCATTTTGTCATTTTTGTGTAGACTACAATATAAAGAATTTTTCTTTAAGATTTTGCACGCTTGAAGTATACATCATGGAGAACATGCATGATTTTTTCATATTTTATTGAAACTTTCAAATATATATTTCAAATTGTTTAAAGTAGCAGGAGCACTGGAGCTCGGGTGCAAAAACCACTTTCCGGTCTCTTTGGTCTTAACTTGGAGAGCTGCTACTGTTAGTGTTCAAACCAGTCAGATAGCGCTCTAGTGCGATATTACCTTCTGCTACTGTTTGAACTATGCAATAAAACGAAAAGGTTGTGTTTTGATGCAGAGGCCCGGGTTGTGCTCCCATTTCGAAAAGGAAAAAAAGATAGCTCTAGCGCGAGTAGAAAATGACCGCACGTCTATTGCAGAATAAGCTAGGTAGTTGCATATCAAATATCAACACTATCGACTAATGAGAACTAAAGGAGAAACCAAGAAAGGAGTGTCAATGGGGGAAATTCACTTTGGCATCCAAGCTCATATGCTCCTGTTATACTAAACCAAATTAAAAAAATTAGTAAAACGTTTTAAAATATTCTGAAAAAAATTGGAGACGAACACATACCAATGTTCAACATACGTGCAAATTTTCATGGTGAAATGACATTTGGTATGCCCTGTGCAAAAAAGACAAATCCATGGTCGAAATGCAATTTCAAAAACATACTTTTTAGGGTACTGATTTTGTTATTTTTGCACAGAGCAGAATACATGACATTTCATCACGAAAATTGGCATGTATTTAGAAAACATGTATATGTTCATCACCAAAAGAATTCAGAATTTTTGGAAATGTTTTACTATTTTTTTAATTTAGTCTAATATATCAGGAGCATATGAGCTCGGGAGCCAAAACGCCAATGGTACATAACATCGATCACATCACATCACACGGCCCCGTTAGTCATCATGTTTAATTAGCCTAAGCATTAATAGTACTGGCTTTGATACATGGTTGGCGGACGTAGGCAACTTGACAGGTGCGTTTCTAGCTAGGTAGCTGCTGTCATGCATGTTTGCTACTCTCTAGTGCGTTGGAAGAGATCATCGCATGGTTTCTCTTCTGGAATCTCGAGGCCTCTGCCCAATAATTTCAAGTTATCCGGAGGAGGTACGTGTCCTGAACTCCTGATTAGACAGCTGAAACCCTGAAGGCCATCCAGAAGAGGTAGATGATGAAGAGTCTATATCGTGAAAGAAGATGGATCACCCCAGGCATGCGCCAGTAGTCAAGCGACACCTACCCACCGAAACCAAGCAATCTTGTCGCGGAAACTCCATACCAAGTGCATCATGCGATTCTACGATCGATCTTTCGTAAGAAGGAAGAAAGCAGCGCTACAGCGACGAGAGAGTCACCACGACTCGATCGATCACAAAGACACTACAAGTCTACAACTACATGGGTTAGCCTGGGAATAGTATCAACCTAGCTAGATACCTGGCTAGGGTACTAGCCCGGTTCGGCATGGCAGGCACAGGAGAAGGTGACGAGGACAAGCGCACTGCTACTCCGGGAGACATGGGCCAGCCAGACCGATCGATCCTGATAGGAAAGCATGGAAGAAGAGACGCATGCAAGTGGAGGAGAGAGACGTCGACCATTGGAGTTGTCTAGCTCCTGACTGGATTCCTCACAAGTCACAACACAAAGCCACAAGCCTCCGTTAGCTTGTCCCGCCCGATCGATCCCCCCCCTATAAAACACAGACCGCGAGCCCAGCCCCGGAAGCAGGCGGGCGCAGATCGTATATAGCACAAGCAAAGCTAGTGGGTGGGAAGCTAGTGCAGGACCGTGCGTGGGAAACGCTTCTGACTAGTTGCGGCATATGCGAGATCGGGACATGGTGGAGCAAATGGACGACGGGACGGGCCCGGCGCGGCTGCTTGCCGCCGCCAGCGAGCAGCAGGGCGACGGCGCGGAAGGTGTGACGTGGCTCACCCTCACGCTAGGCGTGAGCGGCTCGCCAGGGGCGGACTCCTCGTCGTCCTCGGACGTCGAGCAGCCGCCTCCTACTCCGGCTTCCACGGCACCGCCGCACAAGGTGTTCTCCTGCAACTTCTGCATGAGGAAGTTCTTCAGCTCGCAGGCGCTGGGCGGGCACCAGAACGCGCATAAGCGGGAGCGCAGCGCGGCCAAGCGCTCTTCAGCGCTGTCGTACCACCAGAACCACCAGAGGATGGTGACGATGGCCGGCGTGCCGCTCGAGGCGCACGCCGCGATCGTGCGCGCCGCCCTGCGGGTCAACCAGGCGAGCTCGGCAATCCACAAGCCGGTCTCGAGAGACGCCACGCCGAGGCTCCGCGACGGCGTGGTTGGCCCGTGGCCGCAGCTCGTCTACGATGAGGTGCTCGCCTCGGCCTCGACGCCGTGGCCGGGGAGCTTTAGGATGAGGACGCAGTCGGAGCCTCCTACCTCGGAGCAGCAGCAGCCGTCGGAGCAAACTATGAAGATGGACTTGAGCCTCAGGCTGTGAAATCTGTGATAGATTGTGATCATAGACGAGTAGAGCTAGGTAGTGCTTGTGTTAATTAATTTGACCAGTATATACTACTAGCAATTATTGAGTGTTCATTTCTCAAGTTTGTCCTAGGAGTAGTTAGCTTCTAAGTTATGATTCGAGCAAGAAATGCCCTGTCAGTGTCAGGTAAGCCTGCATGCGTATTCAGTGTTTCAGACATCCTCAACAGAGGCCGGCCGACAGCCATTTTTGGAGTTTTCCTTTTTGTGTACTAACCTTTGGGTGTGAAACTTTGTTAATTTACAAAAAAATTACAGTTAGGTTCCGATGAATTCTTCATTGCAAAGTGGCGACGTGTTCATGAAAAAATCACATTCAACAAAAATCAAACATCCACTGAGATTCCGAAAAACCGCGAAACACTTGAAACAACAAATTTCCTTGCATCAGATTAATAATTTCGAACAAAAAAAGGAAAAAATCATATAGGTATGTTTAGCTCCTAGTATTATATACATATTGTGTCTATAGAATATGCCAAAATATGATTTAGAACACAATTCACGTCTTTACGTTGTCCTCCAATTTGAATTTATATTCTTGTCTATTGGAAGAGCACTACATTTGAGACTACAAATCTGATTGATTTATTTATTTCAACGAAGTAAGAAAAAACTCTTTTATGGTATAATTTGAGAATTTGATTTTTTTTAAGATGTCAAGGCTTGAAAGAGTTTCCTCCATTGTTTTTGTTTCCAGGTTGAAAAAATTATCTTTAAATTTTTGTGTGATTCGATTGTTTTGGTTTTTTTTTTCATGTTCCAATTGGTCTTAGGTTTCAAAAGTTTACATGGGTGAAACAATTGTTGGCATATGTCTTATACCGTTTGATACTTTCACATTTTGAAACTCCGAGGAGTTTATATTTTATAAGTATGTGATTTAGTCAACTACTAATAACTTGATGTGCATAGCATTATTCATCTACGTCTATTTCATATCTAGCAAATGTTTTTTCTTTGATTTGTAAGTGTTTTCTTGCCCATTGGAAGACATGCATACTAATTTAAAAACTACTACCAACAACAAAAGCCTTTCAGTCTCAAACAAGTTGGGCTAGGCTAGAGTTGAAACCCATAAGATCACGAAAACCAAGTCATGGTTCTGGCACATGGATAGCTAACTTCCACGCACCCATGTCCATGACTAGTTCTTTGTTTGAATAATTATAATAATAAGAAAAATAATTAATACACTTTTGTAAAGGGTATTATTTGTTGACTGGAACTATTTCAAGTGTTACAGGGTGGGTTTTCCTACAATTGTCAACTTCAACATTTCTAAAAATCATCCATCAATGTTTTTTTAGTTCGATAATTTTCTTATTTTTTCTGATGTTCCCCTTTTTTGTAGGATCAAATCTTTTACAGTTGGGAAACTTTTTAGACTAAAGATTTTCACATTCTGAAACCCCACGGGTTGGGAAGTTTATTGTGTTTGGGGATCTTTATAGTTCAAAAGGCTAAAACATATTTCCTCTATTGGTGTTTTCCATGCTATAAATTATCATATAGTTTCCTTTTTTTTCAAAATCTTCTAAAATTATGGAATAGCTGCATTTCAAATACCCTAAATGTTAAATTTGGCATGGGCCAACACAATTTTCAAATTTTGATGTATGTAAGAGCGCATTTTGAGTTTTTGACATTCCAAAATTTCTCTAGTAGGTTATAATCTTTTTTGACAGTGGTACCAATATCTCGTGAGCAAGGAATTCGCCCGTGCTAGTTGCCTTTCCTAACAAGCCTATGTTACCATTTAGTAGCTGGGGATGGAGCTCGCTCTAAGTTCTGGTCGGACCTTAGCTACTCCTTAGGATGACTCCAACGGGGCGACCCAAACGGACGCGCGTTTGGTCCGCGTTTGGTCCGTTTGGGTCGGAAAACGGACGCGCGTCCGGCCCATGTCCGCCCCTTTCTGGCCACTGCACCCAACGGGGCTGACGCATTGAGTCCGCCCGGCCTTTTTTTTAAACATTTTTTTAACAATAAAGGATTCTTACATATTGGAGACATAATAAACCTTAAAACTACACTAATTGAGCCCTAACAGGGATTTGGAGCAGCCGGACCGTCGGCCAGATGGTCACCCTCCCCAGATTTAAACCTTAAAACTACACTAAAATTGAAAAAAATTAACAACCAACCACCGGCCGGCAAGGGGAAGATCAAAGAGGGGCTCCGGCCTTGAGGAACGTCACGCAGCATGCCCGTTCTGCCACGGACTTGCTGGCTCTTCCTTCATCATGGCCGCGGCCAGCGGCGGACTAGCTGGCTCCTCCTCCTCTGTCCTTTCGTAGCTACGAAACACGTAGCGGCACCGGCTTCGTTGTAAAATTGGCCGTGCATAGGCAGCCTAGCCGGCGAGGATATGGCATCAGTTGGAGCCGCCTGCTCCGTCGGCCGCATTGGCCGCCTCGGCCGCTTTGGCCTCGCGGTGCCGTTTGCGGCGCGTCGCACGCGCCGCGGTCTCGACGGCGCGGCGAGCTTGCTCCGTCTCGACCTCCTGTGCAGTGTCGGCTACGGCGTGCGCGCCAGACATGAACGCGGTCGCCCTCTGCGCGTTCAGCTGCATGTGGGCTGCCTGCGCCGCCTCCTCCTCGGTGCTCTGGACATAGCCGCCCACGCCGATGGGAGGCTCGGGCGGCGCGCTGCCCGCCGCGACGCCGGCGGCGTACTCTTCTTCGTCTTTGTCGACGCAGTCAGAGTACGCGGCATGCACCGCCCTCCTCTCGTCGTCCGTCAGGCGCGGACGCGGCGGCTGCAGAATCATGCTGGCCCATGCCGGGCTAGTCACCATCCGGCGAGAGAAGCTGTCGCGATAGCGCCCCCGCGCGCTCATACGCGCTCGCTCGACCTGGTCCACCAGATGCTGCGGCGGCGGCGGCGGATCCATTCCGGCACGTGGATCTGTGCTTGGAGGTGGTGGCCGCCGTGGCTGGGGGAGGAGGGCTAGGGTTTGTGTGTGCCCTAGGGTTTGGCCGGCCGGCGGGGATTTTATACAGCTCCACCGCCCACAGTTATTGCGGGTAGGTGGCCGTTGGGGTCGATGACACGCGGGGCCAGGGCGGACACGGGGAGGACGCAGGAGCGCTCCGCAAGCGTCCGGGCCCGACGCATCGGTGGCCCAAATTTGGGCCAGGAATGCGTCGCGGCGGACAAAAAAAGGGACCGCGGTCCGTTTGCCTCGCCCCGTTGGGCCATGTTTTTGGCTCCAGCGGACAGGGACGGACACGCGCGACTCGATGTGCCGCCCCGTTAGAGTCATCCTTAACCCTCTGCTTCGCCACGCCTGATCTGTATGCATGTTGCACTAAGCGCGACCTATCAGTTGAGCAAGCCGATCTTGACAATGGATGGATGTGACACTTCAAGCTTGATATGCCCTCTGATGCTCTGGAGCAGTTTGCGACGGTCTAGGATCGGACGAGGTCCAGTCTATCAATCTCCAAGTTGGTATCCAGAGTCAATTAAATGGAAGTGGATTGAATTTGGATTGTACACTTCTCACTCTTCTTATGTTGCTCAATTTGAGGGGCGACTGCGGCTCAATCTGTCCGAGCTGATATGGGAATCGGACGCTGAACCAAAGTGTCGGGTGTTTGCCTAGCTCGCTATGTTGGGGAACTGCTTAACTCGGATAACCTACAGAAAAGAGGCTGGCCCAATAGCCCTACCTATGAAAGCCCTGAATCTGGCAAACTGCACTTATACCGTGAATGTTATATATCGCTCACTAGCGGCGTGATATGCTCGCACCATCTGAAGCGATCCTCTGCTGGGCCAGCCCATTTCAGCGGATTTTTTTATTTATTTTTTCTTCTCAGTATCTTTTCTTTTGTTTTCGTTTTATTTTCGTTTTGTTTTCTGCCTTCTTTTTCCTTTTTCTTTTCTTTTTTTACTTTTTATGATTTTTGAAAATTGCTTTTTAAAAATGTTCAGATTTGAAAAACGTTCAGATTCAAAAAATGTTTGAACTAAAAACATTCAGATTTGGAAAATTGTTTGAATTGAAAAATTGTTCAAATTTGAAGACCATTTAGATTTTGAAAAATGGCCAGATTTCAAAATCTTATTCAGGTTTAAAAATGGTCGGAAAAAAGATTTTAAAATGCAAAAAGGAAAAGAAATTGTGCTTTATTATTGGGCTGCTCCAAAGCGGCCCATGAAGCGACTCGCTTCAGGCGGCCGAGGCGAATCGCGGCGCCTTCAGGCGCGATATAGCTCCTCCCCCCTTTTACGACCGCAACCTGGTAGGTGGTTGACACAGTGAGGCACCCTCGCTTATGTGTTAGGAGCCCGGCAACCGTGAGTCGGGGGCGAGGAGGCTAACCTGGCAAACTCCTCGGTCATCGGCCCTGAGGGTGCGCGGTGATGACCCACAAGTATAGGGGTGTATCGTAGTACTTTCGATAAATAAGAGTGTCGAACCCAACGAGGAGCAGAAGGTGCTGGTATGTAGTTTTGATCAAGGATTCACTATAAACACTAGCAGACAAGTTTTTAGGGGTTTCCAATATAGCAGATAAATACAGTATGAGTAAATAAACGAGAGAAATAATAATTGCAGCGAGTGGCCCAATCCTTTTGAGTGCAAAGGACAAGCCGGTTGTGTTACTTATGATTACCAAACGTTCCCGAGGACACATGGGAATTTCGTCAAGTGCTTTCGTTTCATGTAGTTGATTAATCTTCAATGTTTTGATAAGTGTTGTGTGGGTGAATCTATGCTAACGCACTGCCCTTCCTAGGACTAATACGTACTTGTGATTATACCCCTTGCAAGCATCCGCAACTATAAGAAAGTAATTAAGATAAATCTAACCACAGCCTTAAACTCTCAGATCCTACATCCCTTGTGCACTAACTTACCAACGGGGGTTCAGGTTTCTGTCGCTCCGCAACCCCACAATTAGCAAGCTAAATACACAATGCATTCCCCTAGGCCCATAAAGGTGAAGTATCATGTAGTCGACGTTCACATGACACCACTAGAAGAATGACACCACAACTTAAATATCAAACCATTAAATATTACTCAACATTATTCCACTACTAGCAGCAAGACTTTCCCCATGTCCTCAAGAACTAAACGAACTACTCACAAGACATCATATGGATCATGATCAAGGTGATATAATGATGAATAACAATCTGGACATAAACCTTAATTCACCGATAAAACTCAATAGCATCAACAACAAGGAGTAATTAACACCGGAGAGTCTCCCCAATGAACTAGACAAGGTGCAGCCCTAGATGTTACAGCGGAACGGAGTGGAGCAGTGGAGATGATGATGGTGGAGCGGTGGATGATGACGATGATGATCCTGATGAAGTCCAGCACGATGACGGCGACGATGGCGATGATTTCCCCCCTCCGGGAAGGAATTTCCCGGCAGATTTCTCCCTGCCGGAGAGCTTTTCTCTCTCTGTGGTTTCCGTCCCGTGGAGGCGGCGGAATATTTCGTGGACGAACCTCCTCGATGTTTAGGGTTACGGGGGAGATATACGCGAAGGGGCAGCGCCAGAGGTGGGCCCAGGTGGCCACGCCAGGCCTCGGCGCCGCCCTCCTCCTGGCCGCGCCCAGGGGTGGCGTGGGGCCCACCTGGCCCACCTGGAGCTCCCCTTTTGGCTAGCTCCGTCATCTGGAAAAATAGGAACTTCGGCGAAAGTTTCGTGATTTTTGGAGTTTCGCAAATATATTAGCTTGACGGTGCTTTTTCCAGCTGAAATCTGGCCGGCAGATAAATCCCCAATAATCATCAAACATGCAAAATAAGATAAAATAACATAAGTAACATGTATTAATATGAAATATATCGATGAATAACAGTAAATTATGATATAAAATAGTGATGCAAAATGGACGTATCAACTCCCCCCAAGCTTAGACTCGCTTGTCCCCAAGCGAAAACTGAGCTCAGTAAACAAGACCACGGTTTATGGAGTGAAGTGTCGGTAATAAAGAATACGGACAAGGAGCATCAATATTTACTTAACAAAACAAATCATTTTAAACAGCAACTTCTCTATATAACTTAACTTGAAACAAGTAATGAAACAACCACAAATAAAGGTACATAAAAGAAATCAATTGGTGGTGGCAACCTTTGTTCTTGGTCAGAGAACAATCAGCAATTTAACTTATCTTTCAAGAAGAGTCTTTATACTAGAGCTATATCGCAGAACTTGCATGCTCAACCATCACGGTTCTCTTTGCAGTCAAAGAAAAACTTTCAAAGTTATATTCTCATAGATAAAAGTCTTTGTGCTCAAACAAAGGAAGAATAAAAGACATGATTGAAAGTATTACAGTCTATAGATGGTTGTATCTCAACAACGCAAATGCTTGCTTAAAGAGGAAATAGGTGTACTGACTCAACATAAAAGTAAAAGATAGGCCCTTCGCAGAGGGAAGCAGAGATTAGATCATGTGCTAGAGCTTTTTATTTTTAAAACAGATGTAAAAATTGTTTTGAGAGGTGTATGCTAATGGTCAACAAATCAGCGATAGAGTTCTTATCATCTTCCATGCTAACCAACTTTTAGAGCGGTTCCGAGAATTTATATACTTTGCATTATATTATGCACTTATAGCTTTGACACTCCTCCCCACCATTTCTTTTCACAAACCATGGCTAACCGAATCCTCGGGTGCCTGCCAACAATCTCAAACCATGGAGGAGTGTCTATTTAATTACTTTACAGTGGTCTAACCAGCTCTTGTGCAATATAAAATAGATAAGCAGATGTAAGCTGCTAGTCTGAGAAAATTAAATTAGCATGGAAGATGACAAACCCAACTACCACGTCCTTATGAGCTTGGTAAACAGTGACACAAAAAGGAGTATTTGAATGTTTTAAAGGTAGCACATGACAAATTTACTTGGAGTGGCGATGAAATACCACGCATAGGAAGTTATGTGGACACTCTGGAGGGTAGTGGCTAAAGGTTTTGGATGCACGAGAAGTATTTCCTCTCAGTACAGGGTTTAGGCTAGCAAGGTTTGGTAGCAAGCATAAGAGTTGAGAGAAACAAACAAACATAGATGTAATAAAAACAATCATGCTATCTTCCTTGTAAGCACAAATATTTAAACTCAAGAATGCTAATCTCATGGGCTAACAAGAAAGAAAGATAACAGGGATAATATTTTTGCAAGAAGTTCTCTCTTCTCTACTTAAGCTTCAAAGTATTGTTGCTACTGACCAATGCTAAGTTTGCCACAACCAACTAGATTTACTTGCTGCACCCAAAGTGACGCTACTACTAACATCAAGATCAGCATATGAAAAGAATTTGCAAACTAAAATAAGGTGTGCAGGAAGTAAAGATAAAACTTCTCATTAATATTCCAAACAAAAGCAACCTCACACCAACGGATACATTGATAACCAACTAAGGAGTGACACTCCACATTGCAAACCATCTCATATGATAACTTCTCTACTCATGATACTACCACAAAATTTAGAAGGTAAAAGATAAAAGATAATGATACTGAAAACACTCCCCCCAAGCTTGGAACAAGCTGAGGGTGTGTTGTTACCCATGACGAATTACTC
This sequence comes from Poa pratensis, assembly GCA_947311845.1. NCBI lineage: Eukaryota > Viridiplantae > Streptophyta > Magnoliopsida > Poales > Poaceae > Poa > Poa pratensis. The sequence goes on along the minus strand of CAMZMU010000041.1, from coordinate 130,334,558 downwards.
CCTTGGTGGAGATGGTGGCACCACAGTAATAGGAGTGAGGAAACGTTGCAACATCCGGCGAAGACGAGTGTTCTCCTCTTGAAGTATTTCCACTTCTTCCCGAAGAACACGGTATTGCTCACAAAATTGATCAGCAACTCTGTGTGCTTCAGAAACGACAGGGATTGAAAAAGACTCCGGTCTTGGCGGCACTCTTCCCTGCGCATTATGAGAAAAAGCACGCTGATAGTTAATGGATCCCACAAAAGTGGGGTTGCTTGGCCTTGATCCCCCAGTTGCTTCTCCTGCGGGACGACGTGATGGTACCCTCCTAACTTCCTCCAAGACGCTGCGCTCCATGTCCGCCCTCCTGGCGGCAATCTCCTCCTCAGTAGACCAATCGACAAAAGCTCCATTGTTGATGTCCCGCTGAAGTTCGCGGCGACGCCTGGCAGCGTAGCCTTCCTTGTTCGAGCCGCAAGAAGACATCTCGATCTAGGGCTTGAAAACCTGGCTGACACAACTGGAAAACGAAAGATGTCGAAAACGCGAGATACGGACCTCGGGGGATCCGGGGGATTATATAGCCGAAAGTTTCATGACAAAAGGAAGGAGCAGGTCGAAACGGGTCGGAGATGGGCTCCGAGGCGCCCACGCCAGGCCTCGGCGCGGCCAAGGTGGGCCCGCGCCCAGGGGTGGCGTGGTGCCCTCGGGCACCACTTCCGTCCCTTTTTCGACTTGTAATTTCCAAAATTAAACAAAAATAACTAATATAAAAGATTTAAAGTTAAATACGAACTTTTTCTTACCGAAACTCATACCTACTCCAAATCAGCTTCTGCAGTTTCCTGTTTTTGAGTTTCAATGAATTCTTCCGGAGTTACCACTTGAATAACATCAACATTTTCATTATAAGAATCTCCAGAAATATAGTGCTTGAGTCTTTGCCCATTGACCACTTGTGGTTTGTCACCATCAAGCGAATTAATTTTTATTGCACCTGAGCGATAAACTTCTTCAACAATATAAGGCCCTTCCCATTTTGAGAGCAATTTTCCTGCAAAAAATCTGAGACGAGACCTATACAATAGAACTTTATCACCCACGTTAAATTCTCTCTTTAAAATCCTCTTGTCATGCCATCTCTTAACTTTCTCTTTGAAGAGTTTAGCATTCTCATACGCTTCACTCCTCCATTCATCTAGAGAACTCAATTCAAGCAATCTCTTTTCACCAGCTAGTTTAAAATCTCTATTAAGTTCTTTGATTGCCCAATAAGCTTTATGTTCTAACTCTAAAGGTAAATGACAAGCTTTTCCATAAACCATTTTGTAAGGAGACATGCCCATGGGATTTTTATAAGCAGTTCTATAAGCCCACAAAGCATCGTTAAGCTGTCTAGCCCAATTCTTCCTGGATTTATTAACAGTCTTTTGCAAAATCAATTTAATTTCTCTATTTGATAACTCTACTTGACCACTTGTTTGAGGATGATATGGTGAAGCAATTCTGTGGTTAACACCATATTTAGCAAGAGTTTTTCTAAAACCACCATGAATAAAATGAGAACCACCATCGGTCATAAGATATCTAGGTACACCAAACCTAGGAAAAATAACATCCTTAAGCATTTTCAAAGAAGTTTTACCATCAGCACTAGAGGTTGGTATAGCTTCTACCCATTTAGTAACATAATCAACAGCAACAAGAATATGAGTATAACCATCTGATGGAGGAAAAGGACCCATAAAGTCAAATCCCCAACAATCAAAAGGCTCAATAACAAGCGAATAATTCATAGGCATTTCATTACGTCTACTAATGTTACCAACTCTCTGACATTGATCACATGATAAAATAAACTTCCTTGCATCTTTAAAGAGAGTAGGCCAATAAAAACCTGATTGTAGAACCTTTTGTGCAGTTCTATCTCCAGCGTGATGTCCTCCATAAGCACTACCATGACATTTGTCCAATATTTCTTTTTGCTCATGTTCGGGAACACATCTTCGCATAATACCGTCTACTCCTTCTTTATACAAATGTGGGTCATCCCAAAAATAGTGCCTCAAGTCACAAAAGAATTTCCTTCTTTGCTGATAAGTAAAAGTTGGAGGCAAATATTTGGCAACAATAAAGTTAGCATAATCAGCATACCAAGGACTTTCATGTGAACTTACCTTTATAGAAGCCAACTGTTCATTTGGAAAATTATCATTAACAGGAATAGGATCATGCATTATATTTTCCAATCTAGATAAATTATCAGCAACAGGGTTTTCAGCACCCTTCCTATCCACAATATGCAAATCAAACTCTTGTAACAGAAGAACCCATCTAATAAGTCTAGGCTTAGCATCCTTCTTATCCATGAGGTATTTAATAGCAGCATGATCAGTATGAATAGTTACCTTGGAATCAACAATATAGGGTCTAAACTTATCACAAGCAAATACTACCGCTAAAAATTCCTTCTCGGTGGTAGCATAGTTCTTTTGAGCAACATCAAGAGTTTTACTAGCATAATGAATAACATTTAATTTCTTATCTACTCGCTGTCCTAAAACAGCACCTACAGCAAAATCACTAGCATCACACATAATTTCGAAAGGTAAAGTCCAATCAGGTGGTTGGACGACAGGAGCAGTTATTAAAGCCTTTTTAAGAATTTCGAATGCTTCCTTACAATCATCATCAAAAACAAAAGGTACATCTTTTTGAAGAAGATTAGTAAGTGGTTTCGAAATTTTAGAAAAATCTTTAATAAACCTCCTATAGAAACCAGCATGACCAAGAATACTACGAATACCTTTCACATCCCTTGGGCAGGGCATTTTCTCAATTGCTTCAACTTTAGCTCTGTCCACTTCAATACCCCTTTCAGAAATTTTATGCCCAAGAACAATTCCTTCATTAACCATGAAATGGCATTTCTCCCAATTAAGAACAAGATTAGTCTCTTCACATCTCTGCAAAACTTTGTCAAGATTGTGCAAACAATTATCAAAAGAAGTTCCATAGACGGAGAAATCGTCCATGAAGACTTCCACAATTTCTTCACAAAAGCCATGAAAAATAGCAGACATGCATCTTTGAAACGTAGCAGGAGCATTACACAAACCAAAAGGCATACGTCTATAAGCATACGTTCCATAAGGACAAGTAAAGGTAGTTTTCTCCTGGTCCTGATGTCTAACAGCTATTTGTGAAAAACCGGAATAACCGTCAAGAAAACAGAAATGAGTTTTCTTAGACAACCTTTCTAACATTTGATCAATAAAAGGCAGAGGATAGTGATCTTTCTTAGTAACCTTATTAACTTTTCGAAAATCAATGCACATCCTATAGCCAACTACTACTCTTTGAGGAATAAGCTCATTATTTTCATTTGGCACAACAGTTACTCCTCCTTTCTTAGGAACACAATGAACAGGACTAACCCATCTACTATCAGCAATAGGATAAATTATACCTGCATCAAGGAGTTTTAATACCTCATTCCTTACCACTTCTTTCATCTTAGGAATTAAACGACGTTGATGTTCAACAACGGGCTTTGCGTCAGGCTCCATATTAATTGCATGTTGACAGATAGCAGGAGAAATCCCTTTTAAATCATCAAGAGTATAACCCATAGCTCCTCGATGTTTCTTCAACACCTCTAACAATCTTGCTTCTTCATCACCTGAAAGTTTAGAACTGATAATAACAGGATATATTTTCTTATCATCAATATGAGCATATTTAAGTGTATCTGGTAAAGGTTTTAAATCAAAGACAGGATCCTCCTTTGGTGGAGCCGAAATACCCAAGTCTTCCACTGGTAAATCATGCTTGAGAATTGGAGGTTGACGAAGAAAGATGTCGTCAATCTCATTTCTCTCCTCTGCAAATACCTCGCTCTCATGATCTTCCATAAATTGCTGTAAAGCATTGTTAGGAGCAACAGCAATAGAAGCAAGTTGTTCAACCTTTAAATCCTCATTAGGCAATGCAGTTTCATAATGATTCTTAGCAAATTTGGAAAAATTGAACTCATAAGATTCTCCATCAAATTTAGTATAAATTTTCTCTTTCTTACAATCAATAATAGCACCACAGGTATTCAAGAAAGGTCTACCAAAAATAATAGGACAAGTTTTACTAGCAGCAGAACCAAGAACTAAGAAATCAGCAGGGTATTTAGTCTTACCACATAAAACTTCAACATCTCTAACAATACCAACCGGAGAGATAGTTTCTCTATTAGCAAGCTGAATAACCACATCAATCTCCTCAAGTTCGCAAGGATTAATTTCATGCCTAATTTCCTTGTAAAGATCATAAGGAATAGCACTTGAACTGGCGCCAATATCACAAAGACCATAGTAGCAATGCTCACCTATTTTGACTGAAAGCACAGGGACACTTGTTTTCCGGGCTCTTTTAGGATGTGTAACAATGTTAGAAGCTTCTTCGCAAAATTTAATATGTCCTCCTTCTACATTTTCAGTTACAAGATCCTTAACCATAGCTATTGCAGGTTTTACAGTTATTTGCTCATCAGGTTCTTTAGCTTTCCTTTCACTTTTATTAACCACACTAGCCAAAATAGAATGTTCTTTTACTTTTACAGGAAAAGGTATTTTTTCAATATAAGGTTCTGGCAGAATGCGATCAACAGTATGAACTTCAATGTTTTTAACAAGAGCAGAATTAATGTTATCTTTATAAGGTTCATGATACTTTTTCCACCCCTTTCTAGGAATATCGAGATACGAAGCAAAAGCCTTATAACAGTTTGCAATAATTTGAGAATCAAGACCATAAGTAGCACTAAAATTACGAAAACTATCAGTCTCCATAAAAGATTTAATGCATTCAAAATCATAATTTATACCTGACTCTCTACCTTTGTCGTTCTCCCATCCTTCAGTATTTTCCTGGATACGATCAAGAAGGTCCCATTTATCTTCCTCTTTCTTCCGTGTAAATGATCCAGAACAAGAAGTATCCAATAAATCTTTATCATGAAGAGAAAGCCTTGCATAAAAGTTATTGATAACAATATTACTTGGGAGCTCATGAATGGGGCATTTGAGCATTAATGACTTCAGCCTCCCCCAAGCTTGGGCAATACTTTCTCCATCATGAGGCCAAAAATTATATATAGAGTTCCTGTCTTTATGGATCTCACTAAGAGGATAAAATTTGGAGTAAAAGAGAGGAACAATCTCGACCCAACTCAATGAGTGGCCATTTTTAAGCAGACTATACCATTCAGCAGCTCTGCCCTTCAGTGATAGAGAAAATAATTTCCTCTTGACTTTGTCCATAGAAATACCTGCACACTTGAATAACTCGCACAATTCATGTAGAAAAAGCAAGTGATTACCAGGATGGACAGTTCCATCATAGCGGTTATTCATAACACGTTCAACAATTTTCATAGGTATTTTAAATGGAATTCCCTGAGCAGGTGGAGGGTCATCTACTACCGTAGCAGTGGTAGTAGTCTTCCCAAACAGTGATTCGAATGGAGATGACTCCATGACAGAACACACTTACAGTAAATATTTCCCTTACCAATTCTTCTTACCAATAGCGCTTCACTCCCCGGCAACGGCGCCAGAAAATAGTCTTGATGACCCACAAGTATAGGGGGTGTATCGTAGTACTTTCGATAAATAAGAGTGTCGAACCCAACGAGGAGCAGAAGGTGCTGGTATGTATTTTGATCAAGGATTCACTGTAAACACTAGCAGACAAGTTTTTAGGGGTTTTCAATATAGCAGATAAATACAGTATGAGTAAATAAACGAGAGCAATAATAATTGCAGCGAGTGGCCCAATCCTTTTGAGTGCAAAGGACAAGCCGGTTGTGTTACTTATGATTACCAAACGTTCCTGAGGACACATGGGAATTTCGTCAAGTGCTTTCGTTTCATGTAGTTGATTAATCTTCAATGTTTTGATAAGTGTTGTGTGGGTGAATCTATGCTAACGCACTGCCCTTCCTAGGACTAATACGTACTTGTGATTATACCCCTTGCAAGCATCCGCAACTACAAGAAAGTAATTAAGATAAATCTAACCACAGCCTTAAACTCTCAGATCCTACACTCCCTTGTGCACTAACTTACCAACGGGGGTTCAGGTTTCTGTCGCTCCGGCAACCCCACAATTAGCAAGCTAAATACACAATGCATTCCCCTAGGCCCATAAAGGTGAAGTATCATGTAGTCGACGTTCACATGACACCACTAGAAGAATGACACCACAACTTAAATATCAAACCATTAAATATTACTCAACATTATTCCACTACTAGCAGCAAGACTTTCCCCATGTCCTCAAGAACTAAACGAACTACTCACAAGACATCATATGGATCATGATCAGAGGTGATATAATGATGAATAACAATCTGGACATAAACCTTAATTCACCGATAAAACTCAATAGCATCAACAACAAGGAGTAATTAACACCGGGAGAGTCTCCCCAATGAACTAGACAAGGTGCAGCCCTAGATGTTACAGCGGAACGGAGTGGAGCAGTGGAGATGATGATGGTGGAGCGGTGGACGATGGCGATGATTTCCCCCCTCCGAGAAGGAATTTCCCCGACAGATTTCTCCCTGCCGGGGAGCTTTTCTCTCTGTGTGGTTTCCGTCACGTGGAGGCGGCGGAATATTTCGTGGACGAACCTCCTCGATGTTTAGGGTTACGGGGGAGATATACGCGAAGAGGCGGCGCCAGAGGTGGGCCCAGGTGGCCACGCCAGGCTTCGGCGCCGCCCTCCTCCTGGCCGCGCCCAGGGGTGGCGTGGGGCCCACCTGGCCCACCTGGAGCTCCCCTTTTGGCTAGCTCCGTCATCTGGAAAAATAGAAACTTTGGCGAAAGTTTCGTGATTTTTGGAGTTTCGCAAATATATTAGCTTGACGGTGCTTTTTCCAGCTGAAATCTGGCTCGGGCAGATAAATCCCCAATAATCATCAAACATGCAAAATAAGATAAAATAACATAAGTAACATGTATTAATATGAAATATATCGATGAATAACAGTAAATTATGATATAAAATAGTGATGCAAAATGGACGTATCACGCGGCCACACGTACACTTCCCCGGAACTGTTCCAGACATCATTGTTGCTCTCCTTGGACGAGGGAGAGAGGGGAGGGATCTGGAGCAGCGAGGAGAAGAGCGGGGTTGCAAAGATAATCCCCTCTCCGGCGAGAGGGGATTTTATAGTGGCCTGGATATGAAGCGGCGCCATGGCATTAATGTCGTTGTGCATGAGTTGCCAATCCACTGGCGCTGGGATTTGACACGGAGAATGAGAGGAGCGGCCGCCTGGAAGCTCTCGTGGGAAAGGTTGTCTCCTCGGGCTCCGGCACGCAGGGTGAGTGCGTGGGTATTAATGGCACGAGGAGAGGCTGGCAGGTGGGGCCTTCTTGTGCCGGTGTGTAGGGGGACACGCCACTGATGCAAGATACTTAGTGGTGTGCCACTTACAATATATGCCACTAACACTTTTGACCCCTGATGGTCACATGGGTCCCATGTGCTATTGGCGTGTCATTCGTATCCACACGCCGCTAGTACATGAACAGCAGTGGTGTGCGCGAATTGGACACTTCACTGATATTATCAATGGCGTACAAAAAAAAGTCACGGATACTAGGTTTACTGTAAGGGTTTTCATACTAGTGTCTGCTTTATTTCGAACATTTTTTTATAGAACTTCCATCTAGAATAATCTTCTGAGATGTGCGAATAATCACCAAGTTATGTGCATAATAATCAAGCAATATTATGTTTCTAAATGTATGTGCATATTCAATCAAGCAGTATGTTAAAATTCTAATATTATTTATTTCTAATGGCTTATGTACAAATATATTACCTCTACTCTAGCCGCTCCAGCCATTGACCCTTTCCTTTTTTTTTCTATAAACACAACAAACCTGTGCAATCCAAATTGCAAATGCTTTAGTAAATCAAACGGAATCCTGTTCATATGAAACTCGACAGGTACATACCGCAATTAAGCTGTCTATTGTAGAGAGACTTCAGTTAGCTTGATCAATCGAGGCCACAGTACAATGTGTCCTAAAATACCAAAGGCTAGCGCCATAATTGATCTTCTTTTATGATGCTAGGACTTTGAGCGCAACATGTTATATATTAGGAACTGGCAACCAACTGAAGATGCGGTTCAGGAAGTGTCTTGATCACCTAAGCAAGGTGAAGAACCAACATAGCTGTAAACACAGCGAATCAAGAGGATCAGAGGAGGAGCGAAGCAACAACGCAAAATACTACATACACATGCACATACTTAACGTACGTACATTCAGTGAATTCCACTGTTTCGTAACCTCAAGAGAGCAGCCCCTGGAGATCGAGGCCTGGTCTAGGTCTGGAGCCATCAGAGGAGGAAGAGGAGGAGTGGCTGGGCGTTCGCGGTGATTCCTATTTTACGCTAGTAGCAATGGTTAGCACAGAATTGCATACCCTGCTTCAAGCACAAGCTCCTAAATGGGCCGGCCCATGTACGTTTTCTGTCTATTTTTTCTGTTTCTTTTTTTTCGTTTTTCTGTTCTTTTTTTAGTTCGTTTTCAAATTCTTGATACTTTCTTTAAAAATGTTCGGTTTTTCAAATATTCAGATTGGATAATTTTGTGAACCATTTTCAATCACGAACCATTTTCAAATTCACGAACATTTTTCGTTAAACATTTTCAAATTCGTGACTTTTTTAATGAACCATTTTCCAATTCATGAAAAAAATCGTGAACCATTTTCAAATTCACGAACATTTTTCATGAACCATTTTCAAATTCACGACTTTTTAATGAACTATTTTCCAATTCATGAACATTTTTTCGTGAACATTTTCAAATTCATGTACATTTTTTCTTGAACCATTTTGCAATTCATGAACCGTTTTCGAAATCATGATCATTTTTTTTAAATTCGTGAACCTTTTTCAAAAAAAAATAGATTTTTGAAACTTAGGACATTCTAAATTCATGAACCATTTTTCATATTCATGAACCATTTTCAAATTCATGATTTTTTTAACATTTATGACCATTTTTTAAATCTGGGAACTTTTTTATTTCACAATTTTTCTCATATTTAAAGAAAAGCCATTGCATTTTTTACAGCAGCAAAAAAATTAACAAAAAACGAACCCAGTTAATGGGCCAGGCCCAGGAAGGCTCGGTAGTGGACAAAACCACGCTAACCGTTGCTTAAGGTATTGAATAGGAGCTCCCGGCGTTCACCTGGGTTGAAAAGGAAAAAATATGGGCTAATGGGACATTGCGCAGCCGTACGGGGAAGAGAAGACGATGCGGGACGGGGAATATACGAGGTCTTGAGGCCTTGAGGCCAGGTTAGATTTGGGTTTTTATATACATTTCTATTCTTTTGTATTCGGTATTTTACTAAAAAGACAAGTTTATTTCTCTAACTAGCGATAAACAAGATAAACAAACGAAGTGGTATTTTCCGAACGACGACATTCACTCGTTTGACAGTATTCTTAGAACACCGACTAGGGCCCAGTTCTTTTGTTGGCTTAAAAAATAAGTTGCCCCCCTCCCCAGCTTCTCTCATAAGCCGTCCAGCTTATTGGCCGGTGCAGCAAAAAAAATTTAATAATACATTTTTTTAATTAAATTCAAAAAATATTACGCAAAATAACGAAATTGCAAAAATAATACGGCCTCGGCCCAGCTTGGGCCGATAAGGGCCCGTCGGCCAGGCTTGGGCCGATTTGGCCTTATCGGCTTTGTTCAAGACGACCAGATCGCATGGTGGGCCAGGCCTGCGCCCGACTGGCCGTGGGGTGGGCACTAATCGGCCAGAACTCAGCCGACCGGCCTGTCGGCCAGGGCTGGGCCGACAGGACGCTGGATAAGGCCAGCCCTGCCCACATCTTCCTCCTCGCGTCCTCTCTCTCTCCTTTTCTTCTTCCTATCGAAACCAGCAGCTCCTTACTGCGTTTCAGCGGCGATCTGTCCATCCAGCCACCAAATCTTCCTTCTACAAGTGTTAGAGAGTTATGGCAGCTCAGATCTACAGATGTGTTGGATTATTGTGTGATTTCGTGTTGTTTGGTTGGAGCAATGGTGGAGTTTAGGTGGAGGTTGCTGTAGGGTGGTGGATGGTGCAGCGTGGTGGTGGTGCAGCGGTGTTGCATTGGCGGTGGTGGTGACGTTGCTGGTCCATTGAATCGGCACGCTTCAAGAGTATGCGTTTATTTTGCTAACAATATTAAGTATATAGTTGTTCCCGGTTGTAACAGTAAATTGGTGTCACATTTTTAGGTTGTTGAGATGAGTAATTTAGTGAAATGTTTGTTTTTCTACGGTCCTGGCGAAGTTGTAGTAAATGAGCATGGAGCTGATTTGGGTGAGTTTCGATGGTCAGAGTTGGAACTGAGTGACCCACAAACATGGTCTATAAGTCAGCTGAAAGATTGGTTGGCAGCGTGTTTAGGGCTTCCTGAAACAGACACCGTCGGTGTGCATGCACTGTGGACGAAGACAAGGTCCCCGGTGTTTTTTTATTTGAGGCCGATAGAACGGACCTCTCAGATGGTGCGATGGTTGCAAGGCTGCGCAAGCAGGGGATGTACCCCTCATGCCTTACTGATACCTGTCGCGAAGGAGGTGATTGCGCCTGAAGGCGAGGCAGGGCACGATCCTGGCCAGAGTAGTCAGGAGATGCAATTTTCTGGACATGATTATAATCAAGGAGATGTTGGAGGTGGTGATTATGACTATGGCCAAAATAGTCAGACAGAGCAGATGGAAGAGGAAGATGTTGGAGGTGGTAGTTATGAATCTGGCCAAAATAGTCAGACAGAGCATATGGAAGAGGGAGATGAAGATGCTGCTGAGGCAGCAGCAGACGATGTATTCCAAGAAATGATGGAAGAGGAAGACGAAGATGGTGGTACTGCTTATGGGTATGATTCCGACGAGTCGGATGACGAACATGTGGTGCCAAATCCTGCGTCATGGAGTCATGATTTCTCATCGTCAATGACAGTGAACGATGGTCATGATTCTGCCTGGGAATACCATCAGAACCAGGTTTCTGCGGGTGCTCTATATACCGACAAGCAACATTTGCAAGATGCAATCATTAAGTGGGCAATGTCGACTTGCAAGACATTCAAAACCAAGGTGTCGAGTAAAAAATATCTGACAATGGAATGTGAGGTAGCAGGGTGTCCTGGAAGGGTGCACGGTTATCGTCCTCACTTCGGCATAAACTGGAAAGTGAGCGACGTAGTACAGCACACATGTAGAATTGAGAGTATTCCTCAAGATCACCGTAACATTTCGTCGACGCTTATAGCTCGGTTGCTGTACTCAGAAATAGTACAGGGCAAAGCTATGTAAGCGAAGGCTATTATACATAAGGTGTTCACCAGGTTCAAGTACAAAATATCTTATGGCAAAGCTTGGAGGGCTAAGCAGATGGCACTTGAGAAAAAATTCGGATCGTTCCTAGACTCATATGACTCAGTTGTTCGGCTCCTCTACACATTGCAGGCCCGTAATCCAGGCACATATGTTGACGTCAAACACTTTTGGATGGCAGAGTTTCCAAACGTAAAGGTGCTGCATCGTGTGTTCTTCTCTTTCGGTGTATGCATAGAAGCTTTCACTCACTGTCGACCAGTTATCTGTGTGGATGGTACATTTCTTACTGGCAAGTATAGGGGACAAATCTTGACTGCCATTGGTCAGGATGGCAACAATCAGATCGTGCCACTTGCATTTGCTTTTGTGGAGAGCGAGAACACTGAAAGTTGGACTTGGTTCTTCAGGCAGCTTAAAATAGCAGTAGTAAAAGATAAGCCGAACGTGTGCATCCTTCATGACCGCCATGCTGGTATACTGAACGCCGTCAAGGCACTCACAAACCCTGTGGCCGCGGAACAAACGCCATGGCTAGACCTGCAGAGTCGTTGGTGCATGCGCCATTTGGGGGCCAATTTTTTCTCACAGTTCCGAGATAAGGCTTTGATGAATCTATTCAAAAAACTGTGCAAGCAGAACCAATTCTGGAAATACACATTCGTACGTGGTAAGCTTGATGACTTCACTAACTTGCATGTTAGGCAGAGGAGAGCTGCACGAAATGTTGCAGTAGCAGCACATGTGCAACTTGTGGCGCAACAGCTAGCAACCGGACCTCCACCAGCTGAGGATGTACCTGTTGGGCTTTGTGACTTGCCAGGATTTGATCCGCCTGGTGTTAGGAGAAAGACTGGGAGGTTGATCAAAAACTTTTAGCAGTGGATAGAGCACGAGCCTCTTGAGAGGTGGTCTTTGCTGCACGACACTTATGGAGCCAGGTACGGTGTTATGACTACCAACCTTGCTGAAACATACAACTTCGTTCTTAGAGGAAATAGGGCATTGCCACTTACAGCCATTGTGGAGGGTATTTTTTAGGGCACAGTCAAGTACTTCAGAGAAAGACGCCAGAAAGCTCACATGCATATCGTTAACAACCGAAACACATCTTTTTGTGAGAAGATTACGGAGTACATGGATAGGAAGATGGCAAAAGCTCGTATTCATGCTGTGCAGGCCATAGGAAATCAAGAAAGGAGGTTCGAGGTACGCTTACCTTCTGACAAGTTTGGTTGCGAAAATCAGCTCAGAACGCATGAGGTGAGAATTGGAAAAGAAGCCCGACCAACATGTGACTGCACATGCAATAAACCAAAATTGCTTCACCTGCCCTGCTCCCATGTATTGGCTGCGTGTGGGCAACTCGGACTATCAGCCATCTCGTTCGTTTCACCATATTATTTGAACGAGTCTGTTCTTAATACCTGGACCGGTGAAATGGTGGGATTTCGAGCTGTGGGTAATTTTAACACGGTTGACCCTAATGAAAGGCAGTACATCCCTGACCCAAGGCTACTGCGTCCTGGTAGAGGTAGACGACCGTGCAAGCGTATCAGAAATGGTATGGATGAATCTGAAGCCGGAGGCCCGACAGTGCAATGTTTCTTGTGCAATGATTTTGGTCACAGGGACACTGCTTGTACAAAATTCCCACCTACGAATGCTGCTCCGGCAACTAGAGCAGCTGCTCCACGTGGACGAGGCAGCCGAGGACCAAGAGGAAGGGAAAGAAACTAGGATGTTTTAAATTTGGACTGTGCTTTTATTTATAATAATGTGGATCAATGTTTTAAAATTGGACTATGTTTTTATCTGTAATATGTGTGGATCAGTGTTTGTAGACTATGTTTTATATGTGTGCATCAGTGATTTAAATTTGGAGTTTGATTTCATCTGTAATTTGTCTGCATTTGTGTGGCTAAAAAAGAGGAGGGAGAGGTGAAAAAAAAATCAACAGCCAGTCGGCCCAGCTTGGGCCGATAAGTGTCCGTCGGCCAGGCTTGGGCCGATAAGGCCTGACAGATTTCGCTGACGCGCGCAGGGCGGCTGACAGGCCAAATCGGCCCAAGCCTGGCCGACGGGCCCTTATCGGCCCAAGCTGGGCCGAGGCCGTATTATTTTTGCAATTTCGTTATTTTGCGTAATATTTTTTGAATTTAATTAAAAAAATGTATTATTAAAAAAAATTAGCTCTAAACTAGTTATCTCATAACTAATGTAGAATCCGCAAGTAATAAGCTACTCGGCTTACGGAATAAGTAGGGGCGGCTTATGAAATAAGCCAGCAAAAGAACTAGGCCTAGTTTGATGGCATTCTTGGAATGCGGCAATCTTTTGATGGCACACCCAAAAATTTCTCAGGATGAACGCGGCACATAATCAAAGTCGAACCAATCCACGTTTGAACAAGAATTTGGGCTAAGCAATCCTGAGGACATGCTTCAGCTACCCTTAAGAAGATGGATCTGGACAGGTCTAGTCAAGTCGTTTCTCTTTTATTGTCAGCCTGGTACATTCTTGACTCTTGACCACTATGCTATCACGTAAAGTCGTGAAGAAATGAGAGCATTCCTTAGTCAACGAAAGGCAGCATGGGCCGTAGACTCACATGTGTACATGTAATAAGTGCCCAGTAAGTTTAAGATTATCAGATCCCACATGAATGTCCGTGCAGATTTACTAGCCTTGACCATTAACAGCGAATATTTTTAACATAACATATGAGAATATTTGCACTATAATATATGAGAATATTTTTAACATAACATGTTATATTAACATTATTTATCACAGTACACCATTACATGGCTCTTGAGAAGAGCAAGATACAAATGAGCTAAACTGCACCAACCAAAGGCAAGATGAATATAACTCGTGAAAAAGAAACTGAAGACGGCAAGTGGAATCAAACAGAGATCGATCATCCGTCGACACTCGGCAACTCGAATTCGAAAATGTTGCAATTGCAGTCTGCAATGACCATTATGCTCCCTACCAGGTGATGCCCTGCGGCTGCGGGTGGCTCTCCCGACGGAGTATTTGGCATATGCACGTGAGGTTATGGAGAGTTGGACCTGTTGATATCAATAACTCAATCTCAAAATGTCCCCACTGTTAAATCTGAGTTAAATCTGAGTATTAACAGCAGAAGTGTCGCTATCCACCACCGGTGATTTAACCCGCACAGGTTGAGCGATGCATCGTAATCATGAGCACCATCAAGCAATGTACACCTTATGCAGCTGTTTTTTTTTTTATATACTCTTGCTCTTTTTAGTCTACAAGGTTGCGAGTAACTTACTTTGAGACCAAATGATAATTGTCAGACTTGCCTCGACTAGCATTGAGGCGGAACCAAAATCATATCCCAACACATCAAGTGTGAAATATACCTCCAATGCAACAATTAGTGCCGCTCGATCCACAACCATTGGATTAGTAGCCGCCTCCATGGTGGCGACAAAACACAACAAGAAGGCCTCCCGCAGAAAATCCATCGCTTGGACTTCAACATCATTGAGTGGACATACCCCATGCAAAACAACCATTTGCATGCGTTGTTTTATCTGCAATGGCATTGTCGTCTCCAATTTTGAGTGTAAAAGCGTTGTCTTCATTTTTTTTAGATAAAAGCGTTGTCTTCATGGCCAGACCTTGAAGGATCGGCGTCAAAGACCACACACAGGTAGTATCGAAGGCGGAGCTCAACAAGGATTTGTCTTTCTGCACAGAGCATGGCAAGGCACTGATACATTGAAAACGTATCGTTGAACTTTGTTGTTTATTATGATCACTAGTAGAAAACATGTCTTTGGTCCAGAGCCGAACTAGGCTTTAATCCCGGTTCAGAGAAAAACCGGGACCAATGCCTGGCATTGGTCCCGGTTCGAGCTGCCAGGGCCCCGTGGAGCATTGGTCCCGATTCGGTTGGGGACATTGGTCCCGGTTCGTGGCACGAACCGGGACCAAAGCTCCAGATCCGGACACGTGGCGTGCCGCGGAGCTTTGGTCCCGGTTCGTGTCTCGAACCGGGACTAATACCCCTCCCCTGCCTATAATAACCCACCCCCTCTCTCTCTCTCCTCTGTTTTTTTCTGCTTGGATTGGTGGGAAGTGGGTGCTAGTTTTTTTTCCTTTGCCACGCACAAGATGTGTTCGATGAAATGCCCGAGCCACACTTAAGTTCACACAAAGATATCCTCGACCGAGGTTAGCAACTTTATCCTTTTCATCTGTAATTGATACAGAAATATTGCATGTGTCGATGTACGGTGGTCATTTCACTATTCAAGATGTTATTGTAATGGTATTTGATAAACTTAATTATATGATGCAGATGGATGCACGGATGCGATGGATGTACGGCGAACGACGCAGTTCCGAGTTTATTGCAGGCCTGCATAAATTTCTCGAAGTGGCTGAGGCAAACAAAGTGGATAATTTTATGCCTTGTCCATGTGAGAAGTGTCGGAACGTCAGGGAGTACTCTAACCGAAAACCATTCAAGACCACGTGCTTCGGAGAGGTTTCATGCCCAGCTATAATTGTTGGACCAAGCACGGAGAAAGAGGGGTTAGGATGGAAGACAATGAAGAAGAGGAGGATGATGACAACTATCCTATGTTCCCTGAGGAATGCGGTGATACTGTAATGGAAGACGTTGAAGAAGAAGGAGGTGAACATCGGGCATCAGATGAGCCCGCTGATGGTCTTGGTGGGGTCATTTCTGATGCAAAGCGAGAATGCGATACAGAAAAGGAGAAGCTAAAGTTGGAGGCCATGCTAGAGGATCACAAAAAGTTGCTGTACCCAAATTGCGAAGATGGCAGCACAAAGCTCGGTACCACACTGGAACTGCTGAAATGGAAGGCAGAGACTGGTTGTTCTGACAAGGGATTTGAGAAGTTACTGAAAATAATGAAGCCGAAGCTTCCAAAGGATAACGAATTGCCCGAGACTACATACGAAGCAAAGAAGGCTATCTGCCCTCTAGGATTAGATGTGCAGAAGATACATGCATGCATTAATGACTGCATCCTGTACCGCGGTGAGGAGTACGAGAATATGGATAAATGCCCGGTATGCAATGCACTGCGGTACAAGATCAGACAAGATGACCCTGGTGATGTTGAGGCGATGACGAGCCCCCCCGGAAGAGGGTTCCTGCTAAGGTGATGTGGTATGCTCCTATAATACCACGGTTGAAACGTCTGTTCAGAAACAAAGAGCATGCCAGGTTGTTGCGATGGCACAAAGAAGAGCGTAAGAAAGACGGGAAGTTGAGACACCCCGCCGATGGGTCCCAGTGGAGAAAAATCGACAGAGAGTTCCCGACATTTTCAGATGACGCAAGGAACTTAAGATTTGGTCTAAGTACAGATGGCTTTAATCCTTTTGGGGAGCAGAGCTCCAGTCATAGCACTTGGCCCGTGACTCTATGTATCTACAACCTTCCTCCTTGGTTGTGCATGAAGCGGAAGTTCATTATGATGCCAGTGCTCATCCAAGGCCCGAAGCAACCCGGCAACGACATTGATGTGTACCTAAGGCCATTAGTTGATGAACTTTTGCAGTTGTGGTCCGAACCAGGTGTACGTGTGTGGGATGAGCACAAACAACAGGAATTTGACCTACGAGCGTTGTTGTTCGTAACCATCAATGATTGGCCTGCTCTTAGTAACATTTCAGGACAGTCAAACAAGGGATACAATGCATGCACGCACTGTTTAGATAAGACTGAAAGTATACATTTGGGAAACAAGAACGTGTACCTGGGGCATCGTCGATTTCTTCCGAACAGTCATGCCGTAAGAAAGAAAGGCAAGCATTTCAACGGTGAGGCAGATCGCCGGAAGAAGCCTAACCTCCCTGATGGTGATGTTATATATGACATGGTCAAGGATTTAGAAGTAATCTTTGGAAAGGGTCCTGGCAGTCTATCTGTTCCGAATGACGCTGACAACCACGTACCCATATGGAAGAAGAAATCTATATTTTGGGAGCTACCCTATTGGAAAGTCCTAGAGGTCCGGTCTTCAATCGACGTGATGCACGTGACGAAGAATCTTTGCGTGAACCTGCTAGGCTTCCTGGGCGTGTATGGGAAGACAAAAGATACACCAGAAGCACGGGAGGACCAGCAACGTATGAAAGACCCATACAACAAGCAGACGGATAAAGGGCGTCAATACTTAAGCAGCTACGCTCTTACCAAAGCAGAGAAGGAAATCTTTTTTGAATGCCTGAGCAGTATCAAGGTCCCGGCTGGCTTCTCGTCAAATATAAAGGGAATAATAAATATGGCAGAGAAAAAATTCCAGAACCTGAAGTCTCATGATTGCCACGTGATTATGACGCAGTTGCTTCCGGTTGCATTGAGGGGGCTTCTACCGGAAAATGTTCGAGTACCCATTGTGAAGCTATGTGCATTCCTCAATGCAATATCTCAGAAGGTCATCGATCCAGTAACTCTACCAAGTTTACAGAAGGCTGTGGTCCAATGTCTTGTCAGCTTCGAGTTGGTGTTCCCCCCATCATTCTTCAATATTATGACGCATCTCCTGGTTCACCTAGTCGACGAGATTGCCATTCTCGGTCCTGTATTTCTACACAATATGTTCCCCTTCGAGAGGTTCATGGGAGTCTTGAAGAAATATGTTCATAACCGTGCTAGGCCAGAAGGAAGCATCTCAAAGGGCTATGGAACAGAGGAGGTCATTGAGTTCTGTGTTGACTTTATTCCTGACCTTAAGCCGATTGGTGTTCCTGAATCGCGGCATGAGGGGAGACTGAGTGGAAAAGGCACGCTAGGAAAGAAAGCACTGATATGTAGGGACGGGCATTCTTTAACTCAAGCACACTACACAGTTCTACAAAGTTCCACCTTCGTGGCTCCGTATATCGAGGAACACAAGAATTATGTACGCTCCAAGAACCCGGGGGAGGCTGACTCCTGGATTAAAGAAAAACACATGGAGACTTTCGGCAGTTGGTTGCGATTACAGCTCATGAATGACACCACTGTCGGAGATCAGCTCTACTTGTTGGCCGCGTCACCATCTTCGACTGTATTGAATTTCCAAGGGTACGAGATAAATGGGAATACATTTTACACGATCGCCCAAGATAAAAAGAGCACCAACCAAAACAGTGGTGTCCGCTTTGATGCAACAGACGAGAATGGGCAAAAGGACACATACTATGGTTACATAGAGGAGATATGGGAACTTGACTATGGACCTACTTTTAAGGTCCCTTTGTTTCGGTGCAGTTGGGTCAACATGAAGGGAGAAGGGATAAAGGTAGACCAGCTGTACGGAATGACAACAGTGGATCTCAAGAATCTTGGTTGTTACAGGAACGAACCATTCGTCCTAGCCAATGATGTGGCTCAGGTTTTCTATGTGAAGGACATGTCCTCCAGACCGAAAAAAAGAAAAAATAAGCAAACGAATACATCAGACGATGAGCCAAAGCGTCACATAGTTCTTTCAGGGAAAAGAAACATCGTGGGAGTCGAGGACAAGACAGACATGTCAGCAGATTATGATAAGTTTGATGAAATTCCGCCCTTCACAGTGAAAACTGACCCAAGCATCCCGTTAAATAATGAAGATGCTCCATGGTTACGGCCGAAGCGATCATAGGCCAGGGACATACGCGAAGAAGGGTTCATGGCATTTATGTAAATCAATGTAATGTATTAAACCTTTATGTGATGTGTAGTAATGTATTAAACCTTTATGTGGTGAAAACCATAATACATAGCTCGGGTCCATTTTTATTTAACCATAATACATCACGAATAATATCACTAACTTTTGTCGGGTCCTAAGCCACGGGGTGCTGAGCGGCCGGCGCTGCGCACCCAAAGAGCAGGAACCATCACAGGGTCAATACTCACGTGAGAAGGATCCCTATGAAGAACCATCCACCAACCGGGACATCGTCGCCGAGATCTGAAAAAATGAGTGGGGAATTTGATCAAACACCTAGGTAGGGGAGGGAGAGGGCAGCACCTTGGTAAAAACACGCCCAAAACACACGGTTTCCCCGTCATACAGCCCACCGGTGGCTCGTGAGACGGCAAATCGGCCTTCGATCCAAACAGCGGCAAGACGTCTCTGATGATTTGCAACCGTCCGAACAAGTGTTGGGGATGTTGCTAATCATCAGAGCGCCTTGCCTGCTTGGATCCGACCGAGGGGAGGGTTCACCTTCAGCCTCCGCTCTAGGAACTCCTGCCTCTCAGAAATCTTGCTCTCTGCTACCCGTGTACTGCCAAAATGAAGTACAATGAGTAGACACTGAGTGCTGAACATGTCCGGGAGGGGGCTATATATAGGGTACGTGTGCTTCTTTAGTCCCGGTTGGTAACACCAACCGGGTCATGTGGCTCACGAAGTGGTCGTGATACTGCTGATCCAACAGCTCACAATCCCTCAAAAGAAACACACCCTGATCCAACGTCTCACAAGCGCTTGAAAGAAACACACGATCCGTGTGCTTCTTTAGTCCCGGTTGGTAACACCAACCGGGACTAAAGGCGGGCTTTGCGGTCACGACACGTGTCCTCCCCCAGCGCTGCCCTGGGCACGTGTCCTCCCCCAGCGCTGCCCTGGAGGTCTTTATATATTGTCGCCGACGGGGTAAACCCTAATCCACCATTCCTAGCCACGAACGCATCGTCTCCACGAGATGGATCCGCCACGCCCGCCGCAGCGCCTTCTGGACGAGGTCGAGCGTGCTCGGCAGAGCGCGCTTGGGCGCAACCGCGGGAGCCTATCCCGCCGTATGCCCACGAGCCCGGCGTGGAGAGGAATGCCCAGCTACCGGCCTCCTGCTCCACCAGGTGCCGCCGCACCTCCACCTGGCGCCGCTGCACCTCCACCAGGCGCCGCCGCTCCTCCCGCGGAGGAGGAGGAGGAGATGACGACTTCGACTGGAGCGACGACGGGGAAGAGGGTTGTGGGTTGCAGATACAGGAGGCCATGGAAGCCTCCTTCCAGTCTGTCCGTGACTACCCTGTCCAGCGAGCCAAGACTGCCTACCAGCTCAAGGCGAAGGAGGCTTCCGAGCTGGATTGGGCGCTGAAAGACTCATCCTCCATGGATCTTGCCCTCCGCCGCAAACGTGCGCGCGAGAACCGGGCGGCCGCCCACGGGGCTGGCTCCTCCCGCCGTTCCCCCTAATCCTACGGCCTTCGAGCCAGCAAGTCCGTTTATGTAGAATAATGTTGGTGATGTTGGATCAGGGGTGTGTTTCTTTCAAGCGCTTGTGAGACGTTGGATCATGTGTATTAAACCTTTTATGTAATGCATTCTATGGAATGTATTAAACCTTGATGTGGCTCACGAAGTGGTCGTGATACTGCTGATCCAACAGCTCACAATCCCTCAAAAGAAACACACCCCTGATCCAACGTCTCACAAGCGCTTGAAAGAAACACACGATCCGTGTGCTTCTTCCTTATTGGTGGGATTCCCTTTAGTCCCGGGTGGTGGCTCACAAAGTGATATCCAACAGCTCACAAGCCTTCAAAAGAAACACACCCCTGATCCAACGGCTCACAAGCGCTCGAAAGAAACACACGATCCGTGTGCTTCTTCCTTATTGGTGGGATTCTCACTATATATATGTAGTCATGCATGGCCTCCATTGGCATAGCACATCTAAACACATATCTGCAACCTCATCACTCTCCCATGGCTTCCACCGTACCCACTCTAACCTACTCGGAGGCGGAGGCGCTTTGCGCCTCGAACTACCCCTGCCCGCCCGGCTACGACGTCCCCGCTGGCTGGAGGCTGAGCACCGGAGGCGTGCCGGTCCCTCCTGTCCCTCAAGGTTTGGTGCGCCGGGCGGCCATCACGAACCATACTACCTCGAGCTCACTCCGGAGCAGCGGATGGATCCCCGCTGGCATCCCGACTACCACCCGACTTGGGACGCCTTCTTCATCAATCGGCGTGAGAGGGCGCTCGCCAGGTACGAGAGGACGGCCCGCCTCCTTCGAACTTCAACGTGGAGCGGCCGGACTCTCCAGAGCGTCATGAACTACATCACGGCCGGCGATAACCCCCACCTGCGCTACCCTCGCTTCCAGTCCAGGCGAGCGCCGCCCGACGACAGCGACGACGACGGCGGCGACTACGACGACTATGAGGACGAGTATTATAGGCCTAGGCAGGAGTATGACTAACCTATGGTTCGTCTATGTACCCAAGATTGTTGTCATTAACTACTTTTGGTCTAGCTAAGACGACGATCGTGTAAAATGTATTCTTTATCTCTGCATTTCCAAGTCTATGAAGAAGTTTTTTGTAAACTATGTCAAAACTCAAGTTTATCATTTATCCTACCAACTAGTACACATGAAAGTACTCCATGCCAAAGGATTTCATTTTTTGAGTATTTTTTCACTTTCTTTGACTTTTTTTAAAAACGGTCAAAATGGCCGCCGTTACTATTCATTGTAAGGGGTCGAATTATCCAAAACTATCGACGGTTCTGTGATATAACCACTACTTGGGCACCTTAAAATCATTTTTGAAAAAATTTCAGAGCAAACTATCACACACTTGTAGTTCAAATTTGAATTACTTTCGAAAAATAGGCATAAAGTCGTTTAAGTAGGCGAAATTAGCTAGAAACCGAGAAAATTACCAATATTTGTGAATTATCCATAAAATATGGTCTACTTTGTGTGATAATTGGATGGGTGCCATTTTGCACCATATTTGTTGTACTTGCTTCACAAAAAATGTCATTTTTGACAAACGAAAAATAAAAAACGATATTTAGATAAGTAATTTGAAAACATAGAAAATGGTTTTGGATTATTTAGTCAAATTTAAACACTTTTCATGTTGAAAGTCTTTTCAGATTCAAAACCATTTGAAATTCATATTCAAACACCTAAATAAGAAAAAACAAGGCGGGAAACAACATTTCAGAACTGAAAAGTTCGAAATAATTTTGAAAAAGGACTCTTTGGTCCCGGTTTATACGAAGAACTGGGACCAATGAGTCCATGGACGCGCCACGCGAATCTGGCATTAACTGACCCACTCATTGGTCCCGGTTGCTGCCAAGAACCGGGACCAATGAGTGCTGCTATAACTGCCTGTGCCCTTCTTCTTCCCCATTCCACCCAAAATCGACTAAGGACTCAGCGCGCGACACCGGAGCGAAAATCACGCCGTCTGGCTGCCCGACCTCGCCCTCGACGCTCCCTCAACGCCGGCGCCCTCGACGCCCGCGCCGCCGCGCCCTCGACGCCCGCGCCGCGTCGCACGCACGCACGCACGAGCTTGCCACGCTCACCGCGCTCTCCGTCGTCTACGCTCGCCGGGGAAGGTGAGCCGCGGCCGCACTCGTACACGCTCTGGCCACGGCGGCGCCGCCCATCCGTGGTCGTCGCCGGCGCGCCCTCGCCCCCTCGCCCTCACGCGCAGAAAAAAAATAAGTTGGGCCGAGCCCATTGGGCTGGAACCCTCTCGGCCTGTTTCTTTTTTTTCCTTTCTCGAATTAAGGAATTAACAAAAACCTTTTAAATCTGTGCCATGTTTAAAATTCAATATCTTGAGATTTATACGTCCAAATAAATCGAATAAAAATTCTATGGATAGCTTAGGGAATTTTGTATCCAACCCAATTGGTTTCATCCTGTTTAGATCAATAACACATGTGTAGAAATTAAAGTACCACAGAAGGTTTAAATAACAAACTAGTTTGTTTCTGATGCTCTAGAACTCCAAATGACTTGAGGTCAATTTTGTTAGCTTAGTAATGAAAAATGTTAGTTATCCCTAGTTTTGTAGAATTATTAGAACAACAGAGGCAAAATAGAAAATCAAATAGTGACGTATCCTTTTCTGTAGTATAATAAATATAGTGGAATAAATAAGCATCCAAATGGACCTAGACCAATTTTGTTGGATCATAAACAATAAATGTTAGTTGTCCCTAAATTAGCATAATTTGGTGACAAACAAAACTTGAGTTGTGCATTAAAACTTGTGTGACAAGTTTCTGCCATAATAATCATACATAAATAATGGTTAATTAAATTAAGTTGAATCCAATTGTTTTGCCTTGTGTAGGATTTAGGATTATTGTTGTGATGCTTGGTTGGGTAGTGTGGTGATTGTTTGAATAACCTTGCCATTTTTATGGGAAAATATTTTCTTAATTTCAAATGACTAGGTTTTGAATTGACAAATGTACACAAATGCAAAATTTATGTGTTAGCAAAATTAGCAAATTAAGGTGTTAGCAAAATTAGCAAATTTAACTTTGTATTCACATTTGCATTCACATATCCGATTCACATTTGTATGCAAAGTTACCCAACTAAAGTTTTGTGCATTGTTCTTAATTTGCAGAAACTATGGAACGAGACGAAAATCAGAAAAACATCCTCGAGGATATAATCCGCAGGCCGGAAGATGTTGGCGATGTCACCTCACAGTTTCTGAACAACTCCAGTGAGGGAGATGAGTCTCTCAACCGAAGAGACGGCTCCGGTGAGGTAGAACCCGACGGCTGGGGTGAGGGAGAAGTCGGCGAGGGAGAAGCCGACGAGGGAGAAGCCGAAGGCTCCGGTGGAACATTAAATGTTGCAAACTCTGGCAAGGTGCATATACATATATTAATGAAGCCGAAGATTGTATTAATTAAGCCTCTGTTGTCTATATACATATATTAATGCTCTTTCTTCTTTTAGCCCTCCGGATCGAGCAAATCTTCTGTAAGGACAAAACGAGGCCCAGCCAAAAAGTTGGGCGACCAAGAAAGGTACAGGATCGAAAAAGTCGCTGAAGACGACACACCGACTGCTCCCCCTGATGTTAAAAATAAAATGGTAAAGCAATGCGGAGTTCTTGTTAGGGACTACATCCCGATCACCGTTCGAGAATGGCATCAGCCAAAGGAGGGAGGAGTAAGATATGTCGGCGAGGTGGGCAAAGAAAGACTTTGGAGAAAGCTCATGCTTAATTTCACCCTGCCGGCACCAGAGGTGGATCCAGATGAGGAGGATCCAAATGAGGCAGAAAAGATTGCCCGGCAAAACATGGAGCAAAAAGTCAGGGACTGGGCTCTTAAGAAGATGGCCGAGCTATTCAAGAACTGGAAGAAAAGATTGAACAGCGAGTTTGTAGAGAAAAATAAGACTCCAGACTTCGATAAAGGGTATGAGAAGATAAGGGACGACTGGGAAGAATTTGTGGCGTACAAGAAATCGGAGGTAGCTCAGGAAAAGTCTGCAAAAAATAAGGCAAATGCTGCTAAAAAGATCTACCACCATACTATGGGGCCTGGTGGCTACGCCTTTAGCATGCCTAAGTGGGAGAAACTTGAGGCGGACCTGCTGGCTAAAGGGATCACTCCAGAGCCACTCGCATGGATCGAACGGGCAAGAAATTGGTTTTACGGGCATGGGGGCACGTTGGACGCAGAAGGGAAGTGCATATATAACAGAAGACACAAAGATAATCCCCTACTACCCATCGAAGGCATTAGAAATGCAGTAAAGGATGTTGCAGAGGGACGGTTCATTCCCGATACAGAGGATGACGAGCTCACACGCGCCCTTGGGAATGAGGAACACGACGGACGAACACGAGGCGTACCAGGCTCCAAGCCCAAGACAATTGCGATTCCCGAGCACAGGAAGAAATTTCTTGATAGAAGCCATCAGAGGAGAAAGGAAAGGGAGGCAATGGAAGCATGCGCTGCTGCAGACCGGCTGCGTAATATAGAAGAAGAATTAAAGCGGCAGAAGGATCAAATTGCCGCACTTAGCCAGCAAGGTACTAGCGGCCAATCTCAGCGGCACATGGTAGAAGCTGCATGCGATGGTACCGGCGGCCCATCGAATCGGAAAAGCAGCGTGGCTTCCACGGAGCTCCAGGATGGTACTGATGATGCAGTGACGGTGGCTCCACTTCGTCGCTACCCAGTGGATGATATCACGGAGAGCACACCTTGTGAGCTGCATGTGAAAGTTTTTAACTTAACCATGAAGGTGGCGGTCGGCTATGCCGTACCAATTGGACCTAATCCAACTTACCATTTCTCTCCGGTTCCAAATGGCTACGCTGTTGTCGGGGTGGATGAAGTGATGAAAGATTTTGAGGAGCTGAAGCTGGAACACCCTGCAGGTGAAGATGGGGAGGTGCTTGAACTTGGAGAAGCCAAGAAAGCGACCATTCTATGGCCAAAGGAATTCATCATGCTTCTGAACTGGCAGCCAAGGCCATCGACTCCTCACCAGTCTCCAGCACAACAGTCCTCTTCACCGCCTCAGCAGTCTCCAGCGCAACAGTCCTCTCACCGCCTCACCAGTCTCCAGCGCAGCCGTCTCCGCCGTCGCGTCAGCCGTCTCCGCCGCCACGTCAGCCGTCTCCGCCCACCGCTGGTACTATGAGGGGTAAGCGATCACCGAAACGTAAAAGGTCGCCCCTCCCAAAAGTACCTCATAAGAATCTTCCCGTGAGACCTTATGACTTTACGGTGGAGGAAAATGCCGCGAGCGCAACTGCCGAACATAAAGAGTGGTTGGCTAGCCTGAAGAAGCCGAAAGCGGCAGAGTTCCCCTCCACCCCAGAAGAAAAAGCCGCCATCTTCAAAATGTGAAGACCCTTGAACAACCCCCGCCAAGACTGACACCAGACTATGACCGCCAGATTCGCAAGTCGGTTCAGGCAAATAAGGAGCGGTCGAAGAGTAGCAGTGCAAGCGGGAAAGGGAAATCAGTTCCCCAGCTCGGAGAACAGAAAAAGCAGCCGTGCCCCCCGCTCAAAGTGTTTTCCAATACCGCCGAGGGGTCGAGCACAGGTGATGTCGCTATCGATCCTGAGTTTGTTGCAATATACGGAGAAGCGGCCGCTGCTCATGGCATGTCTATTCAGGACTACTTAGCGCAATTAGAAGTGTTCCAGGAAGTAGCATACCAATACCAGTACGGGAATAGTCTCGTCAAACCTGAGCTAGTCAACGGCTACCAACAAAAATGCGCAGATTGCATAAGTGGTACATGCGAGCCTGTGAGGAAGGGGCAAACTGGATCTACGTGGCCTATAGAAACGAGCATTACAGGCATGGAAATGGTGTGGTACTGATTGAATTTCCTGAATTATTTCAGTTATACCAACAAGACGCCATCGACAAAGCTATCCTCAGGCCTATTGTCTGTAAGTATTATTTCTGTAATTAAGTCTCTAGCTAGCTCAGCTCGTTCATTGCATGTAAAATCTTACTCATCACTATATTAATTATGCAGAATGAAGATTCTCCAATGCAAAAGAGGACAAATCTATGACATTGGGTTCATTGACCCATACTACATTCATCAAGTATCTCTCAAACGTCATTACACGACACAAGGATAACTTGGTAAGGCGTTAAGTTTAACGAAACCAAAAGGGAAATACTATTTCCTTACAACTACGGGTGAGTATTACTGTCTTGTACACATTCTATTTCGCTTACTCGATGTTAAGTGTATAATTGATGAATTATGCGTACGCAGCTGTCTTGTACACATTATATTCTGCTAATCATTAAACCTGACAAAGGAGTAGTACTTGTCATGGACTCGAAACGTAAACCCCTTGAGGAGTGGGCGGACATGCAGGAATGCCTCCAAGGGTAATTTCAATCATTATGGCACTATATCGGCAACTTTCCGTTCATTCCCTGGTAGCAAGCAATTAATATATAACTCATTTATTCATTTTCTTTGCCGGACAGGGCTTGGAAACGGTTCACTGCCAAGGCTAGGGGTATTTGGGCGCCGAAGCTTACATTTGAACAAATAAGTGTAAGTTATCATGCTTGATTATTATTCCGCGCATCTCTTTGATTTTAGTTTCAATACCATTATCATGCTTGATTATTATTTTGATTGAACTCTGTTCTCGTAAAGTGCTTGAGGCAGGAACATGGGAATAATTTATGTGGATACTACGTTTGCGAGTTCATTCGCCAGACGACCCAAGAGACGGGCAGCCGGTTCTTAGAACACTTGAAGTACGTAAACAATATTCACAATTTTAGTTTATTGCCATCAATTGTGTTTAGTTTCGTTCATATATATTGACCCCTTCTTTAAATTAGATCGAACGGCTGCGGGACGGTCTTCTACCATAAGATCGCGTACACGCAATTCAAGAGGAAATTGCGGGATTTTTAGATGCAGAGGTCCTAGATCCAAACGGAGAATACTATGGGCCGGTTAAAATGGGAGTGTAAAGAGATGTATATATGCATGAAACTCGTGTGTACATTTAATATGTTCGACCAAGCACGACGAATGAGCTGTGTGTAATATATTCATGACGATGATGTGTAATAGTGGTTCCTTCATTGCTGTATGTAGTACCATGCATCGAGAGAGAGAGAGAGAGATGAGCCGGCGAGTAGTACCTGCACAGATATATCGAAGCTTGGCCTCGATATGCCGGCGAGTGAGAGATGGAGAGCACGTCGGCGATGCAAAGAAGGGGGAGACGACGGAGGCACCGGCGAGAGGGAGAGGGGCACCGGCGAGAGGGAGACTCTAAACCCTAAATACAAAAAAAAACACTCATCGGTCCCGGTTCTTAACAAGAACCGGGACCAATGAGTCTCCCCCCCCCCCCCCCCCCCCCCCACGCCCAGCCAGAACTGGCCACGTGGGCACCCATTGGTCCCAGTTCGTGGCCCAACCGGGACTAGCATTAGTCCCGATTGGCCAGTCCCGGTTGGGCAACCGGGACTGATGGCCCAGCCGAACCGGGACCACAGGCCCTTTTTCTACCAGTGGATATTATTCATGATATTTGACATATTTATTTGGACTAAAATATTAATAGTTGTCATAGTGCATAAATTATTGTTTTACACTGATGCATCGATATAACTTGAATACTGCAAAAAAAATGAAAAGAAGGC
Organism: Poa pratensis; assembly: GCA_947311845.1. NCBI lineage: Eukaryota > Viridiplantae > Streptophyta > Magnoliopsida > Poales > Poaceae > Poa > Poa pratensis. The sequence continues at coordinate 130,306,209 of CAMZMU010000041.1, read as the reverse complement.
TTCGTTGTGGTGAACTCTACACTTTCTGAAATTTGTCCCAACTAGACAGTTTTTAGAGAGATCGTCACTAGAAGGCTTGAAGGTTACGTCAGATTGAAAAAGCTACAACCTGAAATTTATATGAATTTTTTCACTAATCCTGATAAATATAAAATTCGTCCAAAACGGAGTCCTAGGAGAAGGACGGGATTGACTCCAACTATTGGCATACTTGATGGATTCAATCATGGCTCGACCCTATGAACTCATGGGGACAGAGAGGAGGCCTAAAAAGATTTTAGAAGTGACCAAGAGCCCTTAAATCAAAGTGACATTAATCAGATAGCCGATCAACATTTCTGGTCGTTTATGTTCCCTGGGGATTTATAGTCGTTTATAAGTTCCGTGGGAATCCTACTGCAACCGAGGATCTTAGAGCATCTCTAACGGCTGATATAAAATAGGGCACCGATTTTGCATTATACATCACTAGTTTTTTGCGTTTTAGGCAGGAAAACAACCGGCGCTTTACCGGCTGATGTATAATAGGGCACGGCTTGCTCCAGCGGCTGTCCTATTATGGGGCACGGCTGCCGCGCAACAACTCTCATTTTCACTATGTTCTTACACATTTGCATACATATGTCAAATGAATAGTATAAAAGTTGATCTAAAATGAATTAAAACAAATAAATCTTAAATAGTACTTAATTATTATATCACAATATAAATTATTCATCAATCTAACCGAATTGTACAAGTAAAAAAATCTAAAGAATAACAAGATTGCTCAAAACAAAAGTTGCAAAATAAGTTATAAAATCAAATGGTACAGCTAGGTGAGCTACCATCCGGAATCGTGCCGCGGCCGCCTGGGTTCGGCTCTGCGCGCGCGACGCTGCCATGTCCGCCATGGCCGGGCGGAGATGCATGGGTGGAGGCGGCGCGGAGCTCTCTGAGCAGCGGGAATGGTCGGCGACGCCAGGAATCGGAAGGGGACGTCGTTGGGAGCCGTTCCGGGAAGCGGCGGCGAGCGGATTCGCCGGATTTTGGCGGCGACGGCGGGGCTCGCTGGAGCGGCGGAGGCGGACGGCGACGCGGGGAATCGGAAGGCCGCATCGAGGGGAAGCCGTCCCGGTGGGCAGGGGCGCGAGGAGGGGCCGGAGCTAGCCGGAATTTGGCCGGCGACAACGGCCGAAAGGGGATCGAGTTTGTCCTGTGAAGATGAAACTTTCATATGGGAGTTGGGCTGCGCGCGCTGACTGCATGCGAAATAGGGCAGGCCCTCTGGTGATGTATATTTGCATTAAAATGGTCTCTGATGTATAATTTTTTAGGTCACGGAGTATAATAGGTCAGACGCTAGACCACGTTTTTTGCCGTTTCGTGCCCTATATGTTAGCTTTTATAGGGCACGGCTGATTATACATCAGCCGTTAGAGATGCTCTTGGAGGAGGTGAGCCGAGCTGGCCAGCTGGCGGTCGGCCGCCTGACGTCGGTGTCCTCGTCGAGTGATAAGTCGATATGACATGAGCTCCTCGATTAACCACCTCACACTCACCGTCAGTTTCGTATATTAATCAAGAACAAAACACTGTTAGCGTCCGTCCAAGACCAAGAGACAAAGCTAATAGTCTGTGTTAAGACGACTAAGATTCCTCCAAAGATGAGCAGGGCCGTTACATGGTCACAGTCACTAATCAGTACTAGTACTGGTAGTAGCTACTTGCTGTTGCCGATCACCTCATCGGTACCGTGTGATGCTAAGTCCTAACATACGCATACGCACACGTGAATAACATACTACAGACCTATTGAGAACTCGAGAATTTCACGTGAATCCGTTCGTTTCCTCTCGCCGGGATATACTCCGTATATAAAAGTCATGTTCACCAAACTAGATTGGTGATGTATAAAGGGTCTTATAATTTTCAGAGTGAAACAGCACGCGGTTGAATAACGGGAAGCAGGCAGGTTCTGCTAGAACCTCACGGTCCTGTGTTAATTCCTGTTACTGTGTCTGTTGGTTGGTTAATAAAGCGTGTGAGTTATTCTCAAGAAAAAAAAAAGGGTAGGTTCTTCTGTAGTGAGCTGTGATTTCCATTGGTAGAACGCCAGCATGCGCACCGAGAGCCGGCGACGCTGCTGGTAGAAAACAGCGAGGCAGTGCTACTTTGAGTGTTAACAGCGTCAACCATCTTCTTGTTGTACTCACCCACCCTCCCTACTACTTCTGGAAGGTCAACCACTGCTGGGTTTCAGTGTCACAATATGCATTTTTTAGGAGAAACTTCCTGGAGACATATTGGACACGATCGAAAACAGACCAGTGGGAGCACCTGGAACTCTGAACTCGACAGCAAACAAGCCGATGCAACAACTACACCCAGCACATGTGTGATTGTGCGATCACAATTGTATCCAAAAGAAGGCCTGGAACGGCGACGGCGAGAAGATCTGAGGGAAGGTTCAGTGCATCATTCTCCCATCACCACAGGAAAGAACATGCCATGCTCCCAAACCCTTGCTGTCTCGCACTGTAGGTCATTCCCCTCACAGCCAGGATGCCACTCTTCTACCAACTATCTTCAACTCCATGCCCATGTGACTGACCGACTGTGTATCATGCAGCTTAAGCATTATTATCTGCAGCATGGAGACCAGGGTTATCGATAATAATGCAGATTCTTGCATGATTTAGTCGTCGTTGCACAACGCCAATTCTGGATCTGGCGCAACATTTAAGCTGATCTGGTTCACCAATGCGCCAGACTGTATGTGTAGACCCCATCCTTCCTATGCGAGCTTGCAGGCAGTTTATTACCAATGACCCCGCAGAGGGTTTTAACCCTCTTTTACCTCTAAACTAATTCACTAGTACTAAGTCATAAAATTTACAGGCAAGGAAGAACAGCTACTATCAGTTCTGAAGAAATTAGGGAAACATGAGGGAGTGGGTACTGAAGAACCGTGCAGGCATCTATTCCTTTGCAAGATATTACTGCCGACCTGTACCATACTCTTGCATTAGGTACCATATCAGTCTACGCCATGAATTATATACCAGTGATGAACCTGTACCCTCCCTAGCGATCAGCTCTTAATAACTATGGAAAACTACGTACTGCTGACCGGACCTCCCTCCAATAGATGAGGTTAACCACAAGTCTTGGCAACTAATCTAATATATTCTGTAATGTCGCAGTTGCCGGCATTCTACATTTCATTTCATATACAGGAGTACCTACACAATCACAGTGAGGAAGTGAGCTGACGCGTAGCAAACCAAGATCAATTTCTTCTTCACAAGTTCACATCCGAGATTAATTACAATCTTTTTGCGTGTTTATTGGTTTTAAGCACACTAAAAACACTCAATCGCCATCTAACTCTAAGCTATGGAAAACAACAGCATGTACAAAGATTCATGGTACAGAGAGCAAGCAGGAGGTGAACTGACGATTTACATACAGGCCAAGATGGATCATGGCAGGAAGGGCCGAATTGGAGCGTGATCGCCGTCATGTCATGTCCGGGGGAACACGCCGAGCATCTTCCCCCTGCCGAGGCACTCGGAGAGCTTCTTGGCGCCGTCTACCTCCGCTGCCAGAAGCCCCTGTAGGAAGCCGCACGCCCCGGCTGCCACCATCTGCTTCCGGCAACGCCGGGACTGCGAGACGGCGAGCAGCACCGATACAGGGAACCGCTTGTCGACGGCCCGGACGACAGGGTCGAGCAGCTGAACAACGTTGACGATGCCCATCTCTTCCTTCTTGAACAGCTTCCGGTAGCTGCTCGCCGCGACGAGCGCTGCCAGAGCCCTAGCGGCGGCGTCCCTCTCCGTGACGGCCTTGGCCTCGAGCATCCAGACTAGCCTCGGCATGGCGTCCCCGACCTCCTTCCTGGCCTTGCCGACGTTGCACAGCTCCGCCAGCGCCATGGCAGCCTCCGTGCGGGTGCTGGACTTGTCGCTGCCAAGCGCGGCCACGACGTGGCTGACGAAGCTGGCCGAGACGGCTATCTCGGCGATGTAGCGGAAGGACGCCATGTTCCGGAGGAGCCCGAACGCCGGCGCGAGGCCCGGCTCGTCGCCGCGGCAGGACTCGAAGAAGTCCTTGACGCACCCGAGCGCGCCGTCTTGGAAAGCCTCGACCTTTAGCCTCTGGCCCTCGTCGCCGTCGCTGGCCGTCAGGTTCTGGAGGCAGCCGAGCGCGAGCTCCTGCGCCCGCGGCGTGCCGAGCGAGACGAGCTGCACGAGCAAGGGGAGCGCGCCCTCGTCGCGGAACGCGGACAGCAGGTCCGGGAAACCGGCGATGTTCCGGAGCACGCCCGCGGCGGCGGCCTGCGACGCGGGGGTGCCGGCGGCGCAGGCCACGAGGAGCGCGGCCACGCCGCCGCGCGACGCGACGGCTGCCGCTGCGTCGCGCGACGAGGCGGTGAGCGGTTCCAGAGCGAGGCACGCCTGCTCGGCGCTGGCCCCGCCGGCTTCCAGCGCGCGGCATAGATGGGGCACGACGGTGCCCGATTCCTGGATCAGGAACCGGCGCGCGGCGTCGGAGGAAGCGAAGGCGGCGAGCACGGACACGGCCTTGTCGCGTGAGGCTGGGAGGAGGTCGCCGGAGTCGAGCATCGCTGCGACCGCGGAGACGGCGGCGGCGGAGGATGATGCCGGGAGGGAGGCGACTGATTCGGCGAGCGAGTCCAGCGCCGCGGCGCGGGAAACGGCCGAACCGACTAGGAGGCGGGGCAGGAGGCTGCTGGATCCATTACCCACAGTGTCGGCTGGGGTGACGAGCAGGCGCGCGTCGGCTGCGAGCTGGGAAAGCGAGGCAGAGGAGGAGGCGAGGAGCGAGACGGTGTGGAGGTGGCCGAGGGGAGGGCCGCTGCAGACGGAGAGGAGCGCCGAGAGCGCGGAGGCGAGGGGCGCGAGGAGAGGCGCGGATGGCGGGAAGAGGGGGTGGGAGAGGGAGGCGGAGACTGAGGAGATGGAGGCAGAGATGGAGGGCCAGTGGCGGCGGAAGGCCGGCGAGGAGGCGGCAGCAGAGGGGAGGTCGTCCAGGAGGCGGAGGCACTCCGCGAGGGCGTCGGCGGTGGGCTCCGGCGGCGGTTGCATGGTGTGGTGGTGGGAGGCAGAGGGGAGGGGAATGCGGAAGTGGTGGGCGCGTGGAGTGGACGGCGAAAACTCTCCGTGCTGAATCTGCGCGCCACAAGGCGACCGGGCCAACTAATCTAACCACTCGCCTCTGCCCTCGCTGGTCCCCTGCCATTGTTTTAGCTTTTAGCTCAAAAAATATAGAGTAAGTATATCAAGTGGTGTCACGGAGTGAGATCAACGCACGTGGAGAAGCCAATTCACGGATCTTGTTACCTTGATGAAGGCCGTGACCTTGTTGACTTGACCATGCTTTGTCAACTCAATATCTTCTTGGGTTATTTGCTCCAGGAAAGGAAATCATAAATATATATACACAACATTGTGGAGTAAGCTACTGCATTTTGCCAAGAATATCCGAATATCAGCTTCAGTTAGCAACTATCCCCTCCGTACCAAAATTTAAGATGTTTTAGATATTTCAATACGGATGAAATGAGTTAATCTTCACACTAATATGCATCCAGATACATCCATATGTAATTCGTATTGAAATATCTAGAACATCTTATATTTGGTATGGAAGGAGTGATATGTAAGTTGTTCGACATTCTCATTTTTTTAGAAAAAAGATTGGCAGATCCAAAACTAATTTTCACCAATCATGCACAAAGATCACTTTTGATAAAGTCGGTATTAGAGCGGAGATTTAAAAAATTGCAAATGGAAAATTGTACGATCTGATCCTTAGCAGCATGGGTCATTTTTATGGCTTCTGAAGTAAAAAAAAAAGATGGAACGGGAGGTGTGTTAGGTGCATTTTCGTTAATAGCTCCTAGTCCAACAAAATCTATGGCCATAAAAAACATACAGCGGGTCAATACCAAATGCTAGTTAAAATAATTTCAAAAAAAATGCTAGTTAAAATTAGATAGCCTCCTTCTTAGGTCAAGCTTTTCTAAGAGCATAAATACGGTTCGCAGTTACTCCCTCCGTTCCAAATTAGATGACTTCCATTTGTGCACATGCACATGTATCTATACATGTAACATGTCTAGATACATCCACATGTGGAGAAAGCAAAGTCATCTAATTTGAAACGGAGGGAGTAGCTAACAAACCGATCAACAGAGTGAAGCCCCTAAAAATCAGAGGGGTGTGTTTTTGTTAGTACAGTCCCAATTCTAAAATGCATAGGAACAACACATGGAAACTTAAGCTAACATACAATTATTATTCTCATGAATTAAAGGATCTGAAAAAGGATGTGGATTGAAAAAATCGATCAGATAAAATGTTGATAGAAACTTAATTGTGTTAATACTCCCTATGTCCCTATGTCTTATAGCATACTTACTTTTTTACAATGCTTTCGTCTATCGTTAATTTTGATTACTATTTCTCATATAAATTTTCTTGAGTTAATACTCCCTATGTCCTATACTATAAGATGTTATTGTGACAATATTCATATACTATCTCCTATATTGGTTTCCTCTATTGGTTTATAAAACATACCTCTATATATTAAGGAGCACCAAAATGGAGCTCCCACATTGATTCACTGTTCCTGTAACAGTACCCGCGATCACTGTGCCCGCTACAGTACCGCATGCCTCCGCGCCGTCCGATCCAGATCTGACGGTCCGTCTGGCCATTTTACAAAAAAGTCCCTGGGTTTACGTAAAATCACCATTCGGAACTCGTAGACCACGTCTCCTCGAGAGGAAGGACCTGATTGTAATTGAATGAAAGCCCAGGTTCTTTACTGTAAAAAAAACCACCACATCCCCCCTTCTCCTTCTCTTTCACGCGCGGCGCCGAGATCGCCGGCGACGCCGACGCGGCACGCCACCGCACTGCTCCTCCCCGTATAGATCAACGGACATGGCGAGCTCCGCCGCCTCCTTCTCTCCCACCTCGCCCGCGAACGCGTGCCGGGCCGCCCCAGAGGCGCCGCAATCGACGCCGCCGTGCTCGCTCGAGCCACCGCGTTTTCTCGCCTCCGGCAACGCTCCGGCGACCAAATAGTAGCGGCGCCACTTCTTTCGGGTAGAGCGCGTCCACGCGCCTCCAACGCTCCCAGTTGCGTGTCCTACTTCGCACTGGATCGATGCCGGCGAGCTCGCCGTGGCCGCCATCTCCACTGCTTACGTTATGTCGACGTGGCGGTGGGCCCGGTTAGTCAGCGTCTTATCTTTTTCCACGAAATATTTTTTTGCTGAAACACTGACATGTGGGCCCAGTTCACTTAAACAATTTGCAGAAAATGAATAATACTACATAATCAATAGTTTAAAATCTATCTACCCGAAAAATATGAAAAATATATTAAAATGATCAGAAAAATAAATTCTAATTGTTTATAGCATAATACAAAAAAATTGGTCATTTTTAAATTGGGCCCAGTTCACTTAAACAATTTGCAAAAAAAATTAATAATACTATAAAATCAATAGTTTAAAATCTATCCACCAGAAAAATATGCAAAATATATCAAACTAATTAGAAAAATAAATTCTAATTATTTATAGCATAATACAAACATTTTTGGACATTTTAAAATCGGTAAATATTTAGAGAAAATCCAAATGCACTTCCTCCGATTAAATGGAGTTGAATCCAAAAAAAAACTTATACACTGTATTTCCTCTGAATATGAAGCTTAATTAACTATTTATGGCACAATATAAACATATTATATCATTTCAAAATGGTTCACATTTGGAGATAATATAACTAAACTCTCTCTTAATATGCAGTTAAATTTAATAAATGCTCTTACTCTGAATATGAAGTTAAATAAAATATTTATGGCAAAATGGAAAACATATTTTATCATTTCAACTTAGTTAACTTATTGGAGGTAATATGACTAAATTCTCTCTAATTATGTACTAACATTTAAAAATGCTTGATTACATGGATATTTGGAGCAAATACAAATTCATTTCCTCTAATTATGAACTTAATTTAACAAATACTTAAAGCAAAATACAAACATATTATATCATTTCAAAATGGTTCACATTTAAAGATAATATAACTAACTCCAAATATGCAATTAAATTGAATAAATGCTCAAATTGGTGAATATTTTGATATAATCATAATGTACTTCCTCTGATTATGAAGTTAAATAAAATATTTATGGCAAAATAGAAAATATATTTTTACCATTTCAATTTAGTTAACATATTAGAGGTAATATGACTAAATTTTCTCTAATTTTCTACTAACATTAAAAAATGCTTGATTAGTTGGATAGTTGGAGCAAATACAAATTCATTTCCTCTAATTACAGACTTAATTTAATAAATGCTAACACAAAATATTTCCTCCGACTATGAAGTTCAATTACAAATTTATGAAAAAAAAACCGAGCATATTTGATCAGTTCTATTATACAAATAATATACCAAAATTTGCACTTCTATCCCTTTCCAACAACAATGACCATACACTAAAATAAATCTTTTTTGTCACCACGAGTGCGGCGTGACGCCGCACCACATTTACCTAGTCTTATAATATGAGACGGAGGAAGTACCTTCCTAGAATTTCTAGAGAGCTCTAATTGCTCCGGGCGTGGTCGTTGGACTTGGATCTTATACCACCCACTTCCTGTGTCTTTTGTTCTTTGTGTTTTTTTTTATATAGGAGGACCTTGTTGGATAAGGTGTGGCTCAGCCGCTCAGTAGATAGGTCGACACCCCGTGTCTGGATCGAAAAGCCCATTCATAAGCACACATCCGAAGATCCACTCAGGAAAAAAAAAGTTAAACGATAACATCAAAAAAGGGTGCAACGAAGCGCGCTAGGTCCTTCTAGTATTATCTAGTGACTAGTAATTGTGCTTGTGCAATGCACGTGTTGGCCAATTCAATTTAAATTATGAATATTGGAAGCAAAAAGAGCCAGAAATTAAAATGCTTGCATACATCTTGGCACGACATCATTTATATTTAGTACATAAGGCAAGCGGCAGCAAAATCCTCAATGATTACTATCATACAGTTTGAACCTAAAAATAAATGGAGAAACTTCCGCGAGATTTATCATTTATGAGAAGTTACCTTCATGAGAGTTGCAAAGACATCAACACTATCTTCTTCCTCTCAAAAAAATAAAATAGTAATCACTATCTTCTACTCCATCGACGAAGATTTGTACTAAATTTGCGTCAAACGAATGTGGAACAGAATGTAGTTTTGAAACCTGAACTAACCAGGATACAGTTTCTAATAAGTGCTCCTAATCCTCTACGGCTTTTGGTGCCTGCTCCTTCGGCGCAACCTTTTCCTTGGTGGCCTCTGATTCAGCTGTGTTCTTCGCTAAGGCGGGCTTGAATAAGTTATTGTAACTGACAACTGCTAGATGTGGTGCTGGTAGAAAAGGATCCCATTTAATTAGGGCAGTGTAAGAGGCAATCATCAGAAGCCAAGAACTTGAAGCAGGTCTCATGTTAGGGCATGCTCTCCAAGGTCGTCTGCAAAGGAACTGGAATTAGTAGACATTCTTTCGATCATGATACGAAGGCTAAGAAATAGACATGTAGTGCATTGTGTCAAAAGATTAATCTGAAAACTCGATAAGTTCATCAGTGACTGAAATAATGCATACATGCATGCACATTCTATTGGTAATTTAGTTTTGTTAGTCAAAAGTTGCGAGATGAACAAAGTAAAGGAAAAACACTTGCCCTTCTAGGTAAGCTTCAACTGCTTGATCGCTAAAGAGAATTGTTTACCTTCTCTAGTGGATAAGTAGTGTTTTTACAAGCAGAACACTTATCCGACTTCCACAAAACACAGAAGATAACTTGTTTGGGACCTTGACTTATAGAGCATAAGCAGAATGATTTATAAGCTGTAGACCTGCAGTATGTAAAGTAGCCCATTATTTCACACGGATCTGCAGACTTGCTTTTGTTCTACCTGCTTGCCATACTACATAGTTTCATAACATAAGAAGGAAAACAGATACATGAGGAGAGAGGGCACCCTTGATGTTGTTCTTCTTTTGGCTGACATGAACCAAACATTTTATCATTTGAACTAACATCAAGTGTTCCCCGTTGAACACTTACTGGAGCTTAAGTCTGTAGATCTGTAGCAGAGCTTTAGTCTGTAAATTTTACAAACTTATACTGCAGCTTAAGTCTACTATTCTTGCAGAAAATATGTCCAAGAGCTTTAGGTTATACATGCCGAGACCAGTGAAGCACAAAGTATGCATCTTCTTCCTATCTAGCCTTGACACACATAGTCTACAAAATTATTAGAATTATGGTGAGAATGCAGTCTGATGAGATTCTTGATGTGATTGCGAAACAACAGTGCAAAGAACCATGAAGGAATGAAGGTGCATGCATGTTTGCTTAAAAATCTCGAACTCCATCCATGGATGAGTGACTGAACATCTAAAAAGGTGCAGTTTAACATCAGCCCATGGGCAATACATAATTCAGATCCTATAGCTATGTCCGTGAGAACTGAGAAACCGATGCATTATGTACCTAATTTTTATCTCTCGCCTAGCGTGTAAAATCGCCGTGTATATGTTGTTAAACTGGTACTGCAAGCAGCAGAATAAATTGGTACATAATTTGAGAAATGAGTATCATTACTGCTAATTATGAGTTACTGCATGTTTTCTATCAAAAGTCTACAATGGCATAGCTAAACTCATCTACATCATGTCCTAAGACAACAAAGATACAATAACCATGCTCATGTTTATTCATAATCATAGATCTTACCATATCGGCAGATCAGCGAGTAGTATGACAATAAGCGCCGGAAGATACCACGATAAGCAAGTTGTATTCATGCCAGCTTAAGCTAGTTCTGCTAGAATAAATCAAAGACCTAAAAGCAGATTATCAATAATTTAAATAACTATTTTGTGTCCTAGAGAAATCTTACTTTGCATTTTATAGCACTACAGATCAACGCAGCAGTTTGAATGCTTGCTTAGGCAAACACACGAATTCAAAGAGAAAAATGATAGATAAATCTTACCTTCGGAAATGGTTTCCACAAAGAACTGTCAGACTGAATCCATGCAATCCTAATTATAAGGCTCCTTCAGACATAATTTCTAGCTCTTCATCCTGTTAATCAGATTTGACAATATAATTAATTATTAAATCAAATGCATTAGTAAGCCAACCAAGCAGGCAACAACGTTTTCAAGAGACAAACTTAGAATATGCAGAAATAACAACTTATGAAATATGCCATCCTTTTTACAGTTAAAGATAATTCTACTTTAACATGATCTCAAGAATCATGGTTTTCCTGCCATTGCTCCCACTTCTCTTGAAAATAGTGTATACGACCTCCTGGCCAATCCTTTGCGCCCCAATTTTAACACTTGGATGACTACACAAAAACAAATCGTGGTAGAAATTTGAAAAGACAACATGAGTAACTTGATAGATACTAAAGCACAAAGAAACTAAACAGGCTAGTGGCAGAAATTTTTCCAACAGTCAGGAATCTTTCAAATACCAATTTTAGCTAGTGTTTCAGAGCCATGTACTGCTCTAGATAATAGGTGTAAGTAGAAGATCTATAAACACAAGACCATCAATACAATCTACTACATTCAAATATACAGAAGTCCTTCCAAACAAAATATATATATTTGAAAAGCATGCCACGAAGTTTTTACATGGAAAAGAAGCCTCTTCTGCCTCCGGTTCAGCAGCAGGAACTCAATTTCCTTGACAAGTCTTTCCGGACATATATGGAGCACATTCACTGACGGGTCTAACTGATTCGAGCTTGCCAAATTTCTGAAACTTTTTCAAACAAAGCTCAACTATACAGATGATATTTAGTCACATGCAGATTTTATCCATACAAGATGGATGTTCAGTCTTTTTGTACAGTATATATGAAGACCAGATAGATTTCTATTAAATATATACACGCAATGATTTGATGATTGCGTGAATCGTCGTTCTTATTACACTGGGATCTAGAAAAATCGACCTTCCATAAGTCTCACAGACTATTTTAAGATAGTTGATCAGACCAATAAAATGCAGCTAAACTTGTAGCAAGTATTTGGACTGATGAAACAGAACATTCAGAAAAGCATATCATCTCCTTCTCCTGTAGCCTCCCGTTGCTAAATATAGGCTAAACTTGTATATGACCTACTGCTAACAAGGAAATATGTAAAATTCTTTCTTCTCCCACATTAGCGTGGTTCAATTAGATAACTCCTTTACTGGACAGTAAACTCAGGCTTGATGGACAATAACGGCAGCTGAAAACGACATCAACTCGTACTAAACTGCATATTTTGTCCTACTAAATCTGAAAACGTGGGTGAACCATACTGGTAAACAGTGAATAGTTTGGGAGGAGTTGTTCAAGAACAGAACTGATCCAAAAATTTGTTCTGAGTTACCTCGACGCGCTGATTCAGCCAGTCACGTTCGGGACGGCGAGTAGTATAGCTGGATCAAGCAGTTCGTCGCATCTGGTCGTGGTGGGCGGCGGTGCAGCTACCCAGCCTCGCGGTGGTGAGCGGCAGGGGTCTCCGCGACCGCGGGGCGGCGGTCGGCTGTGGTGGTCGCGGCGGTGGGCGGAAGGGGTCGCCGCGGCGGTTGGGCGACCGGGGCTTCTCGCGGAGGTGGGCGGCCGGGTCGCCGCGGCGGTGGGAGGCAGAGGTATTCTCGGCGGTGGGGGGTGGGTCTCCTCGCGGCGGCGGTGGGGGGTGGGTCTCCTCGCGGCGGCGGTGGGCGGCCGGGCTCGCCGCGGCTGTGTGCGGCACAGGTGTTCAAGGCGGTCAGGTGCGGGGCTCCTCGCGGCGGCGTGCAGGGTCTTCTCGGCGGTGGGCTGTAGGGGTCGTGGCGGCGGTTGGCCGTCGGGGTCGTCGCGGCGGTGGGCGGCCAGGGTCGTGGGCGCGCAAGGGGATTCCGCGGCGTGCGGTTTATTTTCCTTTCTGGGTTAGTGGAGATGAGGGTGCGGGAGATGGGCTCATCATTGGGTGAGTGTCGTCCGTTAGATGTACCGGATGGACGGCTCTGAGATGGGGGTACGACTTAATGAGACCTCATCATTAGTTGAATCTGGATCATTGGATGATGGTAATCTGATGGCTGGTGTTATTTGGATCAGTCACTCTGAGTCTTTTAATATTAGTGGAGATATATGACACGGTTAAAGTACAAGCGCAATACTGCATTGCTGACTTTGCACTGTTCAATCAGATGATAAACTTAAATTTCACAAGTCGAAAAGAATAGAGAAAAAATTCTTGAGGCTACCTCCACGTAGTTTTATTTCAGAAATTAAGGTTAAGCGGGCTTATAGATAAGTTGTACTCCCTCCAATCAGAAATAGTTGAAATAGATTTGTCAAAATACGGATGTATCTACACACTAAAATAGGTCAAGATACATCCACACGTAGACAAATTTATGTCAATCATTTCCAAACGAAGGGAGTAGTATCTCGGAAAGTGAGGCATTTGATGTCTATCCATTCATCTATGATGACAGTCCCAAACCATAAGCCGTGATCAAGTGAAACATGGAGTCAAGTAAAAACAGCCATGGATGGACCTACTGCTACATACCAAATGAGTCAAGTCATTTCATATATCTGGTGCATTTTTATTAAAAGTAGCAGTAGTCCCAAGTTTGGACATGGATTGAAACTTCGGCATTTGACAGATTGAGTTTAGAGATGAAACAGAAACTGAAAAAGAAAAGGGACAAAAGAACCAGGCCCAAGGCCTACCGCTACTTACCCCTTTAAACACAGGCGATAAAGGCCCAAGGCCGGAGCGACCAGAAGTTTTTTTTGTAATTAGGAATTAATAATCCCTGAGTGCAATTTCTATTACAACCCGACCTTAGCTCAGTTGGTAGAGCGGAGGACTGTAGTCTTTGCAGATAAATCCTTAGGTCACTGGTTCAATTGTTTTTTAATTAAGAGCAAAAATTGCTGGAAGCTGTCTGGGCTGTGCGTCATCGCAATCAGCTGCCTACTTCTAAGTTTAGCCTTGTTTTTTTCCTTTCGGTTTTCAAATAAAATCAGCAGCCTTGTTCTCGCTCTTCATCAATGAAATCAGCAGCCTTCTGTTTTTGTCGAAAAATTGCTGGAAGCTATCTTTGCAAACTGAGGCCTTTGGTGTTTCTGGATATCCATTCATCTATGACGACAGTCCAAAACCATAATCCATGATCAAGTGAAACATTCAGTCGAGTAAAAACCTAATAGATGGATCTACTCATCTACTGCTACATACCGTACATCTGAGGCTGAATGACTCGAGTCATTTCAGTCGAGTAAAAACCTCATGCTGTGGCTAAAAGGAAACCTTGAATTTAGAGATTATACTGAAACTGAAAAAAAGGTGAAATTTGACTGATAAAATACTCTCGAGCTCTATTTTAGATATTCTTGTAAGATGTTGGACTTGTTGGCGCTGCATCTCGCAGCGCCGCTTCTTCTTCCTCTCAACCTCTCTTGTTTCTCACTTCTCTCAAGAACACACGCACACACACTCAAGGGAGAAGCACAACTTGCTTTGCCGAGAGGCACTTCCCCTTGATGAACACAAAGACTACATGTTTGCTGCTGCCCTCACAGCTTACTTTCATTACTCCAATGCAACGTATATATACAAAGGACCCAGGCACTTGTGCCACGAACTCACGCCACTACCCGGCCACCACACTTGGCCACTAACCCAACTAACCACTAACCACATGACTCCATCTCTCTCCTAGAACCGCACCAGGATGCAGAAGACTCGGCCAACATGCAAACACACACAGCAGCTAGCTAATACCTCGCATGCAGCTAACAGCCTAACAACCTACGACTTGCTAACTTGCCGACTCACTCGGACAACCCTATCCTATATGCAAACAAAACAAACATGCCAAGATTACAAAACTAACAGGACTGAGGCTTCTGATTAAAGATGAACAGTTCAATATGGTTTCACCAAGTTAACGTATTCAAGTAGAGCAACATGAAGAAAGATGCACAATTCCAACTGAAATCAATGCAGGCCAAAAGAAGGTTCATCTGCCAAGGCAGACAAATTATGGAACAGCACATAGTTAGTTGCAGCTAGCATATATAAGTATTAATAGAATACAGAGATAGATTGAAACATGATGAATCTTTTATTTGAAATTCTAACTCTTCCCTATAGTAATGTAAAGATGTCAACAAATAGTTGTCACTGTCTTGATGCAGTACAGACTGGGAGAAAACAAGTTCACCAAGGAACATAAGTAAATCATGAAAAAAAAATGTAAACAGCTGTTTGACGATAGATTATTTTCCATCTTCCAATGTTTATTTATTATCTCTCCAATCTCTAGTGTTCATATTCAGGGTAGAACATTCAGGCAAACATTATTATTCTGGAGTCCAGTTACCTTTTATCAAACCCAGAGCATGTACACACTATTAATGACTGACTTCCAGTGATTGCAGTATGCCACTCAAACAATTACTAAGAAATATATTAATCGATGACATTGATCCGTGATGAAAGAAATAAGTTTCTCAATTCTACCTAAGAGATCTCATAAATAGCAATCACAGGACTGTCTGATATGATCCAAGAAAAATGATCTGGAGAGGAGAGCACATCAGTTAGTTGGTGCATACTGCCTACTAGCTAGGTTGTTTCTGTACACGCCTAATTTTACCTCTGATCTAAATTTACCCAAATGGTGTGGAAAAATAACAATGAGCAGAACAAAAAAAATGCTAGAAGAATCAGGCCTCAGGGGTATTGATGGTTGGCATTGGTCTATGAGTAAACTAATTACGTGAAAATATATGGATGTTTGGCACTGATCTGTGAGTAAATAAATAAATATTCTCAATTCTACCATGAGATCTCATCAATAAGGAATCACAGGACTCTGATTTGATCCAAGAAAAATAATGTGAGCACAACAATTAGTAAGTGCATACTGCCCACTAGCCAGGTTGTTTCTATACAACTTTTACCTCTGATCTAAATAACAATAGAGAAGGAAAAAAATGTTAGAAGAACCAGGGAATCAAGTATGGCAATTGTGGCCCAATAAATAAAGGCTTCAGATTGTAATGTATGAGTATGATACAAGTACAGGTCTCCAGTTGCCTCGAGTGTCGCCTCCTACTGAGCTAGTAATTTATATAAAATCAACTCTAAGTGTGCCTAGCTGAGGTTTGACATTATCAGCATCTAAGGACCTATGACTATCTTAACTGGACTGACGAAAGCCACTTCTGAACTTGAGTCATCATGTACCATGCCCAAGGAAAGCTCCGAGAGTTGATCCTAGTACATCATCACCAAGGAAGACAGACTACTGGAGGTCTACGAAGTACCATGAGGGGATCCTAACAGGAGGTAGCAATGCTGATACGCCTTTGAACTGTTTCAGAGATGATTGACAATTAGATCAACAGCAAAAGTATGTAAATGGTCGCAATATGAAAATTGTCCTGTTAAGATTCATGCTTACCCTGTGTTGCTTATATTTGTCCCGAATTGCATTCCAAGATTGTCCTTTCCTGCTGAGCTGCAAGTCATGTATGGTAGTAATGCAGTCCTTCAGCTCAGATACCCTGTACCCAGTCACCGATTGCAACTTCTTGCTCTGCAACCACGCAAAACGAAATGAGTTTCCACTTCAAAGCAGATAGTGCAAAAGCAATACTTGGGATGCCATGGAACTATTTCATACCCAAGGGTTGGAGTCTGGATCAAGGGTCAGCCGTGCAACGAACACTGCTGAAGCTGCAACAACTGATGGCAAGAACCGGACACAGCCGTACTCCAACAGGCTCAGCTCAGCAAGATAGCTACCCATGAACTCCAACGACATGCTAGGATACTGCATTAAGCATGAAAGGACTTGAGATGAGATAACGCTGTACATGAGCATTAGACAACTTTGCAGCAGCTGAAATGTAACATGTGAGAGATGTGGGTTATTATTACCTTCTTGTCTTCTTGGCCAGATCTGATGAACAACCTTAGGAAGGTCTTGGCAGTAGGATTGCCCATCTCAAACTTGAGAATGTTTAGTATATCGCTCTCCATCTTAACAAGCTACACGAAAACACAAATCAGCATCCTAGATCGACATAGTTGCAAGATCTGACACAGATGAACTAAGCAAGCAACAGAAAGAGAAGATCACACACCTCCTGCTTCATGTAGGTGTTGTCGGTGATGTAGCAGAAGTCCTCCACATTTGGGGGGCTGATCTCCTCATACTTGCTGGATCCACATAACGGATCCAAAGTCAGACTCAATAATCGAACACTCGGCACAGTAATTGGGATAGAATGGGTACTTACGAGGCAATGAGCATGGCGGAGACGCCGAGGAGCTGCAGCTTCTGACGGTTGAGGGAGTTGGCGGAGAGGAAGCGGTCGATGTACGAGACGGTGAGGTAGAGCGTGTCGGAGACGAGCTTGTACTCCTCTGCGACCTCGACGAGCCAGTCGACGAGGATGCCGCGCATGTTGGGCGTGACGTCCGCCTGCACCCTCTCGATGTAGTCCGCCGCCGGCCGCCGCTTGGCCTGGACCTGTGGCGCACATTCAGTCAGTCAGACCTCGTTTCAGGATAGTGCAGTGAGCGATGAAACCGATGTGGCAGAGAGAGAGGGGAGGGAAGCGGACGTACCTCCATGGATCGGAGGTAGGAGTAGATGTCGGAGGCGTAGGGAGCGCAGAGCTGCGGGTCCCCGGTCTCGTCGGCCTCCTGCTTGGGAGCGGGGAGGCGCGGGGTCTTCTTCGGCTTGGAGACCTGGGAGGGCGCCTTCCTGGGCTTCTTAGAGTGCTCCTGGAGCCCGTCGCCGTTGGGATGCGAGGGGATCTCGCTGAGCGCGACGCGCTTGCGCTTGGCGGCGACGGCGACGGCAGTGACGGCGGCGGCGCGCTTGGCTGCGGCGCGGGTGAGGCGGGGCGCGGCAGCGGCGGCGTAGGCGGAGTTCTCCTTGTCGGCCATCTGCGGCGGCGGTGGTTGGTGGGTGCTCCTCCTCCGGCTCCGAGCGCGGCTGCGGCGGTGGCGGTAGAGGGGAGGAAGAGGGCAGGAGGAGCCGGAGATGGTGAGGGAGGAGGAGGAGAGTGGCAGGGCGGGCAGAGGCGATTAAGTAGTAGCGGGGAATGGAAATGGAAATGGAGGGAGGTGTGGCCGCCATTGGTTTTTGGATTCGAAGGTTTGAGGGGGAAGCGGCGGCGGGGGGCTCGTGTTCGATTCGCGCAGCGATTTAGAAACTAGTTTGGGTCATTGGTGGCCTTGAGAGAGATTAGGAGGGAAAATTCTGTGGATTTTGTTTCTTTTCCGGGCGGATCTGGGGAAATTCGAAGTATTTCGAACGGAGGCGGGATGGGGCGGCGGGGAACGGAGAAGAAAGGCCGAGGGGGAAGAGCGCGCGCGGGAACCTCGTTTTTGAGCGTGCGAATTTTAATTGGAGAGGGTGGCGCTGGCGCAGGCGGGTTGGCTGATTCGCTCGTTTTCAATTTGGGTTTTTTGGGATTTGGGCGTACTGCCGCCGGCGCGGAACGGGCCCGCGTAACAGCGGGTGCTGATTTCGGAATCTTTTTCGCTGCTATTTTTAGGCTGCTGACGCACATCGTGTACTCTTCTCGACTGTTTTGCGACTCGGACAAATTCTAGGGGGCATCTAGAGTTTTGAGGTGTATCAAAAAAACTGGGTGTGTTGATTCTTTTCCGAAAGAGAAAAATTCAGCAACCGTCACTAAACTCGAAGCGGTAACTCACATTCCCAAATCGAGCTCGTCGCCGCTGTCCCCAACCACCGTCGCACTAGCCATCGTGACCCAGCGTTGCGCCCGTCGTCGCGACCGGCCATGTCGTCGTCAAGCTCCATCATCGGAGGTCTCCGCGGTCGGTCAGTGGTGTTGCCCATCATCGGTTGCCTGACTGTGGCAAGAGGGTGAAGTTCTAGGTCTCCGGCACGGAGGAGCACGAAGTCTGGGTCTATTACAAGTGTCCTGATGATGGCGTAAGTATCCCAGCTCGACTCATTTGTAGATGGTCTCGATTTTGAGTTCATGTGTTGGAATTTTCCACTGATCCATTCGCTAGGATGTTTTTGTGTGACACTGATGTGTAAATGCATGTGTTTGTTCATAGTGAAAGGAATCAGATGATGCTTGCACTGACAAATCATTGTTCTTTGTTTTTGTTTATTTCTTGATAGAAAACCTGCGATTTCTGGCACTGGGAGTTGGAATATGTGGGCTATCTGGTTGAGCATGATGTGATTTTTGAAGAGACAAATTATGTTGAAGCCACTGGGAGAGCAGAAGACGCGAGGGAAGAGATAGAGAAAGCAAAGAGAGAGAAGGAGTTGAATGCTGCCACAAGCAGAGTCAAAGGAACTGGACTGCAGAAGGGAGAGATTGGTTTCACCAGCAATGGGAGAAAAGCACACATTGTGACAAAGCTTCAAGCATCTTCGTTGCTAGGCTTAGGAAGGGAGATGCTACTGGTTATGCAAGTTCTACTGACACTTCTTGTCTTCTGTTTGCTCTGTGTTATGCTTATTCTCAATAAATGAAGATAGTGCATCATTGTTGTTTAAGTTAAATTTTGTTATGCATTGTACATGAAATCTGGGTCTTTGATCAAAGTGTATCATTGTTGTTTAAGTTAAATTTGATCACAAGCATTTCACACATCACAAGTTCCAGATCACAAGCATTCGGTAAAAGAAATGAATGGATAGTGCTTCATGTCTGTTTAAGTTGAACTTAATCAGAAAAAACATTCACAGAAGTGACGTCCAAGCATTCTAAACTGATCACACAAGATCACAAGTGTCATCCAAATATTTTACAAGTTTCAGATCACAAGTGCCAGCCAAAATATTTTACAAGGTTCAGATCACAAGTCCCATCGAAATAAATTGTTTCTTAGCTTCTGAGTTCATCAAACATGTTCACTTTCTTTTGCTTCTTAGCCACCTGTTGGTCATCAATAGCACATGGTTCTGACCTTGCTGCCTTCCTCTTGTCATCAAGTTGTTTGTTCGCCTCTCCCTGCTCTGCTCTTTCCGCTATAGCTTCAAAGTCTTTTATTTTGTTCCTCTACTGAGCAAGCCTCTTATTTTCCTCTGTCTCTTCTTTCTTATGCTCTTTCTGATGCTTAGCAAGCCTCTTCTTTGCCTCTGCCTCTTCTTTCTTCTCCTCTTTTTGTTGCTGCAGTATAGCTTCTTTAGCTGCTGAAGTGAATATGTGAGTTCCCTAGCTTTCACCAGTTCCGACTTTTGGTTGCCTTGGCTAGTGCATGAAACATGACATGGTATCAGAGTTCAGGGTCTCGAGCTCGATTCCTGGTTTTCGTGATTTATCCCAAAAAAATGTTTGCCCTCCTATTTGTCCATGTATAGGCCGTCTAGCTCTTTCCATCAGTTTGAACTTTTAATTTGTCATGCTAGAGAGAGTCATTGTTAACCATTTCATTTATCAAGCCATAAGGCCCAAGATCTCTCTCGAGCGCGCGTCTAACCAACAACATGCCACACATCCACGTCGTCTTCCTCCCACGAATCCTACGGGAGATCAGCTCGCCGGCCATCCATCTCGCCGGAGCCAGGGCTACACGGCTGGCCGCGACAGAGACGAGACCTAAACTTCAGGTTGGGGGGTCACCGTTGACTTAGGTATGATAGTTCTATTCGTGTAGTGGTGAAATCATAGATGATTCAGTCGGATAACGGTCAAATTTTAACCTATTTCACCTTTTTTCTATAGTATGGAAGCATGACAAATAGTGGTTGGAAGCGGGTACAAAATACTGGATTATGGAAACTTATGCATGGTGGGTTAATCTCCACCATAACCTATGGAACTACTTCAGTCCCTATTTTCATGGGGAACATGCATTTCGATGGTTAATTTTAGCCAACAATTTAACCAGCAAAACATGGGTTATGTGCTACAAAAATTATACCATAAAATTTGTATTCGGAAAAGGATTCCAATAGTATAATTTTTGTGCCACATTTCTAATGCATTGTTGGCCACATTGATAGTCCAAGACATACCAGGTAAGATGTGGTCGCCCTAAAAATAGGGCGGAGAGAGTAATATATGCAATATAAGTAATGCCTTACAAGTTACCAAACCACGTGACTAGAGACCCAGATGGTATACAACACTGCTAACCAGCTTGTACGATTACATCTTACAGCACACATGTACAAAAAGATGCTACCTCCGTTCCACAATGTAAGCCTTTTTAGCAAGCTAAACTGAACAGAGGTATATTTTAAGGAAAACCATGTAGTATGGGTATACAAAGTACAAAGCGATATTTAAAAGTATCAGGTTTTAAACTAAGCGAAGATGACCACCACCAAGCTAAGAAATAGCAAACCAGATATACATGCATCCTTCTAATAGACGTGCTTATAAAGTTGTCATTACGAGCATCTCCAAGCGGAGACCCTAAATCCGGCACCCAAACTGTCCGCAGTGACCGGACCACGCCAAAAGTGGTCTCCTCCAACCATGTACCTCAAAATCTACTCAAAATGTGGGGTCAATTGCATGTGATTGATGAAGAAGGAGAGAGAAGAATCAATGAAGGACAAAAAGAAAGGAAAACAAAGGAAAAGCAGTCCGCCGGACGGAGACAGTTGGGTGCATGTTTTTAGTCCAAATCGTGTCCGGCTGTCCGCCCGAACGTTTGGGACGGTTTGGCAACTCCGGTTGGAGATGCTCTAGCACAGCGAAAGTTGTCCTTACCACAGCGAAAACTGTAAATATAACAAGACAGTATTCAGGTCGAAAACCTTTATAAGACTCAAACAATATAACATCATTAGCTGGTAACTATTAGCCAAATACATACAAACTATGAGTACAAATTACAAAGGATCCCTATCTATTATGCTACACATGATTAGCAGCGAGAACAACATGTTTATTCTTATGCCACACAATAAATAAAAGGAAGAAGGTAAAAATCAATTGTTCGCATCGATATGTAACATTAGCTTTACACCCGAACGCACGTTTACTGACATTACAAGAACTACAACAGGAATTTTGGCCCATAACTCCCTGCTTTAGAGCACCTTTGTTGACAGGGAATGCAGCGAAACAGCCACCTCTCAGACAGAGCACTTTCATTCTCATCGGTGAAGAATCTCAATAAACCAGCAAGACTTTCTCAAATAAAATGATCGTCGTCAATGGAGAAAGAACCCACGTCGCTAGATATTCTGAGAAGGTGTGCCAGCTCTAACCGGTACTCCAGACCTCGGATGTAGTGACCCAGCAACATGCACCTGGGCAGCACACAAGACACGATGTCAATCACTCATGCTATGAACAGAAAGGCCAAATCAAAGAAGTCTTAATGAGCCTGATTCGTACCAGAATAGCAAACGTGCAAGATAATCACGGGGAACAGATATTAGGGGCTGAAAAGGAAGGGAAGTATTCTCCACAAGCTCCGCACAGTCATCGTCCTCAGCCCCGCGATTTAGGGTGCCCCCAGCAGCATTCTCTAGTGGTGGAGGGGACTTTGACTGTATCTTGGGGGAAAGGGTAGCAAGCAAACCATGCACAACAGACTGGATAGCCTCTTGCACACCGGGACAAGTAGACTCCGAGAGTTCAGCAACCTGTGCAAAACAGCTAGTAAGGCTGCTGTAATGACAGTGTAATGATTCGACAAAATCGAGAGAAAAAAATTGATTTTTGGGCCAACAAAATTGGAAGGAAGAAAATTTCATTTTTATTTTTATTTAAGAAAGCTAAGGGCAAACTGTGAATTTTATTTGTTGCTTGGGATTTGTACCAAAAGCAGTTAATCATTTTTTAAGCTGTCCAGATGCAACCAAAATGAGTCTTTATGATTAGCCAAGAGAACATACCTTCTCCGGTGTTAGGGATCTCAGATAGTCCAGCAGATCATTTTTCTCTTCTCCAACAAACTGTTGCATTTGCAGGGCAGAATTTTTCCTCTTCAGGTCATGTAACTCCTGCAAGATTAAAAAACATAAGCCGTCGAGTTTTAACGCAACAGACAAAGCACAATACATAATTGTCAACCGCAAAATTATCAACTAAGAATTTTACAGCAGCAGTTGCCCAAAGTGGTGGCTGTAATGCATATAAAATATAAATAATTAAATATACAACTAAGAACTTTACAAGGCAGCAGCGGCGTACCATAATGCATAATGCATATCAATATAGCGCATTGGAATAAAAATCCAACTGGTGCAGATCAAATCTCAGTATTACAGAGCAAAGTACAGTTAAAAGATGGACTTCTTTAATATGTCTTACAAGATTTCAGTTTGCTGGTGCAATTAGTAAACTGTAAAAGTAGATTACATGATTGCAATGAACCACTAAAGTTGTAATTATGGCAGAAGAAAATATAGGCCTTGCAGCTTAGATATCAAGCGATGTTTTTTATGTTTGACTCATAGTCAGTTACACATCAACCAGGAGGCATGGTAATAAACCAAATCATGGCAGATTATGATTCAGATAATCTTATCGGATACATGATAAAAGCAGTAAATAAACCAAAAGAAATTAGTTCACCATTATTTGAAAATTCCTGATCACAGACATATGGTTTGAGACTGCCATTACCTTTTTGATCGCATCCAAACGAGATTGCAACTGAATAATCTGCTCTTCCGCTTCAGGTGTTATGTTACCTAGCTCTTCTCCCATACTTCTACCAGATGATTTTTCGTCACCTTTTCCAGAGTCCTGGGTTCTGTCGTCTTCTGATAATCTGAAAATTGTAACAGGCCTACCCAGATTGATGTCATGATGACTATCTTCACTGAGGTCTCTGTTCTCACATTCAGCATCTTCTTCCGAAAGTTCTAGGTTCCGTTCAACAGATAGTCTGTATTCTGCATTACGTAGAGTATACCTGCAAGGGGAAATGAAGTAAGTACTACAACCTTCTAGCACATAAATGCATGTCCTTTGTGTTTTGAAGACAAACGTTAATACAAATCACTTCGCAAGCAAACAAAGACTACAAACATTTGCTTCAAATTTGTTCAGAATATTGATAATAAATGGATACGACAACGTGCTGCTTCTTGTTACATCGGTTATTGTATTGATCTGTTATATGGCTAACATTTAAAAATCAAATGGGAGAGGGGTCCTTGACACTAAGTAAATAGGTAGGCGGCGATTCCAAGCCAAAAAAATAGAAACATTCTCAAGTAGGTAGCCATCAATTTTTGCTAAAACATGAGGGCAGGTAGCTAACATTTTAATTTCCCTTTTTCATTTACAGAAGAATGAAACGAATAAGCAGTAACAACAGGCTCATCAGCACTATCAAGCAAGTTATATATGGGAGACGCTTCTAACCTAGAAAAAAAGCCCAAGCAATCAATCCCACCATATCTAGCAACTAACCAATGGAACAGATTAACCTCACCATGCTGAAAACCATAAAACAGTGAACACTTTGTGAAAAAGAAAGCTATACAAGCAGGCTTGACTTAACATGCATAAAAAAAAGTGGTCAGTGTGTACTTGGGCTAAAAGAAGAAATAGGAAACCACCATATCATGGTCCAGATACATGCAAGATTCCAAGAATGCAAACGTCATTCAAAAGTATTCCCATTTACGGCGGTTATTTTGAATGCATAGCATGCCATGGGTGCACCACTACTAATGACTTGGAGATGTTTACCAGATTCATGAGCTATTATTATTTGTCAGATGAACAATGTTTTTTCTTAGTTTGACATGAGGTAATCTAGTAGTGACATATACACTTCCAAAAGGTGATCATCGCTGAGTGACATCTATTGTGAAGTAAAGCAAAGAATAATCGCACGTCTGAGGAAGCAACCAGCTCGAAGATCCATCCACGATTAATAAGAACACTATCTTTCAACAAGAGAGCGTACCCAGTCATGATTGAGGATACCAATAACTTGAAGAACGGACTCCAAAGGGCTTCTACAACAACACGGAACTGATCAGATGGAAGCAGACCCAACATGCCAGAAATGGTCCTCTTCATTGCATCAACCGTTTCAGGAGGAACATCTTTCTGAATGACACTTAGATCCAAAGGCTCGATATCTTGGATCAAATTCCATAGCATAGATTTCTACAAGGAAATTAAACACACGGTCATTAAAATGCAGCACTGCAGAGTGACCAAAAACAGTTTACAGTTGAGCAACTTTTGTTGATGAAAGGTCATGAACAATTGAACATCTTAAGCGGTTAAAATCATGAAAGCTTATATACATCATATGAAATCTCTGAAAAAAGTGCAAGAATTTAAGGATTAATTCACCCGTAGAAGCTAAGTTGTACATGACAAGTATTTCAGAAGCATATTACTCAAACCCATCGTATCCATTAGTTAACCCAACGTTCAAGAGTTGAAGTGTTAGTACATCACTAAGAAAGGGAAGGTCCAAGGAAAAGCAGCTGGCTAACTCTTTTTGACAAATCATGATTCGCCTTTCTCTAGACCTGGTTCTAAATTTAATTACTGATAATATGTTGTTTACTACAACAGAGAAAAGCTCAAAAGTGAGTGAAGCTACATTCTGTAACAAGATGCGATGAACCTGGTAGGAGTATACAAGGACAGACTTAGCTATATTGAGCACAACCTAGCCTAGTGTTACTCAGTAGTCCCAGGTTGTATCTTGGGAACATAATTTGATCTACAAATTTAGGATTCTAGCTGGCAATCAATAATATCTAAGAGAAGGAAATGGGGGCCATACTGCCATATAAAATGGCCTCCATAATAATTAACAGAAGAAAAGTTTATACATACCACACCAATCTCTAACACTCTCTCATAACCACGTGCATCCTCTTCCTTTCAATTAACAACTACAATGGTTAAGCCCTGTGCTTCTTACAGAATTATCAAGGGCAAAGCTACAACTGTAGTTTGGAATACTAGACCTAGACCTTCACTTCTTTACGGGTGCTCGCTCAGGTTCAGACTTGAAGCATTCAGGACGTAAGTGTAACTATATGTGAGCTGACCAATTGTGGCTTGGAATGAGGTCGCAGAACAGCAGAGTATCTTCTACATTCCTATCATGGCGTATCCAGGTGACGGGAGTTCTTCGTGGAATTGGTGACCACGCCGGTTGCATGACCAAAGCGCTGGAGGATGTCGTTGAATATGGGCATCTCAGCCTGGACTTGGGTTGTGACAGAGATGATGACATTTTCAGCACAAAAAGGTTCTCACCCTGCACCACTCAAGCTTGGATACATATCCCTCCTCACACGCATTGCGGAAGAGATGTTGCAGCATATCCATCGATAGGATGAAGAGGAGCTTGCCTAAGGCTGTGGCGGCAGGCAATCGACTTCAGAATACTAGAACTAGAACTTCACTACTTCACTGGTGCCCACTTTCGCAGAACACTCGGGATAATACATAGAAGTTCTGCCTTTAAGGTACAAAACTGACACTTGAGCTCAAACTGGTGTGAAATCTCAACACAACAAAACAGAAGCCTAAGCATCGAAGATTAATCTCTTCACTGATCCAGATAACGATTCGCCTCTATTAGGCTGCTCATCGGACTACACCCAATATTCAGACAGTAAGCAACCCCATACTAGTATTAGTGACGATTAATTAACACCCACAGCTGAGCCGCGTACATGATCTCGCAATCAAAATAAATCACGATCTCAGAACGAACCAAATAGTTCCCTTTGACTCAGTACGCACAAGCAATCGAACTATTCAATTTGGGGGGGAAACCGGGAAAGGGCGACCGGGCGATGCGACCGAGGAAGACGAAGGCTAGGATGAGGGCGCTCACCTTGGAGGGACCTTGGGCGGGTCTCCCGCGCGCGTAGAGCTCGTCGAAGGGCGATGCGGAGGCGGCCGCCACCCCGACGCCCGCGAGCCTCCTGCGCCAGCACCCAATCGCCAGCCCCGCGGGTACAGCTGCGCCGGCGGAGGGAACCTGAGGCGCCCCGGGGCGGAGCTGCGGAGAGGCGGGCGGGGGCAGGAGGCGGTCGGCATGTGGCCGTCGCCGGCGGGTGGGGCGCTGCGCTCCTCGCTTGGGGGCGGATTCCTTTCCCTCGGGGGCGATAGGTCTTTCTAGCTCTTCCGCCCGCGTGGGTAGCAGCAAAAGCTGGACTGCATTTCGTTTCGTCCTGGAAAAGGAAAAAACGAAAACGGACTCCGAATTCTTACTTTACTTACCTGCACCGGTCGCTAACGTGTGGGACACAGGACGGCGAGCTCGTAGTCGACCGCGGCTCGTGTGGGTGGAGGTGGAATGGAACATGCGTGGACGACACCGTCCATTTGTTCATCCACGTGTCATTTCCGCCGGGCTCAAATGGAGTATGACAAAATTACATGTGTACCAAAATGGCACAGTATTATGTCCCTGACATGTGGAGACACGGCCCACTTGTCAGTGACACAATGCATGTTATTTATGCCTTCCCTTTTTTCCGGAACCTTGATAAATACCCACTTTAAGAGTTTTTTTTGTAACGCCCTCGGGTCCTCCTCGCCCACGAATTTTCCATTTCGCCCCGCGATGGAATCCGGACCAGGAAATGACCGGCACGAGGTACGACTCCTCGCGGTCACCTCCCGCAACCCCGTTGCGGGTCTAGATCGGATCCTCTAACTTGAAAAGGTAAAGTTAGGAGATGTTAGCAAGTTATTTACTGCAGACATAAACAATCGAAAATTAATTTTATTACACGTAATTTTGTTTGTATGTAATTATTGTAAATGTATACTATAGATTCGAAAACTTGCACATTAATTTAGCTCATTTTATCCTTGATCATATATTCATATATGTCAAGTTAGGGTATTGTAGCTTCTGTAGCTTTTCTTCTATACGTTAGAGGATCCATTTCCCTAGGATATGTCAGAAGATGGAACAAGCTAGCAACATCACAGGCAGGTCGAACTCCGTTGCCAATGACCTGCCCTCGCCGTCTTTCGCCGTTTGGGCATCGCCCGTGTACAACTCCTCGCAGGCTTTCACCGCCCCGCTACAGACCCCGTGAGCAATCGAGTGAAGAAACAAGCAGTCGCACGGGCGGGTCGATGTTGGGTGTCGATATCAGCTTTAGTATTGGTCAAAGAGTGATTGACACAGATACTTGAGGATGTTTTGAACTAACCTTCTATGCAATAAGGACCATGAGCAGGGCCATTCTAACTAAATTTTGGACCAATGGCGATTTCAAGTTAATATATTTATATTAAACTTTTTTACTTTCTAAATTCTTAATCATACTGATGTTTCAACAAATACATGTTTTATAAGTTAGAATTGTTAACCATAAAATAAAATCTTAAGAAATATGTTATAAAGTTCCGTATTATTGAAAATCTATCTGAGTTGCGTATTTTTTCCTTTATGAGATATTACCCTTGACAAAATATAAAATGACCTTAATTATGGGGAAAAGAGGAAAAATACGTCTCCTTGTTTTTTAATTGGTGAATTATATATATATTTTGTTATTGTGTGGATATTCTTCTCTATTTATCAATATTATTAAATATATATTGGTATTGATCCTTAAGTATGTAGTCTAACAAAAATCTTAATATAGGGTTCTAGAGTATAAACTGAAAAGTTTACATGACAATTTTCCCATGATCAAATGTACCTTACATGTTACAATGTATTCATTAACAAGATGATAATATGAAAACGTTTACTTATTATTGTAATATTGATAACCAATGACAAACATAAAGTTATATGGGCTTACTTTTGCATACATAAAATTAAATTATTGCATATGCTCACCTGAAATGGTCATGTTAGTTTCATATAGGAAGGTGTGGCGCCCCGACCCGACTGCTATACAGTGATGCTGTGTGTCACCGGTTAAGCGATACAAACGGAGGTTACGGGTTTACCAATCCCCGGCCAAAACCTTTGGCAGGCGTTGCTCGGAATTGATCATCGGCAACGCAACACCCCGATTGATGCCTTAACACAGGCACAACTATCAATGCATAATAGAGAGATCAAGACTTGTGGAACAACTGGCACATCACAGACTCTACGACTCAAAGCATTATAGTTCAACTCTTATAGTAGAGAAAGATAGCAGATTACAACCAGAGGTCACAGACCCAACATTACAACATGCGGAAGCGAAATAAGTTGTTCTAAACAATAAGATCCAAATTATGGCCTAAGAAGCCTACAGATAAACATTCAAGCGCCAGCTGTTCCGAGATGTCCCAAGCTGCCACCTGGGAACCCCGGACTACTCGTCGACGTCCACAAAGAACCCACCTTCGAGGTCGGTGAAGTCCTCCTCTGAAACAAAACAAACGACGTTGAGTTCGACGAACTCGCAAGATTATACATAGAGCTGTAGCTCGATGAGGATTTCAAGGTTTTATGGCTGTTTTGCATAAAGCTGATTTTATTTAAAGAAACATAACTCCAAGGCATCGACTAATCAGAATATTTTCAAAAGGGGTAAGAAGTAACTCTTTTCTTTTGATCACTTCTCATCATCAACCACCATCATCACTGTACCTGTTCTACAAAGACACCTCCCCGAATCACCCTCGAGGAAGCTAACCTTGCATTTTTGAGTAGTACCTTTAGTACTCAGGTTTTAATCATTCCGTTCAAGTTTTCTATGATCTTATCGTCATTTCCCAAGTCGTCCATAACCGTGGACACGGCTTTTCGAAAAGATTTAACCCTGCAGGGGTGCACTGTGTTTAACCTTCGGTACCGTCCGGCTCATTGTCTACGCTTAGCTCTCTTCCGGGGAAAGCCGGCTGAGTGGGAACGGTTACAACCTTTAACTTGCTTGAGACTAACCCAGAATCATCAGTGAGGACGGGACAGGTTCAGTGCCTCCAACACCCTGCCCCGTGGCCACTCATTTTCCTAACACCACCATCCTCATTTCTGTCTTGGTCACCATCTCAACGCACGCGCAAATGGAAGCTCAAACTAGAGGACCCTGGCTAGCCCCGCACAAGTTAGTTGGTCGACGGGGGCTCCATATACCCCACCGAAAGGAAGCGCGCTCATTCTTGGTTCAAAAGGTAAAGAACTCGCACCTAGGCGGCGAGAGTGAGACAAAACACCACCAAACCATAGTGGCCTCTCATCCCCACCTTTAAGCATTTTATTCCTTGTCACCACAATTCTCCACCATCTTCCGGACCTTTCATCAACTGTTTCCAACATGAAATATCCATCGGAAGACTAAGCATTTAACTAAGCATGGCTAAGCAACAACATAGCATAGTTAATTATCTCAGGCCAACAATACAAACCTATGGATAATAGGAGGGAAACAGGTAATGGCATCAGAAACTTAATGCAACTATAGGATACTCTAATCCAAGCAACTTGACATTTGGAACCGCATGCAATATTATAGTGGAGAAATTATTTGCGGAAATATAGGATAAGACATGCTCAGAGGGGGGATTATGCTTGCCTTGTTGATACGGCTGGTAATAGGGATCGTCACTATACGGTGGTGGCACTTCAACTCCTTGATCTACCAATGCACAAACAACACCGGAAAGGAACAAATAAATACCACGAACACAATAGGTGCAATGCACAAACATGATGACATGACAATTTAATGTACTAAAATTATTATAAGCTATCCAGCAATTTTAAATGGGGTACGGCGATACCTACTTTAACTAGGGAAGAGAGGTACCCCACATTTAACTTTGTGATTCTAATACTACTAAAAGTACAGTATTGTAATTGTGATCAAGTATGCATGATGATGATGCTTCTGGATAGTTCACGTTTTTCTGAGCATTTTGGTATAATACACACAATTTTCTGATGAACCAAATACAAGTTAGTACATTTATAAACTCCCTCTTTTAAACATGTGATTTTAATAAGTGGTTTTAAACAACAATAAAATTAATTACCCAAATTCGAAAGAGATAGAGGAAACAGGAAATTCATTAGGTACTGATCAAAATCAGATTATCCGATGGAGTCGGATTCGGAAAATCCGATCCATCTGGCTCGAAAAAACGGCTAAGGACCTTGAGTTGAACAGTGGTCTGGGGTACTGAGGATTTTCGGATTATCCGAATTTTGCTAGCTTCGGAATATCCGATGGAGGGGTACCGTTTGGTTCGGAGGTACTGGAAGGAGGCAGAGTATCCGATCGGAAACGACCCGGAATATCCGACGCACTGCAAATCGCAGCGACGGCGAACTACGGCGAGAGAGGGAGGGAGACGAGGTCTAGGCAGACGTAGTGCTCACCCTCAGCACGTAGGAGAAGACGACGAGGTCGGGGATGCAGCGACGGCAGCAAATCGTCCACGGCGGCTCTCGGACGGCGGCGAGGAAGAAGAGATCGTCGAGGTCGATTCTGAGCGGCCCGACTCGATTCCTTCGGCGAGGACGGAGAGGAGGACGCGACGGAGCTTCCTGTGGTCCTCGATTTGCTCGGAGAAGCTCCAATCAACGGCGATGAGCTCGGCTACGGCGGGCTCGGTTTCGGCCGTGCCATGGTGGGGAAAACGAGAGAGAGAGGAAAATATCTGGGGAGGGAGTGGGAGCAGGTGAGGCTCGGGGGCTTGCTCTCCTTGCAGGGGAAGGGCAGAGAAGGGGGGGGGGCCGGCATGGGCGTCGCGCGGCATGGCCACGACGCGCTGTGGCGCCAGTGCGAGAGGAGAGAGACGACGACAATTTTGCAAAAAAAAACCCTGGCAGTTTTCTTCCATCACCAATAGGTACTTTTCTTTTAAAAACAGTAGCACCTTTTGAGATTTAATTAGGGCACTAAATCTTCTTCAAAAAATATGACAAAATTCAGGCAGCCTCCCCATATCAATATGAAGCTCCCCTAATTTCTCCAGATTATTTGAAACTCATTTGGTAGGAGAATAAAATAGGAATGGCTCACAGGCAATTTTGAGTTTCTCTCCAGTTATTTTATTTTACAAATCAAACTAGTTTGTAAAAGTTATCTTTGAAACTTTTGAAACTTTCTTGACAAATATACGATGTCAAAGTATTTTTGTTTTGCAAGTTTGAATACTCTCATTGATTTGAATTTGTAATTGAAGCAATTCATGTTTGGGTTTTTCAATGTTATATTTTCTTGAGCATTTTTAATTAAGGATGCAATGATGCACAAGAAATGAAAAGCGAGAATTTTACTCATATTTTTAGGTTCTTAAACTTTGGGCTGTTACAGAAGGTATGCATGAAATTAAACATTGAGAATGTATGTAGCAAAACATTTAATGTGACATGTGTATGGCATGCATATGACATATTAGAAGAAAAATTGAAATTTTCACCCTGATCTAATTGTTTTTTTGTGTGGTACATTATATTGGACTGTCGCATGTAATGTTCGCCCATTGTATAAGACATCATCCGTTAGCTAAATATAAAAAGTCTTTTTTTTAGGAACTGGCAGCCGTTTGCCTTTCGATTAGATAGAAATAGAGTGTTTATTTACAATGCTAGACCAAGTCTCACAACTGAGACATAGCCGAGGAACCAAAACAGAACAGAAACTAGCCATCTCCAGGGTCTTGCGTGTGCGCATACGCCCGTTGCGCCATCTACTCTCTCACCAATGCCGCCACGGCGTCCGCTTGAATCACGACATTGGTGAAAACCCGCCTATTCCGCTCCTTCCACACTCCCCAGATGGAGTAGATGATCGCTCCACTGGCCTCCCTTCGCTTCGCCTTTAGGAGGCCGGCTAGTGTCGTATCCCACCATGTGTTGAATCCGTTGGCATTAGGCGGTGGGGGAGCCCCAATCTGCCCATGCCAAGCAAACACCCGCTGAAGAACTGTGGTAGAGAAGCTACACTCAAGTGTGAGGTGTTGAACCGTCTCCGGATGTATTCTGCATAACTTGCATATTGGGTCGTGCGGCCATCCGCGAACCGCCAAGTTGTCGGCCGTTAGAATCTTGCCATAGAGCGCTAACCATGCAAAGAACCGGCACTTTGCCTCCGCAAGTCCTCGCCAAACTTTTGCCGCACGGAAAGGGGCCGTAGAGCAGGCGAACTGACAGCGGTAGGCGGTGGCGGCCGTGTACATCCCTGACTCCAAAAAAAAAAGTCTTGCATTTCCATCATGACCGACGTTATCCCTATTGTGCTAGAGCAGGCGCGTCTATGAACACGCGAGTCAAAGTGCGGGCTATGTACACCATTTTTTCGCCCTTACGGCTCACGTAAGACGCATGCAGGCATGAGAGGGCGCTCCAGCCAAAATGATTTGGCCTCATGGATTTCCGGAGCGTATTTAGCTTTTGCGCAACGAGGATCATATGGCAACCTCGGGCATTCTCCAGCCATACGAGTCGCCGAAACATCCGGCGAGCGAAGAAGTCCGGCCGACGCTCGGTTTTGCGCCAGCATTTTCGCAACCTTTCCCGTCCCATGGCCGCCGCCGGGGACCCCGCGACGTGCACCGGCCCCGACGTCGAGGCGCACGCGCTCCTCCGCCCGTCCTCTTCCTCCTCCTCCGACGACGAGGAGTGCGCCTTCGCGCCGGCCGAGAAGATCGTCGTATCCGTCATCGCAGACCCTGACGCCGCCGCCGACGACGAGGATCTCTCCACCTCCACCGGCCGCGCGCCGCCCTTCTCGTGGCGCAAGCTCTGGCACTTCACGGGGCCCGGGTTCCTGATGAGCATCGCCTTCCTCGACCCGGGCAACCTCGAGGGCGACCTCCAGGCAGGCGCCACCGCCGGCGACACGCTGCTCTGGCTGCTCCTCTGGGCCACGGCCATGGGGCTGCTCGTCCAGCTGCTCGCCGCGCGCCTCGGGGTGGCCACCGGGAAGAACCTCGCCGAGCTCTGCCGCGACGAGTACCCGGACTGGGTGCGCCGCGCGCTCTGGCTCATGGCCGAGGTCTCCATGGTCAGCGCCGACATCCAGGAGGTCATCGGGAGCGCCATTGCCATCAAGATCCTCAGCCGCGGGTTGTTGCCCATCTGGGCCGGCGTTGTCATCACTGCGTTGGACTGGTAAGCTTACAAATTTGGTCGCCGCTGCTTATGCTACTACCTCTGATCCATATTGGTAGGCACAACTTTGTAGTCTAAATACTTAACTAGATACATAAGAATGTAGACAAAGCTATGCCCACTAATATGGATCGGAGGGAGTATTGAAATGTACTGCTGGGTATGAGTTGCGTAACCTGACCAAATTAGATTCAGTATGTAGAATCAGTTACAAAAACTGAAATTTGATCAAGTTAGTTACAGTTTATAGTATTGTTTTGGTCGATTCCACCTGCTACAGATTAATTTGTGCTGAATCGTTCACAACTGTTAATCAGTGCGCATTTGCCTTTTCCTGCTGGGCGAAAAGCAGAGATGGAGCAACATTCATCGCATCGATGCATGACCTGCTACAGATTAATTTGTGCGGAACATTAGTAGGTGAACAGGACTGACCATTTCTTTGGAGATGTAAGAATTGTGACAGTTGTTTGATCTTTTTTCTGTCTAGGAACTATGCACGAAACCTATCATATGAGTAATAACAAAAGAAATGAAGTTATGCTATTTTTTCGAATGTCTGCATGTAGCACCAATGACATTTCCACATTGCTTGCTTACATGTTACATCACGAACATTTATTTTGTTGCAATTTAGTTATTGTTTGAATGTCCAGAAGGTTGCACCCCACTTACCTTGATATTACTTCTTCACCAGCTTTATTTTTCTTTCCCTCGAGAATTATGGAGTGAGAAAATTGGAGGCTTTATTTGCAGTTCTGATTGCAATCATGGCCTGGTCCTTCGCATGGATGTTCATAGAAGCCAAACCCAACGGGAAAGACCTAATCATCGGTAAGTTCATTTTCCTGCTTGACCTTTCATAATATGTTTCATCTGATCCACATTATTCATGTTCAGCTGACTTTGGTGGGTATAACTAATTTCTTTTTTGACGGGGGTATAACTAATTTCTGCGCAACAGGTATATTGGTTCCTAAGCTGAGCTCAAGAACACTGAGGCAAGCAGTAGGGATAGTCGGGTGTGTCATCACGCCCCACAACGTGTTCCTCCATTCTGCTCTCGTGCAATCACGAAAGATCGACCAGAACAAGGAATACCAAGTCCGTGAAGCGCTGAGGTACTACAGCATCGAGTCGACCATGGCGTTGGTAGTGCCCTTCATGATCAACCTGTTCGTCACGACGGTGTTCGCCAAAGGGTTCTACGGCACCGAAGAGGCGGGCACCATTGGGCTTGAAAACGCCGGACAGTATCTCCAGGAGAAGTTTGGGGGAGACTATTTCCCTATCCTGTCTATCTGGGGAGTCGGGCTGCTGGCCGCCGGCACGAGTAGCACCATCACCGGAACCTACGCTGGGCAGTTCATAATGGACGGGTTTCTGAACTGGAGGTTGAAGAAATGGATCAGGGCGATGATCACCAGGAGCTTCGCCATCGTGCCGACTATAGCCGTCGCTCTGTACTTCAACACGTCTGAATCCGCGCTGGATGTTCTGAACGAGTGGCTGAATGTGCTCCAGTCGGTCCAGATCCCGTTCTCGCTCATACCGCTGATAACGCTGGTGTCCAAGGAGGAGGTCATGGGGGTGTTTAAGATCGGTCTGACCACACAAGTAAGTAACGGCCAGTTATTCTGACATCTTATAGTAGGTTCCGGTTAGCTGTTTCAGTTTAGGAGAATTCTAGACTAACTTTGGCATATTGGTGCAGATTGTAACATGGGCAGTTGCGTCTTTGCCGATCGTCATCAACGGCTATCTCTTGCTGGATTTCTTCTCGTCAGAAATTAGAGGGCCGATATCTGGCTCGTTTCTCTGCGTGGCTGTGCTTGCTTATGCTGTATTCCTACTGTATCTTATTCTCCGGTGCACGGAGCTGTCTAACCATGTATTTACACCATTAAACAAGAGTAGCTTCACATGACAAAGAAATGACATAAATCGAGGTTTGGGACACGTTGTAGATTGTAAGGAGGAATTAAGAAGGATGATCTTATCTGTAGAAGAACATTAACTGCTTGCTGTCGGGCAACTCTGAGTCTCTGACTGCAGCTGGAAGCAGAGGACGATTGACACGCGTGGCTGTATAGGGAGTATTATCCTGTAATTCTGTAGTTCGTTATTTGTTATGAGTTATGACAGCGGAGCAAGGCACTCCATCTGACTATTTCTGTAGTTAACTGCCCGGTAGCAGAGAAAAAAGTACAGAGATGAGGAGATGCTCCTGGAGAAGGAAAAATGCTGATTAGGAGATCTGGTTGTAGGTTGTAAGGAGGAATTAAGAAGGATGTTCTTGTGTGGAAAAGAACAGTAACGGCTTACTGTCGGGCAACTCTGACTGCAGCTGGAAGCAGGAGACGATTGACATGCGTTATTGTATCGTACTCCTCTTGCAATCTGTACTTCTTTTTCTGTGTAGTGAGAAACAGTGCAAGAGAAACACAGCAGTGTAGCACCCGATGCAGTTAAGTAGTTAAATCACCCAGTATATGAAATTACAGATGATGATGATATGCTATTGGAGAATGAAAACAAACTTGCGTTTAGCTAGGTTCAGTGACAAGTGTTAACATTTCAGGCTAGTCTTTTTTCCCGTGCAACGCGTGATACAAAAGTTGTATATGTTTCTTCATAGTTCGATCGATTTGTAATTTGTATTCCAATTTAAAAATATACTGTACTGCAGTTGAGAAATAATCCCGGAATGCCTCAAGCAATGGTGTTCTGACTGCACACAGTGATCCGATGTTTGCTCCGCGAGCTACTATGATGAGCAATTGAACATGTATGAGATGCTCCGACAAGGAGCGGCGGTACTGTCTGATTT
Organism: Poa pratensis; assembly: GCA_947311845.1. Lineage (NCBI taxonomy): Eukaryota > Viridiplantae > Streptophyta > Magnoliopsida > Poales > Poaceae > Poa > Poa pratensis. Next base: position 130,269,270 of record CAMZMU010000041.1, on the reverse strand, counting down.
ATCGCCACTTTTTGTCCTCTCCATGGCATGAGAACTCGGCCAATTTCTTGGGACCATCACACCCCAAGCGAAACCCGCAGCCGGTGCCGCTCTTCCCCGTCGACACGCGCGCGAAGTCGTAGGACACCCGCGCCACTGATCATCAGACACGGCTCCTTCGCAAAGGCCAAACTCGGGCGCGGTGCACTGCACCCCACAACATCTACTAGCAGAGTAGCAGAACTCTCCTCTCCTCTCCACCGCTCCTCTGCTTTGAGAGTCGTCTTCTCCTTTTTCTCCGCCTTGTCGGCTCGCTCCTCGTTCCTCTCTGGCGGTGCTGCCGCTCGGTGTGGACTTGGATGCGCAGCTTGGCATGTATATAGTAGACATAGCTTTGTTTTAGCCTTTGTGCTAGGTGTTGCCGTCATGGCGTCTTTGCTTGAGGGTAGGACGGTGAATCTCGGCGGCCAGATCTGCCGCGCCGTGGCTTCCGTCCGCTTCGCTGCATCTCGCTGGTGGCAGGCGGGATTGCAAGGGAGGTGGAAGGAATCCCGCATCCCTCCTAATAAGGTGCGCCGAGGAAGCATGGAGATGGGGCGCCCCGACCAGCCCTGCCTCTTCGCTGTTCTTCCGCTCCTCGCAGTGGTATTCCTGTGGTGGGAATCGAAGGCGGCGGCGGTGTGGAGTACTGGCGGCTTCTTCATAAAGGTCGGGTCCCTGATCTTCTCTGCCGGCGATTTTCTTCTCTGTCTGCCTCCTCCGAATCGTGGCGGGTTTTTGGAGTTTGATGGCGGGCTTGCTCATACGGTCAAGCGGCAGAGGATTGGGTTCTTTAGTGGAATTTCTGGAGAGGAGGAGCTAGTTCTTCTAAGCCGCAGTGGCTGCGGGAAGAAGAGCTGGCGAATTGGATCTGAAGTTCCACGGGGAGATTCGACTGCGTATTGCGGAGTTCATCAATGGCGGCGAGCTCGCGCTGCTGTTCTTCCTGGCCGAAGGGGCCACTCCGTGCTGTGGTGCCTTGAGCCCCATAGCTTCTGCAACCTCTAGGCCGGCGTGCCAATTCGGAGGCCCTTCATCAGTTCCGTTGCGGCATCCATCGTAGCTCCGTCACCAAGTGGTTTCGTCCCCGGTGATGGCGCTGACGGCCGCTGCGTCGAGCTGTTCGTCGTCGGTGGTGTAGGACCTGATTGCACTCCTTTTTCTTTAGTTAAAGTCCTTTTTATAATAGCTAGGGACTTGGTTATAATTTTATTTTTCCTTGAGATCCTTGATGTAATTTGTAAGCCCACCGAGTAATGCAGTCTGGACCCTTCGATGTCCTTCCCCTTGTTCAAAAAAAAAAAAACAGAGTAGCAGGACAGCAACCGACTCTCAGCGGCGATAGTAACTCGTCTCAGGGAATGCACCTGCAAGCAAACACGCCCATTAACTTTGGACCACCTGCCTGCACGTGACCACGCGACACGTCGGGCGTTCTCTAGAGCCTTCCTCGGCCGGTACAAAAGTGCCCGGACCTGAGCTGCATTTCATTACTCACTCACTCACTCTCACACTCTGCTACCTCCGTATCCAGCTCCTCCTGTTAGCTCTCCCATCTCAGCAAGGCAGCAAGATGACCAGCAAGACCAAGCCCTCTACGAGCAGGGCGCCGCCACCGCAGGTGCGGGTCACCCTGCTCCTCCTCGTCCTGCTCGTCGCCGCTTCACGGCTCCAGGCCTGCGACGCCGCGTCAGGGTTCTGCGCGGGCAAGTGCGCGGTGCGTTGCGGTCGTGCGAGCGGCGGCAAGGGCAAGGGGCCGGCGTGCATGAAGCGCTGCGGGCTGTGCTGCGAGGAGTGCGCCTGCGTGCCGACGGGGAGGAGCGGCAGCGGCGACGAGTGCCCCTGCTACCGCGACATGCTCACCGCCGGGCCCAGGAAGAGGCCCAAGTGCCCCTGATCGACCTTCTAGATCCATCGATCGATCCATCTTCTCAACGGACCTACGGCTTCAGACCAGCACCCTTGTCGACTGGATGTTTTCTAGTGGAGTAATCTTCCCTGTGCTCGTGCTAATTAGGAGTGGTAGCGTGACGCGTATTGTTTGTTTGAGTCGCGCGTACGTACGTGCCTGCAGCTACGTGTATGTCGTCGTTGTAAACTTGTAAGAGTGCTCTGCTAGCCAGGGTCGTCGACTGAGCTTGGTCACTGTAAATTAATGCCATCGGCCGTTGTCACTATATACGCGTTCCTGCTGTTTTCTTTTCTACAAAGATTTGTACTAGATGTGTCATGTGTGCCGTGCCACTTATACGATCACTTCATTGCAAAAAAATAAAAAAAAAAACCCCATTCAACGCTTGTCGAGTACCTGAGTCTTTGATTCTCAGGGTGAATACCAAAGCTCTCGTCTTTATAGGTTGTACATGGCAATGATCTTGTTAAATGCATTTTTTTGATAACTCGAATCTTCTATAGGGTGAAAAGCTAAGATTTTCGATCGGGCGACAACACATTGTTTTTTATTGGCGGCATTGCTTCCGAGAAACTTCTTCTGTAGTTTGGGTGATGTTTTTTGTGGTGGTTAGAGTGCTGCTTCTGCGAGCAAGTGACCAAGGTTGTGAGATTTTTTATTTACTTTTTTGGCTGTGTGCCTCCTTAATGCATTCGGGCATCCTATTAGTGCAGAGATTGATATCGTTGCGATATTAATATATATTTCCTTTATAAAAAAATCAAATCAACTGTTAGACTCTTGACTAATTATATATAAGGACGACCATTGTATACTTATGTTCTAGAGAGGCGTTTTGACTCCCGGGTGCATATGCTTCTGATATATGTTTCAAAATTAAAAAAATATGAAAAAAAATCAAAAATATCTGAAAAACTGGGCACAAAGATATAAAAGTGTTTAACATTCGTGCAAAATTTCGGAAGGAAATAACATTTTCTACGCTCTGTGCAAAAAAAGACAAAATATGTGCTTTAAAAAATATATTTTTAAATCTCATTTCGGCCACGGATTTTGTTTTTTTTGCACATACCACATAAAGTTTCATTTCGTTCCGAAATTTTGCATGGATATTGAAAACTTGCAGATGTTTGTGCCAAAAAAAAATTCAGTTTTTTTCGAAGTGTTTTCATATTTTTTAATTTTGAAAACTATAACAGGAGCATATGCACCCGGGTGCCAAAGTGAATTTCTGTATGTTCTAAAATGATCATCATTTGTTTGCTCCGAAAACCATTATGATCTCCTATATATAAGGCACATACTTACCCTCCGGTGAAGGAACTTGGATACCATGTTGATTCCAAAAGAAAATCACTTTATCATAGAATGCATTTCAGCCACTGGACGTCATCTCTTGCATTCTTCTCTTTGTCATATTAACAAGTGAGATAGCATCGACAATATATTGCTCTCTCACTTGTAAAAGATAAATCATTTGTGCAAAACTGGTCACTAAAAACAAATTCAAATGACTCAAAGACTCCCAACACTACATATTTTTGGCCAATTACCCTTTTTCCCATGATAAAAAACTTGTGCGATACATAGCAATGTTGCACACAATAGTTCTCTACCAAGATACCTACGAGTTTCACCAAGCATAACTCAGCTCTTGATTAAATCCACTTCCAATTTCTAGTTTGGTCCTTCAAGGGATTTCAAGATATTAAGAGCTCTAACATACTAAAACAAGTCATAACACTTACAAGAGACTCCTACAATACTCATCAAGAGAGACACATCAGCAGAAAAAACACGAACAACCTGTAACGTCCTTAGCACCAACAACAACTAGACCAATTGGAGTTGGTGTGCAAAGTAATTTACATATTAAGCAGAATATGAATACTTCATTATCAACATGGAACTGAGTGGATTAAAGTGTATATGACTCTTTCCGTATCAATTTTTTGGAATTAAAGTGATTGAAGAGTCATTAATGATTTGAAGGCATTGAGAACCAATATGGAACTGAACACAATGATCATAGAAGTCTTTCTTAATAAAAGGCTAACACATTTTAATAAATTCAGAGTTGAAACCATCTGGAGCAGGTGAGTTATTGTTTGGGATGTCTGCAATAACATTATCCATCTCTTTATGTGTGAAGGGAGCTTCCAGAAGATCAAGGTCTGCATAGCAGTGTTATCAGATTGTCCACTCTTTAAAAGCTTTCAGGAATAAGATTGCCTTTTTGTGTGTGTTTACCATGAGTGCACCAGAACTAGCAATCAAAGAGGTAATAAGATTTCTCGTGTTCTAAATGGAAGCAAGTGAATGAAAGCATTTGGTGTTTTTAAAAAAGAGTTTCCCTTTTGATCTTTCCCCTTCGCCTCTGATACGTCCAAAACGTATCTATAATTTTTGATTGTTTCATGTCATTTTTATGCTTTTAGCACTTGTTTTTATATTAAGTTTATTATTTATTTGGACTAACCTACTAATAGTTGCAAAAGTGCACAATGTTCTTGTTTTACTATTTGATGTGTAGAAATTATCAAGAATATAAGAGGAAACCTTGTTGGAGTCGAATTGGGACTTTCCTGAAATCGGTCTGAGAACTTTTTACGAAAATTGTCAGTTTGACCCTCGAAGATGACGTCAAATAGAGACCTGGCTCTTACGAAAGTTGTCACAATTTTCCATACGAAGATTTTAAGCCCGAGATCAGCCCAATCGGAGTTCGGACGCGGCCTATAGACCCGTTTTGGTGGAATCCTAATAGGGGTGACGGAAATCCGAGAAGATATATAAAGGGAGGAAACCTAATTCGTGGAGGACTCCTCCACCCACGAATTTCAGCCACCAAAAGCCACGTTTTTGCCTCCCCCATGGATCCCATTTCCATGGGGGAGGGCTCCCAAGAAGCCATGAAGGAGGGAGGCTAAGGGGCGGCGCTCCCCAAGCTTGCCGGCGGTGGGGAAAGGAGTTCCCCGCACCGCCGGGGCCGCCGCCGCCCTGCGCCGCCGCGCTGCCCCTCTCCACCGTCTTCACCGCCATCTCCATCACCATCTCCTCCTTGTATTCAGTGGTTCATCCTCCCACAAACATCTGTACCGTCCTATGTAAACATGGTGTTTGATGCTATAATATTTATCCTATGATTTACATCATGTTTCCGTAGTTTATTTGTCTTTTGATTGTTTAATTTAATGCATGAGGTTCATTAGAGTTGTATGTCTATATGGTGCTGTCCTTTGGTGTCCATTATATTTGTGCGCGCATGGATCAAACACCCTAGGGTTGGTAGTATTTGTAACGAAGCGGGGGAAGTTCTGCCGGAGTGACAGAAACCTGAGAACGTGAACCGATTAGTTGCACGTATGGGAGTAAGAGGACCTTGAACTTAAGGCTATGGTTGGGGAAAGCTTAATGCATTGTTAGTATTTGCGGATGCTTGCTAACAATCCAATCATATAGTACTAGCCTCTCCCACATAGAAAACTGCATCGAGGACAATGAACCAAGTACCTTCACTAATTAATCTTGGACAAAGCCACCACAATTACCACCACTTTTCCACACTCATGGTACTGTTAGTATATGGTTACTTAGTGTACTTTATTGCTGTAGCACTAACTTTTACTTTCTTGTATTTATTATCTTGCAAAACTACCTCTCATACCCGTATTGCTACTGTAGTTTTATTTTCTAGATAATGCAAACGTTTAGTGTGCGTAGAGTTGTATCAGTGGTTGATAGAACTTGAGAGATTACTTCTCCTACCTTTAGCTCCTTGTTGGGTTCGACACTCTTACTTATCGAAAAGGCTACATGCGATCCCCTATATTTGTGGGTTATCAGCCTCCAATATATTTTTGCTTCTTGAGAAGAAAAGTGAGGTGCTAGCTAATATGTTCTCTGCTAGTGTTTCCAATTGCATCAAGAAGAAATATAAGAATATGGGGCCCATCAATGGAACTTTTAAGCTTGGCATGCGATCTGGACAACCTCTTTAATTATTTTCTCAAAATTTTCAATTTAGCACTTCTATATCCTCTTTGCAGCATGGATTCAGGTGAGATTCTTTTAACCAGAGTTGTCTTCCTAAATTTTATTGTGCATATCTTTTGCCTATGTAAAGCACTTGGTCGCCATGTGGTAGCTTAATTCAGGGTTAGGTCTAGTTTGATTGGGGAATTTTGTGTCATGTAAGCATCTTTTTCTGTGTAAACTACCAAGTCACCATGTGGTATTTCCTTCAATGTTTAAATAGCGGGCTATCAAAAATAGTGACAACATTTCAAAACAGCTATAGTGGGGCTATAGCGGATCCATAGCGAGGCTACAGTGGGCTATTTAATACTATGATCTTGGATGCAAAACTTAGTTTAAGTTGATAGTTAAACACTTTAAATGCTTAAATTTCCATTTTACAATTTTTTCCACAAAAGAAAGTTGTAAATTGGAAATCTAAGAATTTAAAACGGTTTAACTATCATTAGTAAACCAAATGTCCAGTTGAAAATAATCTTCTATCTATCTATTCCATTATATACTAAAAGCAATATCCAAAACTCTAACGGAAATACCACGTTAATCCACATATGTTAGAAATATAAAATACGTTGATTTTACTTGTGACGGTTCAGATAATTTTTTTAAAACATTACATACAACATTAATCGGGTACAAATAAGTCATTTTCAACACATACCAGCTGACACGTCCCTCGCGTCGGGAAACTGATCCGCAAACCCTATATGTCGCTCTTTGCGAGCTTTAGCGCGGGATTCGAACCTCGCTCGTCCGCTGAGGCGCATAGAGAGCATAGCCATTGGACTACACACAAGTTGGTGCTAATATTTCTTTATCCATCCTTCTATTGTTCCTCTTTTCTGTTTTCGTTTCTTTTTCCTTTTCTGTTTTCTCTTTTTAGTTTTCTGTTTTTTTGTCTCACTTCTTTCCATTTTATTTCCTTTTATGTTTTTAACTTTCGCTTATTTTGAAAACGGTTCAGTTTCGAAAAATATTTATTTTTGAAAATAGTTCTGATTTCTTAAAATGGTTTAGATTTAAAATAAGGTTTCGATTTTTGAAAATGGTTCCTTTTTTTGAAAATGGTTTTGATTTAAAAATAGTTCGGATTTTCTAAATAGTTCCGATTTTTGAAAATGTTTCCTTTTAAAATGGTCCGATTTAAAAATGGTTCCGGTTTTTTAAATGTTTATGATTTTTTTAAATGTTCCATTTTTTGAAAATGGTTCTTTTTTGAAATGGGTTTGATTTAAAAAATGTGCCGTTTTTAAAAATAGTTCCTTTTTTTGAAAATGGTTCCAATTTAAAAAATGGTTCCGATTTTATAAATTGTTATGATTTTTGAAAATGGTTCTTTTTAAAAAATGGTTCGATTTAAAAATGGTTCCGATTTAAAAAATGTTTTCGATTTTTAAAATGTTCTGTTTTTCGAAAATGGTTCTTTTTGAAAAGGTTTTGATTTTAAAAATGTTCCGATTTTAAAAAAAATGTTCCTTTTTTGAAAATGGTTCCACTTTTCTGAAAATGTTTGGATTTAAAAAATTGTTCGGATTTTTGAAAATGGTTCTTTGTTTTGAAAATGATTTTGATTTTTGAAAATGCTTCCAATTTAAAAAATGGTTCCGGTTATTTAAAATGTTCCGTTTTTGGAAAATGGTTCTTTTTTAAATGGTTCCGATTTTGAGAATGTTCATTTTTGAAAATGGTTCCGATTTTGAAAATATTATTTTTTTCAAAAAATTCAAACCTATAAATTTTAAGAATTGAACTTTATTCAAATCTGGATAATTTTAAATTTAATGATTTATATCATTAAATATAAAAATAAGGGAAAAAACAAAAGAAAACATGCAAGTGATATGCTCATATGCTACAAGTGCCGCATGTGCGAATTGCGATATTTCTATCACGTGGTCAACCAGGGCGTCGTGGTTAGGTTACTTCATTCCTAGTGCGTGGTTGCTGGTCCGAATCTCACCCGATGGAACTGAACCGACCGCAGCTCTTAGTGGGCCGGCCCATGCAGAATGGAATAAGATAGAAAAAGGAGGAGGAAGATGGGCCAAGCAATTTGACCCAAAAAGAGAGAAGAAGGAAAAGATAAAAGAGAGAAGGAAGATGGGCTTGAAGAATTCAGGCCATCCTGCCAGGAATTAAATAAAATGTATTTCTGTTTAGATAACATATAATTGACTTTTGGGAAATAATTCTCTCAGTGCGAAAAATACACAGGAATATTTTGAGTGGGGGATTCTCCACTGAAATATAAAATCAAATATTTAATTCAAATTAAATCCGAAATTTTAAAAATATCATATTAAGCTTATTAATTTCTTGTAACTGAACAATTTTTTCGGAAAACTTTGTATTTTGTAAATTTTTACATGGGATCGTGTAGAGACGGAAAAGTGACCGTTCGAGATATTAAAATCCAAGAGAAAGTGCGAAGCTCTAAATATGTTTGAGCCCTCAATATAAGAGGTTTCTAATAAAGCCACCATCTTGGGCCACATCATTTAAATTATCGTGTTAGTTGTATCTAAAATTTATGGTTAAAATTTAGAAGAAAAATATTAGTCATTTATCATGTTTGACATGGCTAATGTTGAGAATACAAGTGTCGTGCATGGACTCCCGTCATTAAGCAATCAGAATTCAATAAGCACTTCCTAACACGTTACACGCATATACAAAGATATCAATTTCTCTGGCCATGTGTAAGAAATAGTTTCATTAAATGTTGAATATAGATCTTGACTCACAGACACTTTGTTTCAAAATACATCACTTTCTAAAAATTGTGATGTCGAGCATCTCTATTTGTGATTGCTAAGTGATACAGCGTGTCACTGAAATCGACGCCGTGAGAGTTCGTCTGACTTTCACGGTACAAGCAGCAGCGACAACTATTTTTATCGCTGGAAAATTCAGTACTAGTAACTAAGAGCTGTAGCAAGTAGGATTATATCCGATCCTAGTTGAGCTCTCTGGACGGCAAATAACTAGCGGCAGAATAAGCTGCGTGAGATCGCCAACACCAGTAGCAGATTGGTTTACAAGCTAACAGATGCAAACCGATCGAAACAACACGCACACCCTCGCCGGAAGCACGCGGACGATTCTGACAGAACCAGCAGCAAACTAGAACCAATCGGCTCCAATTTAATCGCCAAAGACACGAACCCTCGATGGGATCCTCAACTCGAACACCAGGTTGGCCGCCGCACAAACATGACGATTTTCTGTATATTTCTCAACTCGAAAATAACTTGTCTAGGGTTACATGAGGCGCAGCCTCTTTATTTATAGTGCACGCAGGCACGTACCAGGCTAAGCCGGACTTCTATCCTCCTAAACATGACCTGACCGACATGGACTCAAACACAATCGAAAATAAACAAGCGACAATTTGGAATACTTAATAGGAAAAGGAAACTGGTGTGGGACTGTCTATTTGTCAGCTACAATTAGCAGAACGTCCTGGTACTAGGGAAATCAGCTAGCTAGCTCGATCCTTCCCCGCAAAAAAAAAAAAAAGCTAGCTCGATCCTTTACTGATTCATTTTTTTAATTGGCTCGATCCAATCTGCTTTGCTCCATTGTTTGCATGGTGTTCTGAACGTAGCCTGACTTCATCTGCTGGTGTGATCTGAACTGGAATTAAACCAATCATCACTTGAGTTTTGGCTGGCACGTGTATCTCCAGACGTTTACGCTTAGCTGGTATTGTATACTTTGGTACCTCTTTGGATGAAATCACCTGTCTACTAGCAGGAACAACAAGTGGTGCTGTATCACTAAGTTATAATAAAAATGTATTTCTGTTTAGATAACATATTATTGAGTTTTGGGAAATGATTTTCTCCGTGGGGAAAATACACAGGAATATTTTTGAGTGGGGGCTTCTCCACTAAAATATAAAACCAAATATTTAATTCAAATGAAATCCAAAAATTTAGAAAATATAATATTAATCTTATTAATTTCTTGTAACAGAACAATGTTCTCGGAAAGCTTTGTATTTTGTAAAAGTTCACACGGGATTGTGTAGAGAAGGAAAAGTGACCATTCGAGATATTAAAATCCAAGAGGAAGAGCGAAGCTCTAAATATGTCTGAGCCCTCAATATACATGGTTCCTAATACAGCCACAATGTTGGGCCACATCTTCTAATTATCGTGTTAGTTGTATCTAAAATTTATTGTTAAGATTTAACTGAAAAATATTAGTCACGTAGTTTGTTTAACACGGCTAATGTTGAGAATACAAGTGTCGGGCATGGACTCCCGTCATTAAGCAATCAGAATACAACAAGCACTTCCTAACACATCACACACATATACAAAGCTATCCATTTCTCTGACCATGTGTAAGAAATAGTTTGACTGAATGTTGAATATAGATCTTGACTCATAGACACTTGGTTCCAAAATACATCACTTTCTAAAAATTTCGATGTCGAGCATCTCTATTTGTGATTGCTAATTCATAATAAATTATTTAGAATTATCGTTTGTTCAATAAAAAGATGCATTATATCCGTCATGAAAAATACTTTACAAAAATATCCAAGCTATTTATGCATATATTTGAAACTTCAAAATCTAAATGTTATCTATTTTGAGACGATGATGTGTTTTCTTTTGCAATTTTGCCATCGGAAGTAAGTTCGTGACGAGGGTAAGATTTTTTTTACGAGGGTAATATCAGAAGGTCTAAATTTCATGTAGTCGCACACCTCCAATTTTGTTATATTTAATCTTTTAGTCCTATTTATCCAAAACATTCTCGATATACTATCTCCGGTGAAGTTTTTAATTGGTTTACCCAATCTTTAAAATAAAATTAATGTTGATATTGTAGGGTTATTGTACCTATAAGGCCATCTAGTAACATGATTAGACATCTAAAAATGGATTCAAATTCTCTGTCTATGACAGGGACCGACGACTGTGAAATCCATATTTTCAAATAGTCAATCTAACTAGGTGGGTCTCCGTAAAAATTTGGTTGGTTTGAGAAAAAAAAATCTCACTATTGGGTCAACAACAATCTCGTTTGGGTTTAAGTAAACCAGTGAGAAGTAATTTAAGCGAGCAAATGTTCAGACAAAAAAATTAGGGAGAAAGAAACAATTAAAATAGTGTATAGAAAAAATGGATGTCAATTATGTCCAAATTAAGGCCTTTTTAGCACACTTTATGTTTTATGGGATCTGATTGTCCTCTCCATTTTTTGTCCCAAGTCTCACCCGCCCTAATGGGTAAAGGTAGGGTTGATCGTATGCCATATCAAACATGGCTTGGCAAGTCATACCCAAGAATAACCCATTAGTAAGACCTCATCGAGAAAATAGAGGAATATGAGATAAAGAGGCTGAAATAAAATAGACCAGATGATAAAGAGAGAGAAGAAACCCTGCTATTAAGTTCATTAAAAATTAAGGCTAATAACATTGATTCGTTCACTTTAATTTGATATACGCACCCATAGATAAATAGGAAAAAAAATACCAAAACATATTATTAGTACAAAATTTACGTGTGTTCACAAACTTCATTTTTGTTACATTATATTTATTTTAACACAAGGTCCATAATACCTGCAACATAGTACCAACATAATATTTTTATTTGAAAATACTGAAACTCTTTTTCATTAATAATAAAAATTCAAAGATCATGTTTTTATTATGAGTTGGTTAAGCTTGAAACAGAAGGCCAAAATTGATCTAGCCCGCATGCACACCTCACCTCCGTCTGTATAAATAAGATATCGATAAAAAGTGTTAATATAATAAGTTTTTTACAATACATTTCATAAGTCTTTAACCTCATTTATTTGCAATAAAACCATTCATAAAATAAACATGAGAAAGGAATATCTTCATAGCGCCAAATTATATAACTGAAATTTCAAAAAACTACAAGCGGTGACTCTTTAATCTTATTTCGTTGCAATATAACCATTGGCACAGTAAAAATATAAAGTTCACGCCTTCGAGATAGCATCCATGTATGAATGGTGCGTGTTTTGTAACAAATAAGGTAAATACGAGAAAATAATATCTTCATAACACGAAATAATATAACCAACACTTACGACAAACTACAAGTTGTGCCGTCGCGTTTGCGAGGGCCCCTGTGCTAGTTTCTAAAATAAAAAAAATCTTAATTAATACTCCATAAACAGCTTAAGTCAAGTTTCGAGAAATATCCAAGTCGGAGACCACGGGCCATCACATTCGGCAAGCGCAGATGCGGCCGATTTCTCCAACGGAAATGGTGCCACTGTACGGTCTCTCATGTTGTACACACCGGAGTCGAGAAAGGAATCCTCACGATCCCTCTTGAGGGGCCTCTCGGTGTATATGGTGCTATCGTCGCTAACAAAGTAGATGCAATCTTGGCGAACTCTAGTGCTACTACCACTTTGGACGCCGGCAGAGGCACAGACCGACTCGGAGCAGCCTTGGCTGACAAATAGCGCACGCCCATCAACGTATCAACGTTCCACCGTCCAAGCCCGCCGCTGAGGTCCACCGCTTCGAAGACGTCGAACTGGTAAGTCCGACTCTCTATCCCATTCTGTTGGCAGTATCGGCGGTATATTTATCCTTCGTTTCACCCACAGTAGCTGGTCGCCGGACACCACAAGTAGTCCCGTTGATAGTACTTGTCAGTGGCGAAAGGATCGTGCCATCTTTGGGTGTAAACGTGGCCAACCCTCGGGATTTTGCGTATACAGCACACGATGTGATGTGCTGATCGCCGGCTTCCAGGACATGTAACTCCTTGTTGGCTGCGAGGACGTACACTTTCCTTTGAAGAGTACAATGTCGACAGCGGAATTTGGGATGCATGCAGGATCAGGTGGTGGCGTCCACTCCATCGTCCGCGTCGAGCACGCCATGCTGGCCTCGTGGCCGCCGTGAGTAGAGACGAAGACAGAGTAGCTGAGAACGCCGACGAGGTGATCGACACCACCACCTTGCGGATGTAGATACGTGTAGTTGTCGTGTGGCCCGGGGAGAGGCGAGTAGCGCCGCGGAGGAAGGGCTCATCAGGGAGCGACTGCCGTCGCCGTGGACGAGGAAGAGCGCGCCGCCGGTGGAGAGCCGGTTGGAGACGTCTTCGGGGACGGGCAAGCGGTAGACGGCGGCATCGGGGAAGCTGAGGAAGGTGCCGTCCGGGAGGGCGAGCCAGGGGAGCAGCGGCGCATGAAGCCGCTCGCTGCAGCGCCACGCGCGGCAGACCGCGCGTAGGCGGACGCGGTCGGCGTGGGATTGTAGGCGCTGGAGTACTAGGCCCAGCAGCTCCGGCTGGAGATCCGACCATGGGCGGAGGCGGCGGGAAGAGCCAGACGCGGTAGCCATGGTGTGTGTTAGGGCTGGATAGGTCTCGGGCTGCAAGCCTGCAACCGATAGGTTCTTTGTAAGGGGCAACCTAACAGAGTCCTTCTCGGATTAAAAGAAAATCTGGCTTATTTTCTTAGGTTTAGAAAGATAATTTGGTTCCCGGTAAATCTCGTTTCGTCCTCAGTTTTCTTGCCTTTTCTTACACAAGATTGTATCTCGATGGGTAGCAGATGCTGCAGACGAGAAGAATAATACGGAGTACTACGCTATGAGCAAAACTAGGTACACTGCACATGGTGATCAGGATTCAGTGCCTAGTAAGTTTGTTCACCGTCAGATATAAAGAGGTTTGTTCCAATAAATACATAACATAGCCTTTCGGACAGCAGATTAAGTTAACACATAATAAAAGACTCTGCGGATCGGAATACATCATAGTAAGATCATCCACAATCCTTTCGCAAAAGACTAAAAAAAGATCATCCGCATCGATTTGAAAATGTAGATCAATAGGATAAGAGATAATCACATCCAGGCAGGGTTGATCACAAGGCTCTAGCAGAAATATGTTAGGATTACATAATGGAATCTCCAAAACAACTGAACATAACATGCTGCGTTGATCATGCGGTTCCGGGAGGGAAGAACCATGTCGAACACCAACGCTGCCAACGCCCAATGTGCCGGAGCGGTAGCAATGTTACTGCTGCGGTCTGTGACACTAATGGCGTGATAATCCCATTCCTTATGTTGAATATACCAGAGTTGTAAAGAGGATCTGAAGGATAACATGGACGGTCATACACCAAGTAGATACAATCGCCTTAGTATGTACTGCATTCTCTAGCTGGCAGCTACTTGGAGCCATGTTTGCCGAGAAAGATCGCATTTTGGCCTGTGCGCTGTGGACAGATCCATGGCGAGGCAAAGATCACGAATCAATTGGCTAAGAGAAGGAGATGCGAATACGAGCTTCTTTCACATTCAAGCGAGCCATAGTAAAAGAAAGAATTTCATTGGTGCCATAAGGGATGGCAACCAAGTGGTCGTTACACACAATGAGATAGAGTTTTGGAGGACCACTACAGAGATCGCTTTGGCAAACCTGTGATCAGATCGTCAAGTTTAAACTTGGACTTTATAGGTATGAACAACTTTGATCTACAGGATTTGGAAAGTGTCTTTTCCGAAGAAGAAATTTGGGAGGCAATAAAAGACATGCCAAAAGAAAAAGCTCCGGGTCCAGATGGGTATATTGTCGCCTTTTATCAGAGTTGCTGGGGCATAATCAAAAAAGATATCGTAGAAGCTTTCAATGCTTTATATAATTTGGATGGGAGAGCTTTGGAAGGAATTAACCGTGCGTACATGGTTTTTCTACCTAAAAAACCGGATGCTTCTGAGCCTGCGGACTATAGGCCAATAAGCTTGGTGCACAGCCTCGCTAAAATATTCTCTAAGGTTTTTGCCAACAGATTAAGCGGAGTCCTTCCCCGTCTAGTGGGTTCAAATCAAGGAGCTTAGATGAGAGGTCGCTCAATTCATGAAAATTTTAAATTGGTAAGAGAATCGGCTAAGCTGCTCAAAAAGAAAAAAATGCCCAAGTATCCTTCTGAAGTTAGATATTGCGAAGGCGTTTGATACGGTCGCGTGGCAATTCCTCCTTGAAGTTCTTGAGAAAAAAGGCTTTGGGCAAAGGTGGTGAAATTGGATCGCTATGATTTTATCTACCACCTCTTCAAGTATTTTGCTTAATGGAGTGCCGGGACACAATATTAACCATGCAAGAGGTCTAAGACAGGGTGACGCGCTGTCACCGATGCTCTTTATTCTTGTGATGGATGCTTTGTGTCTCCTGTTCGAAAAAGCGGATGAAGAAGGAATTCTCACGCCTTTGCCTGCTAATCAGCCTATCCCCCAGCGACTGTCGGTCGCTGACGACGTTATTTTGTTTCTGAAAGCAGAACACGGAGAGGCTGCTGTTGCGAAGGAGTTGTTAGATATTTTTGGGAAGGCTTCCGGGTTGATCTGCAACATGAACAAAATCACTGTTTCCGCCTTGGTGTGCAGCGATCAAACTCTTAACGAAATAAGTGCAACTTTAAATTGCCAGGTTGTGAACATGCCAATTACATATCTAGGCTTACGGCTGCATACAAGAAAAGCCAGAAAACAGGACTTCCAAGAGCTAATAGACAAGATCAAGAGAAGGCTCGCTTCTTGGAAAACCCATATGCTCACCCATGGTGGGAGGCTAATTCTAGTCCAATCAGTTCTGAGCGCAATAGCTATTTTTCATCTACTATCCATGGATCCACCTACATGGGTCTTCAAGGCCATTGACAAAATTAGGCGGGCTTTTTTGTGGAAGGGAACTGAAGTGGTCTAAGGGGGCAAGTGTCTGGTCAACTGGCCTACTGTTTGTCAACCAAAAGCTGTTGGCGGCCTAGGCATTTTAAATCTGGATATCCTCAGCAAAGCCTTTCGCACTCGATGGGAGTGGAATCTACGTGCTAGTGAGAAGAAGCCATGGTGTGAGCTTGCATCTCCAGAAGATGAGGAAATTAGAGATATTTTCAACACCGCTGCCAAGGTCGTCTTGGGGAATGGAGAACGTACAATGTTTTGGTCGGAAAAATGGATAAACGGCCAGTCCATCAAGGATTTCGCCCCTGGGATTTATGTAATTATTAACTCCGAGATTAGAGCAAGAAGAACGGTTGCCCAAGCGCTTAACTCCGGAACTTGGATTGAGGATATAAAAAAACCGATAACGATCAGCGAGTTCATGCAAGTGTTGGAAATTTCTGAAAAGTGTCAGGGGGTTCAGTTTAATCCATTAACAGAGGATAAATGGACTTGGTCGTGGGAGTCAAAAGGCACATTCACCACTAAATCAGTGTATCAAGCGCACTTCAAGACTAATATTATTTCGGATGTTGCGGAGGCCATATGGAATTCTTATGCTCCGATGAAGTGCAAATTGGCAATGTGACTTTTTGTTCGTCAGAGAGTTTGGACGACGGATCGTCTAAAAAGAAAAGGACTCTAGCATCCTGGAAATTGTTCTTTCTGCAACACGATGGAGGAAAATGCCCAACATCCTTTTATGGGATGTGCGATCGTCAATATTATTTGGGGTCAAACACTCTCTTGGGTCAATCTGCAAAGTGTAGTCCCATCCCCCTAGTCTAATCTCAAGGACTGGTGGGTTCAAGCACGAGGAACAGTTACGGGGAAGAACAAGAAGAAACTAGACTCAATGGTCGTATTGATCGCATGGGAGGTTTGGCGAGAGAGAAATAGGAGGGTCTTCGATAAAGTCATCAAACCCACTAATCTTCTCATAGATCACATTAAAAACGGGGCAATGCAGTGGGCTTCAGCTAGTGCCGGGAAGCTCATTCTCCATGATACATAGGGCTGACACGGGCGCTTCTCATCCGATCACGCTATGCTAGTTTTATACCTTTTTTTATGGTCGTTTTGGTTGCCTGAGGTCGTTGTATAGTCTTTCTTTTTTCCTTGGTTTGGTTTCAGGCCATCTCTGTAAGACTTTTGTCACTCGGTTGGCTTTTCTTTCCTATCTATTTTAACACATGCAGTGCTCCTGCATGGTTCTAAAAAAAAAAAGAAAGATTGCATAACCACCCAACTCACTTACCCTTCTCCATCGGCGAGGGTTGGCATGCAAGTCTGCCTCAATGACATCAAATTGTTCAGTCTGACGGTCAAAGCCGTGCATAAATCGCCTCACCATCAACAGTCTACCACCACATTCAGTTAGATTCCAGATGGTATACTGTGTATGTGTGGTAACCATTCAGACAATACACATTCATCGCCCAAAGTGTCAATTATGCATTCGATGTTTGGGTTAGCAAGGTCTTTGTCCAACTCAAAGATGAAAAGCTTGCTAGACCAGCAAAGAGCGTACATCTTTCCTTCAAAGAATGCAACATCCAGTAGGTGCAGTAGTGGCTCCTCATAACCATTGAACGAGCAGGTGACAATAGGTGGCTGGCAAATACAGAGTGTACGGGGAGTAACGCAATCACCATCTTCCATGACCAGCACAGCAACAGGGCAGTTGGCTGATGATTCCAGGGGCGAGGGCACCGCCAACTTATACAAAGGTTGTATAGGATAAGAGTGGTTCTGTATCTCAATCTCAAGCTGCCAAACTGCGAGTAGAGCTCCAAATGTGATTTTGGAGAAAGGGGAGATGATAGCATAGAACTACCACTTTACGCGCTAAATTCCAAAAAACTACCACTTTACGTTTCAATCGTACAGAACTACCACTCTACGCCTGATTTTTTGCAATGTGCGCACATTGTTGTCTAAACCAGGATTAACAGCGGATCTGACGTGCGGACCCCACCCGACAGAGCTGAGGTGGCAGCCCGCGTGGAACGTTTGCTGATGTGGCAGCACACGTGGCCGTGGGGCCCACCTGTGTGACCAAAAAAATTCTAAATAACCAACATGCTGACATGGCAGTTGGGCCCACATGTAAAAACAATAAAAAAATTAAACATCTCACAAAACATGGCACCGGAGCGGGGAGGAGGGCCGAGCGCCGCCGCCGGCAGGCGCCTCCTCTCGCGCGCCATCGCCGACGAGCCTGGCCGCCCTCGCGCCGCCCCCTTCCTCGCTCCATACGCCCACCGCGCCGTGCGCAAGCACACGCACCTGCGGTACCCACTCGACGCGCACCAGGCCGCGTCCGCCCACACGCTCCACGAACACGCACCATCGCCGAGGCCCTCCTCCCCAACCCCGTCTCCCTGTCGTCGTCGTGCCCAGATGGTCGAGGAGCACGGCGACCGCGGCGACGTCCACCTGCCCCCTAGCCCTGGACGTCCTGCTGGATGGCTCGCCGACCGAGGCGGAGGCGGGAGCCGGCCGGAGATGGGGCCGCTGCTCACCATGGGCTGCCGGCGCCGCTGCTCACCACCTCGATTATGTGAGCTTCCTCGACGGGGGAATCGTTGAATAGAGCCGCACCGCGGCCGTAATCGTCCTCGTCCCACGCTTTGGCCGCCGGACGTCGTCGACAAATCCGCCGTCCTCCGGCAGCCTAGGATCTCCTAGTCAGCTTCCTCGCACCCACGTAGTCTCCGCCTACCTTCTGGACATGTTCCCGGCGAGCTACACTTCCTCCAGCAGCCTCCCGCGCTTGGCCGTGCTCCGGCCACTCGTCGGTCGTCGATCGTCGAGGGTGCCGTTGAAGCGGTTCCCGCGAAGGTCGCCGAGGTGGGAGAGCAGGTCGAGGGAGCCGAGCAGGTTGGCCTCCAACGCGAGCGCGTCGCGAGCGCTGCCTCAGCGAGCTGCCCGGCCCCTGCGCGGCGAGCAGCGCGGCCACGACGAGCAGCCCGGCCTCCGGCCTCGCGAGCGCGGTGAGCAGCGCGGCGTCCGGCCACACTTTTTTTATTTTTGAGATATTTTTTATTGATATTTATATGTTGTATATTTATTTTCTTATTTTTTGAAATTATTTTTTTGAGATTTTTATTTTTATTGATATTTTATTTTTCATATTTTGAGATATTAATATTTTTATTAGTATGACAGGTGGGCCCACGGCCACGTGTGCTGCCACGTCAGCAAAGAGTCCAGGCGTGCTGCCACCTCAGCCCTAACCGGTGGGTCCCACCTGTCAGCACGAGTGTCAATTTCGGTTTAGACAACAATGTGCGCACATTGCAACAAAATTAGCGAATAGTGCTAGTTCTGTGCGATTGAAACGTAAAGTGGTAGCTTTTCGGAATTTAGCGCGTAAAGTGATAGTTCTATGCTATCATCTCGAGAAAGGGTTCATCAATGAACACGCACCATCACTGCTCACGAGAAATAGCCAGTTGTCAATGGAATCATGGCAACGAGCACCGACTGGTACAGGCATTCGGTGAATTTCACCACCTGGGATGCTGAGAAAGGTTTTCCATCTGGGAGGGTTAGCCACGGGAATGGGAGGGAAGCGGGCTGCAGCAGACTATTCGAGCGCCATGAGCTACAGACTGCTCTCAAACGAACACGATCAGCTAGAGAGGGGAGGCTCCCGAGGATAAGGGCATCTCCAGCCGTCCCCCCCAGCGCCGATTTTAGCGCCGTTTTGGCCTGAGAGCGCCGTTTTTCGTCCAGTCGGCCCCCCAGGAGCCCAAAAAGCGCCGGATCGGCGGAAACTAGCGCTGGCGTTCCCAACCCAAACCCAGCCCACCGAGTTCGGCTTGGGGGGAGAAAAGCGCGCGTGGGCCAGCGCTGTCGGCGTGATAGCGCATATCCCACCCCCACGCCGTGTTCTTTCCCCATCTCTCGCGTCGCCGCGATGTCGCCGCCGGTACCACCCCTCCCCACCTCCGCCGCATACAACTAGCTAGGAAGCCGCCATCTCGCCCAATCCTCCGCCGCCGGCCGCCCCTCCTCCCCCGCCGTCGTCTCGCCGCAAAGAAGGCCCTCGGGAAAGGCTCGCCTCCACCTTGCCTACTTGGTGTTCGGCGATTTGGCCGGCCGAACCATGGACTCCGACGACGAGGAGCTGCTCGCCGAACTGCTCGACGAGGAAGCCCAGGCCGACATCGACGATGAAGAGCACCTGCTCGTCCTCGCCTGCCTTGCCGGCCTGCTCGACAAGGCGAAGCCGCGGCGTGGTGGCTCAAAGCCCGGCCGCCGCAAGAGCAAGCCGAGGCAGCGCTACGAAGGCTACTGCATCCTCTACTCCGACTACTTCGCCGAGAACCCCACGCAGGACGAGGCTGTGTTCCGGCGCCGTTTCAGGATGAAACGGCAACTCTTCCTCGACATCATGCATGCCATCCGGGAGTTCGACACCTACTTCAAGCTGAAGACGGATTGCACCGGCACGGTAGGGTTTACCTCAATTCAGAAGTGCACGGTGGCGATGAGATTGCTTGCATATGGTGCTCCCGCTGACGCTCAGGATGACTATCTGCGCATGTCCGAGTCTTGCGCCATTGAAAGCTTGAACAGGTACTGCAGGGCAGTGGTGGCAGTGTTTGGGCCAAAGTACCTTCGATCGCCCAATGCGGATGACACTGCCCGGATCCTGTCCACCAATGAAGTAAGAGGCTTCCCAGGGATGCTTGGAAGCATCGACTGCATGCATTGGGCATGGAAGAACTGTCCATTTGAATGGCAGGGGATGTACAAAGGCCACAAAGGAGAGTGCAGTGTGATTCTTGAGGCCGTGGCTACACATGATCTATGGATTTGGCATTCCTTCTTTGGTATGCCAGGAACTCACAACAACATCAATGTGTTGCAGTACTCGAATGTCTTCGCCAAGCTTGTTGAAGGTCATGCCCCTCCAGTGAACTATGAGATCAATGGGCACCAGTACACAAAGGGCTACTACCTTGCAGATGACATCTACCCGAAGTGGTCAACATTTGTGAAGAGCATCTCCAACCCTGTGCCAGGAAGCGCGAAAGCTTGGTTTTCCAAGTGCCAGGAGGCTTGCAGGAAGGATGTTGAGCGGGCATTTGGTGCGCTGCAGTCTCGATTCGCTGTTGTCCGGTACCCAGCTCTGACTTGGTCCAACGCCAACATTTCTGAGGTGATAAACTGTTGTGTGATCTTGCACAACATGATCATTGAGAGCGAGCGGGATGAGCCGGTGACTGACACTGAGTACTACAGGCAGGGTCCTCTTGCAGATGTGGATCACCAGGTGCCGGCAACATGGGCAAACTTCATGACTATGCGTCAGGAGATTCGAGACTCGACGGTGCATACACAGCTGCAGAATGATCTGGTGGAGCACCTGTGGAGGCGCAAAGGCAATGGCCATGCCGACGCCTAGTTTGTTCTATTTGTTTGCATTGTTGAACTATTTGTCTATTGATTTGTATGTTGAACTATTTGTGTGTAGATTTGTATGTTGAACTATTTGTGTGTTGATTTTTATGCCGAAAGTTGGCCGAAACTTGGCCGAAAGTGTTGATTTGTTTGTTGAAAACTTGGCCAAAAATTGGCCGGCTAGGCACGTCCTGGGTTAGGCGACTGGGAAAACGCCGAACCCAGCGCGTCGAATTGCGCCGGCGCTCCCCCAGGCCATCCAAAAAGGCGCCGTTTTTCTCGGCCTGGGGGGGCCGAACGGCTGGAGATGACCTAAGACCCAGGAGTTCCGGCTGAAGATCTGACCAAAGGTCGAGACTGTGCCTCCGCCTCCAGCATCCATGTCTACAGGCGAAACGTCAACATATGATTCAATGGTTCATAATTTAACAGATTAAAAAGAACTAATAACGCAATAATGCATATGCCTTTTGTACTACTCTAATTCAGATCGCAGGCTAACAGCACAATTTTATAAAGTTGCTGAAACAGTACATAGTATAATCTGAAAATTAATCCGAATATGCGAGAGAAACAAGCAAATCCATCAGACTAGGGATGAACTAATGAAACTAAATTTGCCATTCCACCTAGCCCTGTACTACACATATGCTTCGTACAATTGGTAAAAGTAGCACGAGCAGGCATTATGCACCGTTTCTTTGAATAGCTAGTAACTGCAACTAAGCTTAGTCTTGTTTAGAAAAGAAAGTGCATTGACTACAATAGAAAGAATGACATTTTGATTTACACGAACAGAAACATCATGATTATTGCGCAGTGTGAAGGAATTGAATTGCTTTCTTCATTTTTCATTTGAAATTCCCTAGCGTCAGTTGGGTAACAACTAACAACAGAACACAGTCCATTTTGACGTTTTGCTTAAATGAGAACTTGAAAAGGCAGGAGATTTTTTTTTTCAAAATGTGCATCGGAGGTAAGTAAGTATATTGCTGACTCTTTTTGGTAGTTCTGACATCAGACTAACGCTCCAATACCAACCTTAGATCAACTACTAAGAAATAATTTCAGTTAGGGTAAATCTACAAAAGTGGCGCCATTTTATTTGTATAGAACATGCTGGAACAATGATTTATGATTGCGCGTCGGAGCGAAGTATGCCTAAACATTTGTACCAACCACAAATCTACTGATTCAGCGTTCCCAGTTAAAACAACCTATGAATGCGGTATGAAAAACATGCTGAAACAAATATAGGTACACATCGGAACCAAGTATTCATGAGCATTTGCGGTTTACTAAAAATAGATCTACTAAAGAAAGCTTGCATCAAATGCGATATGATCTTAGCGATTGGCTTCAGGGTTGACAGCAAAGTGACGTACTATGAATGGATGGGGAGTATCATCGCCTGCGAGTTTCAGGTTCACACAAGAATTTAATGTCTTTCGTAATCTTCCAGTCCAGTGGAGGAGATCGTGAACTATCATAGTCAGGAATCAGGATTCAGCTACTGAAGAACAGAGTTGCAGTGAGCACTGAGCAGAACAGAAAACCTACAAGTTCAGTTCAGAGCTGACGTGCTTCCCGTCGTGCCCCACCTGTCGGCCACTCCTCACCCCAAACCCTTGCCGCCGCCTCCACCGACCGACTATGCCGACGCTACCGGACGAGCTTCTCGAGGAGATCTTCCTCCGCATCCCGCCCGACGAGCCCGCGTGCCTCGTGCACACCTCGCTCGCCAACAAGCTCTGGCTTGCTATCCTCACCGGCCCTGCATTCCACGGTTGCTACCGCGAGTTCCACGGAGCTCCCCCATGCTCGGCTTCTTTTATTCCCGGCTCCCATGCTCCGACTTTCAGGACGAAGAACCCGACCCACTCTTCGTCTCCATCACGAAATTCGGCGCACACATTCCCGACGACAAAGACTGGGGCTTCTATGAATGCGATCCGTTGGACTGTCGCCATGGCCGCGTTGCCCTTGGGGACATGTATTTTGGACTGAGCTTCGGTGACTTAGACTTGTGCCCATCTAAGCCCTCCGTTTTAGATCCAATGGACAAGATTTATCCAAATTTGTAACTCAAAATAAAAAGTGTTCGGAAAAAAATGAAAAAAATCCAGTAAATCACAAATGCCTCGCTTTATATTCTGGAAAAGTTGCATCCTATTTCGAATACTATTTTGTAAATAAATAGCATTTTACCATTTTAAGTTATAAAATTTACTTATTCACAAAATAATGGTCCAAATTAAATGAAACTTTCCCAGAGTATAAAACGAGGCATTTGTGATTTACTGGATTTTTTTCAGTTTTTTTGAACACTTTTTATTTTTAGTTACAAATTTGAACAAATCTTATCCATTGGATTTAAACGGAGGGCTAAGATGGGCACAAGTCTCTCAGTGACTTGTAGTCTACAAGTCACTGAAGCTCAGTTCAGTATTTTTCACTCATGTCGCTCATCGTCTTGGACCCCATGACGGGCAGCCGGTGGGACCCGGGCGCGCCCCCATACCACAAGAGCTATGGCGCCGCCGTGCTCTGCGCTGTGGCCGGCTGCAACCATCGTGTGTGTCATGATGGCCCTTTCCGGGTGGTCTTCGTTGGCCTCGACAAGAATGCTCATGGCGAGTATGTGGCAAACGTGTTGGTGTCCTCACCGGAGACCGGTGACTGCATCAAGCCGTCTTCTGATTTTCATCTCGGCCAGTGGGGTGAGGCATGCTCTGGATTTCATATTGAGGGTGATCCATATGTCGAGCTAGCACGCCCTGTCCTCATCGAAGACGCTCTTCAGTTCATGCTTGTGTACAATGATGATGATGATCGTGCAGGAATTCTCAAATACGACTTGAGCTCTAACTGCTTATCACTGATTGATCCGCCTATATACGTAGTGCATACTACCGGTATCTCTATCCTCATGGCGATGGAGGATGGCAGTTTGGGGTTTGCATATGTGGATGGGTTAAACCTCTACATGTGGTCAAGGCGGTTGGGTTTCGACGGAGTTGCGTCCTGGACTAAATGCAAAGTAATCAGTCTGAAGGCTCTTCTCCCCATTCAAAATCCTGAGAAAAGACTTCAATTGATTGGATCAGTAGAGGGCAGCGATATCATTTTTGTGACCACGGATCTTGGCATCTGCGAGATTAACCTCAAGACGCTACAGTGGAAGAAGATCTGGAGGAGAGAAAAATTCCGTACTTTAGTTCCGTACATGAGTTTTCATAATACATAAGGTATATCTATATCGCCTTTCTTTTGTGATTTAAGAACAACTCTTAAGTAATAATTCACCAGTCACTGCACCAAACAAATAATTTAATGTTTTAATCATATCAAAAGTTGTATTTGATGGAAATCTGCGTTTGCAGAAAAGGTGAGGCCCTATGAGGCGACGCATTGACAACATATGGTTGAAAATGCTTAGGCAAGAGCAAAGATGACCAACTGGGTCTTGTGATAATCAATCACTTGTGTTAGTATTCACAATCCAGTGGTGCTTTGTTTTCTCACATTAGTGCTGGCTTTTGGCTTTTGTCAGTATGCTTGATAATATGTCCATGTTGTCATGCTTAAGTGGGTGAATGGTTTGCATATAATGAACCTCCAATTTCTTGCCAGTAGCAGCAACCATGTGGCCAATTGCTTAATTTTCTTGAAAATACACCTGAAGAAGTAACTTAGTCTTCCCGTGTTGAAACTCCACAGTTTGCTCTCCCTGCTTTGATCCAATTTCTAAATTCATCTCCCAAAAGATGTACCATTGGTGACCAGATACTAGCCCATTAAGTTTGCATATTTAGAGCTAGTGGGACAGTTTGAGACATAAGAGCATCTCCAATCGGAGCCTCCAAAATCGGCCCCCAAACTGTCCGCGGACACATCCACGGATAGCGACCGGACAGCCCCCAAATCTGGTGCTCTACAACCACAATGTTCAAATATTGACACCAAAAAACATGCAAGCCATGCACGTCGATCATATATCTAGTTTCCAGTTTGGATAAATAGTTCAAATCCACTTATTACAATAATTAATTGTATCTAAAAATAAAAGTAGTAGGGCATAAGAAAAGTTGCATTATTCGGACCACAAATCAATGCAATTTGAAATTCACTGTTTTCCCATGAAGACATACATATGCTCCACCAGATCATGTAGTAGTTGGGCATGCACTTGTTCATCTCGAAGTTGTCGGTGCGTCTCAAGGAAGTGCATGACATGCTCCGCTTCTTGTTCAGGTAGGTGAACATGTTCTGCAGGTTTCTCAAAATCATTTGTGCGAGCTGCCCCTTCTTCCTCGTCCTCCACAATCATATTGTGTAAAATTACACAACAAGTCATGACCTGCCATAGTACCACTGGATCCCACATCATTGCGGCTCCACAGACTATACCCCAACGAGCTTGCAGCACACCAAATGCCCTCTCGACATCCTTCCTAACAGCCTCCCGTGCAGCTGAAAATCCACATTTTTTGGGACCAGTTGGATTGCTGATAGTCTTCACAAATGTTGCCCACTGCGGATAGATACCATCTGCAAGATAGTATCCCATGGTGTAGTCGTGTCCGTTGACGGTGTAGTTGCATGGTGGAGCATCCCATCACAGAGCCTCTTGAACAGGGGAGAGCGCTGAAGCACATTGATGTCATTGTGAGAACCGGGCATGCCAAAAAACGCATGCCAAATCCACAAGTCTTGAGACGCCACTGCTTCAAGTACGATTGTGGCCTCTTTGCTGTGACCTTGGTACTGCCCACGCAACCCTGTTGGGAAGTTCTTCCATTGCCAATGCATGCAATCAACTGACCCTAGCATACCTGGAAATCCTCTTGCTTCTCCAAGGGCCAGTAGCCTTTCAGTGTCCTCGGCATTTGGTTCTCTAAGATATTTGTCGTCAAACACCTTGACCACAGCCTACGCAAAATTCTCCATAGCCTCAATGCATGTACTCTCTCCCATCCGGACATAATCGTTGATGACATCGCAGCCTTTCCATAGGCTAGCATTCTCAAAGCTGCAATGGAGAGAAAGAAAGTTTTCCGCAGCAATCATGCTTCAACTTGAAGTAATCATCATAATTAGTCACTGCTTCCTGTATGCGTCGGAAAAGGGACGAGCTCATGCGAAACCGACGCCGAAAGAACCCCTCGTGAAAGACCGGATCTGGTTTGAAATAGTCGTCGTATAAGTCTCGACAGCCTTTGATCCTATCACGGGCCACGGTAATCCGCCCCTTAATCGATCCCCGGAAGTTGAGAACGTGCTCCTCCTTCTTCTCCAATTCTTCTTGGCGGCCTCCTCGTCTCCCTCCTGCAACATGTCATCGTCGCTAGACCCATCGATGAACTCGTTGTACATAAAATCATCTATGGCGGAGTAATCGTACTCATCGTCGGAGGATGAATCCATGGCTACAAATATAAAAAGTTCATCACAACCCGGCTCCGGCAATTCGACAAACACTTTGAGAGCGAGGTGGATGGAGAGCGATGAAGAACGTACCGGAAACGGAGACTGCGGGCCTGGTTTCTGCGGCGGCGGGGCACCGACGAGCGTCTTGAACTGCGGGGAGGTGGCGGAGGTTTGGGGAGGCGGCGGATGTACGACGGGAACGGCGGCGGAGCGGAGGGGTGGGCGGAATGTGAGCAGCGCGGAGGAAGAAGAGATGGTTCCGGTCGAATTGAGGGGAAAAAAATGCGTGGATCCGCTATTCTAGGGTCGACGTGGCGGACGCGTCCGGTCGCGTCCGGGCCGCCCCAAACACTCCCCACATATGGGCTGGCTTTGGGGTTTGCCGGACCGCCCAGTCGTTTCGGCTAGGTTTGGGGGTCTCACTTGGGTCATGTATTTCAGCCCAAATGCTGTCCGGGCGGACCGCCCGGACGTTTGGGATAGGTTTCGGGGCCATGACTGGAGATGCTCTAACAAGAATATACTAGTCTACGGTAGTTAGCTTTTGTTAGTATAAGTTTGGTAAATTTCTCGGGTTGTCCGTGCGCGCTTAAGGGTGATGGTGTAAACTCCAGTTTTCATGTCCCATTGTTTAGGGGGTGTTTGTTTCAGCTTTTACCTGCTTTCCACAGAAATAAGCATGTGATTCGAACCAAACGGGTGGGATTCGTCGCTGGCTTTGCCAAAGCCGAAGTCGCAATTGCACTGCGCGAGCGAAGCACCTCGCCCGCAGCTTCGTGCCTTACAAACGAATCGGTATGCTGGTTTGCCATTGCTGTTTTCCGTATTTACGCAGAATTGCCATTCTCAACCTTTTTCTATCATTTCCACTCACTAGGACCTCCCATATGTGCATTCGACCTGCGCTCGTCCGTATGTGCGTGGCTATTCAGTTTTCCTTTCTTTTTAGGGTAAAAGATCGTCCGGTCTCTGGAATTGTACACAACGATTTCGATTTTTCTTTTCTTTTCTACGTGAACGCATGCATAAAAAATCTCCCCATGCGCGAGACAGCTACTCCCCTGTCCTAAATGTCTTTGTACGTGACTAGTACCTAAAGTGCACGTCAGGTCGATTCAGGTTTAGGCAGCTCGTATGTGCATGTGTCAGGGATACGTCAATTCAAGGCAGCTAATATAACTCGGTTTGCTCAATAGTTTCACGTGTACAAGCCAAAATAATAATGTTTAATTACATTCCGGCAGCCCGGCAGTGTATGCGTACAACGTATACTCATATTATCCACTACTCCCTCAGTATCAAAATATAAAATGTTTTAAATTTTTGGACAGTATCTATCTAGACGTGTTTTGCTTAATGGTACGGATATATATTTTGGACAAATCTATATCTTATCAATTATTTGTTCTGTTTAATGTTGTGACAAATACGCTTATATGGTTCAATCAGTAAATACATATGTCCTCGGAACACTGAGTTTATTTCAGACAATGACTCAGCATACAGCTAGACAGTCAGCCAAGTCGCCAAACGGTGACACTCAGAAAAGCAGTTTTCCCAGCACAGTAGCTTTCTCTGCACAGCTGCACAGCCAGCCACAGCCCAAACAAACACCCTTAGTTTGCTTCAAAACGATCGTGCATATTTCCACTATTTAAAGAAGTCTACGGATACCTCCTCTGAGACTTGAGATCATAGGTAAATATTCGCCCAAAAAGATTGTGGCTTCTGCATTCTGGCTGTGCGAATAAACATGAATTTACCTTCCAAACTGAGCTAGTGCCATGTGTCAAAGTGGTGTTGTTACTGCAGTATTGTGTTCCCTCGGTCTGACTTAATGTAAAGTGAACCAGTGAATGTAAGGAGCTTTTTTATTGCAAAGAGAGCTTTTGTTGCCTTGCCTTGCCTCTGGGATCGCTAGTACGAACACTGTATCTGGGTTTATAGCGAAGAGAGCAAATACATTGTACTGCTACAGCTAACGTGGTGCTTGTTCAGTCAGATCGATAGAGCGAAGCTACTGTTCATTTGGCAAGCCATCAAATTCGAGAATGCATGATTTATTTTTCCTTTTTAAAGGAGACTAACCTATTGTAACCAAATTAAACATAGCGAGAAACTAGCTGTTGATTACACACACACCCAAGCACGGCAATAACAACACGGGAAACTTTTCAAGCTTACTGACAAGAGCCAACAACCCGTGCGTTCACCTCGCCGGCGGCGATTCGGCGGCTGCCCCATCCCTCCGTCGGCCACTTCGGCGGCGGGAAGGTGGGGGAACCCCGGATCCCGCCGTGTACATAGTGTAGAGCGGCGTGGGTCTCCAGCCGGCGGCGTCGGGAGGGTGACGGCGCGGCCGGAGTGGATTTTGCCGGCGGAGATCTTTCCCCTCGACATTGGAGCTCCTGGTGGCTCCGCCGTGGATCTCTTGTCTAGGCCTTGCTCGCAGTTCCTCGGAGCTGGAGTGCGAGGCCACCCCTCGCCGGAGTTCGAGTTGCGGCGGCTCCGGTTGTTGCTAATCTGGAAGATTCGGCTGTTTTGTTGCAAGGTGGTGAAGATGGCGACGCGGGATGGAGGCTCCGGTGGAGCTGAGCTTCGTCGACTTCCCGGCCATGGAGGGGCTCCATCTGATCCAAGGCGTTTGCGTGGATGGAGTGGTGGCGGCGCGCCGGCGATACGTGCTGCGGTTCGTCTTCGACACCAGGATCCTCTGGGCTTCGTTGTAATTTCGTTTCTTTGTTGGATCTCTCTGTAAGAGCCTTGTGGCATTTTCAGTGTATCTTTCCCGCAAAAAAAAAAAAAGAAAAAAGAAAAAAGACAAGAGCCAACAACGCTGCAAAAGCGAGCCATGTTGCCTCCAAGTATGGCTGAACCGCTGAACCATTGTGTTGGCAGAGCAATTGTTAAGTGCTTGCTTGGAGTACCTCAGCCGTGGCAGTGGTATCTGGTTGCATGCCCGAGCAAACATCATTCTTGGAAACGACTGTACCTCCAAAACATCATAACAGCTAACTTAAAAGATGTTGCACCCCAGATTTGCATGTATGATTAGGGAACAGGTCAATGATTGTCAGTACAAGTTTCAGGGTTGACAGCACACTGACATACAATGAATGGATGGGAGTATCATTATACCAGTCCAGTGGAGAAGGAGAGTGTTTGTGCGTGCTCGAATGCTCGATGGATGATATGATTCAGCATAGAGAAGTGCTATACGTCCGACGCTTTGTGTACGACGTCTGTACGACGGACTCCCGCGTCTGTCCGATCAATTCCGACGGCATCCGATGTCATCCTCGTGTGAACAACGAACCGTAGGATCGTGCGTCGTACAAAAATCAGATGCGTAATGTCGTACGCAAAGCATTTCTGTTCAGCATATACTCCGTATATATTATGGTTTTGCTTATGTAAGGAATGGATGACTATTGTTACTTCTGTCTGTAGTTACCTTCACGCGAAGTAATAATCAGCTCCCTGAGCTGCCATTCTTTGTTCCATTGCAAACCACATGGTTCTGGCCTATTAGGTTAGAGAACGTCTGCACCATTGCTAGGGACTGATATTTGTGGCACAATGTACAACTGCTACATATTTGATTTTCCATTCAGTTACTTGTTTGCATCATCTATTTTCTTGATAGATTTACTCGTCCCTGGTGTTCGATCAATTAACCTTTTTTATTTGTGGTCTACACTCTATACTTACGTGAGCTCTTTTAAGTGAGATCCGTGCACTGTATACAAGTTCAGAAGTGTCTCTGTTATTATTATTTCTTTCTGTAACAATCGGTCAAGTTCAGAAGTGCAACGTGGCATTGCACGTGTGTTGCATGTTGAAGGCAAACCGCGCGGCGTTAATGGCAGCAATATGGATAGTAGGCGGACAACAAAGTGAAGAAAGATCGGCGTCGAGCTTTCCAAGTAGGAGTGCCTCGTTACCACAAGCTGCTCGAGAGTGGCCTCGCCGCGTGTCCAGGGTGATACCACATACTTGCATGTGTATTATCTACTTTTTCTCTGTTACTTCATATGATATTAAGGTTATGTCAATATGAACATTTTTTGCCGCTGGTCCATCTATGCTTCGGGATGCCTCGGTTTAACAAAAGGAAAGACGTTTTCAGTTTTATATTGTTTCTTTGAAACAATATATAAGACCATATATGCAGTGAAAACTGAAGTCATGACAGTTAATATACCAGGAGATCCATATATCTGCATCAACAAATAAATGACTAATGCATCAAACTAATGGACATGAAAAGTCCAATTAATGTCAATTGCAACAGTCTTTACACATTCTTGTAAACACACGGAACGAACACCAGCAAAAAACCAAGAACAAGAGCGCAAGACATAGCAATCATGATGGGGTGCTCCCACCATAATATTACGGCTACCTGTAACGGGGGCGGAGACAGGATTGAAGGTTGAAAGGGGCCAAGCATGGCAAATTGCCATTAGGGGGACCAACTAACCTAAATTTGTCAAAAAATCATGTCTAAACTATACTTAGATAGAGAATTATGCACCCTGGTCCCCCTAGCTTCGCCACTGACCTGTAATGTGGACCACGGCTGGAGTAAACTTGTGCACAGGTAGGGTACCTTCATGAGAGGAAAAAAATTATCATTAAAAAATGCTGTCATTTCCAAAAATCCATAGCGACCATATTACGACTAGCGCTCCCACCCTAATGTTCTAAACTTGTGATCAATACCATATAACCAATTGACAAAAATATTTTCAACGGATCGTATAATAGGCATAGCAACGTGTGGGCAGTGAGCTCGTTGCTGGTAAGAAGCAAACTAGCAACGTCTCCCCTCGCTGCTCGTTGCTAATTTGTTTGGTACTAGCAACGTTCCAGTGCGCACGTTGCCAGCAAAGTTACCAGCAACGCAGTACTGGCAACGTGCCACCACACGTTGCTAATGGGTAAAAGTGGCATGTTGCCAACAGGCTTTTCCCTACTAGTGTCACGGTTGATAGTGTTTGGCAAACACTCTTTAAAAGAAAAGTACATTCGTACAACTTCTTTATCATACGTGTATTGGAAATGGGGATTCTCACTTTTGACTGAGTCTAATGGCGACGAAGAAATACTTTTTTCGCTTTAGCTCATTCAAATTAAGGATACATAGGAGATTAGATTCTCTTACGATAAATTTTTGGTTAGGAAATACCACTCTCCGACAACAATATCCAGCTCTATATAATATTGTCCGTCATAAAAGTGTACCTTAACTACGGTTATGCAGTCTTCGCCACCGAAGGTGACGTTCAGGCGATATTTAGTTGGACCCAGACTAGCGTCATGGAAAGCTCTTATAGGGCGAGTGGCTTTGATCCAGTTGTCGCAAGAAACCGGCGAATTTTCGTTGAAATCTACATGAGAATGGAAAACTCTTAGTACACTCCATGTATAGGGCGCTAGTCCATTCCGATGTATCGGTTGATGATAGAAAGAAAAATATAGAAGATGAAAATACTACTAAAACTTAAAATATTTGCGTGGTATATTCGTCAAGGTGTTATCCTAACAAAACATAACCTTGTTAAACGCAACAGGCATGAAATTACAAAGTGTGTGTTCTGTCCACATAAAGAGACGATCAAACACTTATTTTTCCAGTACAAGTTTACTCGTTCTATTTGGTCAACAATCCAAAGCTTCTAACTTGTTCTTGAGATGAACAGTAGTTGCACAATGAATAAACAGTGTTAGAGTATCTATTGATTCGTTTACTCATTTGACTTATGTGTCGAAGAATTGGCATTGTATGTGCATTTGACTTAATGAATGTGTAAGCTAATAACTATGCATCGTACAGTTGCATGGGATTTTCTAGCAATGTTTTCTTGCTTGTAAGATGATTAACTAAATTTCAGTATTTGTACTATGGCCCATATGGTTCATTCTGTCATTTATGTTTACTGTCATCAATGGATTTCATTCTGTCATCCCTTTCATTACAATTTTTCTTGCTTTATGACATTCTTGTTATCCCTTTCATTAAAGATTTTCTTACCTTATGACATTCTTGGCCTATTCATATTGTTTTTGTTGGTTACAAGAAGAAAATTATCCATATTTTGGACCCGATTTCGAGAGCCACTTGTGGTACATGTATTAAGCATATGGAAATTTGCAATGGAAAGACGACATCTCCAAATGGGAACGCAAAGTCCTTGTTGTTCCGACAAAGTCGCATGGTTATGAAGCTTTTCAGTTAAATATAACCTTAATTGATTTGTTCAACGGTCAATGTGACTTTTCATACATATGCCGTGCTCTATCTGGGTATTTGGTTTTTAGTCTAATGAACTATGATACGATGAAGCGTCATTTTTTCCGGTACACACGGTGAATATTCTAAACTATGCTCATTTGTACACTTTGAACATGAACTTTATACGACAACATTGTATAATGTATATGGAGGATGGTTTGAAGTTAAGAAAGCAATTTTTGATACATATTCTAAAGTATCAAGATAATGAGGCGATAAACAATATTCCTGCCTTCAAACGAGAAATTATTGACCGCGTGGGATGGATCTTCATGAAATAATAAATAGTGGATAATGTATGTTATTTAGAATTTGTTTTTAGCTATAGCTTCGTACTTGTGTTGAGTTATAATATAAATGCAAATACATATATAACTACTATTTTGTGCCTTGTGGATTTTAAATGATACAAGGTGTGTGGATTGTATGTTGTTCACACATCTTTAGACGGTTTATTCATAAAATTTATTGTTTTTGTAAACAAAAACTCACTGAAATAAAATTGAGATTTGTATTTTAAAGACGTGCGTTGCACGTGCACAACTACTAGTTACATTAAGTTACCAAAAAAATACAACAGACAGTAATCAACCATACACTTTGACAATCTTGTTATTTACTACTAACAGGCCAAGCAATATATAGCATGATTGGAATATTTTCATCACCTAAACTACAAGTATAAGTGAGGGAGCTAAGAATAGGCTTCAAAGGCACATGGTGTATGTATGGTAAAACAGCGGTTCCTAAAACAAACGATGAAACACAAGAGACAAATTTTAGCAAGGTATTTTATGATGTCTGATGCATCAACGCATGGTGATGTCTGTGTTTGGATCAACCTGAAACCTAAGAGAGATTTTGGTTTCATCACGCATCGTTTCAATTGAACAAGGGACCAGGACATCCTCCTCTTTGCATTTTGTATCTGACAAAATCCCATACTTCCATGTAGCAAAATTTCAGCAAGATGAGCATACTAGTTAATTGTAAATCCACCGTTATCACGCCTTTTTGTCAAATCCCTAAAATCACGCTTTGAATACAGTTATAATCTGAAACCACAGCGATCACGTAAGGGAACTGTATGAGAAATGACAGAGTTTGTGAGGACATCTTGCATACCATGTAAGGAAACTGTTTCACCCACCAACCTAAATGAAAAAACACATCTAGTTGGGTAAGTAGTACTTCAAACTAAGCAAGTGGACAAGTAAAATATATAGTCCTCTGCATCATATACTTATATTTCCTATATCACTGATGTTTCCATTTTTTGTAGCCAAAGCCGGGAATTAGAGGAAGAGTTCACCTTGGAAATCCAAAGTATATAGATCCAGCGGCATCTCATCAGCACCATCATGTAGGTTGATACTTCTGCACCTGCGCGATGTAATTCATTCGTTCAGATGCTAGCAGGAGCATCACATTTTGTTTGACGGCAGACTAAAGTATCTAGACATTGTCAGCTATTCAACGAACTGGGTCTCGCTTCAGCAGAAAATTACACATACACAGTCGGACGGCGAGGGCGACTCTGCCCTGCTGCTGACCAGGGATGACCTCGAACTGCTTGGGCACCGGAGGATCTATGGAGGGAGTTGGAGGCGGCGGTGGCTTCTTCGAGCGGCAAGGTGACCGGGGTGGACTAGCTGTCTGAATCCTCCTAGCGGGGCCAGTAGTAGTGGGGGCGGCGGAGAGGCAGAAGGCGGACCGCTGCGGCCATGGATGGATGGAGCCGGGCGGGGGACGCACGCGGTGGGAGTGGGAATGGGGGGAGGAGCTGGGAGTGGTGGGGCGACGGCGAGGGGCGGCCAAGTTGGGAGACGGAGAGAACAGAGCAGTTTAGAATTTAGATGCAGCCGATGAAGAACTTTTTTCCCCAAATGCAAAAAAAATGAAGACTTTAAATTTGAGTTTGAAAATAATCCAAATCTTTTACGTTGGATACATATGCATATTTTCTACATCAAGGTGTCCACCTCTACTACTCCACCGCGAAAGAGCAAAATTCTCCAGCAGCAGGAACGGGGCCCAGTCTCCCTTTTCTCAAGCGTGGCGAGGTTGTCTTTTGCTGTCTGTTACTTGCTACTTCTGCTACAGCTTTGGCTGGCATTTTTCTCTGAGAAATCTTGAACCTAGTACCCTGTGTTGCGCCTGATCTAAAAAGAATGACAAAAAAATAACAGGGCACGCCAGAAAAAGCTTTGGCTGTCAGCGCAGGGTGTGTCCCAAATAAATATTTATCAGGACCTAAATAGTTAACTGTATTGTGGGAATCCAAAACAAGTGACCAATACAGATAGAAATACAATGATTAACTGACACTGCACGCACATGGAAATACAACAGTATGTACTCATATATTTGCCTTTGATTGATGGCGTGACTGACTCTGGAGCTCGGTCAGTCCCACTTCAAAATGGGTCGATTTGGACTTCTGTCGATCTCGGCCCTCAGGTATGCCAATTCGGTCACAGTGAAGGAACCTTTGAGCACAATTTCCTGGAGGCTTTCCAGAAATGGTAGCCCAGAAAACCACCCGCTGTCGATGTTTACATACCAAAACTTTAGCAGTTCAAGTTTAGGGGTTGCTCCTTGTTCAAACTTCACAGCATTCAGGCAAGCAAGTTCCAGCGACACAAGGCTTGGGAATGCCTCCTGTTGGAAATTCAAACAAAACTCTTTACCTTGATGGAATGACTTCCTCAACAGATGTAGGGAGCCTAGGTTTGGCAGACTCCCAAGGACTTGTATGGCGGCACCGGGCTCTGATATTCTAGAGCTCCACAACTTCAGCTTCACCAGATTCTTGAGCCCCTGGATCCATTCCGGCAGTTTGACCAGGTTGCCGTACAACTTGAGCTTCTGTAGATTTTCTGGAAATGAGAACATTCCATCCAAGCAGCCAGATAATCCTGGCACTCCCTTTGACCAAAGTGACAATGTCTCCAGGCGGCCTAGACCAACAATTGCCGAACACAGCTCTTGACCATTTTCCTTATTGACACCAGTCACTCCAAACTTGCGCAGCCGGGTGAGTCCTTTTATGTCCTTTAGTATGACCTTTCCATGTGCTGCAATGTTCACAAGACCCAATGTGTGCAGGGCTTTCAGCTTCCTTATCTCTCTTGGCACTAGAACACCATATTTGTCTAGGCACTCGGTAGTTATTACATTGCAGCATTCAGCAGTCCATGCATCACGGTTGCTCATGCCATTTTGACCAGTGAGCTGAGGCACACACCATGCTAAACAAGAAATGATCGAAGAGAGAGGCAATATGCATGCCCTATATCTCATTACCCCTTCCCGTTTAAATTTATATGAGATGTCTTCATCCCCCATTTTATTACCTGCACAAAGATTGTTTAGCTTCTCAAGATTGATGATACCCTTTGGCAGCTTGATTATGCTCGTACCTCTGACATCCAGTGTTTGGAGTTCTCTCAAATTACCCAAAGAATCTGGCAGGTGATAAATATCATCACAGCCTCTTAGAGAAAGGTATCTTAGGTGAAGAAGCTTCCCAATATGCTTAAGGTGATGATCATAAACACCTGTTGTGTCTTCCAAGTCCAGCACTCGCAATAGCCTCATCTTGTCGGAAATGAAAAATGACTTGCACTCACCAAAAATTGTTATTGACCGAATACGGGACATGTCCACCATGCTCTCGAATTCACTTTGGTCTCCTTTCCAATTGCCGTGTATAGCAAGGTGGCGTATTGTGGCTTTGCTATTTAAGCTGCAACCTTCCTCCAGTGTGAAAACAAGATTTTCTTCTATCGACTTTGAGATGCCAATTTCACGCATGAGATCATGAACTTGGGAGGAATCAATGCCTTCTGTACTATGGAATGATCTTTGAGATGGTAGGATAATACTCCTTCTTATAAGTTCCATGAAGTAGCCAACCGCTATTTCCTCCACAGACTTGTCTCGAACCTCTCTTGAGTAACCCTCCGCGATCCATCGACGTACCAAGCGTCCCCGCCCAACCCTTCCGTATTCAGGAAAGATGGGCATATACAGAAAACAAGACTTGAGGTGATAAGGTAAACCATCATAGCTTCTCATAAGGACGGTTCTTATGGACCCAAGCACTGGATTTATCTCCAACTCGGCGCTGATATGCTCATACAGTTTCCTCCATTCCAAAGTTGTTTTTGGTTGGTTCGCCAGGAATCCACCTATGGTGACTATTGCAAGGGGAGTCCGTCGCACTTCTGCAGGATCAATTCGGCTTGTTCAACCAGCTCAGGGTATTTCTTCTCCAAATCTATAGTCTCCTTAAACACCTGAAAAACATACCAAGCTATTTAGTACTCTAAAAAAGAAAACTAGGTATGCACTTACTTTGCACATTTTCTACATTCCATTATGGAACATGCACAAGTGAGTTGTTTCTTCTAAAACTAAATGATCCTTATTAATCTTAAAGAATGGTTACACAAAAGACTTTTTATTGCGTCACAAAAATCTTTTTATTTACAAAGAAAAATCCATGTCAAATCCTAAACTATGGTGCTTTGTCTAACTCGAACGCTAAACCAGAAAATAAGATTAATTGACACACTAAGCTGGTTTTCCACGTCATCTCCCCCTAATTTTGGCTTGCACCGTCTAACCTTCACCACCGTCATTACTTGGTGACCTACGTGGCAAAACCACCATTAGCTGATGACAAGTAAGTAAAGCAACCCACCTGAATCATGTATTAAATAATCCGGTTCTGATAGCTCATAGTTCTACGCAAACAATTTTGTAGATTTGGGTTCAAGGTGCTCAAGCGGATGACTTTTTTTAGTCCGTCACTCTTTAGAACTGCAAAGTGTCAGGATACTACTTAAACTTGAAAAAATCAATCCTTACAAAGATAATGACTACACAAATTAGAACCACCCTGTTATTAGAAAACTTTCCCCTCCCCTCCTTCTACAGTAGATCGAGGCGATCCGGAGGCGATCTAGGTTTTCCCCCCGCGTCCACCGGCGATTCCGTGGGTTCCCTCCCCCTCCGCCGGCCGCTCCGGCGGCGGGAGGGTGGGGGAACCCCGGCTCTTCGTTCCGGTGTGTACATAGGGTGTGGAGTTGTGTGCGGTGCGCCGTCGTTTTAGGGGAGGTGGCGGCGGCGCGGTCGCGGGTGTTCCCCGAGCTCTCACCTCTTCCTGGCTCCGTCCTGTGCGGCGGCGTCGTGGGGCTCGGGGAGGTAGATTCCTGCCGTGCCTTGGGTGCGGTGAGGTTAGGGTTCCGTGTCTTGGCCGGCGAGGTGGTGGCGGCGACCAAGACGGCGGATTTTGTGCCGGAGCTTCTTCCCCACCTCGTTGACGCGTGCTCTGGCGTCGACGACAAGCTCTTCGGCTTCCTGTCTCCGGCTCCGCGGCGGTGTGGTGCGCTCTGGCCTCACCGTGGAGTTTCTGGGGTTGGATCTGGAGCAGGTGCTGCGGGCGTGTGCCTCGGGCTCTCCTGGCCGGCCGTGGTGGCGTGGGGGGGGGGGGGGGGGGGGGGGAGCGGCTGTGGCAGCATGCTTGCATCTGGTTGCTCTGGCGTTCGTTTCTTCGTGGCTTCTCCGGCCGGCCGTGGAGGCGAGGAGAGGAGTTTCCTAGAGGTGGTGCGCCGGAGTGGAGGGGTTTGGTGCTCGGCTTCTGCACTGGGAAGGATGGCGCGGTGGTGGTGGTTCTTCTGGCACGGCTTCGCCGCCCCGGCGGAAGGCTGTGCTGGAGCTGGTCGTGGGGGCTGCTTGGCTGTGCAAGTTCATCGACAAGATCTCGCTGCTTGCGGCGAGTGGATCATGTGGTCTTCTTCAACGTTGGAGGTCCTCCCTCTTCCAGGCGGCAGGTGGGTCGGTCTCTTCTTCTCCGGCGTTCGCCGGCGACGACGAGATTCGGTGGTTCAGGAGCTTCTTCGCTTCTGTAGTGCTTCCAGCTGAGCGCTGTCTGTACGAATTTGCGTATGTATTTCCTTTCTGTACTCTTTGATTGTACGCAGGTCTGTACTACCCTCTTTCAAAAAAAAATGACTACACAAATTATTCGGTGGAGACCAATTTTAATTTAACATGTTAACCAAATACCAACCCTTTGTATTTATATATACTAAACATATTGCATAAGATTACCAAGAAATGACATATGCATAAGGTTACTAAGAAATGGGTGATAATATTTTACCAAGGCCAAGAGCCAACCACATTGATCCTATTTGTTTAATGTACATATTCTAAGTAATTGTTGGGGAAGTTAAAATAACTAGATCTTCAATGAAATATTCGGTTTAAAATGTGTATTTTCAATCGCTCAAGCATTGCCTGAGAGCCCATTAGACCCCACAATTCTAATATATGTGTCATACGGTTCCAAAGCGGTTTCGCTATTTCGAAGCAATTTAAATGGCGTGATGCCATACATGTCCTCCACATCATCTATAATTGTTTTTCCGATTAGAATTTTTTTAAGTTCGTAAGAAAAAAATGAATGTTTCAACTTGACTCTATTGGAAAAGGATTTAATTAAATTTCTATAGTTCACAAACTCGAATTGTTTCTAGTTATACTATTTGGATTTTTAAAGTGAAATTGTTTCCTTCAAATTTAAAAAATAAGGCGAAATGTGTGTTTATTTTTCTTTGAAAACTTCACATTTAGAAAAGCTGACATTTTTCTAGCATAGTGAAAAAATTGGAGGTGATATGGTAGAAATATGGACACCTGCCAACTAGAACTTCTTTGAAGCTACCAAAAACATCTTTCATATGGTTAAGTGGGAGGGGGTAGGGTAGAGGGTCATATATTTTAGGTGTTTAAATTTATGGGTGTAATGTGCACTTAGAAAATAGTTGAGGGGTGAGATAGACACTAATTTGAAATGAAAATAATTGACTGCATATATTAATAATTCTAAGATACAGTAATAATCACATTAGATATAGTATAGTAAACAAAGATAATTCGTTCATTATGTCATTGTCTATTAGTACCTTTTTTGTGAAGAGGATGTGTGCGTCATCGTAATTCAGATTGTTGAGTTTGTGCATGTTTCTTTCATCCTCAGAACAGTGCTTGGCAATATTCTCTTCCGTTGTGGTGACTATGATGCAGCTTGTTGTTGCTTTGGGCAAAATTTTTATTATAGCATTCCATTCTGATGTGGATGATACATCATCAAGAACAAGCAAATATCTTTTCCCTCCTAAATATATGGCTAAATCAGCTGTTGCCTCATTAGCTCCAAACTGCACACTTATGCTCTTCATGACTTCATCATAATTGAAAGGGCGCATAATCGTGACACAAGCACGCTTATCAAACATGCCACTAATCTCTTCACTTTGATAGATATCTTTGACTAGTGTGGTTTTGCCAATACCATCCATTCCCCACAAAGAGATCACACGAAAATGTTTCACATCTTTATCTGAAACTAATTTGATGATTTTAGATTTTTCATTCCCTCTTCCGATGAGCTGATATTCCTCTGGAGTAACCATCATGAGCGTCTCCACACGAGTGAGGGTGCACTTGTTTTCAGAGTTCTTGACACCACTAACTACGTTTGAGCTAGACCCAACCTCGACCAAATTCGTAGAACCCTGAACACAAGCAAACAATGATTAGACGTTGCCTTGTTTAGTCCTGTTTAAAATCTTACACTTTTAAAGAAATAGTTGTATATATATCCTTAAATGTTTTGACGATCTCTGACAGGCCATATAGTATCTGTATCATCTGCAGCTCAAAGAAGTTCTGATGCCAAGACTTGTTGATGGCTTACCTCAGTTAAACACATAGGATAATAAATAAAATAATATATATGAAGAAATATAAATCTGTGCATAGGCTGAAAGATAGGGCAGGGCATATAGTATGAGCTAGGGCATAATGCACAAAGATACTTGGTGACCAGTCCTAGTTTCAACTAAACTAAATACCTAGATTCTAGCATTTGGTTCTTCTTTCACTTACAACCCTGAGCACGGTCCACTCCCTCTCTCTCCCATCATTTACTCCATGCATTTAAAATCTTGTCATCAGCATATCCTTAGTTGTTGTGGTATCTAAGAGAATCCAGTTGGCTGTTAGTCTCAAGTCTTTGTGTTCAAGTCAGTTTGGACTAGCTCTGTGAAGGAGCAATTTTGAAACAGTTTTCAGCTGTTACAAGATGGATTTACTGCTCAGTGAAAAGTAACCGGCCAAGAAGGCCTATATACGGATGTACCTCCTTTTGTAAGAAAACCAAGCTTGTACTACATTGAGAAGAATAAATATAGCTTCATATCTTGTGTGTAAGTGTATGTGTTTTGAGACACAAACATATGAAAAAAGCTAAGTGTGTGTGCATCATATCTTGAGATGGAACTCCTTGTGGCCATCTTGTTCTTCATGACAGGGCGAATATTGCGGAAAATCATGATGTGATAGTACTTTTTAGGAACATCGAAAATCTCATGCTCAAGTTGTTCCTATTGATGTTGCTCCTCCCGTTGATATTGCTCTCAATGCTCAGGAAAACAAGGATCCTATACCATAAGGAAACACATCTAATGATGTTGCTCCCTTAGTGCCATTTGAGGGTGTTTTATCAAACAATAGCTCCATATTCTCAAGCTCTATGTCATTAGAATAGCCTCCACTGCCAAATGTTGAGGAAATTGAGGTTTGACAACTTATCGCCTACTGGATCCCCTGGATATACTTTTCAAACTCGCTCTGAATCACCAACCCAGGATGATGACATTATGGAAATTCTTAAGGCTACTAATGTGACTGATAACAACACTAGATTCAGTATGTGTAACCAGCTTCGCAACTTGGACAAGTTGGTGGACCAGGTTGCTAATATAGCCAACAAAAATAAATTTGGAAGGTATCTCTCCCCTTGTGCTTCTTCTAGTTATTTTGCTATCTTATCTGACAGACAGATTATGCTTAGAGCCTCTTTGATGGGTGAAGATACACCTTCTGATAGTTTTGAACCTATTAATTTGATTAGAGAGCTTGAAGTGACTAGAGATAGTTTGCATGCTAAATGTTCTATGCCTCCAACTAGTTATGATTTCCTGTATGTTGATCATAGCAATGGTAAATAGAACTCATTTTAAGTTTAACATGGATCTCTCCTACTGAAGAAGATGATGGTTGAAACTAGAAGAAAGAGAAGATCTTACACTAAGGAAGTCGTGACAAAATAGATAACCCAATTTGAAATTAAATTATGCAGGACGGTCATCCTATAACTTTCCTAATGATGATTCGGCGCAAATTAGCCAAGAAGTTTGACCATAAAAACAAATGAATGAGCATCAGTGAAACTACTTAAGGATTTTATATATTACCTTCTTGTAGAAAACATGAAGAGACTGGTCAGAAAACAATTGCTTATGCTCCGGTGCCCCATTATCTACCCCTATGCATAAGCTTGCAACTCCAATTTGCTCCGTGGACACTATGATCACACTTCCTTTTTTGTTGTCTGGGAAGAATGTTTTAATCCGAAACCACTCTTCAATTGTGTGTATGTCACTTAGCACAATCAAGTAACTCATCTCTTTAAGATATTTCTTGAACTCATGAGCCAAATA
This sequence comes from Poa pratensis, assembly GCA_947311845.1. NCBI lineage: Eukaryota > Viridiplantae > Streptophyta > Magnoliopsida > Poales > Poaceae > Poa > Poa pratensis. Next base: position 130,226,836 of record CAMZMU010000041.1, on the reverse strand, counting down.
ATTTTTGTTTGTCATCCCCATGATCTTCAGAATTTGGGCCCCAAGAGCTGCCTTTTCTTCATTCCCTGCCTCTTGAAGAAAATTTACATAGAATTGTCCAAGTACGTTTTTCAAGAATTCGGTTGAATTGAAAGGTCGCACCAACCGGGCGGCCCAGGCTCGACACTCGAACTTCTTGTGTATCTTTGGATCTTCATAGGCCCTTTTAATGATTGACGTCTCTCCTAGATCACCGATATCTTTCCCCCACACTGAAATCACTCTAAGGTTGACGTCCGCCTTGTTGATCATCTGAACAAGATCAAAATTTGCTTTGTCCCGCTGTCGCCTTACTTCATCGATGCCAGACATAGTTGTACTAGCAACTGCAGACTGTTCTCCAGTGGTTGCAGGTTTGGAGCTAGAGCCCTTGATAAGGTGGTAGCGCTTGTTCCTCTGGCTGACATCCTCAACATTGGCTCTTAGATCCTTCATCTGCTTGGCCACACGACGTCGATTTAGCAGTGTTCGACGTATACGCCACCAGGACTGCTTCTGTAAGCGGACAGCGAACTCCTGTAGTGAGTCCTCGACGTCGTAGGCCACATCACGGACTTGCTTCACCCAGACCTTGACGACCATGTTATTAACCCCCTCATCATGGGCGGCCATTAGGAAAGCCTGCATCATCTCAAGCTCGTTGGTGATAAAGAGCTGGTCACGCCGGACTCCAAGCTGCAAAGCCACCTCCTCTGCCAAGGCAGATTTGGCATAGCTAAGAGCCCCATTCAGCACGGACTTCCCAATGCTTAGCGCTGTGGCCTCCATTAGCACAGGCAGAAAGAGGCAGCACTATAAATGTAGGGTGTTAGTGTTAGAGCTTGAACAGATCTTATGGCTAGGGAACAAAGAACAAGAGGGCAAACCTGTTGCAGCAACCTGGATAGCTATCAAGACGCCCTTGACCTCAGAGAATAGCACTCTCCCAAGCGACCAAACATAAACAATCTGTAATGCAATCCCCAATAAATTAAGATTGATGATTCAGTAGCTATAGCGCAAAAGGAAGACACAAATTACCAGCAGTGAAGATGACGCGATGCGGTGGGTGCATCATGCGCTCACCTACCAAAAGCTCGTTGAGAGCATCTCCAAGCGGAGCCCCCAAATCCGGTCCCCAAAGTGTCCGCGGACAGCCTCAAAAAGTGGCCTCCTCCAACCGTGTCCCCCAAAATCCCCCCAAATTGTGGGGTCACTTGCATGTGATTGGTGGAGAAGGAGAAAGAAGGATCAATGAAGGACAAAAGAAAAGAAAACAAAGGAAAAGCTGTCCGCCCGGACGCGTCCGGTCGCGTCCGGTCGCCCCCAAACCCTCCCCACATATGGGGTGGGTTTGGGGGTTGCCGGACAGACCGGACCTATGAGGAGTGTTTGGAGACCATAGTTGGGTGCATGTTTTTACCTCAAACCTTGTCCGGGCTGTCCGCCCGGACGTTTGGGGGCGGTTTGGCAACTCCGCTTGGAGATGCTCTGAAGAAGGGAAAAAAATGGAATGAGATTCTTTGCTTCCGATCGTTGCTATCAATTCCACTTCCACCCTCATAAGCAAAGGCAAAATAAGGGCAGGAGCAAAAGAAGCTTCTTTGCTTCTTGCTGCAGCATATGCATGCATGGTGCATTTACACTTTACTTTCCTTTTCTTTTGAGAAAGATGGATTCGATTCTTCCTGTCTGGTTCCTGATATATATGTGGCCATCCTAGTCGTTACGTACGTCGGATGTCTAGCAAAATTATCATGCTATGACACAATAGACGCAAATTTTGAAGTGGCTTACTAGCGCTCACATATCCACGCATGTACACACTTCGGGCCAGAAATATCATAAATGTATGCAAATATAGCACGAGTAATTTGAAAATTTCCAATTCAAACCATGATCAAATTGGTATTTTCCTCTTCAATTATGAGGACGGTTTTAGATGGATAATAATTTGTTGTGATACAAAATCCTAGGCAATTAAATTTAATACTCCCTCCGTTCCATATTACTTGACATGTATTTGTCTAAATATGGATGCATATAGACGTATTTTAGTGTGTAGATACATCTATAACTAGAAAAATGAGTGTCAAGTAATTTAGAACGGAGGGAGTAGAATGCATAAAAACGTGAATGGAATTGTAATTAACAGATTTCAACATAAAAATAAGAATATGCACAAGTTCTCAAGTCCAGGTTCACAAAACTATGTGAGGAGCCATCCATCAAGGTGTACTCTTGTTGCAGAATCCATCGAGAGAGGAAGAGCCTATCTTCAACTAGGGGAAGGAAGAAGGGCGTAGGTTTTTTTTATGTGATATAAGTTCTTTTATGCCTTCGTATCTCACACAACGAACATAAAAGCATATTTTCAAATGCTATTGGATCTACCTATTCGCCATGTTTTTCTCGTGCCTACCGAACTAGAAACCCATCGACTTCAAAGCCAAGATACAACACAATAGGAAGATCAGATAAAAACAAATACAAGCTTATAGGATAAATACAAAAACAATCAAAATCCAGAATGATACAAGAGCAGGGAGGAGGGATTCACCCACACAAACATGGGTGACATCAGTCGATCGAAGTCCTAGGAGTGTCCCTTATTTATTTATTTATTTATTTATTTATTTATTTATTTATTTATTTATTTATGCAATACGCTGCTACTTATATGGACGCACGCATAGCCACATGCTATGTACGTAGCCTAGTATGGAGTCTGCCCCGCCAAGTTACTCGGCGGGTGGTAGCCGCAGATGCCAAAACTACCGCCGTCACCATCACAGAGGACACTGGCGCATCCGATGGTCATCGTGTCGTTCCAAACTACCTGTGTGTAGTGCCCGCACGACTCAGTGGTCGGCGCCGAGCAGGTGTTGTTGTCATGATCGTAGTATCGTTTCTCCGCCACCCACGAATTCACGGCGTCCACCGCCGTCCAGTCGGACCCGCTGCTCCAGAAGATGTTCTCTCCGTATAGCCGGCCCGGTGGACTGTGTTGAGGCTTGCAGTCGGCACGGAACCGCTCCACGTACATCTCCGCCCACTCAGCCACCATGTCGTTCCACGACACCCGTCTGACGCCCACTTTGGCGCGCGCCATGTTGTGGGCGTCCACAACGTCGTGCGCCGTGTCCTGGGCGGTAACGATCATGGCCGATGAGAGTGCTAAGAACAGCACAACTAGCTTTGGCGAGTACTCAATCGCTAACTAACGCTTACAAAAATCGAGGAAATAAGAGAGAGAGTGTGTGTGAGAATGAATCTGTAGTGATGGATTATATTGGCTACTACCGTGAGAGGTGTTTTTATACTAGTGCAGAAGCTAGCTCGATGGTTAGCTTCTCTAAGTAGCCAAGCTTAATCAGAGTTAGAATACTCTACTTTAGTAAGGAAAAGAAGAATATGCTGAACGAGAGGCAAATTCCAATACATAAGCCCAACCAGTTGAAAAATTAAATCCAATAGAACTCATCCTTTGGAAAACAATAGTTGGTGACCTAATTACCAAAATCCAATTGATAGAAAGCGCGCACCTCTATGCAAACTGTGGGAACAAAAAATGCATGCGTTCTTTTTTTTTGAACGCTTACTGTGGGGGACCCCACAGCCTTTTATTGAAATTTAAAACTGTACAGACAGTTACATATTTACAAACTTACAGGACTAACTCAAGAGAGGTTCTTAAGCCCCCCACAAATGCATGCGTTCTTCTTGGCGGGAGCTGAATCACCGTGAATTATTCCGGTGATTTGGTCTCGATCGCGCGGTAGGTTGAGTAGTCATCTCCATTTCAGCGGCACGTCATGAATCGATAGTTGTATTTTTGGTTAAATCTCACGCGTAGAGAAGGAAAAAGGTAGGCAAATTAAGTACGGGTGGATGAAGGACACGAATCAAGTGCAACACAGTTATTAGTACCGGCAAGGAATTGAAAAAGGCAGCTAGCAGCGAGCTTAAAATTTCCAGGGACGTTTTGCTCAACTATGGCTGCAGGGGCGGAGAACCCAGACGGAGGGGCGATGCGCGCGTAAGGCCTGTAAGTGGGCAAGCCCTACTGCGTTTACCAGCTTGCCACTTATACCCACTTAATTAAAAAGGACTATATTTTTTCATGAATAGAGCTAAGCGACGAACGAAAATGTGGTTTGACTGCAAACTCGAGTCATTGTTTGGCGGATTTAAACGGGCTAAACGGCTGTCGTGAAAGTAAACGGAAGAAATCACAACCCTCCGATCTACATCTCCTGCTGCCGACGCGGGCGGCGGTGGCGGCGCCCTTCCCGTCCAATCGGTGGGAGGGCAGGGGAGGTGGTTCTTCGTGGCGCTGTACGGAGGAGGTGGGGCGCTGACGGAGGGCACAGGGCGGCACGGCCGTCTCGGCCGAGGCCTGAGGAGCTCCGGCAGATGGCGCCGTGGAGGAGGTGGTTCGCCGCCGGCTTGCCCATTTTGGTTGGTTGCTAGGCGATCTGCACAGGGCTTCGATCTGGGCTGTAGGCCCCGATCTGGGTCACTGGGGCCGCCAGTAGGGGTGGGCATAAAAACCGAAGACCAAAAACCAAAACCGAAAAGACCGAGACCGAAAAGACCATTAGAAATTTGGGTACCGAATTAGAAAAGACCGAAATTGAATCAGAAATTTGGGTAGCAAATTAGAAAAAGACCGAATAGACTGAATGACCGATTTTATTTTATTTTGAGTGAATTACGTACGGAAGCAGCCGAATTTGTGTGCCAACCTAGCTTATGTACATCTAGTCTATAGGCTCAACTACTGAACCAATCATACCATCTAGTCTCTAGGCTCAACAACTGAGTATCCCAGCCCAGCGTAGTGTAAATTCTCCTGTGCGCGATAGACCTGTCGATCGCTTCACACTTTCCCAGTCCTGGGCGCCGATTCCCCTTCGTGCGCCCTATATTTCGGTCTATTTGGTCATGACCGAAGACCGGACCGAATAGACCGAAGACCGAAGAACAGAAAACCGAAAAGACCGAATTTATTACGGGTATCATTTCTGGATGACTGAAATTGTTAAAGACCGGAAAGACCGAACCGAACTAACCGAAAAGACCGAACGCCCACCCCGAGCCGCCAGGGCTGGGCTGCCGGGGAGTCTGGTTGTGGCTTCGGTCATGCCGGCAACGATCTGCAGCTGCGCGCTGGTCTGCTCTCTCTTCTACGGCCGTTCCTGCTGGGAGTTGACTCGCGGCGTGGGGGCTTGCGAGGCACCAGAATAAAGGTGGTTTGGCCCTGCTTTTCTTCGAGCGTGAAGTTGTCGATCTGCTTCATGAAGGTCTCCTAAATCTGGCCGGTGACGAGTTCCGGCTTTCCCCTCGGAGATTTCCGCAGATGATTGACGCATGGCACCACTGGATATCTAGATCGGAATTGATCCGGTCGTGCACGCCCTTCTCTTCAGCCAAGATGCTTTCGAAGGGTGTGGCACGAAGCTTCGCTGCCTTACCGTTGTCATGGAACAGTCTATATAGATTGTCATGGAACAGTCTATGATTCGAGGCTTGCTATGGCGGAGAGGAGATTTCTGCGATGAAGTCTTGCGGCACAGGTTTTCCTGTGTGTCGGGTGTTGAGAATTTGCAGCAGCAACCTTGGTGTGAGGGGGCGGCAACACAGGTGGACACATTTCAAGTGGTGCTTCTTGAGTACCAAGCCGTGATTTTCAGGGTTAAAGCTCAAGGTCTGACCTTCATTGGTTGTACCTGGCAATGGTCTTGCGGAAGACATTGTTTTGGGATCCGGTCTTTCTCCAGAGTGAAAACTCAAGATCCTTGATCGGGTGACGACAATGATGTGCATTGTTTCCTTCTTGGAGGTGTCGCTTTTGGAGAAGCTTTGTGCTCCGGGTGTTGTATTAGGTGGTGGTTTGAGTGTTGCTGATGCGAGTGTTTCATCACTGCGACGGGGTCTTTGTTTTTTCTTTCTCTCTTTTAAAACAACCAACCAATGATGGTCGCCCCTGATAATGTCCGGACTCGGGACCAAGCACTTCATCGATCGTCCCGCCCTCACGCACGATCTCATTCTGTTAATGGTTCCTTTTAAAACAACCAGCTCGATCGCTTTTTTTTTTTTTTTTTTTTTGCTAGAATCGCTTCTTTCTACTATCATATATGCAACACAAAACAGTTCCGTAGAGAGTGTTAGACAGTCGGTCGACATAAAAAACTAAGTTTGGTCAGGCTGTGATTGCCTACCTCAGGGTTCATTGCGAGAAATTAAGAGCTCAAGTGAGCTCGGGCTCCAATAGGACTGCGAGTCTTTAAACTGCTAATATGGATGTAGTACCTTTTAGCTGTCTTGCCTGGCTCAGAAATTGTTCTTGGTTTTCTTCTCTTGCTCAATAAAAATCAAAAATCCAATCCTCCTTCAATAAATTTCCCACATGTGCCAGTTTCGATAGTGTTATCGTCAAATCACTGTAAAAGAAAATGTACACCATGACCACACAAATCACAAGAAAATTACAGGGAAACAAACATATTGTACAAAGGCGAATTTTTAACTCTCAAGGTGTGTGGGGTGGTTTCAATTCATCTGAACAGAACATTGTAACCAAAGATTATGATTTTTCTAATGCCAGAATAGATAGAACAATAATTATATAGTGATTTATTCTCTGTTGATCAGAAAATTATTGATAAAGCAAAATTGGATTCGAGTCATTTTAGTTTACGGTTTAAGAGATTTAATTAACTTGGTTTTCAATTCTTATGATTTTGGTGTCTAATGATATACAATGTTGATGCTTAAGTACATAAATCTGTTTTACAATTGTTTAATTCAAAGAACTCGAAATATTAAGAGTTTAGTTTGGGTCCAGAATTGAATTCATTTGGAAAATGATAAAGTTCACTGTGCAAATGGGCCTACACTAGCTGGCCTGTGGAAAAATTCTGCTCGAGAAAAAAACAAATGAATAAAATCCTGACTACCCGGACCACTGGTCAGTAAATCAAATACTCAGGCCCAATTGTCCTTTGAGCTTTTGCACGGGAGTGAATAGATTTTTTGTTTTGTTTTGAGAATGGCTCTCTACAGGTTAAAAGACACGACCAAGCCTGGACGTTCATGGGCGAGCTTTTGGCTCGGCCCGAGCTAGACATGGCTCGGCCCACAAAAGGCCTTGATCGAGTCGAGCCCAAATACCTAGACCGCAGCGAGCTCGTGGCTCACCTGGCTCGGCTGGGTACAACTAGCAAAAGGGTTCACTTTACAAAAGGAAAGCACGCTCTCTCACGCGGTGACACGTGTCAGGCCGGGTAAACATGAAACACGAAGCTAACGGGAGGGTTGAGAGATAGAGTTTTCTCTTTTTCTTTTAGATTCGTTTTTACAAACTGAAATATTTTGAAAACTATTTGTCTAAATTACGAACCGTTTTCACTCTTGAGATCCTCGCGCCGATATATTCAAAACTACATCCCATGTTAATAGGTTTCGATCAACTTTTTTCCGTACTTCTAAAACTAGTATGGTGGTACTCCTGTACTTTCAAAACTAGTATAGTTCCCTGTACATAGTACATAGGACAGGAAAGTACGGAGTACACAGAATAGGGAGTACAGAGTATAGGGAACAGGGTGTACATAGTACATCGAATAGGGAGTACAGAGTGAACAGAAACAGGGCGTACAGAGTACACAGAACAGGAGTACAGAGTACAGAGAACAGGGTGTATAGAGTACTCGGAACAGGGAGTACTAGTCCTGACCATGGGAAGCCCGGCCCGGCCCAAAATTTCAGGGCCTAGGCCTATGTTTTGAATCCCGCGGGCCGAGTTTGGGCCTGTATTTTGAGCCGGGCTCGGGCTTCACATATGGGCGATTTAAGAGACCCGTCCCACGGCCCACCTCTATTTTCCGCCGATGGGTCAGGCTTGAGGCTGAATTCTAGGCCCGACAGCAGGACCGGGCCTGGGCCTAGGTTTTCTGCTGTGGGCTTTTCTAGGCCCTGCCCGGCCCGGCCCATGGCCAGGACTAGAGTACACAATAGTTCGGTTTGTATTGATTGAGGGTGAGAAAAATGGGGTGAGGGCACATTGGAATTGGGGTTTGTATTGATTTCAGTTTCCCTAAGAGTTTCAAGATCTTACCATAGCTTTTGGTCAGCAAGGAGAGAGAGGGGAGGTTCTGACCGACCACAAGTTTTGAAATGGTTTTGGTCAAGTTAAAAACATGTACACAAGGTGTTTGATTAAAAGCCAACTTGGAGTTTTGTTTAATATGACCAAAGGATTTTTGAGTAGCAACACTTGAATAATATTCTGAAAGCTTTGAGATCTTTCCATAGTTTTTTTTGGGAAAGTAAAGGTCACATGAAATACTTTTTGAGTTTTTTCTTATTTCTTACTACCTTCGTAACGATATAAAATAATTAGGGAATGTTGTTTATTAAACCTTATTTTTGTAAGAGAAATAGGGTAAGGTATAATATTGTCCTCATCTCCGATTTGAAATCAAGTATTGTTTGGTAGAAGAATGTCACATGGTAGAGATAATATATTCTTAGGGTTCAAAAGAGTATTTCAAAATATGGGTTAATAAAAATATAGGGCTTTTATATATACTAGCAAGGAACGGCCGCCGCGCTAGGCCGACCATTCGAAGCATCACTTAGACCAGCCGCGGCGCTGAGCGGCCGATAAAGGCCCATTTTTCAGTCTATACAACGATACCTTGTTAGCAGCCAACAAACAGTGAGTTCTAATTCTGGGCCTATTAGGGTGCCTTACTCTGCAAAAGCTGAGCGACACACAAAACATCATATGAGGAAGTTGCGGTCTCATTTCGGGGAATACACTATTTTTTCGATTTGGCCAAATAAACATCATAGATAATCTCGATGAGGGTGGCAAACTCAGATACTTTTTACGATAAAGAAGTAAAGATCAATACATGGTTCTGATCCAAAATACTATGGCCATACGAGCACTATCAGAGCCAAGTGATCAACCAGCCTGCAACTGCCAGGCCTCTCACGCTACCCAGTTTACTTTGAACCGCTTCCGAACCACAATATAATAGTGTGCTATTGGAGCCAGGAGAACCGAAAACAACTCAAACGTAAACATCAGACGAAGCTCCCTCTCGTGACAAGGGTCAGTGAAACCATCAGGTCAAGAGGATGGAGAAGAGAATAGATAACCAGCAGGTCAACCACGGAACCGGCTCCTCTAACATCAAGAAGAGAAGTCAGAGCCTGACTTTACAACTAGCAAACGGACACCTCCGCTCCAGAACACAAAAAAAAAGGAAAAGAAAAGGGAATCTGCCAGCACCGCCTAGCTATCTCCGCGTGCCTAGTTGCCAGCGCCACCGTTGCGTCGACTGCGCTCGTCGCCGACGGCTCGCCCGCGCCCGTATCCGTCGGTTTGCCCACGCCTCCGTCGACTTGTCGCTGTGCTGGTGTCTGCGCCACCATGGACGACGGTGAATCGCCAGCGTCGCCACGGCGGCTCCGTCGACTCGCCGCCGTGCGTGCTGGTGTCCGCGCCACCATGGAGTCATGGACGACGGTGAATCGCCAGCGTCGCCGCGGCGGCTCAGTCGACTCGCCCCTTCGTCCCCGACGCCGGCGCCGCTGCACGCGCCTGCGTTCTGCACCTGCTTTGCGCTTCCAGCCCGCTCTGAAACTCCTCTGCCTCTCCGTGAATTTTGGTATGATCCCAGTTCAAGCAATTCTATATTGTGAAGACTCCCATTTAATTCAGAAATCAGATTGAATTGAGGTTCTTCACGATTAGTTTCACAATACTAAATAAACCAAAGTCGCCTGAATCAGACTAGTTCAGTATAACATAGCAAATAATTCATTACAACCTTCTGAATCTTAAAGAAATAGACAACAGTAGCATCCAAAATATTTTACAAAGTGCAGATCATGATCAGAATGTGTCGACGTCGATGTCTTCAGCAATTTGACCAGTCAAAAGATCAGTGAAACTTCCCATGAACTCATAGTTTTCAGAGGCCGGTTCATTTGGTGTTGTCCTGATCTTGCTTTCTGAACTTTCTGAGGCAACATTCTCCACTGGAACGGCCTCTGTTGGCATGTCCTTCTTTTTCCTCTTTATCGTGTGTTGTCTATCAAGGAAACTCATTTTCCTTTTTGAGCTTTTCTTCTGAGCCTCTTTTTTCTTGAGACGTGCAACACTCAACAATTCATTTGATACTTCTGGAGTCACCTGGACAATTCATTTGATACTCCTTGTTTGTCCCGAAAGTAGTGTCAAAAGTGATAACATCACCAAAATGAGCATAATCAATGATCATTTTGGCATCAGCCCAAAATATATTTGTTATTTGCTCATCACAATCCAACTGTACGACGTATCGGAACGAAGGATTCTCAATGGCCCTGTCTTGAAAATACTTTAGCATACTACCTGCTTCACCATACTTCAACTCTCTTTGGCGCTTTGTTCGCAAATGATTTTTATGATCTCTGCGTGTGTAACTTAGACTTCCTGGTCCACCAACCCGTCGACTAGCAAACTCATGAGCATTTTTGGGTGCAATACCGGAGTCATCAGCCATTTCAATTTCAAAAGCTTGAATTTGAGAGATTCTTCTTTGTGATGGCAACAAGTGGCGTGCTTCTGGCAGCTGAAGCATGTGATTGTGTTCAAGATTCAGATCAAATATTTGATAACTTCCATCTTCACGGTCCACTGTAATTGACATATGAACCTCACAACCAGTTCTAATTTCAGCTCGCCCTCTCTTAGTCAGACTATCCCTTTTATCAGCCGCTTTTTTACCCTCTTTGAAGCAAACAAATTTGCACGAAGTCACTACACCATCGATTTTGCTTGTATTTGTATTTCTCTTTCTTACACTGAAACCCATCCTTCCTCCATAGTACTCCCAAAAGTCCCATGCCTCATCCACGGTGTTGAACTTCATCAAAAACTGAGGTTTCCAGCTAGGTATTCCCTCCCCCCTATCAAATAAACAAGTACGGAAGAAATTAAAAATGGAGGTCTGTTTACATTTTGGTTCTTAGCAGCATGTGAAAAGTTCACTAGAACACATATCTAGCAGCATGCAAAAATTTGATTGAGAAAAAGATCCAAAATAACTTACCTGTTTGGATCTTGGTTTGGATCTTGGTTTTCCATCGATTCGCTAGAATTAATGAGTTATTTGTTTGATCAGGAATCGTTATTGTGTTGATCCATCAAGAGAATGGAGAGGAAGAACAGAGGAAGGTACGCAGTGTGAGCACAAGAGAAAAGAAGTGGAGGGAAGAACGGTGGTCTTTGTCTATTTTGGCGCGCAGGTGTGCCCAGGCGGGGCCTTTTCCCTCCAAAAAGTGGGTGCTGGCAGATTCCCTTTTCTTTTCCTTTTTTTGTGTTCTGGAGCGGAAGTGTCCGTTTGCTAGTTGTAAAGTCAGGCTCTGACTTCTCTTCTTGATGTTAGAGGAGCCGGTTCCGTCAACCACACCCCGTCCATTAAGAAGCAAGCCACTTGGGTTTATCCAGATGCCGATGCTTTCTCTCATCATGAGTGTCGTTTAGAATATTCTGCAAAACACGCCTTTTCCTGTTCACAAAAAGGCGGAGGATATGTCAAGAAGTAATTTTTTTGGTCAAGTGCTAGTAGGAAGAGGTTAGAGTTCTTTAGTGAAGCAGGTAAGAGAAGTGATGCTAGATCAAGTAAATTAAGGCATCTCGTAAGAACTGAGTAAGGACTGAGTCACAGACAACTACACAATCTACAATGCATTTTTTTGTAGGGAAGGTGTTCTGGGAGATTGGGCAATTGACTACGACTACAAGTGGACAAAACAAAATGGAAGCAAGATGTGCTTCTTTCTTTCCCCAATGCTCTTTCATGATTAGACCACCATTGATGCATCCAGTCAGGGCACAACTTAAGCTTTTGTTTGTAGGCTAGTTTCACCAGAAAACCATGCACACACTCTGTTTCTCCAACAAGACATACAACAGGATATTGGGCATACCTTCCCTTGGCCTTGCTCTTGTGCTGCTGGTCTGCTTAGGCTCTCCTGCCAGTTGCTGCACACAACATGAGGAGGCCTCCCTTCTCCAGTTCCTCTCCGAGCTCTCACAAGACGGCGGCCACTTTGAATCATGGCGGAATGGCACAGATTGCTGCAAGTGGGAAGGGATCACCTGCAGGCAAGATAGGACGGTTATCGGTATCTTGCTGCCTTCCAAGGACCTCGAGGGGCACATCTCACAGTCCCTTGGGATCCTCACCAGGCTGCAGTACCTTGATCTCTCTGACAACTCGCTGTACGGTGGTCTCCCGCTGGGATTGCTATCGTCCAGCAGCATTACTACCCTTGATGTTAGCTTTAACCAGCTCAACGGAACACTCCACGAGCTGCCATCTTCAACCCCTGGCAAGCCTCTGCAGGTACTAAATATCTCAAGCAGCTTATTTGCAGGACAATTTCCATCCACCACATGGAAAGCAATGGAGAATTTGATTGCACTCAATGCCAGCAATAACAGCTTTACTATGTCACAAAGTGAGCAACTATATTTCCAGGAGGACAGAGCCCAGTACTTATACAACATGTGTGTCATGAACAGTAATATACATCTAACACCCCCTCAAACTCATGGTGGGTCAACAACACTGAGTTTGGAGAGAAAGAACCCATGCTGCGCTCGAGTCTGTGCCTTCGTGAAGAAGTCCGCCAACTGTAACTCAGAGGGCACATAGTGAAGGGCAAGAAACTGGTCCTGCACAGCAGCACGCACAAAGGAGGCATCCACACCGATATGCTTGGTGAGTTCATGCTTCACCGGATCACGCGCAATGCTGATGACGCCTGTACTGTCAGACAATAGAGGAGTCGGTGCAGCAGCAGAAACACCAAAGTCCTCTAGTAACCATCGCAACCAAGTCACCTCAGCCGTCAACATGGCCATCGCTCTCAACTCAGCATCTGCACTGGAGCGGGAGACGGCAGTCTATTTCTTCGTCTTCCAGGCAATGAGGGATCCTCCAAGAAATACACAATAGGCAGACAGCGAGCGGCGATCAGAAGGATCACTAGCCCACGTAGCATCAGAGTAGGCCTGGAGCTGGAGAGAGCTGGAGCGAGGAAAGAAAAGGCGGCGAGAGATCGTGCCACGAAGATATCGTAGAACACAGAGCAGGTGACTATAGTGGACAAAGCTGGGAGCTGAAATGAACTGACTCAGAATGTGGACAGGATATGAAATATCTGGACGAGTGACAGCTAGATAGACAAGACTCCCAACAAGATGGCGATAGCGAGTGGGGTCTGTGAGGGGATCACCATCAGTAGCATGAAGCTGAATATTGAGCTCCATAGGAGTCTCAGCAGTGCGCTCATCACCAAGAGCAGCGCGAGCAAGAAGACCCTGAATATATTTTTCTTGGGAGATGAAGAAGCCATCAGAAGTCGAAGAAACCTCAATCCCGAGAAAATAGCGAAGTGGACCAAGATCAGACATCAGGAACTGCTCATGAAGGCGGGCCTTGACAAAGGCAATATACTCTGAGTCGTCGCCAGTAATGATCATGTCATCAACATATAAGAGGAGGAGCGTCCGACCACGAGGTGAGGCGTGGACAAACAATGCGGGGTCATGGTCGCTAGACGAGAAACCAGCGGCAGTCACCACTGAGGCAAAACGCTCAAACCAGGCGCGAGGGGCTTGCTTAAGGCCATAGAGGGAGCGCCGAAGACGGCAGACCATACCATCAGGAATAGAGTACCCCAGTGGTGGCTGCATATAAACCTCCTCACGCAACTCTCCATTGAGAAATGCGTTCTGGACATCAAGCTGAGACACAGACCAATTACGAACAGAAGCCACAGCGAGAAGAGTGCGGACAGTGGTCATGTGGGCTACGGGAGCGAACGTCTCATCATAATCGTGGCCCTGCTCTTGTTGAAAGCCACGAGCCACAAGACGAGCTTTGAAACGCTCCAGAGAACCATCGGAGCGAGTCTTGATCTTATAGACCAATTTGCATGTGATGGGACGAACACCAGGTGGAGGGGAAACCAAATCCCACGTGTCAGTGCACTCAAGGGCAGCAATCTCCTCAGACATCGCAAGCTGCCATTCAGGCTGAGCCATGGCATCACGGTAGGAAGTGGGCTCAGCAACAGCAGAAAGGCTGTACTGGGAAGGATAATAGCGATCAGGAGACCGTAATGAGGTCCGAGAACGAAGGTTATGAACCGGTGTACACGGCGACGGTGGCGCGCCGGAAGTAGAAGGCATGTCAGAGGGATCATCGTCAACACGCGGCCGACGAGTGTAGTGGAGAGGAAAGGGAGAGAGAGTAGTATGCACTGGAGAGGGAGGTGGTGAGGGAGGAGAAGAGGATGGTGTCGGTGGTGCATCGGGAACAGTGAGACTTGGCGGAGGTGGAGGTGGAGGAGGAACATGAGGCATGGAGGGAGATATGTCGGGAAGTATAAGGAAGGAGATATCCTCAACCGAAAAGGTCGAGGCAGTAGGATGCGGATAGTACGAACGAGACTCATCAAAATTCACATCACGGGAAATACGTAGCCGACGACTAACAGGATCCCAACATCGATAGCCCTTGTGCTCATCACTATAGCCAAGAAAAACACACTCCACGGACTGAGCGGTCAATTTGGTGCGTTCGCGGGGAGCAAGGAGAACATAGCACACACACCCAAACATGCGAAGAGCGGAGTAGTCAGGAGAGCGACCAGAGAGACGCTCCATAGGAATACCACCCTGCAAAGCAGCCGAAGGCTGGATATTGATGAGATAGGTGGATGCGGAGACAGCCTCAGCCCAAAAGTGGGGTGGAAGAGAGGCGGCGATCATCATCGCACGAGCCGTCTCAAGAAGGTGGCGATGCTTGCGCTCAGCAACGCCATTCTGAGCGTTAGCACCAGGACAAGAGAACTGGGCGAGAGTACCCTGTTCGGCAAGAAAACCACGCAACATCTGGGAGATATACTCACCAGCCGAGTCAGCACGAAAGACACGAATGGGCGTGGAAAACTGGGTGTGTACCATGACAGCAAATCGCTTGTATATAGGGAGAACCTCGCTGCGAGATTTCATAAAATAGAGCCAATAGCGATGGACACCTTTCGAATCGAAGGGAGCAGGGCCCCATACATCAGAATGAACTAAGTCGAAAGGACGCTGAGAGACTGACTCACTCGTAGGATAAGGTAATTGAGTCTGTTTGCCAAGTCTACAACCATTACAATGTAAAGATACATCGCCAGAGACAGACCCTAAGACACCTTGATGCACTAGCGAGGACAAGCGAGAGCCACATATATAACCAAGTCGATGATGCCACTGTTGGAAGGACGAAGAGGAGGAGGTAGCAAGAGCATGCGAGCTGGCGGGTGTGGTGGCAGCGGAAGGAACACAAAGCCAGTCAACCTCCCAAAGGCCCTGAGCCTCACGACGCCGAGGGCCAGCTCCAACTAGAACCTGGGTGCGACGATCCTGAACAGAACAAGAGTCGGTATCAAGAATGACACGACAGCCAGAATCAGCAAGTTGAGCAGCGGAAAATATATTCATGGTAAGACGGGGAACATGAGAAACACTAGGAACAGAGAAGGACGGAGTAGAGAGAGTGCCACGACTAGCAACAGGAAGAGGTGTGCCATCGGCAGTGAGAACATTGAGAGGAGAATCAAGAGGTCGAAGAGAGGACAGAGTGGAAGAATCAGAAGACATGTGAAAGGAAGCTCCAGAATCCAGAACCCACGGAGACGTACCTGACTGTGTAGGCGGTGGTGGCGGAGCAGCAGTAGTGGAAGCAGTCAGCGAGGCAACGGTGCCCGTCGAGGAAGAGCCTGATGAAGCCAGTATACGCTTGAGCCGTACAATATCCTGGTCAGTGAGTGACGGAGTCGCTGAGGGCACACGAGCCACAGGAGAGGAGCGACTCAGGTCACGCTGCTTCTTGAAGCAATCTGACTCTGGGTGACCAGGCTTCTTACAATAGCCACAGAAGATGCGAGGCCGGCCCGCTCCTGAATAAGGAGGACGCCCACCTGAAGGAGGACGCCCGCCCACCCCCCCTGAAGGAGTGGGTAGCAGCGGTGGAGCAGACGACACAATGGCTCGGGCAGCTAGCACAGTGGGAACCGCAAGCAAACCAGCAGAACGGAGGCGTGTCTCCTCAGCTCGGACCTCTGTAAGCACCACTGATATAGGAACACGACCACGGGCAAGCAGGTGAGCACGCCGAGGCTCAAACTCGGGACGGAGGCGAGATAGGAACTCATGAACAAGCTGAAACTCCAAATCGGACCTCACTGTCTGACAGCAGCGACAAGTACCACAAACAACAGTCCTCAGAGAGTCAAGCTGACGCCAGATGGCAGAGCACTATGTGTAGAACTCATCAACAGTGGAATCCCCCTGCTGAAGATCATGCTCCTGACGCACTACAGATAGGTAGAGAGCATCACCAGAGGGCTGATAACGCTGACACAGATAAGTCCACATCGCAGCAGCAATGCCCAATCCCATAAACTCAGAAGCAAACTGGGGTGGAACACTAGCAGTGAGGACAGCAGCAGCACGAGCATCATCATTGCACCACTGAGTGTAAACAGACAGAGGATCCCGATAAAGAGAGAGACTCCGAGTAATCCGATACCTGCTGGTCGTAGGCTTCAACTGCAAGATCATCAGCATCCTTGGCGGCAGCACGATCAGCCTCAGAAGCATCAGCGGCAAGAGCGGGTGGCACCGGTGGAGAAGGAGCCACAGGAGCAACGGGGCACGGCGAACAGGAGACCTCGTCAGAGAGAACGCCCCACAACAGGAGGCCGCGCATGTGGATGCGCATAAAGCCCACAAACTCTGCATAGTTGGTGCCATCAAAAATCACGGAGCACCGAGGAACAACAACATAGCCCGAAGAAGACATGACGGGCTACTCTGTTTTTTTTTGATTTTTTTGATTTTTTTTGAAAGTCAACTATCAGGAGAGAGAAAACAGATCGAGCAGCGGAGCTCGACCGAACCAGCCCGATGCGAGCGGACGGAGCACCCCGTCTCTGGGCGGAACAGACTGCCGGAGCGGCGGCGGCCGGAGGGCCGGCGGCCGGGGCAGCGGTGGCCGGAGTGCCGGCGGCCGGGGCAACCGCGGGATGGCCCGATGCGGCCGCGGCGGCAGGCCACAGAGAGCAGGCCGCAGGAGGCTGTGGCGTGCTCGCGTCCGGAGAGCAGGAGGCGGTGGCGGACGGCGACGAGCGGCAGCAGGCCGTGGGAGGCGACGACGGACGGCGACGAACGACGACGGGCTGCAGCTGGCCGTGGGAGGCGGCGACGGGCTGCAGCAGGCCGAGGGAGGCGGCGGACGGCGACGGCCGGCAGCAGGCCGTGGGGACGGTGGCGGCCGGGAGCGCAGGTCGGCCGGCAGCAGGCCGTGACGACGGCGACGGTGGGCTACGCGGAGTTGCAACGCGCGGGGAGGAGAGGAGAGCAAAACCTGTGCTTTGATACCATGTCACAAAGTGAGCAACTATATTTCCAGGAGGCCAGAGGCCAGTACTTATACAACATGTGTGTCATGAACAGTAATATACACCTAACATACTAGGCGGATACCAACTCTATTCTGCAAAACCTCGCCATCCCACGCTGTGCTTGATCTGTGTTTCAACAAATTCAGTGGCAGCATCCCCCAGGACTTGGTGATTGCTCCGAGCTGAGAGAGCTCAGGGCCGGGTATAACAACCTCAGTGGTAGACTCCCAGATGAACTCTTCAATGCAACCTCGTTGGAATACCAGTCTTTCGCAAACAATGGATTATATGGAGTTCTTGATACTGCACGCATATTCAACCTCAGAAATCTAGTAACCCTTGATCTCGGAGGGAACCAATCAGTGGAAAGATTCCAGATTATATAGGTCAACTCAGGAGATTGGAGGAGTTCCATTTGAACAACAACAACATGTCAGGGGAGCTGCCATATGTTCTGAGCTACTGCACAAATATTTTAACAATTGACATGAAGAGCAACAAACTCAGTGGAGAACTTACCAATGTCAATTTCTCCAACCTGCCCAATCTGAAAACTTTAGATCTTTGGACCAACAACTTCACCGGTACAGTTCCAGAAAGTATCTACTCATGCAGTAATCTGACAGCACTGCGGCTATCTAACAACCACCTACATGGTCAGCTCTGATCGAGAATAGGCAATCTGAAGTATCTGTCCTTCTTGTCACTTGGTAGAAACAATTTCACAAACATCACAAATGCGCTTCAGATCATTAAGAGCAGCAAGAACCTTACAACCCTGCTTATTTCTTTCAATTTCAGGGGAAAGCTCATGCCAGAGGATAACACTACTGGTGGCTTTGAGAATCTTCAGGTTTTGGACATGGATGGTTGCCAATTATCTGGAAAAATACCTCTATGGATATCAAGAGTGACAAAACTGAAGATGCTAATTCTAAGAAGCAATAAACTCACTGGACCAATACCGGACTGGATCAACTCCTTAGGCCGACTCTTCCATATAGATGTGTCAAACAACACTCTTACATGAGAAATCCCATTAACATTTACGCAGATGCCAATGCTAAAATCAAATGACAACACAACTCATTTGGACCCAAGGGTCTTTGAGTTGCCTGTTTATACGGGCCCATCACTTCAATACCGTGTGGTTACATCTTTCCCAACAATGTTGAATTTGAGTAACAACAACTTCACAGGTCTGATTCCCCCACAGATTGGTCAGTTGAAAATGCTTGTTGTATTTGATTTCAGCTTCAACCAGTTATCTGGACATATCCCCCAATCAATTTGTGACCTCACAAACTTGCGAATGCTAGACTTGTCCAGCAACAATCTCACAGGTGTTATCCCAGCTGCATTGACCGCCCTGCATTTCCTTTCAGCATTCAACATTTCAAGCAATGACCTAGAAGGGCCTATTCCATCTGGAGGCCAGTTTAATACATTCCAGAATTCTAGTTTTGATAGGAATCCAAAGTTGTGTGGGTCTATGCTCACTCACAAATGTGGTTTAGATTCAATATCTCAGTCCATCAGAAAAAAACGAGATAGGAAGGTTGTTTTTGCAATTGCATTTGGTGTGTTCTTTGGAGGCATTGCAGCTCTAACGTTACTGGCATGTCTCCTTGTCTCAATCAGGAAGAAGAGTTTTAGGACAAAAGATAGAAGGGAGAGTAACGGAGAAGTTGAAGAAACTTCATTCTACTCTAGTTCAGAGCAAACATTAGTGGTGATGCAGATGGCACAAGGCAAGGGTAAAGAAAACAAGCTCAAATTCAATGACATTTTGAAAGCTGCAAACAACTTTGACAAAGCGAACATCATTGGATGTGGAGGTTATGGATTAGTCTACAAGGCAGAGCTGCCTGATGGCTCCAAGCTGGCAATCAAAAGCTCAACGGTGAAAAGTGTCTGATGGAAAGGGAGTTCAGTGCAGAGGTTGATGCACTCTCCATGGCACAACACGAAAATGTTGTACCGCTGTGGGGTTACTGCATCAAGGGAAACTTAAGGTTTCTCGTATATTCCTACATGGAGAATGAAGCCTGGATGATTGGCTTCATAACAGGGATGATGATGTTAGCTCATTTCTTGACTGGCCGACTCAGCTCAAGATCGCACAAGGAACAAGCCTGGGACTTTCTTATATCCATGAAGCCTGCAACCCACAAATTGTGCACCGAGACATCAAGTCCAGTAATATCCTACTGGACAAAGAATTTAAAACTTACGTTGCAGATTTTGGGCTAGCCAGATTAATCCTTCCGAACAACACTCATGTTACAACTGATTTGGTCGGCACTATGGGTTACATTCCTCCCGAGAACAGGCAAGCATGGGTTGCTACGTTAAGAGGTGATATGTACAGTTTTGGGGTAGTCCTGCTTGAGCTGCTTACAGGGAGGCGACCTGTTCCGGTCCAGTCTATGTCAACAGAACTTGTCCCATGGGTCCTACAGATGAGGTCCGAGGGCAAGCAGTTTGAGGTCCTGGATCCAACGCTTAAAGGAACAAGGTATGATGAGCAAATGCTGAAGGTGCTTGAAACCGCTTGCAAGTGTGTTGATCATAATCAATTCAGGAGGCCAGCTATCATGGAAGTAATCTCTTGCCTGGACGGCATAGACGCTGCCCTGCAGACATAAAAGTTAGCCAAGATTGGATGGATTCCACAAGATATGCATTAGCTTACATGTAGGTTTCCCAGCTCAACTTACTACTGATTAGCCTTACAGTTTTTTTAGAGCACCCAACAGATTGTCATTTCGAACTTGATGTACTTTTCTAAGAAAGTTGTTTTCATTATTAAGCATTATTTATGCTCAAGCTTCCCAAGAGTGGAAAAAATAATAAACAAGTAAAACGGTTGCCTTATTTTCTCAGTTAAAGAGTAAAGTTGCATTCAAGTGCAGATGCTGTACTATATGCTCTATCAGCTGTTTGCTTCAGATTAACTGATTTACAAACCACCAGAGTTTGAGTTGGATTGGTCGATACTACAGTCTGCAGATGTTTGGTCCACCCATGAATTGAATGGATACGAGAACACAATACAACTACGATGTTTAGAATGTCAGTAAATCACCGTTCATAATAGATTAACATTATATGCCGCAACTAAAATCACCGTCTACATTGAAGTATTTGCTTGGTGAAGAAACCGGTAAGATCCCGCTAGCAATATTGCTCAATTAACAACTAGTTCAACTTATATTGGCAACAAAGGGATGAAGAACTAAGGAGGAAGAAGGAGAACCAGGCAACAAAACGCAACACAGGCCTAGCCAAGCCTCGGCCAAAGCCGCCTTTCCGTCCGGTTCCAAGCCAACTCCCGCGGTGGCCGCTCGGCTGCTATATATGCCTCTCTGTCTTTCTGAATCTCTCTCTCTCTCTCGTATGGTCAGTCCTCTCACAGAATCTTTCTCAGCTTGTCGGTCAGTCCACCTACCATGTTTCATGCATTTACCCTCTCTCATATA
This sequence comes from Poa pratensis, assembly GCA_947311845.1. Classification (NCBI taxonomy): domain Eukaryota; kingdom Viridiplantae; phylum Streptophyta; class Magnoliopsida; order Poales; family Poaceae; genus Poa; species Poa pratensis. Next base: position 130,205,801 of record CAMZMU010000041.1, on the reverse strand, counting down.
CTTATTCCAATGCAAACCTTTGGCAGGTGCTCTGATACCATGTTAGAATAGTTCTATCAACCAACTATCCCAAAAGACCAATCTGATAGGAAGTGGTGATATGATATACTTAACACCCCCCTTCACACCCGACATGGGTGTGGAAGAAGAAAGCAGCCCTCCACACGTGTGGATAAATGGCTGATGAAAGTGCGGGGGTTGAGACTCGAACCTGAGACCTCGTGCTCTGATACCATGTTAGAATAGTTCTATCAACCAACTATGCCAAAAGACCGATCTGATTGGAAGAGGTGATATGATATACTTAACAAAGACAATTAATCTACCTTACCGGAATTATATCAAACTGGGTGGGAGGGAGATAATTCATAATAGTATAGCAAACAAGAATGCAATCTTGCTTGAAATGACTCTTAACTAATGCCAACTCTTGACAAGCTTGCTTGCTGACCCTCCGCCTCTCTAGCGCCGGCGGCCATGTTGCTTCTCTTGCCGGCCATCACTCTACTGTCGGCGACCACCTCATCATCCCTCAAAACTAATAACGGATATGTTCTCGAACAAAACTTTCAGAGGATTCTATCAAAACAAACTTTCAGAGGATAACATGGAATAAACAAAGCTAACATGGTTTCCTCTCCAGAGTCGCTTTCATATGTTTTTAAGCTTACATGGTTTGTTGGCAATTTACCCTCCTACTATGTGCAGTCAAAGCGAGTCTGCTGACTGCCGTTATTGCCTACAAAAAAAAGATTACATTAAGTTACAAAAAAAAATACAACTGAGTCTGAATGTTAACTAACAATAATCAATCATACACTTGGACAATCTTGTTATTTACTGCTAGTAGGCCCAGCAATATATAGCATGATTGGAATATTTTCATCACCTAAAGAACAAGCATAAGTGAGGGAGCTAAGAATAGGCTTCAAAGGCACATGGTGTATGTATGGTAAAACAGCGGTTCCTAACACACACACGATGCAACACAAGCGATAATTTTAGCAAGGTATTTTATGATGTCTGATGCATCCATGCATGGCTATGTCTGTGTTTGGATCGACCTGCAACCTAAGAGCGATTTTGGTTTCATCATGCATCGGTTCTTTCGAACAAGGGACCAGAACACCCTGCTCTTTACATTTTGTATCTGACGAAATCCCATACTGCCACGAATAAAAAATTTCAGCAACATGAGTATACTAGGTAATGGTAAATCCACCGTTATCACGCCTTTTTGTCACATCTCTAAAATGACATTTCAAATATATGTATAATCTGAAACCACAGCGATCACCTAAGGAAACTGTATGAGAAATGACAGGGTTTGTGAGGACATCTTGCATACCATGTAAGGAAACAGTTTCACCTACCAACCTACATGAAGAAACAAATCTAGTTGTGTAAATACTGCTTCAAACTAAGCAAGTGGACAAGTAAAACATATACTCCCTCCGTTCGAAAAAGGATGTCACAAAAATGGTCTATCTATAGTTCATTTTTGTGACATCCTTTTGCGAACGGAGGGAGTAGTTCCTTGCATCAACTACTTATATTCTTTTATCATTGGTGTTTCCTTTCTATGGCGGAAAATCAGGAATTAGAGGAAGAGTTCACCTTGGAATCCAAACTACATAGATCCGGCGGCATCTCATCAGCACCATCAAGCGATACTTCTGCACCTGCGCGATGTAATTCAGTCGTTCAGAACTTCAGATGGTAGTAGGAGCATCGCGTTTTTGTTTGACTAAAGTAACTAGACATTGTCAGCTATTCAACGAACTGGGTCTCGCTTCAGCTGAAAATTACACATACACGGGCGGACGGCGAGGGGCGGACGCCGGGGATGACCTCGAACCGCTTGGGCACCGGAGGCCCTAATATTTAAATCAGGTAAAGGGGAATCCTTACAGCAAATGTCATATATCCATAGTTCCTATTTAGAGGGAAATGAAGTGCACCAATTATTTGGTGGGACCTAGTTATACTTCTACACATTAATTAAATATCTATGACTTCAATTTAAATTATGCTTGGTTAAGAAATTTTACATTAAGATAAGATAAGTAAGAAATGACCTGTTCATAAGATTGCTTAGAAATGAACATTCACATATTTTGCAGAGCTTTTTGTGATTCTGCTACTTGACCAGTATATTTTATTGATATTGTTTGCCAGAGTTCAAACGACTTTACATTCAATGGAAACAGTAAATATTATTGACCGAGCACACAAATTCTAGGATGGTCGTAATAGCTTTTCGCATCCTATACCGTGTCAATATCGGCTGGCGAATGTCTGAGTGCTCTGGCGAGCGGAAGGGCGCCGGTGGCGCGCCCGCGGCGCCGCTAGCCGGGCGCTTCTGGAACTGCTCGACGGAGGCTGGGATGGGAGAGGGGATCGGAGGGCGCCGCCGGAAAACTCTAGCGCCGCCGGCGTGGGATGGAGGCTGCTCGGGATCTCGTTTCTCTCCTCTACGTGATCTGAGAGCCGCTCCGTCTGGTTTGGACGACGACAGGGTTCCAATGGAGGCGGCGGAGGAGGTGTTATCGGAGGTGTGGGAAGTTTCTCGGGATGACATCCGTCGGCCGGCCATGACGGAGGACGAGATTGAGACGGATTTCTGGGAGAAGATCAGATTCCCCTCACAGGAGTCACAGTTCTGGGAGAAAGCTTCCTCCTTGAGTTCTGATGATCCGAAAGGTACATCTCCATCTTCTGTGTGCAGGTCTACTGAGATGCCGGTGCTGGATGAGGTGGTTGCGCCAGAGTTGGGGGCCAAGGCGCCGCCAAGAAGGCCGCTGCGACGACCTCCGGTGCGGATGGGGTGGCGTGGTCCTCTTCCTCGCCCTCGGATCACACCACCGCCATGTCTAGGCGATTTCCTACCGGAGTTCCCACCGCCTACGGTGGCTCGGGAAGGAAGCGGCTCGCCGGCGGGGACTGCTGAGGGCGGGCGGACGCCGATCACGGAGTCGAGGGCGGAGAAAGCGGATCCTAAAATTCAAACTCCACCCTCACCGACAGGTGGGCCCAACTTGCATGCTGCTGTGGGTCGTCGATCTCCGTGGGCGCATCTGGGCCTTTGGTTCGAGGGGTTATGGAGGGTTGACCAGGTCCGCCCTAGGCCATCTCCTACCTCTCGATCGCCAGGAGCGCGAGAGACTACGCCGCCCTCCCGTTCGACATCCTCCTCTTCAACCTCGTCTGTGCCGGGCTCGAACGTGTGCCGCACGCTGACCAGATCATTCGCCGAGGTAGCATCCGTGCTTTCTCCCATGGCTGCTCCTCCGCCGGGCTATGGGGGTCCGCCGACTTGGATCCCGGCGGCGGCTGCTGGCGCGCAGGGTCGCGGGGGTGGGGTGGTGTTTGGTACCTCGGCCGGCCCTCCCACTTTCGCCCCACGACAGCATGGTGCGGCACAGCAGGCCCCGGTCGCATCGGCTGCTCCTCCTCCGCCGGCGGGATTCGCGTTCGGTGCGGCTCTAGTTCCGGCTCCGAAAAGAAAGAAGAAGAAGAAGAAGAAGAAGAAGAAGAAGAAAAAAATAATGCGACTGCAGGGCAGGCGCAGCAGCAAGCTACTATGCCCGTGATTGGGGCTCAACTTCAGAATCAGCAAGCTGTCATCGGGACGGGTATGCAGGTGCCTCCGGGTGTGGTACAGCCGACGGCCGTCCCTGGGATGCCAGCTCCGGCTACTGTGCAAGTAGCAGTCGTTGCTGATGCTGTTGTGCAAGGGGCCAAGACGACGAAGCCGTGGTGTTGGAAATGTGCTGTGCATACTCATGCCACAAAAGACTATCCTGTTAAGCACTACTGTGTAATCTGTGATAACTCGAAGCATCCGACACCCATGTGCCCCTCTCTGAAGCTTCCAAGGCCCTCGGTCCTTGACATGGGTATGCCTATCGGGTACCCTACCATGAGGGTACCTGGTGCACGTATCGACTAGGCCCAACTATCAGAGCCTACATGAAGCCCATGAAGGGAGGCCCACGAAGATGGAGTATCCTCCAAGTTTGGCGAAGCAATAGTCGGTTTAGGTTTCCTTACTTGTAAATCGAGTCGGTTACGAACACCCGAGACCCAGCCTATTATTTAAGGACTGGGAGGGCCATCGAACCAGACAACGAACCACCAGAGCCACAAACCCTAGCGAGATCGACATCTCGCCGGGATCCTTGTAACCATCATATTCACAAAGCAATAACAGACAGGCAGGACGTAGGGGTGTTACCTCCACACGAGGGCCCTGAACCTGGGTAAAATCTTTGCCCTGCTTGTCAGCCGACGATACTTCCAGCTCTACCACGTTCTCTCCCCCATATTCATAACCTAGGGACCTTAACCATGGGTCTTGATGAGTCTACCCCTCGTCAAGTGGCGCCGTCTGTGGGAAAGAATAGCGCTGGACTCGAAGTTTCGCCGGTCCCAACAGCAAACGGCAAATCGCCGATCACACCAGCAAACGGCAACTCGCCGATCTCATCTGCAAACGGCAACTCGCCGGCCATGTCAGCAAACAGCAACTCGCCGATCCAGGCGACACACGGCGACTCGCCGATCCACTCGAAAAGCGGCAGCCTGCCCGCTTCACCCGCAAAAAGCGCATCTGCTCTTCCAATGAATTTCAATCCGCACTCGCCGGAGCTTCAGGAGGCGTTTTCTGGCCTTGAATCAGGTTTGAGCTTAACTGTTGGAGCATTCAATTTTTTCGTAAACAATCTTGGCACGCAGGACTCGACAGATCCGCAACAACCGGTGCTGGGTGCACTCGAGGCTCCGTCGACTGCTCTCGCCCCATCGTCGATTCCTGAAGCCTGCTCGCCCGCAACAACCATGTCGACCGGCGAGCTCGATAGGTTCATGATGACGGAACTCCAAGGCGAGGAAGCAGAATCAGCATACAACACAAGCAACATCGACTTCAACCTACCACTCGACGAGAGTTTCGACTGCGGGATCTCCCTCGATGACTTCTGAGCCCGCGATTCATAACGACAACAACGTCGACTCGGAGATCTTCACCAACACCAACCTCGACTCAGAAATCCGTAATGGCTTCGCCAACACCGAGATGAGCATAGGTGATGAACATCGACAACGAGATTCGCCTCGAAGATCTACTCGATGAACACTGGCTCTGACATGAGCCTCGACGGCGACGTCGAGTCCATGACTGGAATCGACAGCACATACACCTGTCCTCGGGTCACGCCCCATCAGGTCTACGTGGCCTTCACCGCAGAATCATCCGCAGACGCTGCCGCTCGCAGGCCTGCACAATTCCCATGCACGGTAACCATGCCGGATGGGGTCACAACCTTGACAATCACGGAGGAGATGGCAGCAAAAGCAGATAAAGTCATAAAGGAGTGCACAATGATGCCACCAAATCCACCCCAGAGGAGATGTTGACCTTCCAGTACTTCAACTGGCAGGAGTCAATTCGACTGCAAAACTACCGAGCGACGCTCGAGGAGCGCAAAAGGCAAGCCAGCCTCTCGAGTGCCCGACGAAGGGAGCAATCCCTCGGGTCCACACAGCAACCAACCCCTCGACCTAGGTCGCGGTTGGCAAGCCTTCCAGAACATGAAAGGGTAGCAATCACCCGTAACCTGTCGTTCATGACAGAGGACGCTAACGGAATCCCAGTGCCCAAAACTGCTGCGGGTGCATTATTCTCCGTAGGTGCTTACCTCAAGGCAATACAACCTCCGGCGAATGACCCTAACGCAGCCCTGCATCGCCAACAACTCAAATCGCTAGCTCTAGCGGCACAGGCTATGCAGCCAGAAGACAAAACTCCAGCAAGGATCGCGATCGCGACATAGTCGACTCACGACACGCAGCACATCATCGCAGTGGTCGCAGCCACCACTCGGATGAAGGAAGGAGAAGCACGCGCCGGCACAGGTCCAGCAGAAGCAGATCTCGAAGATCCTATAGCAGCGATTCATACTCTGATCGCGAACCAGAGCCATGCGGAGCATTGTGCTTCACTCGACGCATCCGTGAGACGCGGATGCCCAAACGGTTCAAGTTGACAGGCGAACAACCCAAGTACAACGGTCGCCAAGAACCTTCTGGGTGGCTAGAAGATTACAGACTCGCCGTGGCATGCCAGCGGGCACGAACACCACGGCGATGCAGTACATACGACTTATGCTCGAAGGAACTGCCCGCGACTGGCTCAAATCACTCCCTCCATCATCATATGACTCGTGGGATGATTTCCGCAGAGACTTCATCAAAAACTTCGAGCCTCTGTGTGAGCGCCCGAAGACATTCGAGGAATTAAGGACATGTACTCAACGATCAGACGAGTCGTTGAGATCATACATACGGCGGTGGACCGAAATACGCAATTCGGTTGGCAAAGTGTCAGAAGACAGGGCCATGGATGCCTTCATACAAGGTCTCGCCAGGAAGGACTTCAAAGAGGCACTTGGTCGTGAAAAGCCAACCTCCCTGGCTGACCTCATCAAAGTTGCGACTGAGTGGGCAGATGGAGAGGATTCTGTACGCAGATCCCGTGCTTCCCCAACACGCGACAACTACGAAAGCGGCAGTCGAGCCGCAGAGATTCATACAGAGAAGATCGCAGGCGTAAACGTTCCAACGTCCTTACGACGATAACAGACCCGAGTTCATGGCGGCTGGATACACACAGCCAAAGGAGGACCAAGATAGAAGCAATCGACGCTCGGATGATCGACGGACAGTCGAGATCGCGAGCAGCGGAGCGACAGCTACAAAAGGCAAGAATGGCGCAAACGTAGCGACGCAAAACCCGAGCGGTCATTCGAGGAAAAGATGGACGACTGGTGCAGATTCCACCTCTTCAAGGGGGACGACGGAAAACTACGCTCCAATCACACCCTAAGGAACTGCAGGGAATTCGACCAAATGGCGACTGACTATGTGATACGACTCAAGAGGAATGGCCCAGCACCTGCTCAGCCCATGCCTGCACCCGTACCACAGCCGAACGCTGTGCCCGCTCTCATGGCGCCACAGCCGCCACCGCAACCCCACCACAGCCTGCTCCAGGCGCAAACCTCGCAGGTGCCATACAACCTGTACTACGGGCGGAAGATGATCAATATCCACAGCCCCACGGGCAGATGTACATGATACAAAAGGGTCGCCCCTCTAACAGGCAGCAAAAGCTAATCACTCGACAGGTGAACATGGCTGTCATGGCACCTCCAGCCGTGCCGAATTTCTGAAGGGATCGGAAACCATCATAAGCTTCAGTCGAGAGGATCATCCCCAGCTGTAGTTCGACCAGGGCATGCGCTCTGGTACTCGACGCGCAAATAGGAGGCTACGCCATGACCAAGGTCTTCATGGATGGAGGCAGCGGCATAAACATCATCTTCGCGGACACGCTCCGCAAAATGAACAGGTCAGTCGAAAACCTCCCAAAATCTTCAAATACCTTCCACGGTATCGTTCCTGGCAAAGCAATTAGCCCAGAAGGCACCATACAACTCGACGTTACGTTCGGGGACAAGCCACTTCAGGACAGAGTCGATTGAGTTCGAGGTCGTCGACTGGAAATCACAATACCATGCTATTCTTGGTCGCCCGACGTTTGCTCGATTCATGGCGGTGCCACACTATGCGTACCTCACGCTGAAGATGCCAGGACCAAAGGGAGTCATCACTGTCCGTGGAAACTTTCAAAGGTCCGATGCTTGCGACCGCGAGTTCAGCAAAATCTCCGAGATGTTCGGGGTGGAGGAATCACTCGCCGACTTAGCGATTACCAACGACCGCACACTCCTTCCGGCATAAGAAGTTGGCAGTCGACAGATCCTTCAATGCTACAAATGACACAAGGTCGCATCAGGTGCACCCGACCGATCCGTCCAAGACAGTCAACATATCTTCGAGCCTGCCTATCGCATAGGAAGGCGCGCTCGTCGAATTCCTCCGTGAGAACTGGGAAATATTTGCGTGGTGTCCAGCCGACATGCCAGGTATTCCCAGGGAATTCGCCGAGCACTCTCTCCAATTGTTTCCAGATGCAAAGCCAGTCAAGCAAACGATGCGTCGAATCTCCGGCCCAAAGCGAACCGCAGTCGAATCTGAAGTCGACCGGTTACTCGCAGCAGGATTCATTAGGGAAATCAAGAAATCACAATGGGTGGCCAACCCCGTACTCGTAGAGAAGAAGCATACAGACATCCTTCGGATGTGCGTGGATTTCACAGCGCTGAACAAGTGCTGTCCAAAGGATCACTTCCCGCTACCCCGATCGACCAGATCGTCGACTCCACCGCCGGATGCGCACGACTCTCCTTTCTGGATGCTTACTCAGGTTATCACCAGATAAGGATGAAGCAAGAAGACGAAGAAAAAACGGCGTTCATAACCCCACTCGGGGTCTACTGCTACACAACTATGCCCTTTGGGCTAAAAACGCGGGTGCAACATACCAGCGCATGATGCAGGACTGCCTCAAAAAGCAAATTGGACGCAACGTCCAGGTCTACGTGATGACATTGTCATTACCACAAGGGAAGAACGCACACTACTCGACGATTTGAGGGAGACGTTCGCAAACCTCAAACGCTTCCATATCAAGCTCAATCCTAAGAAGTGTACGTTCGGCGTTCCAGCCGGGCAGCTCTTAGGGTACCTAGTCTCTGCCGTGGAATCGAAGCAGACCCGAGAAAATACAGGCCATCCTCACATGCAAAGGCCTTCAAAGCTTCATGATGTGCAGAAACTAGCAGGACGAGTAGCGCGCTCAGTCGATTCATCAGCAAACTGGGTGAAAAGGCTCTACCATTCTATCGACTGATGAAGAAGGCGGACAAGTTCGAGTGGACGCCAGAAGCTGAAGCAGCCTTCACAGATCTCAAGCGGATCCTCACAAGCCCTCCATCCTCGTCGCACCTAAGGAACGGGAACCACTCTACCTGTATGTCTCGGCTACAAACAGGGTGGTGAGCACCGTACTGGTAGTCGAACGCATGGAGGAGGGGCACATCCAAAGCATACAACGTCCAGTCTACTACCTGAGCGAGGTTCTCTCCATATCAAAACAGCGGTACCCGCACTATCAAAAGCTGGCATACGCTGTATTCATGTCCTCAAGGAAGTTGACACACTACTTCACCGAGCATCCGATTACCGTGGTAAGTAACTCAGCAATCGGTGATATCCTCACAAACCCCAATGCAACGGGTCGAGTGGCAAAATGGCTCATCGAGCTGGCTCCAAGAGACATCAAGTACGAGCACCCGAAGGCTATCAAAGCACAAGTCCTACCCGACTTCACAACCGAGTGGATAGAGCCCAATTACCTGGAGCACCAGACGTGTCCAATTCCTGGACCATGTACTTCGATGGGTCCAAGAAACACGAAGGCGCAGGCGCAGGCGTCATCCTCATATCACCAAAAGGGGACAAGCTACGTTATGTTTTGCAGATGGGATTCAATACCCTCCAATAACGAGGCTGAATACGAGGCTCTGATCCATGGCATGCGGATGGCAAAAGCACTTGGGTGCACTCGATTGATGATCTACGGCGACTCCAACTCGTGGTGCAGCAAACAATGAAGGCCTGCGACGCAATCGCGGACAACATGATCGCTTATCGCGACCTGTACAACACACTGAGGGCAGCTTCGAGGCTGCGAGTTGAGGCACATAGGAAGGGAAAGCAACGAAGAAGCAGACATGCTAGCCAATCTTGGCTCAACTGGCGCACAAATTCCACCTGGTGTCTTCCTCGAGCGTATCGAACACAGATCTATCAAGGAGAAACGAGAGCCTCCTCCGTCGACTACGCCACCAAAAGCAAAATGCCTAGCACAGAGGACCCCCCTGTCGAGGTATTTCTCATTGAGCCAACCTGGACTCAACCTTTTCTGGCTTACATACTCCGTAGCGAGCTACCAGATGACATAACCGAGTCCCGACGCGTGACTCGAAGATCAAAAGCATACACCGTTATCAACGGCGAGTTATACAAGCGCAGCATATCAGGTATGTTCCAAAGATGCATCGCATTCGAAGATGGCCAAGCCATACTTCGAGACATTCATGCAGGTACCTGTGGGCATCACGCCAGCAGTCGATCACTCGTAGCCAAAGCCTTTCGCGCAGGGTTTTACTGGCCTACAGCACTCAAAGACGCGGAGGACATAGTCAAAAGGTGCGTCGGCTGCCAGAAATTCGCAACAAGGCCGCACGCACCCGCATCGGCGTTGAAGACTATACCGCTGGCCTGGCCTTTCGCCCAATGGGGGCTCGATATGGTTGGGCCACTCAAAAAATCATCGCATGGCGGGCATACTCACCTACTGGTGGCAGTCGACAAGTTCACAAAGTGGATCGAGGCGGTCCCCATCACAAATTCGACTGCTACTACGGCAGTCAACTTCATAAAGAGCATCATCTACCGCTTCGGTGTCCCAAACAGTATCATCACTGATAACGGCACAAACTTCACGGCTGAGGAGTTCAAAACCTTTGCAAAGAGCAGGACATTACGCTCAACTACGCATCCGTGGCGCATCCACAATCCAATGGCCAAGTCGAAAAGGCCAATGGACTTGTGACGAGTGGATCAAGAAGCGCCTCCTGGTGCCACTCAAAAGAGCTGCGGTGCTTGGGTCGAAGAACTACCATCTGTGCTATGGAGCCTACGCACAACTCCCAACACTTCTACGCAGTTCACCCCATTCTTCATGGTCTATGGTGCAGAGGCAATTCTGCCATCAGACGTAAGGTTCAATGCACCACGAGTTGAAGCATACAATGAAGACGACGCAAAAGAGCACTCGAAGACGCAGTCGACTACTCGATGAAGCGCGAGACACGGCCTTAGCCCGCACAGCTGTTTACCAGCAAGATCTCCGCAACTACCATAGCCGTCGACTGCGAACCAGGTCCTTCGTTGGTGACCTGGTTCTTCGACTAAGCAAAAGAAGGTGCACAAGCTCGCTTCCCCATGGGAGGGTCCCTTCATCATCACGGAGGTCCTTGGTGGAGGCGCATATCGACTGAAGCACGCGAAGACAGGCGAACTCTCTCATAATCCTTGGAACGTTGCGCATCTGCGCCGTTTCTACGCATAAAGTGCTCACACAATGTAATAGGCTATATGTCGGATGGCTGCAGGTTTCAGACGCGCTCTTTTCCTTACCAGGGTACCTAAGGGGACTGGAAGGTTTTTAATGAGGCGGCCTGCAGCCTAACATTCAAAAGAGGAATAAAATCAATGTTCCTTCGACTTCTTTGTGGTACTACTCGCATAATTCATACCTTAACCACACCCGAAACCCTCGGGGGCTGTGTTATCATCAAATGAGCTCTCGCTCTTGCAGAAACACAATGCCTTAGCCGCACCCGAATGCTCGGGGGCTGCGTAACAAGGATCCAACAAAGAACACAAAAACTCTGCAGCCGCACTCGAATACTCGGGGGCTGCACAGTCATTGGTTCACAACCAACCATATTTCACAAACCCCGCTCGACTGACTCGGGGGCTCGACAAAAAATCAAAGTATACAAACTATACAATATACAAAGAGTCAAAATTACACTCGGGGGCTGCTCCCTATACAAAAATTGCACTCGCAAACTATTCTAATCCTCAGGCTCGTCCTTTACGGGCAGCTCGGGACCGCAAAGCTGTTCGCGAGTGCACTCGATAAGTGTCTCCGCAGCTTGGATTGTGTCATCCAGGTCTTTTGTTCGAGAACCTCTCCGGCTGCAGGTGTCCGCAACACCAACTTGGTTTTCGACTACGCATATACGCCATTGCAGCGTTGGCTCCAATCACAAGTTTCTGAGACAGCAACTCTCGAATGGGATTTGTTTGGCGAAAGATGTTCAACACAGCACGAATCCCTTGCGGTTGTGGCCCCGAAGGAAAAAGAGTCTCGTTCAGGCGAATAAATGCTGCCCGGCATAACTCCAGCAGTTCAGCACTTCGCCAGACGCGATCCTTCAGGGTGGCGAGTATGCGGGCATGGTACCTATCAAGCCAAAAGTGTTGACGCCCAGTCGTAGGGTCGTCAACCACGCTATCCAGACGCCCTTCCACGCGAATCTTTTCAGCCTGGAAGCTGTCGACAAAGCCTACAAACACGGGCACACAGTCAGATCAAAAAAGGCAAAAGCTACGCAAAAAGCTTGTAAACAGAGCAAGACTCGAACTTACACTCGAGTTGCCTGTTCACAAGCTCCATCTCCCCGAGCACATAATCCTCGCGTTGGGTGGCCAACGCGGGTCTGGCCCTCAATCGACTCAGCTCAGCCTGGGCATCCTTCAGATCTTGCTCCATTCTCACAAATTAGCCTTCATATACTCCATCACCTTGGCATCATTTGCCACCTGACCCTGGGATCGGGTGGTGATTGGAGCCTGTGAGAGCTAGTCGCAGTACAGGTTCTCGTGACTGTTCAAAAGCATAATCACAAACACAAAGTTTGTGTCAGAAGCCAAACTCGTGTCATAAGCATACAACTCTTCGAGTGAAAGGCATTAGCAAAAGACTTGCATAAACAAGGAGCATAAACAAAGCGCAGACTCGCGCAGTTCAGAAGGTATCATTACAAGGCATAAAAAAACAAAAGGGCACAGCTACCCTAAACCTAAGACTTCGATTTCCTAAGCAGACGGTTGGCAGTCTCGAGTGCCCGGCGCTCCATGGTGTTCATAAAAACTTCGGCCAGTCGCGCGGCGGCTCGCTCACCCCCTTCAGGAAATGGGCTTCCCATCTGGCTTCTGAGGGAACGCAGACAGTGCTGCCTCATAGTCGCAAACCCATGTCCCATAAGAAGCTTGATGGTGGACTCGGATCCGCGTACCGTGTTGGCGCGAGCGAAACCCGCCATGGTGGAAGTCCCGGGGCCAAACACGTTGGCGAAGTCATCCACCGTCGACGGCATCACGCCAGTCGGGAACACCACTTGGTATACAGCGCCAAGCGTGCTCGTCGATTTGGCGAGTGCTTCTTTCGCCTGGTTGCATAGAGCGCCTAAGCCGCCCACAGCCTGTTCCAGCGAAAGATCTTCACTCGCCACGTCTGCAGAGGCCGGTGCGCCAACAGCTTCTGCACAATTCAAAACAGGCATAAGTCATTTTGCGACACTCAACAGTTATATCGTCCTATCAAAGGAGAAAAGATCACTCACCTCCCATGACCTGCGCGAGTGCCGCGAGCTGGTCAGCATATTCTCGTCGCGTGCAGCGGCTGAGTTGGTGGCGGCAGCCAACTCTTTCTTCGACTCTTCGCGCTGCGCGGCGAGTGCGTCTTCCAGCTCCTTCTTCTCGCCTGGCCCAGCAAATCACGTGCATTCAATACTCGACAAAATCAAGCATTGCAAAAAGAAAACTCACGACTGAGCCGCTCGAGCTCGGCGCGCATGGTGTCCCTCTCCTGCTCCACCTGGACATAAGCCTTGGCAGAGTCTGCCAAGGTGTGGTAGAAGGGCTGCAAAGCGCACGGATTCAGCAAAAATCCAAAATTCTCACAGACCTACAACTTAACGGGTCAAGCAAAAAGTTACTCACGTGGTTCATCCACGGCTCAGGAGCCGCGACTGATGTACCGACATCTGGAGTTGCTGCCTTGGCTGTCCAACGACAGCGTCAGTGGCCATTGGCTGGGCAGCCTCGTTTCCAGTCGGTGCAGACTTCGATTGCTCCAGGGTCGGAACATTTTCGACTGGAGGAGTCCCAGGCTGATTGTTTTCAGCACTATGGGCAACACAGCAAAGCAAAAAGATTGTGAGCATAAACATGCGACAGCACAAAAACTCTCATACTCAAAAACACACATACCTGTGCTCCTCGTCCTCCTCGTCTTCGGAGTCGCCAAAAATTGGTCCTCCAAAGGCTGGGGTGCCACTCGACTGAAGCGGAAGGGTCGAGCTTGTTGAGCACGCACGCAAAGGAGCGGCTTGGAAAACAGGTGGTGAACCCGATTCCTCGTCATCCTCCAAAACCTGCTCCTCGCGGGTGAACTTGCAGCAGAATGCGCCTTCTTGGCCAGTCGACGTCGCTTCGGTGGCGCGATATCGACTTCTGGTCAGAGGTGGCCTTATCTTCAGACTGGACTTCTTCTGCTGTTTCCTCCTCGACCTCCTCCAAATGAGAATTTGTGGCAGAAGGGATGGGTGAATGATCCCCTTTCGGGTCCACCACCTGTGCTTGTGTTTCTTCAGTCTCGCCATTTTCAGGCAGGGGGGAAGGGAGGCAGCAGTCGAGTGACCCTGCATAGCATACATCACAATTGCAAAGTCAGAATCAAAATCGCATATCGCAGAACATGCGAGTGACAAACTCTTCATTGCAAGCAGACTATAATACTTACATACCTCAAGCAAAGGGTTTTCCAACCCATATGGTGCAACAGGGCAGTCGACGTTGCAAGCGTCGCCTGTCGTCAAGTTGGTGATGTGCCGCACATGCGTCAGCAGCTCACTCCTTGAAAGCTCCTCTGGGTTCATTCGGGTGATGTCACCCGCGCCTTCATACTCCCACATGGGGTGCGCTCGGGCACGGATGGGCCACACCCGCCTCTTCACAAAGGTAGCGATCAAATGGATGCCTGTGACCTTGTCCAGCAGGCCTCCGATCCGAGCCAGCAAAGGGCTTGCTTCCTCCATTTCTTCGGCTGAGAGTTGGTGATCCCACGCCTTGGTCCTGGTGAAAGCAGCAGTCGAGAAAGGGGCGGCTGCATCCTGCTCGACAGTCGCATAAAACCATCCCTTCCTCCAGCCTTGAGCGGAGTCGACGGTCTTCAGACGGAAGTAGCGGGTGTCGCTGCGCACCTGGATTCCACAGCCGCCAACAGGGTAGGTGCGACCGCCTCCTCTGTTCGGCCGTACCATGAAGATGGCTTTCCACAGCGCCCAGCTGGGTGCGACGCCGAGGAAGCACTCGCACAGCGTGATAAAACACGCGATATGCATAATGCCATTTGGGGTGAGATCATGGATCTGCACCCCGTAGGCAAAAAGAAGACCACGAACGAAATCGTGGAGGGGAAGCGAAAAGCCCCTAGGCAAAAACTCCGCAAAACAAACACGCTCGTTGGCGCGTGGTTCGGGGAGTACCTCCTTGGGCGACGGCGCGCGGACGGCGAGCTGCTCCGCGGGTGGCAGATACCCCTGCTCGCGGAACTTGATCAGATGGGCGTCCTTGATGGTGGACTTCGCCCAGTCCCCGCTACCTTTCTTCAGCGCGGCGGACGCAGATGTACCCGCCACGGCCTTCTTGCCCTTGGCCGCATCAGTCGCGGCGGCGGCGGCAGCACCACGCTTCGCACCTCCACCTTTCGCCATTGCTACAGTGGAGGAAGTGTGGGGCAAAGAGCTTGGGCGCAGAGCAATGGAGGGGCAGTGCGAGGAAGGAGACGAGGGGCGGCGCAGGGAGCAAATGGCAAGTAAAAAACTTTGCCAGCGCCGTTCCCCCTTATTTACCACAGATCACAAAAACGATCGCAACCGTTAAAACAAATGCATACGCTCCACTATGCACGAGAATCCAGGAAACCATCATTACGCCCCGTGAAAATCGCGCCAGAATGGTCAAATCAAGTCCACGCGGCGTCATCCCTGGTCAGCTCTGCAGAAACGGGCCCACAAAACAGGGTCACGTCCTATCAAAGCCTCTCCAAGCACGCCACCGCTTGTCAGAGATAGCAGTCGCAAAATGCGTCACTGCTGACGTTGTTCTTTCTTTCACAACGGGCATAAAAGTCACTCGATGATATCTTCGGGTGGTTTCTCGCATACATCTTTGTTAGTTTTTTAGCAAAATGTCATAGAGGCCAGTCGACATTATTTCGACTGCAGCATCATACTCCCATCGGGAGCGTATCAAAAAAATTCTTTGACTACTATGTGCAGGATAAAAAGATTTTTGAGATTATCCTCTATTGCGAGCAATAAAGCACAATCTCGGGGGCTACTCCCATCGGGAGCGCTATCGCGCACCCGATAGAATAATGGCAAAAATATCAGTCGACGAAACACTCGACTGAGTTCATAAGCAAAATCACACTCAAAATATTCCCGAGTTGATCCGACGATCCTTGGATGCTGCATGCATAGTGCAAAGGTAAGACCCGCCGATCAGTCGAGCTGGGCTAAGGACCGCTCCAGCAGCGTTATCCTTAAATGTTCCGTGTCAGCAGACATGATGAATAATCCCCGACGGACGCGTTGGGTTGATTCAAAATTATACTGCAGTTCGATTCCGTAAGACCTCAACGGCTGTTTCAAGTCTGTCCAGTTTGTTCCAGATTCGAGTCCGGGACTCGAGTTTGATTGAAAGCTAGTATGGTTTTGCCACGAATGGTAGTTAACCGGCCCCGATCCGTCGTGTGTGCCGGGCCTGCTAAGCTAATATCCCTTGACTATCATAAGCAAAAACTCATATTCGATGAAACACTCGACATAGCTGACATGTGCTATTTCATAAGAATTCTAAATGCAGATGTAAAAAATGTATAACGTGCATGATGTATGAGTCCATGCCCGACTCTTCGAATCAGACAAGTACTCAGGGCTACTGACATGGGTATGCCTATTGGGTACCCTACCATGAGGGTACCTGGTGCACGTATCGACTAGGCCCAACTATCAGAGCCTACATGAAGCCCATGAAGGGAGGCCCACGAAGATGGAGTATCCTCCAAGTTTGGCGAAGTAATAGTCGGTTTAGGGTTTCCATACTTGTAAATCGAGTCGGTTACGAACACCCGAGACCCAGCTTATTATTTAAGGACTGGGAGGGCCATCGAACCAGACAACGAACCACCAGAGCCACAAACCCTAGCGAGATCGACATCTCGCCGGGATCCTTGTAACCATCATATTCACAAAGCAATAACAGACAGGCAGGACGTAGGGGTGTTACCTCCACACGAGGGCCCTGAACCTGGGTAAAATCTTTGCCCTGCTTGTCAGCCGACGATACTTCCAGCTCTACCACGTTCTCTCCCCCATATTCATGACCTAGGGACCTTAACCATGGGTCTTGATGAGTCTACCCCTCGTCAGTCCTCATGGCTGGTCATGGACATAAGGATACGATGTTCCTTCAGTTTCCAGATAATTTGTTCAAGGCTGATCTGATCCCCAATGATGTCCCGGTTGCTCTAGTGAAGGTGTTGGGGACGGCCGCCACCGCGAAACAAGTTGAATCTCAGGTGGCTCGGCTATGTCCCGCAAAGTCTTGGTGTTGGGAAGCGATTCCGAATGGCGTCGACTCCTTCACTGTTAACTTCCCGACTAAGGAGGATTTGTTACGCTTTGATGGTGTTGAGCTTGGGGTGCCTTCTCAGTCCACCAAACTCGTGTTCAGCCAATGGCAGCCAGTGGATGTGGAGCACAAGATGGAACTACAACAGGTTTGGGTTCATGTCACTGGTGTTCCAAACCCGATGAGGCATTTTTGGGGCTGTGGGCAGTTGGTTCTCTTATTGGCACCACTATTGATGTGGATACGATTACTCTTCGTCGCCGAGGTGTGGTTAGGATTTTGGTGGGCATGATGTGGACAGACTGTTTTAAAACTGATGAGGAAGGCAAGTTTATTAAGACTGATGGTGTGTTGTGTCTTAAGGGCTATGATTTCACCTTTCGGCCTGAGGGGAGGATTTCATTCCGGAGGCCAACTTTGTTCCGTTTGTTTGGCAACGCAAAGGAAATGGAGGCCCTGATGACAATGACTTGGAAGAAGATGGATCTAGTGACCAACCGGGGCATGGTGGTGGGACTGAAAATTCTTCTAGTATGGCTATTGATCCCAGTCCAGCTCCGGGTGGGGGTCAGCTGCAAGGTGCTCCCAGGACTCATGCTCTTGAGGGGATTGCTGTCACCCCCTTCAACCCAAACCCGTAGACACCTAGGGCGAAGGAGTTGCTGCGTCAGTGGAAGGAGGCTGCCATGCAGCGAAGCCTCCTGAAGGAAGCAGCGAGCGCGGGTGGCCCATCTGTTCTGGGTGACGGACTGCAGTTGGCTGGCCGCGCGTCCCAGCGGCCTGCAGACGGTGATGGGCTGGAGATGCTGGGCTGTGCCTCTCAGACGAGCACGGCGACGTCGGGCACCTCAGACGGTCTGCAGCCTTCTGTGGCTGCGCGGCCCGAGTTCGTTGGCGCTGGGAAGCTTCTGTCCGCCCACGAGCTGCAGCTAGCTCGGGTGGATGGTGGGCCGAGCCCCTTGGACCAGGCGGGTCTGACCCCGGGGACGACACTACGCCGCTGTCCGCCATGGTGCAGCAGTCTACCACGGACGTGGGGGTCAACTCGGAGGCTGCAGCTGAGCCAGTGTCGTCGTGAGACGTGCTGCTGGTGGGCTCTCTTGGATGTCCGATGACGGGCAACGTTGAGGGAAGCTCCACGACACACTGTAACACCGCGGTGGAGGATACTACATCAACCTTGTCCTCCCCCATGGTGAAAGCGGCGCAGGTGACATCGTCGGCTTCGGACACATTGGTTGAGGGGGCTGCTACATCGACTGTGCCTTCTCCCATTGTGTCTACGCCTGCGGGAGGTCGCCCGCAGTCTACGGTGGGCCCTAGACGTAGTGCACGTCACCTGTCTGCGAAGGATGGCGCCTCTGCGACGGATGAGGACTCGCTGGCCAAGGCGATGCGTCGCAAAGCGGCGGCGTTCTGTACAGCTATGGCCGGTACGTCCCAACAAAAGCATTCATTTTTGTCCTTTTCAACGTCTACTTTATCTTCTAAGTTGTCGGCAGTAGGCGTCAGTCTAGGCAGAAATGAAAAAGAGGTAGTGCTTTCGGCTAGTGTATTGAAACACGTCGAGTATGATCGTCGTAGGGTTTCTCCTAGGGATTCGAGTAAGCCGGTTATCTCACCTATAGAGGACGATGAGGCGAATGACACAATAGATGGACAGCTTCTATCACATCTTGTAGGAGAAGTAACCGAAGTGGATTTAGACGAGGACGGGCTGGGTTCTTTTGATGACCTATATGCCTCAGGCCGGAGATCTAAATCTGCTAAAAATATAAATAAAAAAATATGCGCAAAAACGCGAAAAAGTCAAAATCCCCAACGTTTTCCCGATGAATGGCATTTTTGAAAATAGCAGAGGTCTAGGCGACTTGGCTAAACATTTGAATATTGCGCATCAGGTACGGGATTATAAGTTGGTTTTTTGGCTATTTCGGAAACAGGTTGACGAGATTTTCCGAGCACTATCCTAGATCGCCTTTCAGGCGGCGTGGATTTTACTTGGCATTCTTGTCCTCCTCGTGGTAGATCGGGGGCATGCTTCTCGGCATTAGATCAGATACCATGGAGTTATTGGATGTTTCAGTTGGAGATTTTCATATTAAGTTCCACGTCTGTAACAAATCCGATAACTTTATTTGGAGTCTAGTTGCCGTTTATGGTGGTGCCCAAGAGGAATATAAGGCGGCTTTTCTTCGAGAGTTGGTTAACTTAGCTAAAGATAACCCTTATCCTATTATTATAGGCGGAGATTTCAATATGCTTCGATACCGACACGAGAAAAGCAGGGGAAGGTTCGATAGTCATTGGCCTCACTTGTTCAATAGTGTTATTGATAGCTTGTCCTTGAGGGAGGTTCATATGACTGGGAGACAATTCACCTGGGCGAATAGTCTTCCAGAGCCAACATACGAGAAACTCGACCGAGTGCTTATGGATTCCCGTTGGGAGGATAAGTATCCATTAGTTACGGTTCGTGCCTTGGAGCGTATTGAGGCTTTCTCGGACCATGCCCCCATATTCTTGTCTACTGGGACATTGATACCTCCTGCAAAGTCACAATTCAAGTTTGAATTAGGATGGCTGTTGCGGGACGGTTTCGATGATCTGGTTAAGAAGATATGGTCTCAGCCGGTTGTAGGCGCTAGCGCCGTCCAACGGTGGAATAATAAAATGCGAAACTTGCGTAAATTCCTCCGAGGATGGGCGAGGCATACAACTGGTATGTTAAAAAAAGAAAAGAGCGCCTGTGTGCTATCATTGATGAGCTTGATAAACTAGCAGAAGTACAAACCCTATCGGTACAGGAGATTGAACTAAAAAGTCAATCAAATATTCAGGTGGGACGTATGTTGCGGGAAGAAGAGCTTAAATGGTACCAACGGTCTAAGGCACAATTCATTCTGCAAGGGGATTCGAATACGAGATATTTCCACAATGTTGCTAATGGCAGACATAGGAAGAAACGTATTCACTCTTTGCACCAGGATGAGGGTCTAATCGAGGGACAGGACATGCTCAAAGTATATATTACAAGCTACTATAAAGGTCTGTTCGGGGCTCCGGAGGAAGGAAACTTCACTCTAGACGAGTCACGTACGGATGATATTACCCAAGTGACCCACGAGGAAAACAACCTGCTCATTGCTCCATTCTCTGAGGAGGAGATAAGCAAGGCGGTATTCCAAATGGATCATAATAAGGCACCTGGGCCTGATGGCTTCCCAGCTGAGTTTTATCAGCATTTTTGGGAGACCATTAAGTTCGATTTGTTAGAGTTATTCAGATGTTTGCACGCTGGACAACTAGAGCTTTTTCGCCTTAACTTTGGGGAAATCGTCTTGTTACCTAAGGTTCAGGTGGCTGAGAGGATACAACAGTACCGGCCTATATGTCTCCTGAATGTTAGTTTCAAGATCTTTACAAAAGTAGCGACCATTAGGTTGAATTCTGTGGCAGATCATGTGGTTAAGCCTACCCAAACTGCTTTTATGCAGGGGAGGAATATACTTGATGGGGTCGTGGTTTTACACGAGACCGTCCATGAGCTGCATACGAAGAAACTTAATGGTGTAATTTTCAAAATAGACTTTGAAAAGGCTTATGACAAAGTGAAGTGGCCATTTCTACTACAGACTCTGAGAATGAAAGGTTTCTCCGAGGAGTGGTGTGAATGGATCCGAAACTTTGTTGTAGGCGGAAGTGTAGCGATCAAAGTCAACGACGACGTTGGTCGCTACTTCCAAACTAAAAAAGGTTTAAGGCAAGGTGATCCTCTGTCGCCTATACTATTCAATATAGTGGCTGACATGTTGACCATCATGATTGAACGGGCAAAATTAGATGGCCAAATTGAAGGGGTAGTACCACATCTGGTTGATGGGGGACTTTCTATACTTCAATATGCGGACGATACAGTTCTTTTTATGGAACACGACCTTGAGAAAGCGACGAATCTGAAATTGATATTATCAGCATTCGAGCAATTATCAGGATTGAAAATTAACTTCCATAAAAGTGAGTTGTTTTGCTTTGGTGATGCTCAGGACGCAGCTGCTCAGTACGCCGAGATATTTGGCTGTGAGCAGGGTCATTTCCCTATAATGTATTTGGGTATATCTATACATTATCGGAAACTGACTAATGCGGAATGGAAGCATGTCGAGGAGCGTCTACAGGCTAGATTATCTAGTTGGAAAGGAAAATTACTGTCCCTTGGTGGAAGGTTGGTTCTCATTAATTCGGTACTCACAAACATGGTACTGTATATGATTTCCTTCTTCCAGTTACCAAAAGGAGTCTTGCAAAAATTGGATTACTTCCGATCAAGATTCTTTTGGCAAGGGGACGGAGAGAAAAAGAAGTATCGACTGGCTAAGT
This sequence comes from Poa pratensis, assembly GCA_947311845.1. Classification (NCBI taxonomy): domain Eukaryota; kingdom Viridiplantae; phylum Streptophyta; class Magnoliopsida; order Poales; family Poaceae; genus Poa; species Poa pratensis. The sequence goes on along the minus strand of CAMZMU010000041.1, from coordinate 130,184,177 downwards.
GGGATGTTGTTTGCCGACCCAAAGATCAAGGAGGGCTGGGAATTCATGACCTCGCTGTCAAGAACTCGGCCCTCCTCAGAAAGTGGCTTTTCAAGTTGCTGACTGAGGATGGTATTTGGCAAACACTGCTTAAAAGAAAATACATCGGCACAAAGGCGTTATGGAAACCTAGTGATTCCCACTTTTGGGCCGGCCTAATGGCGACTAAGAAACATTTCTTTCGCTTTGGAGTATTTAATATTAAGAATGGCACAGAGATTAGATTCTGGGAGGACAAATGGTTAGGAAACACCACCCTTCGAGAGCAATATCCGGCCCTATACAATATTGTTCGGCACAAAGGGGCACTATAGCTACGGTTATGCAGTGCTCGCCTCCCAACGTGTCGTTCAGACGAGATTTATTTGGGCCAAGATTAGCATCTTGGAATGACTTGTTGGCAAGGTTGGATTTGGTTCAACTTACACAAGGACCCGATGAATTCCAGTGGAATCTATGTGGGAACGGAAAATTTTCCGTAGATTCTATGTATAGGGCACTAGTGCATTCTGATATTCCAGTTGATAACAATAAAAAAATATGGCAAATGAAGATTCCACTTAAAATAAAAGTATTTACGTGGTATCTTCGTAAATGTGTCATTTTAACCAAGGATAACCTTGTCAAACGGAATTGGCATGGAAGTACTAAGTGTATGTTTTGTTCTCAACAAGAGACAATAAAACACTTATTCTTCGAGTGTAGTTTCGCACGTTCTATTTGGTCATCTATCCAAATAGCGTCTAACTTATATCCACCCAAGTCGGTTGCAAACGTTTTTGGCAACTGGCTTTACGGGATAGATAAGAAGCTTAGACCTGTTATTAGGGTGGGAGCGATTGCCATCATATGGTCGCTTTGGCTTAGTAGAAATGACAAGGTTTTCAGTGATAAAAATATTTCTCATATGCAGGTTCTCTACCGGTGCACAAGTTTTCTCCGTTCGTGGTCCACCTTACAGCGAGTGGGACATCGAGACCTCTTTACGGAGGCGTGTGCACGACTGGAAGAGGTGGCGAGGGACATTTTTTCACATCATGGGTGGCCGCTTGATCGCCGGATTGGTCCGCCATAGACAGTCGAGTTAGTCTACGGCGTAGGCGTTTTACATTATTACATCTCTGGTTGTAATTCGTCTGCTTTTGCACTACTTTTCCTTTGTTTAGTTGGATTGCGGCTGTGTGCATCTTGGATGCAGAGACTGGGTGTAATACTTAAATTTTTGAGTAATAAAGCCCTTTATCTAAAAATTTAGCATGAGAGGGAGAGATAGAGAGAACAATAAAACAACTAACCAAAAATGAAACTATAATACTAGTACCTTTTTCGTGAAGAGGATACATGCATCATCATGACTCAGACTCTTGACCATGCGAATATTTCTTTCGTCCTTTGAACAGTGCTTGGCAATATTCTTTTCCCTTGTGGTGACTATGATGCAGCTTAATGTCGCTTTCGGTAAATGTTGTACTATAGAATCCCACTCTGATGTGGATGACACATCATCAAGAACAAGCAAATATTTTTTTCCTTCTAAATATCTGGATAAATCTGTTGTTGCCTCCTTATCTCCAAATTGCACAAGTAAGCTCTTCAGGAGTTCATCACAATTGAAAGGACGCATGACCGTAACACAAGCAGGCTTCTCAAACATGCCACTGATCTCTTCGCTTTGGTAGATATCTTTGACTAGTGTGGTTTTCCCGATACCACCCATTCCCCACAAAGAAATCACCTTTAAGTGTTGGACATCTTTATCTGAAACTAGTTTGATTATTTCTGTTTTTTCATTCCCTCTTCCGATAAGCCAAGATTCCTCCAGAGTAGCCATCACCAGTGTCTCCACACCAGTTACGATGTTCTTGTGCACGGAGTTGTTAACACCAGTACCGACTGCATTTGAGGTAGACCCAGCCTCCACCGAATTCATTCGGTCTTGAGAACCCTAAACACATGCAAACAATGATTAGGTGCTGCCTTGTTCCCCAGGAAAATTGTCTAAAGTATTGCACTTGCTAATTAATAGTTTTCATCCATAAACGGTTTGAAAAATCTCGAACAGACCATATAGTTTATGTATCATCTGCAGCTCAAAGAACTTCTAATGATAATACTTGTGGATGGCTTAGCTCAGTTAAACAGGTACGGTAATAAATATAAGAATGTATGTGCAGAAATACAAATCTGCATATATGGTCATAGATAGGGGCATATATATCAATATGTTGATAACCTGTTTTCACAATGTAGGAAACATTGCTCGATAACATCCTGATTTCCAAATAACAATAGTATGCTACTTGGTACAAATAGTAGCTAGCCGAGTCAAGTTGTAAGACCTAGAGTATTTAGTCTGCTTTGTGGCTAACTTTTGTGCTATCTTTTCTTCTATGCTTCTCGATCGACCTCGTCCAACAAATTGTATGTGGTTGTGCCCTTTGGGACTTGGGATGATGCATGCCTGTTTCTAGTTGATATAAGTCGCCAATTGCAACAAGCCATATTTCTTTTGGCGAACTTGCAAGATTCAACTGTTATCCAAGAACATAAACAAAAACATAATTTAATTATCCAGAAGTTGAACCAGGAGCATTAGTTAGATTATTTTCAGGACTTAATACCTTCTTATAGAAAACATGAAGAGTCTGATCAGCAACCAACTTCTTATGCTCCGGTGCTCCACTCTCTGCCCCTACGCATAAGCTTGCAACTCCAATTTGCTCAGTGGACACTATGATCACACTTCCTTTTTTGTTGTCTGGGAAGCATGTTTTAATCCGATACCAGTCTTCAATGGTGTGTACTTCATTTATCACAATCAAGTACCTCCTTTCATAAAGATATTTCTCGAATTCATACGCCAAATAAATTTTCTGTGTCATCCCCATGATCTTCAGCACTTGGGCGCTAAGAGATGCCTTTTCTTCTTTCTCTACCTCTTGAAGAAAATTGATGTAGAATTGTCCCAGAATGCTTTTCAAGAACAAAGTTGAATTGAAAGGTCGCATCAATCCGGGGACCCAGGCTTGACAGTCAAACTTCTTGTGTATCTTTGGATCTTCATAGGCCCTTTTGATGATGGACGACGACTCTCCTAGATCACCAATATCTTTCCCCCACACGGAGATCACTGTAAGGTCGGTGTCCGCCTTGTTGATCATCTGAACAAGTTCAAAATTTGCTTTGTCCCGCTGTCTCCTTGCTTCATCAACACCAGACATAGTTGTACTAGCAACTGCAGACTGTCCTCCGGTGGTTGCAGGTTTGGAGCTAGAGCAGGGCCGGTCCTGAGGGGGGTCAGGGTGTGCGGCCGCCCCGGGCCCCCTCCCAGGTTTGCTGTATAGGCTGTATTAGCTACGTATTGGTCTTGTCTAAAGAAAAAGCTACGTATTGACCAAGGTAGCGGAAGGAAAAGGCCTATGGGCTGTAATGGACGTGGCCCAGAGAGGCAACTAGTACCAGATCGCTCATCTCCTTCCCGTAATCCCGTTCGGCTGGTAGTTCCAACGCGCGTCAGGCACAGATTCGAGCGATCCCCATACCCTCCGCCGCCGCCACCGTAAGAAGCTAGCAGTTCTGTACCTACCATGCTAATATTTTCCTAAAGTTCTCTTAATTTCCAATTTGCAATCCTCAGTCGTCTCGCCGATTTCAATTCCCGGGCAGGCCCCTGATCGTTGAGACCGTTTTGCTCCTCTCTTCTCCATCTCCAAGCGTGGCCACACAACACACAAATCACCGATTTGACCAGTACGAGGTATATAGTATTACAATTCCCTATCTAGTAATCTCTATCTTCCAATACATGATGCATACCTGTTATTATTCATTTTTCAATAATTGATGTAATGTTTTTACAACATGTGTATAAATTATTGGTTATCATATCTTATTTACGGTCCAGTGACTATCACATCGACTGAATGGAGCTTTTCAAAATTAAAATTATTGAAAAAACCATTTGAGATCAACAATGACTTCATATCGACTGAATGTACTGCTTTGGATGCATTTAATTATTATTATGATATCTATATTAGGGGCCCCGAAATTTTGGTTTGCCCCGGGCCCTGGAAATTTCAGAACCGGCCCTGAGCTAGAGCCCTTGATGAGGCGGTAGCGCATGTTCCTCTGGCTGACATCCTCGACATTGGCTCTGAGCTCCTTCATCTGCTTGGCCACACATCGCCTATCTAGTAGCGTTCGCCGGATACGCCACCAGGACTGCTTCTGTAGGCGCACAGCGAACTCCTGTAGTGAGTCCTCGACGTCGTAGGCTACATCACGGACTTGCTTCACCCAGACCTTCACCACCATGTTATCCACCCCCTCATCATGGGCGGCCATAAGGAAAGCCTGCATCATCTCAAGCTCATTGGTGGTGAAGAGCTGATCACGCCGGACTCCGAGCTGCAGAGCCACCTCCTCCGCCAAGGTTGATTTGGCATAGTTAAGGGCCCCATTCAGAACGGACTTCCCAATGCTTAGCACTGTGGCCTCCATTTGCACGGGCAGATAGCGGCAGCACTGTAAATGCTGGGTGTTAGTGTTAGAGCCTGAGCAGATCTTACAACTAGGGAACAAAGAGACGGGAGGGACGCAAACCTGTTGGCGTCAACAAGAACCAAGAAAAAACCTGGCGGCAGCAGCTACCTGGATAGCTATCGAGAAGCCCTTGACTTCAAAGGATAGCGCTCTCCCAAGAGACCAAACATAAACAATCTGTAATGCAGACCACAAATTTATGAACATACTTCCTAATTAGAAAAGGGAATGACCCAATTAAGACTGACGATTCAGTAGCTATAGCACAAAAGGAATACAAGAATTACCAACAGCGAAGGGGAGGCGGTGTCTGTAGGTGCATCATGCTCTGACGTCCTACCGAAAGCTCGCTGAAGAAGAGAAACTGGACTGAGATTATTTGCTTCCGGTTGTTCCTATTAATTCCACATCCATCCTCAGAAGCAAAGGTAAATGAAGAACATGAGAAAAAGAAGCTTCTTTGCTTCTTGCTGCAGCAAATGCATGCATGGTGCCTTTACACTTTACTTCCTTTCTTTTGGGAAAGATGGGTTGGATGCTTCCTGTTTGATTCCCGATTAAACATGGTTCTCCCACAAATTAAGTCTGATTTTTGTATTTTGCGTGTCGTATAATGTATGATTCTTGACTTAATCATATGCAACATTACCCTTTGGGGCACTGAAATTCAAGAAAGCATCAATGTCATGCTGAAATTTATCCATCCACAAATTAGGCAGAGCTGGAAGAGGCGCGGTAAACAAAAATATCCATACATATAAAGTACTACATGCTGGAAACTATTCTTGAGGCACCAACTTTAAACAGTTGATCATACTCTTGAGGTGTGCAGACACTGACTCAACCTCACATAGCTGCAGAACTATGGTTGATGAGATCACACTGCTAAGAATTTAACATGGTAGTAGCTTCTGCAGCAAATTATTTCAGACTTGCGACAAATTAGCTGAGCAAACTAATCATGCCAATGAACGGGAAAACACAGAGGAAAAAAATTAACATGAATGATTGCCTTTCCAGAGCATAGGGAATGGTCCAGATCCCTGTAGGGCAATGCAAATAGGAGATTACAAATTACACTAGCATTTCTTCACTAACTACAATAAAAAACCAAAATGGATAAAATAACAGGCCTAAGAGCCAACGTATAGCAAGCATTCTAACAAAATTACATTCCCTCATTACGTGGACAGAAAATATGCATTTACAACAATTTAACTGAAAAGTTGAAATTTTCTACAAAGAGTATCCAACGGATTATCTGTGATTAGATCATAACAAATTACTTGGATGCCAGACCAAAGACTAGGACAATTTTTCATGGTTAGGCAAGAGTAGCGATGCTACAAATACACCGGGAAGACCCAGGTATTTAGTGGTGACATCTGCCCAGAGCATGAATTCAAGGTACTCCGGTTTGCCATGGTTCATCCGTCCATGACGTAGTAAACTCATCATACTAGTGTCAAAATCAGAGGCCCTTTATGCTGAGCAAGCTAGTTCTTTTTTTTGCACCGAATCAATCTAATTTTTTCCAATGAAGAATTCAAGATCAATTAAGGATTTGTGAGAAGGTTCTGCTTCAAGCCTTCAAGGATAAAAATATATATTCTACATATCATTTGGCAAGGATGTAGGTGTTCGAGGCAGCAGCACTGAAATGGACGTGTTTGTGGTGCAGCATTGGCCTCGTGTACTTCGGTAGACGGGGCTATCATTCACATTTGTTGCCACACGGTTTTCGGCCTGATTATCCTTATAAACAGGCTCATTCCATTCTTCATTGTCAAATGCAGGACCAGCCTGTTCCTTCAACGTTCCAAAAAAATATGTTTAAAAGATAAACTCAGACTTACTGATACAAGATCACAGAAGGAAACAAGATGAGATGCTTAGGTGATCCTGCGGCGATGACCTATGGGTGATCCTATTGGCTTATGTGATATATCATACTATAATTTTTGGCTCCTTCCACATAGTGCATTACAAATTCACAACACATCCAGTTTATGATTTTCATTAGGCAGACTACCATGCATATTGCATTGTCTCACATGCGTTGCCGAATTCCAGCATTGCAATTTGTGACTATCACAAGTTGTGGTACTCATGGATCAGTTTTCGATTTACCTTGACATGAGATTTCATCAGTAAAGGTGTTCACTTTACTTGAGGTTACAGTCAAGCAATATGTTGCACAAATACAAGAACTTCGCATAGTTGGGCACAGTACACGGTTGCTTGGAGTCTCCATGTTCGATCATGAATCTGAAACAAGAAAAAACATTAGATAACAAACAACCATAGATTACAAGCAAACACAGGTAGCAAGCTACCTAAGTCACTCAAGAGGCCTTGATCATTTAAATAGTAGATGCACTGGCCTGCAGTAGGCAACTTGTCAGTAACTGAAAAAAAAAGTACGCATAGAGTGCATACATGATTCACCCACAAACACTTTAGTGTCCACTGAAGTCAAGGATAATATTACAGCTCAAGTGCATACCTGACCCTCTTTGGAATGAAGAGTTGTTGGAGGAATTGGCAGAAGCGAAGTCCTATAAGAATTTTCACTTACATCATTGGGAACAAAGAATGCATTTTTCGAATTCCTATGAAATTTGTAAGCTTCGGTACAATCCATACAAATTTAGGCAGATAAATTTACTATGAGGTTAGACCTAATAGGGAAATTGCTTTTGCGATTTTCATGAATACTGAAACGAACCCAAACAGCTTTTAAGAATAATTCATCGCTTTTCCATTCCAGTAGATTTACACCCTTGTTTTTATAAAATCCATGACTTCTACACATTCTTCCATCCCAAAGACGACTAAGTGTGCTGCTTTTACTATTGTTTAAAGAATAGAGTAATTCAGTTGTTTAATATTATAAAGATATGCTAGTTATTCGTTAAGACTGAATATCTAGAAAAATGTCATACATTAATTTATATCCATACCAAGATGATGATTAAAAGAGCCAAAGTAACAGGCTTACATAAAAATTCTGGGGTGAAGGTGCAGCTTCAGTGACAAACAAGGTCCAATTAAGATCGCATTTAGCAAATATATTGCGAAGATGCACATCTCATAATTTGTGAATGCAGGAGTGAGCTGTTGTTGACCTTGAGCTTCAGGTTCAATCCAAATCTGCAGCAGAAAGAAGAATAAGCCATGAAGTCTATAGTACGTTGAAGTAAACTAATAAGATGTAGATGTGCAAGGAACCATAGTACAAACTCAGCGTTCGAGTGTGAAAATTCAACTGCAGGATCGAGTTACACGGTAAGCACTCGCTCAGCGCAAACAGGGCCTGCCATTTTTGGGAGGACAGATCAGGTCGACCTGTAACTGTAAGCAACCAAAGCGGACAAGTTCAAGGGCTTGGAGCTCCGAGCACGGGGCATCTATCTTGAGTACAGAGTCCTGGCCCCCATGAAATGAACTCAAGAGAATGGGGCTGCTGAAGTTTACTGCAACTGTTGAGTAAATTGGTGTCATCTGAATCTTCGAACGCAAGGAACTGCTCTGCGGGCTTAATACTGTGTGCGATCTGAAGGGTGCAGGGCAAGCACGGGAAGAATAGCATGAGCCGATGTCCGATGTCCGGCGACTAACTGGGCTTCACTCTAACAACATCTGTCCATATCGCGAACTCGAGCCATTCGGCTTCACCGTTCTTCCCGGCGGCATGGCCAACGGTGCTGTCAGGGGGAAGCTTGAGGCTCTGTACTGCACAGTCGGAGGAGTCAGCAAGCTCCACGGAGCACCGGTGTACGCGGCCATAATCTGACCCGTATGATGGGGGCAACGGAATTGCTGTGCGGTGGCTCCACGATTGGACGGCGCCGGCCTTCTCGTCGGTCGGAACCCTAAAATCAATCAGGCCCTATTTATTTCTAGAGTTTTTGTGGGAATTGGTGGGGATAATCCTCTATTTATTGGGTGAAACACCAAACTTCACTCAATCCACTAGGTAGGGGTAGTGTATTGAATCCCCTAGTGGATTGAGAAAAAATGAACTAGAGTTTTGAGATTTGTGGGGACATGTGGGGATAAAACCTGTCCAATACACTAGAAACAAACGATGTTTCAAAGTTTGGGGTTTCACCCAATACACTAGAGGATTATTCCCACCAATCCCCACAAAAACTGTAGAAACAAACAAGGCCTCAATCGGCGGCGTGAGATGGGGAAAAGGGGCGCAGCAGAGCAAGATTGGGATTAAATGTCCAGGATGAAGTTGGCCAGCATACCTGAGTGTCAGGTATTGGTAGTGTTATGGAATGGTATTATGCTAGTATATTAGGTATTGTACATGTTGACATCTATTAGTTGGCTAGGTCTTTATATAGTCATCCCTTGTATCCTGTTGAGACAACCAAGAAATAAAAACCCTAGTTATCTTTATTTTTTCCTGAATTTATCTTTCTGTCTTTTATTCCCAGTTCATGTTTTACCCAATCTGAGCACCGAGCTCCAATTTTCCCCCAATTTCTGTGATTCCTCCATGTCTAGGATCATCGGGTCCTGACAAAGTGGCATCAGAGCCTGGTCGATCGATCGGCCTGCTCCCCACCCTTCCCTCCCTTGTTCTTTTTCTTCAATTCGATTTCTCATCGCACCGGCGATTTCCTTCTTCTTCTCTGGAGTTTCGAGTCGCAGCGGTCGTCTTCCTTCTCTCCGGTTTGATTCGCAGCAAATCCCACCATACCTTGTCTTCGATTTTCCCTGATCCGATGACTCTTTCCTCTTCTTCGATCTAATCGCGTCCATGGCGACCGCGCCGTACGCTTTTCCCCACCCCTCCGCCACCACCTATCCAACCCCTTTTCCCTTCTACTACCACGCCCCACCCGCCTTCCCCTGTCCGCTCGTCCATCCTCCACCACCGCCGCCACCAGCCTACTCCTACCCGCCTCCCACTTCCGTGTACACGGCCGCTACAAGCTTTTCCCCCGAAATTCCCTACCCAATTCCCATCAAAATCGCCCCAAATTGGTCACCACCCGCTCCTCCACAAGTCCATGTGCCTCCGTCTCCCCTATACTGCACCTTTCCCAAGTCGATGTGCTCGGCAGCAGCAGCGCCGATGGCGTCGATTCCAGATGACGAGGCTGCCAAGAACGGGCTCCGCAACGTGCACGACCCGTCCCCACCACCCGCGACCGCTGAGATCCGCGACGAGTTCGCGCATCACAACACCACCGTCGGCCGCGTCAACAACGACAGCTTTGGCTCCTGCCCAGCTTCCGTGCTCGAAGAACAGGGGCGCTGGCAGCGCCTCTACCTCGGCCAGCCCGACGCCCTCTACTTCCACAGCCTCCAGCCGGGGCTCGTCAACGCTGGGGACGTCTCCAAGATTTCCCTCGTCGACAACGCCATCCCGACCGCTCCAAACCAAGAGTGCCAGCCGCGGAGCTCTAGCACGCCGCCGTGGCTGTTGGACACCATCCGGATCCCTCCTACTCGAGAGCGCACCCCGCTTCAGTCCAGCTTCGACTCGCTCCATGGTGAGCTCTCAAAACTCTCAGCTGCAGTCTCTCAATTCGCAGCGGTGATGGGCTTGCAGACGACCGAAACACTGGTTACTAGTTCAGCCTCGGCAGCGCCCACACAGTTTCGATCACCAGGCACTATAGTATCAAGGTCATATATGGGTGCAGCAGCAAGTTCGTCAGTGCACTCTTTTCACTCTCATTCTGATGCAGCAGCCAGTGCTTATGTCGCCCCGGAGGTGTTTGATACAACGTCAACACCAAACTCTGGGTGTTCGAAGGTGTTTGGCAAGCAATCGAGTGTAGCAGCAAACTCGTCAATGAACTCTTTTCACTCTCATTCTGATGCAGCAGCTAGTGTTTATGTCGCCCCGCAGGTGTTTGATAAAATGCCAACAACAAACGCTGGGTATGAGAACTGCTTTGCGCATCCAAATCAGAGGTCATGTGTCCATGGGGAAAGAACCAATCTCAGGGAGCACAACCTTGATTACTCTTTAGAGCAAGCTGCTCCTGCGACAATATTTGCTGTATATGATGACAAGTCATATGCCTGCTCAAATGAGTTCATTCCTATCTTCACTGATACTCCTGAGCAGGTAATGGATGAAGAAGAGAAAAGTAAAAGTCAGTGTTTCAGCAAGCCAAGATTCAGTCATGAGAGACCTACAGTTTGTGTTGTTCGTGTATTCAGTTTGACTAATCAGCTGAACCCTGATTATGAACTGTGTGGTAAACATGTGAAGCCACAAGTCAGTAACCAACAGTGGAACATGTTGATGACTGAAGCAGAAAGAAAGGAATGGGATCCAGGCACCCTGAAAACCATAATATTCACCAGTCCTTCTGAATTGCTTGCCAAGTCCTTCCACAAGGCATCTGCGAACCCATCCAGCGAGCAACTCAACTGTTTCAGCAAGGTACCCGAAACTGAACACACTAGCGCTTGTCTGTACAATCTCTCAGATGTGCAGGATTTCACTTTGGAGGTGCAGCCACAAGATGATTAGAGGGCATGCAGTGACCCAGTCCGGAAGCCCTCATATTCACTTGCCCCAAGGTGTAGCCAGCTTAGTATTGACCAAAGTATGATAGATTTGAAGCTGCAATGGGATCCAGGAGATACAAAATTCCATATCCTGTTTAGGACAGCTGCTGGTGCTACAAGACTGCAGTGCACAATAGGCATCATGGAAATAATAGGCATGCTGCAGAGTCCAACGCTTAATTCTGCTGAATTGCTAAAACATAAAGTCATTGCTTGGTTGCGGTGGGATCCTGGCATTGCAATTTCCTCGTACATGTATAGGTGGCCGAGAATAAGAGCAGTAAAGACATCAACTTGGGTACACTATTGTTGCTTGCCATTTATTTTGGACTGCCTATATTTAGAACAAGCTCAACAGCCAGTCTGCTACTCCCACATATTCAGTTCGACAGACACTGTCCTTCCTGGCCTATGTATGTCAACTGTTACTACACTGTGCATGTTCTTGAGTTGTGGGCAAATAGCTAAAGAAAGAAGAGACGCATGCTGCTTGGTTTCTGCTATCTTGCATCCCACGCAATTCTCAGCCAAAGGCTCAAGCAACACTGAACCTTGTGAGCTTACCTCAAGATGCATGAGTCTCCGTCAGCAAGGTGTCACGAAGTATTGCTATGAGAAGAATCTGCTGTCTTCACCAAACTATCTTCAGAGCTTGGAAATAGATATTCTCTTCATTACATTTCTACCTCCCTGACATGGTGAATGATTCTTGAAGGATAATTGACATTGTTAAAAGTTTCTGTAGAAACTTGTCCATTGGTGACCAATGGTCTCAAGGGGGAGTAATGTCAGGTATTGGTAGTGTTATGGAATGGTATTATGCTAGTAGTTGTGAGGGTATATTAGGTATTCTACATGTTGGCATCTATTAGTTGGCTAGGTCTTTATATAGTCATCCCTTGTATCCTGTTGAGACAACCAAGATATAAAAACCCTAGTTATCTTTATTTTTTCCTGAATTTATCTTTCTGTCTTTTATTCCCAGTTCATGTTTTTACCCAATCTGAGCACCGAGCTCCAATTTTCCCCCAATTTCTGTGATTCTTCCATGTCTAGGATCATCGGGTCCTGACACTGAGGTTCAGATTACCTTGTGCTCGGCTTGTACCAATTCGGAGCACAGGACAAGGCGGCGGCGACTGCGGCATGGAGGAAACGCCGGAGAGACGAGAGGAGTTTCAGCCACGACCAAAACTCTATTTTACAATTTTCAAATTAAACTAGTACCATGCTATAAACGCTATTTGCAAATTACTAGAATGAAATAAACATCATTATTGGGAACATTATGGTTAGTAACTTTTCATGACATGCTTTTTTGCGGAGGTGAAATATTGAGGACTATTAAAAACTAATAGTTTCAAAAGAGCATTACTACTTTTGTTTGCTCACACATTAGTTAAACATAGGTATATCGTTAGGTGTGTCATATTGCCATAACCAGCCTAGCACCGCCCAATCTATGTGATTCGGTCTAGGAAATCTATACTACTGTTAAAAGAGCAAACATGACCGGATACATTAAATCGTACGCGTTCAATATCCTACCAACGACTCAGATTGTTCCGCCAATGTTGAGCAGCTCAACGCGTCCATATTTACCGTTTTGCTCTCCCACCAAATCACATACTACGAGTAAATTGCTACAGGTACCGTTTCATTTCTTTTATTCTTTTCTCATCTGATAGTGTACCACGCGCCGCTCTCACGACTGCCTTCCTCGAAGGCCAAGTGCTCCGCTCCGATGCCCAGTGCACCGTGCTTGCATCGCTGGTGTAGCGCCCGTAACTCCAAAAATTGATGAAAGGAATATTAGAGCATCTCCAACAGGTGCACAAAATATGCCGTGCACGCTAAAAACCGTCAATTTAGCGTGTCGGAGGGCAAATTCAGCACTCTAGCAGACGTGGTATATAATCCACCACACTGTAAAAAATTTCCAGCGCGCTGGAAATTAGGGCACCGCATGCTGGGTATTATGTGCGCCAGCTCCGGAAAACGAGAGCTCGCGCGCGAGAGCCCAACAACCGCCCTGAAATTTGTACCTTAGGGAATCATCGAGGTCACTTGCTAGCACAACAACAACTTGATAAGCCAATACTACTTGTCCTAATATTTAGACTCATAAATTTGTCATAAATCCGTGGACCCTTTATTTTGGTATATATAGACTTGCTTTTGTGGCTTAAAAAAAGAGACTTTATGTGTTCGCCCCCCCCCCCCCCCCCCCCTCGTCTCAATTCCTGGCTCCGCCACTGTGCACCAAGACGCCTCCCGTAACACCTTCCCGCTGGCCACTGTAGCGCCTTCCCGCTGGACGCCGCAGCAAGTAGCCTCGCGGAGCCCCTCCCGGCCATTCCCGTAGCGCCTTCTCGCCTGCCGCCGCCCCAAGTGGCCGTCGCGGAGGGCCTTCCCGCCGCCGCCGTCCCGGAGCGACTTCAGCAATAGCACTGCCGATTCACCAGACTGGCCCCAAGTGGCCGCCGCGGAGTGCCTTCCCGCCGGCCGCCGTGCCGGAGCGCCTTCAGCCATAGCACTGCTGATTCACCAGACTGCTGCACGAGGTAATCTGTTCTTAATCGCGAAAGCCAGCGATGTCCGTCCTTTCTTTCACAGAAAATCTTCTTCGTGAGATATTGCGGTTCATAGTTCAGATTACTTAAACTAAATTTGTCCATCGACTTGTCACATGAAGCCCCAAAATCGATACCAGATTTGCAACAGATCAGAATACTTGAACCATCGCGAACCAGTATTTGTTCTGCCCATATACATGTCCAAAACCGTTGTCGGGAAGACGGAAACCCATCGTTGGAGATGGGTCTGATAGAGATAATGATATGGCGAGAAGTTTAATGTGAGTTTAAATTGTGGTTTGGATCCAATAATCTTCAGAATTTGCTTACGCAATCTTCAGTGCACTACTTCCTTTCGAGCGCAGACTGGGAATTCTATAAAAAAAACGTCCAAGATGATGCATGCGTGCAGTCAATGTTTGTGAGTCAGTGTCTCGCTGATTATCTAAAGATCAGCCTTTTCTAGCACCCTTGTACTCTCCGAAAACCTACACTTCCAAACAATATTACTCATGTTTTACAGAAATTACAACGCTGACTCCTTTTATATGGGTCTGGACGTCCAAGTTGTGGCCGAAACTGAAAGTATTTGCATGTCTGCTATTGTCAGAACAGCTCAACACTAGAAACGGTGGCAGTGTGTGTGTTCAGCTGTCTTTGCTCTTCAGGTGATAAAGAAACACCTGATCACTTATTTTTTACTTGCCCATTAGGAGGGTTGGCTTGTTGGAAAGGCTTAACGGCCCCCTTCTTTTCAGCTTATTTTCCAGATTCTCCCAGAAGCTACCCTCCATCAGCTTCTCGCAGAATCTCGTTTTTTAAATTTGTTTAAACTTCTAAATAAGTATTGGAAAGACAAATTTAGAAGTTTAAACAAATTTAAAAAAATGAGATTCTGGGAGAAGCTGATGGAGGGTAGCTTCTGGGAGAATCTAGAAAATAAGCTGAAAAGAAGGGGGCCAACATCGCCTGGCTCCTGTTCTCATGCAGTCTGGGTACTATTTGTCAAGCTAATCATATTTCCAAGTTATTGTTGCGGAAATACTTCGGCTGAATGTAATGTTCAGTCCTTGAGCACTGTAAGAAAGTCACTTGGTATGGTAGCAAAAGCTAATGCAGAAGTTTTCTTCTCAAGCATAGATGATTTTTTTATTTGGAATAAGTGACTCAACAATAAACTGATCGGAAATCATATCGAAAATATTTTAAGATAACTCAAGACATTTCTCAAATAATTTTTTGTAATTCGGTAGGAACACACGGACATATTTGCTAGGTATTTGGTAATTGTACTAAATTCAGTTCTACTCATTAATATTAGCTTCAAAATTAAGTAAGAAATATTCTTACAAGAAATTCAAGATAAAATTTTGTATATTTATCAAAACGTGTATTGCACGTGCACGTGTACTAGTAGCTTCGAAAGAGCATTACTACTTTTGTTTGCTCACACATTAGTTAAACATAGGTATATCGTAAGAGCATCTCCACCGGCCCTCCCAAAACAGCGTCCGCCAACGGTGCCGGACAGGCGCTGTTGGGCGCCCGGCAAGCGTTGCCGCGTTTTGGGAGCGCCGCGCCCCACCGGTCGCTCCCAATAGGATTTTGAGAAGAAAAAATTGAGACTCGAATTCATTTAAACTTAACGCATTTCATTGAAATTCGATACTTTTTACAAAATGCGACGAAATTTAAACTAAACCTAGTCTATGCGCCGGTCCAGTAGTAGCGGTCTCAGTCGTCGTTGTTCCACTCGCAGGCATCCTGCTGCGGCGGCGCTTCAGCCGGCTCCTCCACCTCCTCCTTCACCGGGGGCGGCGCTGGCGCGGCGGCAATATCGACAACGGCGTCGAGGTCGATGATGTTGTTCTCGATGCACGACCAGTGCTCGGCGTACTCCCGCGACGCCGGCTGGACGGTGTCGAAGGACAGCTTCTCCGCGAGGGCGAGGTCCCTCTGGAACTGCGCCTCTGCCTCCTCATCCGTCAGCGTCCTCGGCGGCGGTGGCGTGGCGCGCTTCTTGCCGTGGGACGAGGACGTCCCTGGCTCGATTTTCACCTTCGGGGGCGGCGGCGGCCCGAAGTCACGAACGGTGACGCCGCCCCTGCGCGGCGCCGGCTCGGACTTCACCTTCATGAAGGGCGGCTCGGCCCTTATCGGCGTCGGCTCGGACTTCACCTTGCCGAAACGCGGCGCCGCCGACCGCGCATTGGAGGAGGAGCCGGATGAGTTTGCCGCCGGCATCTCCCACAGGTCGTGGGAGGCTTTTTGTGGCGTGACGTAGCCGAATTCGCGCATCACCTGGTGGAAGCTGCGCCCCTCCGACCATTTGCGACGGTGCCTCCTGCCTGGTCGTTGTGCGCCATTGCTCGCCGCCGTCGCCGATTGACTGTGGAGAAAGGGCTAGAGGATAGAAGAGGACGAGTGCGCCGCTGGGCCGCGTCGTGCACGCTTTATAAGGACGGCCGGGGGAGGCAAAGCGCGGGAACACGCTCCATTACTCCGGCGCCGTTTCCCTAGGCGTCGTATCCGACGTGGCTCTCGTTGCCACGGTTGCCGGCGCGCCCGCTTGCGTCCCTAAAACCTGGGCGCGAAGCGAGGTTGCCGGACGTTCTACTGCGACGTGCCGGCGCGCCCAAAACGTCGATTGGGAGCGGAGTTGGGCCGCCCAACTTAGGCGCGCCGGTGGAGATGCTCTTAGGTGTGTGTCATATTGCCATAACCAGCCTAGCACCGTCCAATCTATGCGATTCGATCTAGGGACTCTTCAATGCCACCCTCGTTCTTCCTCGCCTCATCGCCACAGCCCACAAGGGCCACCTCAGTGACGCGTACGCCGGAGCATCTCCGTAGTTCAGCTTAAGCGACACCACTACCATGGCCTCCATCTTCCTTTCACCGTGCTACTCACCGGCTCCATCACGTCGTGCCAGGTCAGGCGACCAGTTTGCTGCATAGTGTCCTGCCTAGGTTTATATGGAGTGTGTGGTTCGTTTTATGTTGGGGTTTCCGTGGAACGCCACCTCATTTGCTGTTTTTTTGTCCATTTTACTTGTACTGCCTTCGCGACAACGAAAGTTTATTTCGCTTATTTTTGCCGCAAAATTCAGGAGTAAGTTTTCTCGGGAACCCACCTGCTGATGGTATCTTCAGAACTGTTTTTCTCTTGCAGCAGTGGTGTTGTCGAAATGAAATATATTTAGCCTTTTCCACCAGTTCAGATTTTTGATATACATAGCTAGTGCAACAATTTGATATGGTATTAGAGACCGTGCTCACGTAGTATTAAAACTAAGGAAAAAAATCCCACGGTCATCCCACGCTAAAGATTAAAATAGCCTACACATGATGGAAGTATTGAAATAAATATATATTGCACACAACCCTTTTCATCAGTTCGGATTTTTATTTACATGGCTAGTGCAACAATTCTGATCAACGAAAGCCCGATGGCCGCCTCACAACAACACTTTAGACTCGCGAGCTGTCCTTACAACCCAGCCACGCAGGTTTAAGTTTTCACGGATGCTGATTTGGGTTCTTATTATTTCAAAACAAACACCACTGTAAGGGGCTTCCCCTACTGCATTCCTTTAAAAAAAAGATTAGGCATATTTTTCATTTTTTTAATATTTGCCTTATAAGTCATAAATGCACCTAATTGGCTTTGGTTTTTTGGCTTTTGATTGGACATTGTTGTATGATGGTATAAGTCAAAAGCTAAAGGTGCTTTTGTAACTTTAAACCAAAATTCAAAAACCAGAACTTAGCCAGCTAAAGTGTTTAGCTGACCTCGTTATGTGATCCTTGTTAAATTTTGTATTTGTGTTGTACTCGTGAACTTTGGTGGTTTTATTAACTTAAACTGGGGTATTACTATTTATGTTGGTTCAAGTCCTCACATACGCAGATTTGGGTTCTTATTATTTCAAAACAAAAACCGTTGTAGGGGCTTCCCCTCCTGCATTCCTTTCAAAAAAAAAAGATTAGGCGTATTTTTGATTATTTTTATTTTGCCTTATAAGCCACAAATGAACCTAATTGGCTTTGGATTTTGGCTTTTGAATAGACATTGTTGTATGACGGTATAAGTCAAAATCTAAAGGTGCTTCTGTAACTTTTAAACCAAAAGTTAAAAACCAGAATTTAGCCAACTAAAGTGTTTAGCTGTTAGTTGTTGGACCTAAGGTCGTTAGGTGATCCTTGTTAAATTTTGTATTTGTGCTATACTGGTGAACTTTGGTGGCTTTATTTACTTAAACTCGGGCATTACTATGCTTGTTATCTAAAAGCTATGTTGTATTACGAATGAGATAAACGCATTATAGGTCACAAAACTTATCCGAGATGAGTGAATTGGTCACTCAACTCACAAAATGTGAAAATCGGTCACTCAACTTGTCCGACATGAGTAAATTGGTCATGAATCAGGGTACTCTTGGTTGGACATCTAAACTGGTCGAAACACTAACCGATGATCATATATAAGGTAAGAATATCTCATTTTGGAGCCATTTCATTGAACTGAACAAACAGTTGTCGGACTGTTGCCAATATCCACGAGTCCACACTACATTACCATTTCCTTGGCTATCCACGAGTCCATACTACAATACTACATTGCCATTTTGGTACAGTTCTATTATGAAACAGCCCAGTATATATATGGATCTCTTCATACATGTATTTTGCTCAACCAATGTCGCCAATATCAATATATATATGGTCAAGTCTACAAATTCAACACCTAGTCCTCTTTATGCTTCATTAGGGACACATGAAAAAAAGGAACAAGAAGCCTTTGCATATTCGAACACCTTGCCTTAGACACTTCCAGCAAGTTGCACTCTGACTCAAGAAACAGGCTGCTGCAAGTAATGGAACACATTAATTTATCCTTCACAAGCAGTTCAAATTAGAAAACATGTAATGTTTTTCATCAGGGTGCAATGTGACTACAGCGAGAACATGCGGTACATCTGGCTGGCAATGCAAAAAGTAAATCATTTTATAGATAATATATGACATGGTCCAGCAACATGAATGAGTATACTCGCCAGACAGATGATGAGGCAAGGAAATACATCAATGAATATACCTTCAAGCTAAGGGAAACAGTACAACATACAGGCCCTGTAGGTAAATTTTACTGAGGCTGTCGACTCTGGAGCTCATTCCATCTTCATGTGTCACATCTTCAACAAATCCTCCAAGCTCCCCGGTGTTTATAATTTGACTTGAGGTAAGGCAATATGTGTTAGGATTTGTAATCTTGTTGTACACGGTATGATATAAACCGTATCGTAGCTAATTGATCTGATTAGATCTGCCTTGATTCTCAAGGCATTAACCGATGTAAATCATATCTTGTATTTCCTTACGGTGGTTGGTTAACCGGCTATATAACACGCACCGAACCCGAGGCCAAGGGTATCGTTCTCCACCAGAACTTTTACATGGTATCAGAGCTACTCCTCTGAAAAACACATCTAGTTCGCAATGGCCTCGTCTTCCTCCCAAGCCGCAAATCCTTTCAGTCGAGAGTTCACCGAGAAGCTGACCCACGGCAACTTCATCCTATGGAAGGCGCAGGTTCTCCCCGCTGTGCGAGGTGCGCGGATGATGGGATACCTGGACGGAACTGTCAAGGCGCCGCCGTACCAGATCGAGATCGAGAAAGATGGGAAGAAGCTCAAGGTCCCAAACCCTGAGTACTCCCCATGGCTGGTTGCAGATCAGCAGCTGCTGAGCTACCTGATGACCTCTCTAGGACGAGAGGTGCTCGGCCAGGTTGCAGGCTTCATCACCTCATCGGAGGTTTGGGCGGCCATCCATGAGATGTTCGCCTCACAGACAAGGGCTCGCTCCGTCAACGTACGCATCGCCCTCGCCACCCAGCAGAAGGGCAATCTGACCCTCGCGGAGTACTTCAACAAGATCAGAACCCTGGCGGACGAGATGGAGTTCGCTGGGAAGAAGCTGAAGGAAGAGGAGATAGTCTCCTACATCCTCGCTGGACTCGACGTCGACTGGAACCTGGTCGTCTCCGCCATCACCACATGAGTAGAGCCAATCTCGGTAAGTGAGCTGTATTCTCAGCTTCACGCGTTTGAACTGCGCATGGATCTTCTTCAGGGCGGAGGGTCGCAGTCCTTTGCCAACGCTGCAAGCCGCGGTGGACGCGGCGGCCATGGAGGTGGCCACGGCGGTGGCCAGAGCAGCGGCTCAGGCCATGGAGGTGGCCAAGGAGGCTACGGTGGCGGCCAAGGAGGTGGCTACGGCTACCCGCGTGGCCCGAACACCTACAACAACGACAACCGTGGCCATGGTGGCGGCTACGGTCGTGGCCGTGTCAACTATGGTCGCGGTGGCGGCAAGAACAACTACGACAAGCCGCACTGCCAACTGTGCAAGAAGGTTGGCCACACTGTCGGGAGGTGCTGGGAGCGCTTCAATCCCGACTTCGTTGAGGCAGAGATGAGTGCGGGGTCCACGACGAACACGTCGTATGAGACTACCTGGCATATGGATTCGGGTGCCACCGACCACATCACCAGCGAGCTGTATAGGCTCACCATCAAGGACAAGTACCACGGCAATGAACAGATCCACACCGGCAGCGGTGCAGGTATGGAGATTAAACACATTGGTCATGCTTTTGTTCAAACCCCCACTCGTAATCTTCAGTTAAAAAATGTCTTGCACGTTCCTCAAGCTAGTAAAAATCTCTTGTCTATGCATCGTCTTACCACTAATAATGACGTCTCTATTGAATGCCATCCAAAACTTTTCTTCATCAAGGACGTAGCAACAAGGAAGGTGCTCCTCCAAGGAAGATGTAAAGGAGGTCTCTACCCATTGCCATCAAGTGATCCTCTTCGGCTACGCAGACAAGTCCTCTCCGCCACCACACCATCCTCTACAAGATGGCATGCACGTCTTGGTCATCCTGCCCCACACCATTGTTCATCGAGTTGTTAGTCAGAATAATCTCCCTTGTGCCGAAGAGTTCAATAAAGAGTTTGTGTGTGATGCCTGTCAACAAGGCAAAAGTCATCAATTACCGTACCGTAAGTCAGTCAGTGTGTCGAGTGCTCCTTTGGAGCTTGTGTTTTCAGATGTGTGGGGTCCTGCCAGAGATTCTGTTGGTAGGAAAAACTATTATGTTAGTTTCATCGATGATTTCAGCAAGTATACTTGGATCTATTTGCTTAAGTTCAAATCTGAAGTTTTTCGTGTATTTCATGAGTTTCAAAGTCTTGTTGAACGACTTTTTAATCGTAAAATCATTGCAGTGCAAACTGATTGGGGAGGCGAATATGTTAAACTCAATTCCTTCTTCAACAAAGTAGGAATCACCCACCATGTCTCTTGTCCACATGCTCATCAGCAAAACGGCTCAGCTGAAAGAAAACACCGTCACATCGTTGAAGTAGGTCTCTCTCTTCTGGCCCATGCTTCTATGCCCTTAAAATTTTGGGATGAAGCTTTCATCTCTGCCACATATCTCATAAATCAGCTCCCTAGCAAAGTCATCCAACATGACACTCCTTTCGAAAAACTGTTTAAGGAAAAACCTGACTATACATGTCTCCGTGTGTTTGGTTGCACTTGTTGGCCGAATTTGCGCCCGTACAATGCCAAGAAACTTGAGTTTCGTTCAAAACGGTGTGCTTTTCTCGGTTATAGCAATCTTCATAAAGGTTTTAAGTGCCTAGATATTTCTACTGGTAGAGTCTACATCTCACGAGACGTCGTTTTTGATAAGACAGTTTTTCCGTTTGCTGAGCTTCAACCTAATGCCGGTGCACTTTTGCACAAAGAAATTCTTCTTTTGCCTTCGGATCTTCTCCCTTCTACGAGTATTAATCAAGGGGATGAACTTAATCATAATCATGTGCTTAATACTCCTGCTAATTCTGCTCAAAATTCTGCTCACAACGGTGTCCAGAACACCGGTTTTCATCATTTTATGCATCTAGGAGAAACGGACGAAAACACGATTTCTGATGCAGAATCAACATCGGGATCGGAGCCAGGCGGATCAGAAGAATCTGCCTCAGGATCGCCCGGGCCGACCGCATCTGTCTTGGCCTCAGCGTCAGCGGGCGGCTGGCACATGCCCAGCTCGGCGGCCCATTCCGCAGCAGACACGCTGTCGGAGCCCAGCACGCCTGGGCATGCGTCACCTCTTCACGGGCCGGGCGGCTCCAAACAGGCCGACAGCGCCGGGTTCCCATCAGAAGGCTCCGGATCGTTTGTGGCTCAGCATCCTGTGCCTCCTGCACCACAGGCGCGTACAAGGGCACAAAAAGGGATTTTTCAGCCTAGAAAATTTACTGACGGGCACATAAGGTATGACACTAAGAAAAGGTGTTTTCTGACTACTCTTGGCGAACCTGACAATTTACAGGAGGCCTTAGAGGATGTGAATTGGAAGGAGGCGATGGATGCTGAATATACGGCACTTGAGAAAAATCGTACATGGCATCTAGTTCCACGAGAAAAAGGTAGAAATACAATAGATTGCAAATGGGTCTATAAGATAAAGAGAAAGGCAGATGGGACAATTGACAGGTACAAAGCACGCTTGGTTGCAAAAGGTTTCAAGCAAAGGTTTGGTATTGATTATGAGGACACTTTTAGTCCAGTAGTTAAATCTGCTACTATTAGACTTGTTTTGTCTATTGCTGTCTCTAGGGGATGGAGTTTGCGACAGCTAGATGTGCAGAATGCGTTCTTACATGGTGTTCTTGAGGAGGAAGTCTACATGAGACAACCACCTGGGTATGAAGATAAGAATAAACCTTTTAATTTGTGTAAATTGGATAAAGCACTATATGGACTTAAGCAAGCACCTAGGGCGTGGTATCATCGACTGAACATGAAATTACAGAGTTTGGGGTTTCAGCCGTCAAAATCTGACACCTCTCTGTTCTATTACAGAAAAGGGGAAATAGTCATTTTTATGCTTATATATGTTGATGATATCATTGTTGTGAGCTCATCACAGGAAGCTACCACAACGCTATTGCGAGATCTTCAGGCTGATTTTGCACTGAAGGACCTTGGTGACTTGCACTATTTTCTAGGTATAGAGGTAAAACAAAGTGGTGATCATCTTTTGTTGACACAAGAGAAGTATGCCTCGGATATTCTGAAGCGTGTTCGATTGCAGGGTTGTAAACCTGCTAACACTCCTTTGTCTATGTTGGTAACCCAACAGGGGAAACTGATGATGAGAGGTACCAGATGATCCCATCATACATGATGATTTACGTGGGGTCATCGTTGATGCACATACCCTAGCAGAAACTACACTTGAGAAGTTGAAGTTGGAGCGCATGTTAGAGGATCACAAAACAAAGTTGTACCCAACTTGCGAAGATGGCAACACAAAGCTCGGTACCACACTGGAATTATTGCAATGGAAGGCAGCGAATGGTTTATCTGACAAGGGATTTGGGAGTTTACTGAAAATAGTGAAGGACAAGCTGCCGGCTGGTAACGAATTGCCTGAGAGTGCGTATGAAGCAAAGAAGATTATCTGCCCTCTAGGATTAGATGTGCAGAAGATACATGCATGCATTAATGACTGCATCCTCTACCGCGGTGAGAAGTATGAGAATTTGAATGAATGCCCGGTATGCGGTGCATTACGGTATAAGATCAGAGCAGATGACCCTGGCGATGTTGAGGGCCTGCCCGCCAGGAAGAAGGTTCCTGCCAAGGTTATGTGGTACGCTCCTATAATACCACGGTTGAAACGTTTGTTCAGAAACAAAGAGCATGCCAAGTTGTTGCGATGGCACAAAGAAGACCGCAAGAGCGACGAGATGTTGAGACACCCGGCTGATGGGTCGCAGTGAAGAAAAATCGATATAGAGTACAAGGAATTTGCACGTGACCCAAGGAACTTTTGGGGAGCAGAGCAACAGTCATAGCACCTGGCCTGTGACTCTATGTATCTATAACCTTCCTCCTTGGTTGTGCATGAAGCGGAAGTTCATTATGATGGCAGTGCTCATCCAAGGCCCGAAGCAACCCGGTAACAACATTGATGTCTACCTGAGGCCATTAGTTGATGAACTTTTACAGTTGTGCCGTGATGAAGGGGTACCTGTGTGGGATGAGTACAAACAAGCGGAATTTAACCTACGAGGGTTGTTGTTTGTAACCATCAATGATTGGCCTGCTCTTAGTAACATTTCAGGACAGTCGAACAAGGGATACAATGCATGCACACACACTGTTTAGATAGCACTGAAAGTATATATATAGGTAAAAAGAATGTGTACCCGGGTCATCGTCGATTTCTTACAACTCAGCATCCCCTAAGAAAGAAAAGCAAGCAGCAGCATTTCAAAGGTGAGGAAGATCGCCGGCCGAAGCCACCCCTCCAAAGTGGTGAAGATATATATGATGCGGTAAGGATTTAGATGTAATCTTTGAAAGGGTCCTGGCGGACAGTCTGTTCCGAATGACGCTAACAACCACGTTCCCCTGTGGAAGAAGAAGTCTATATTTTGGGAACTACCCTATTGGAAAATCCTAAAGGTCCGCTCTGCAATCGACGTGATGCACGTGACAAAGAATGTTTGCGTGAACCTGCTAGGCTTCTTGGGCGTGTATGGGAAGGCAAAAGATACTCCGGAAGCACGAGAGGACCAGCAACTTTTGAAAGACCCAAAGAACCTGCATCCAATGAGGACGGATAAAGGACGTCTACGTCCTGCTAGCTACGTTCTTACCAAAGAAGAGAAGGAGATATTTTTTGAAGTCCTGAGTAGTATGAAGGTCCCGTCTGGCTTCTCGTCGAATATAAAGGGAATAATAAATATGGCAGAGAAAAAGTTCCAAAACCTAAAGTCTCATGACTGCCACGTGCTGATGACTCAACTGCTTCCGGTTGCATTGCGGGGGCTTCTACCGGAAAATGTTCGAGTATCCATTGTTCAGCTATGTGCGTTCCTCAATGCAATTTCGCAGAAGTCAATCAGCCCAACCACTCTATTAAGGTTACAGAAGGATGTGGCTCAATGTCTCGTTAGTTTTGAGTTGGTGTTCCCACCATCCTTCTTCACTATTATGACACATCTCCTAGTACACCTGGTCGACGAGATTCACATTCTGGGTCCTGTATTTCTACACAATATGTTCCCCTTTGAGAGGTTCATGGGAGTGTTGAAGAAGTATGTTCATAACCGTGCTAGGCCAGAAGGAAGCATCTCCAAAGGGTATGGAACAGAGGAGGTCATTGAGTTTTGTGTTGACTTTGTTCCCGGCATTAAGTCGATTGGTCTTCCTGAATCGCGACATGAGGGGAGACTAAGTGGAGAAGGCACTCTAGGAAAGAAATCATACATATGCAGGGACGGGTATTCTTTCACAAAAGCACACTACACAGTTCTGCATAATTCCACTTTGGTGGCTCCGTATATCCAGATGCACAAGGATATTGTACGCTCTAACAACCCGGGGATGGATGACTCCGCCATTGCAAAGGAACACATGGAGAATTTTGGCGGTTGGTTGGAAACACATCTGAACAACAACAAGTCTCAGATGAGCTGTTCTTGTTGTCTAAGGGGCCATCTTCGACTATTTGGACTTTCCAAGGGTATGAGATAAACGGGAATACATTTTACACGAACGCCAAGATAAAAAGAGCACCAACCAAAATAGTGGTGTCCACTTTGATGATAAGAGCACGAATGAGGCCACGGTCACATATTATGGTTGCATAGAGCAGATATGGGAACTTGACTATGGACCTTCTTTGAAGGTCCCTTTGTTCTGGTGCAAATGGTTCAACCTGAGAGGCGGCGGGGTAAAGGAAGACCCATTGTACGGAATGACTACAGTGGATCTCACGAATGTTGCGTACGACAACGAACCATTCGTTCTAGCCAAGGATGTGGCTCAGGTTTTCTATGTGAAGGACATGTCTACCAAGCCAAAAAAAAGAAAAGATAAGGAAGTGAATACATCAGCCGATGAGCCAAAGCGCCACATAGTTCTTTCAGGTAAAAGAACCATCGTGGAGTGGAGGACAAGACAGACATGTCAGAAGATTACGACAAGTTTCATGAAATTCCGCCCTTCAAAGTGACCACTGACCCAAGTCTCAAGTTATATGCAGACCCTTGTCCATGGTTACGGAGCGATCAGAAGAAAGGGTCTCACAAAAAGAAAAAGCGAAGACTAAATAGGGATGTTGTTCATGATGTGTAATAATTTATTAAACTTTTATATAATTTATAGTATGGAGGACAAGACAGACATGTCAATGAAATCAAGCGTATGGCGGTGGCGGAATGTAGTACTTAATTTATAAATTTTTGATGTAGCATCAAACTTTGTGATGTGAAATGATCCACTGCGCATGTAGTACTTGATTTATAAATTTTTGAATTGATTTTAAATTAAGCGTATGTAGTACTTAATTTAAAACAAGCGCATGTGATACTTCATTTTAAACCAAAACAGAAAACAGGAAAATGAAAGCGCACCAGCCAAAGCGCCACATAGTTCTTTCAGGAAAAAGAAACATCGTGGGAGTGGAGGACAAGACAGACATGTCAGAAGATTACAATAAGTTTGATGAAATTCTGCCCTTCAAAGTGAAAACTGACCCAAGCATCGTGTTAAATGATGAAGAATGTCCATGGCTACGGCGCAATCAGAAGAAAGGACACACAAGAAGAAAAAGTGAACACTAGATAGGGATGTTGTTGCTGATGTGTAATAATGTATTAAACCTTTTATGTAACTATGTCCTGAAAACTCAGAAGAGAGATCTAAACACTATGTCAATCAGCTGCAGTTTTACCAACACAATCGCGTGGTCGTGAGACGGCAAATCGGCCTTCGATCCAGAGAGCGGCAAGACGTCTCTGATGATTTGCAACAAGTGTTGGGGATGTTGTTAATCATCAGAGCGTCTTGCCGCTGCTTGGATCTGACCAAACGGTTGCAGGACGTAGCTAGGGAACCCGAATGTTTTGTGTTTGAGCGCCACTTCGATCCAAGCAGCGGTAAGACGTCTTTGATGATCTACAACCGTCCAGCAAGACATCTCTGATGATCTGCAACCGTTTGGAACGGTCGCAGGTCATCAGAGACGTCTTGCCGCTGGTTGCCCAAAGATGCCTCTCCGAGTGACGCTGGAATGTTTTGTGTGAGTGAGTGAGTGACGCTGGAATTCCGGGAGGTGGGCTATATATAGGGTACGTGTGCTTCTTTAGTCCCGGTTGGTAACACCAACCGGGTCATGTGGCTCACGAAGTGGTCATGATACTGCTGATCCAACAGCTCACAATCCCTCAAAAGAAACACACCCTGATCCAACGTCTCACAAGCGTTGAAAGAAACACACGATCCGTGCGCTTCTTTAGTCCCGGTTGGTAACACCAACCGGGACTAAAGTCGGGCTCACCCCTGATCCAACGTCTCACAAGCGCTTGAAAGAAACACACGATCCGTGTGCTTCTTTAGTCCGGTTATATGCAACCCTTGTCCATGGTTACAGAGCGATCAGAAGAAAGGGTCTCACAAAAAGAAAAAGCGAAGACTAAATAGGGATGTTGTTCATGATGTGTAATAATTTATTAAACTTTTATATAATTTATAGTATGGAGGACAAGACAGACATGTCAATGAAATCAAGCGTATGGCGGTGGCGGAATGTAGTACTTAATTTATAAATTTTTGATGTAGCATCAAACTTTGTGATTTGAAATGATCCACTGCGCATGTAGTACTTGATTTATAAATTTTTGAATTGATTTTAAATTAAGCGTATGTAGTACTTAATTTAAAACCAAGCGCATGTGATACTTCATTTTAAAGCAAAACAGAAAACAGGAAAATGAAAGCAATTTTTACTTAATTTAGACAAGTAAATCAAAAGATATAAAAAAAGTAAGAAACCAGAAAATTTAAAAAATTAACCTCTAGTACCGGGCCGTGCGACCACCCGGTACTAGAGGTCCACTGGGCTTGGCGCGCAAATTTTCGCGGCCCTGAGGGACCTCTAGTACCGGGTGGTAACACGGCCCGGTACTAGAGGGTCTCTAGTACCGGGTGGAGCCACGGCCCGGTACTAGAGGCCTTTTTGGCGCTACTTCTAGCAGCTCGGGCCGAAAATTTGCCCAAGTCCAGCAAATCGACGCTCCGCCTCCGGGCTCCAGACGACGCCGCCTCCTGCGCCGCCAGGCTGCCGGATTTCGTCCCCGCGCCGCTGCCCCCTCACCGTGGGTCGCCGTCCTGCTCCTGCTCCGGGCGCGGCCGTCCCCGCTCTTCCCCCGAGCAAATCGTCGTCCCCGCTCTTCCCACGGTGAGCTCGTCCCCCCGACCAACTACTCTCTCCTCTCTCAGATCTAGCGCGCGCGGCGGCGGCGGACCCTAACCACGGGGCCGGCGCCGGAGTTGGCAAACAAGAATGTATTTTTAAGGGCCTAAGGGCCGATTTCATTATGGGGAGGCCACAAACGGCCGATTACATTTGGGGGGGGGGGAGGCCATTAATAAGGCCATTACATTGGAGGGGGGGGGGGTCGTCGTCGCCGGTGCCGCCTAGTCGTCGAGGATGTAGAAGGGCGGCGGGGTCCAGAGATGCTCCGGTGGCGCCTGCTGCTGCGGTGGCGCCTCCTGCTGCTGCGGCGGCGCCTCCTGCTGCTCGGTGGCGCCTCCCAGCTCCCGCCGGTAAAGACCCAGGACTGGCCAACGAGGCCGGGAGGCAGAGGAGGCGGCGGAAGGTCCTGCTGCTGCTCGCGTTCCATGGCGTAGTGCCACGGCTCGACCTCGTCCGGGTCGTAGTACTGCGGTGGCGGCGGCGGCATCAGGGCCGCGGCCGCGGCGCATCAGCCTGGACCTGGGCCATCACCTTCTCCCACCGCTTGATCTCGTCCTCGACGAGGGTGCGGTTGGAGGCCTCGTAGGCGGCCTGCATGTCCGGGTCGTCGTCGTCCTCGGGGACCTCCTCCTCGAACCACAGCGCGTCGGGCAGCGCTGGGTAGGCGGATTGGATGGCGCGGGGCGCCGGGGCGAAGTAGGAGTGGCGGCGGTCCTCGTGCTCGTCCTTGAGCCACTGCTCCCAGTGAGGGGAGTCCGCCGCGTAGGCGGGGTCGTTGCGGAGCGCCGGAGGGAGGAGGCGACGCCGGCGCGCGATCTCCCTATCCAGTTGCCTCCCAGGGAGCGGGACCGCCGGCACCGGAATCCTCTGCGGGTTCAGGTGCCAGCCCTCGGGGAGGTGGACGTCGTTCCACTCCAGCGTGGCGGCGTTGTCCCAGTGCCACTGGCACTCCGGCTCCGGCACGTAGCGCCGGCGCCGGATCCTCCTCCCTCCGGCGGTGGTGGTGGTGGTTCGTGACGGCGCGTCGGGTGCGTGGGCGACCCGCACCGGTGGCGCGGTCCTCCGCACGCCCTGCGGAACGACGCCCAAGGCCGCCGGCGGTGGAGGCGGTGGAGAAGCGCGGCGACGGCTGGAGGACTCGCCGGCTCGTTCTTCGGGGACTTCCCGAACCAGCGCGACATGGCGGCGAGGGCACTGGACGGGCGGAGGGGAACCGTCGGCGGAGGGGAACCGTGGGAGCGGAGTGGAGTGTCCACATCCGCACGGGCGCGTCCCTTTTTAAAGACCAGGACCGTCGGGAGGGGAACCGTCGCTGGCAAGTGGGCCAGGAGCATTGACTCCGGGTGGGCGGGGCTGTTGGGCTCCGCATTGACCACGGGGGGTGAAGGCGAGGCGGCCGGGTGGGAACACGAGGCGGGGAGGTGAAGACGAGGCGGGGCGGGAACACGAGGCAGGGCGGCGGGGTCAGAACTGGGTCGCTGGCAGGTGGGCCAGCATTGACCACGCGTGGCCAGTGGGCGGTCACACGTGGCGGTGGGGCGGGTAGGCGCTGGCAGGTGGGCCAGCGATGACCACGGTGGCCACCTTTGACCAGGTTCTGGCCCAAATTTGGGCTGGGCTGGGATTGGGACAGCCTATGTTTTTTTTGAAAGATTTTTTTTTTTAGATGCAATATTAAATTGTTTTTGTTGCATATTTGTATAGTTCCCTCCTTTGAATTATTGTACTAATGTTATTATTGTTTTTTTTGTATTAGTTAAACAATGGATGTCGATGCTCCCTTCGTAACGAGAGAAGGGGAAGAAGAGATACTTTCCTACATTTTGGAACCCGGTGAATTTCGGCATCCCGCGGAAGGAGCTGAAGATGAGGACTCGGAAATTGGTGGACCCACGCCGTCTGGCGAGGTATATTAAGCCTATGTTGAGCAGATGCAATAACTGATTTGTGCATATATATGTATTCACACATGTTTCATATTTTTAGACCTCCGCATCGAACCAATCCACTAAACGAGGCCATGCCCAAGGGATGGGCAAAGATGAGCATCTCACAATTGACGAGGTGAATGCAACTACTGGCCAACCACTGGCACCCGTGCCGAACGCAGTTAAGTTTGTGCATCAATGCGGAGTCACTGTCAGGGACAACGTTTATATCAGCACTCAGGAATGGATTAAGCCAAAGTTAGAGGGAGTTAGTTACGTCGACAAGAGAACCAAAGATGTGCTTTGGAACAAGCTCATTGCACATTTCACCCTACCGGTCTTGGAAGATGAGGTGAAGACAAAAAAAATGACGGACAAAGTCAAGCATTTCGCTCTTAAGAAGATGGCTCAACAATTCAATAACTACAAGAACAAATTATTCCGTGAGTGGGAAGAAGATGGGAAACTTCCGGATTTCACCGGCACACGAGAGAGGCAGCGGCCTCACTGGCCTGCATTTCTGGAGTACAAGAAATCAGAACGAGCTAAGAAAAGGTCGCAAACGAATAAGAATAATGCAGCGAAAAAGAAGTATCACCATAAGATGGGGCCAGGTGGCTACCGAGTTGCCGAGCCTAAGTGGGAAAAAATTGAGTCCGAGTTGCGTGCAAAAGGGCTCACCCCGGTCACAGAGGAATGGGACAGAAGGATAAGGAATTGGCTACTTGCGCATGGAGGGGAGTATGACATGGAAACAGGGGAGTTAATAATTGATGAAAGCAAAGTAGTCAACGGAGCCCAAAAAAAATTATTGACTTAATTGCCAAGTCTAAAGAGGGAAAGTTTATTTCCGACAGAGAGAAGGACGAGCTGTCAGAGGCCCTCGGGACCAAAGAAAAAGGAGGATCAACACGAGGCTTAGGAGAAGTGCCGTGGATTGAAGGGTTTCCCGAGGACCGTGCCTCTTATAGAAGCCGATTGAGAGCAAAGAGGAGGAAGGAGCAGCAGGAATCAGACCGGTTGATGATCTTAGAAAGAAATCATGACCAGATGGTTGCTCTCTATAAGGAGCAGCAGAAGCAAATAGATCAAATGCGCGAGCAAGGGGCGCCAACTCTTCAGCTGGAACAAGCGAGTCAAGGCGGCCCATCGCATCGCAGAAGCAGCGTGGCTTCCTCGGTTATGGTCGGTGATGATGAGACAAGTTACCCCGTGGATTATATCACGGAGAAAACAACTTGTGAGCTGCATGTCCCAGTATTTAACTTATCCATGAAGGCGGCGGACGGCTATGCATTCTCCATTGACTCTACAGCATCGTGGCTTGGCAATGCCATTCCAGATGGATTTGCTCGTGTCGGCGTGGATCAAGTTGTACAAGGATATGAATCACTGAACCTTGAGTTCCCAAGAGCTGATGATGAGTCGGTGCTAGGGGACGTCGTGGGTGGTCTAATTCTATGGCGGAAGAAATACATCAAGTTTGAAGGCTGGGCGCCAAGGCCACCATCGTCTCCGCCAATTCACGATTCACCACCTGATGACGATGAAGGGGACGACAACCATCAGTCGCCTCTGCATCAGTCGTCTCCGCCGCCGCGTGCGCCGACTCCACCGCCGCGTGAGCCGACTCCACCGCCGCGTCAGCCCACTCCGCCGCCGCATGAGCCGACTCCGCCGCCGCATGAGCCGACTCCTGAGCCCCGACATAGGAAGGGCGCCACTTCGTCGTCCATGGGATTCCCGACGTTCGCCCCTCCCAAAAGTACCCAAAAGCCTTGACGACCTCAGAGCTTGCGACATGACTAAAGAGCAATTGGATGCGTGGGTGGATGCAGACACAAAAAGACAGCTTGCACGGAAAAAGCCCGAGGAAAAGCAAACATTTACTGCAAAGGAAAACAAGTGGGCTATTGGATTCATCACGGAACCATCGCAATATGAGAAAAATAAGCCAGATAACTATTTACGAGCTCTGAGTAAAAGTAGTAGCTCTCCCAAGACGAGAAGTAGTAGTGCCAGAGGGAAAAGAGACGTTGCCCAGCTCGGACAACAGGCAAACCAGTCGATAGCCCCGCTCGTAGTTATACCCAGTGGTCATGGCTCCGTGACGGACCTAATTCCTACTTTATCCTTGAAGAAGGACTTTGCTGCAGATGCTGGTATTACTCTTGCTCAACTGGACAACGAAAATCTCTTTCCGTCTGATGTAGATGATTCATGGAAATGGAAATGGGGGAGGTCCCTGCTGCGAGGTGATCAGATAAAGTGTCTACCGACATGTATGCGACAACTCCATAGTTGGTACATGAAAACCACAAAGGAATTTGATGACTTTTTGATCTGTGTGAAAGTTACAAAAAATCATTTCGCGGGTGAAGACATGTTCACAATTCAGCTCGAAGAACTCTGGTACTTATACAACCTTGACTCCCTCGACTTGGCTCTCGTCGGTGCCTACTGTCTGTAAGTGATTCAATTCATTTATTTCCAAAAAAGATAAAGTCTTTAGCTCTCAGCTCGTTCATTGCCATCGCTAATTATGCTCACTACGGTATTATGCAGAATGAAGAGTGATGAATGTGGTAGAAAGGGCATCTATGGCTTTGGGTTCGTTAACCCAGTACGAGTTAATGCAAGGACACTAAAAAACCACGTGAAGGACACGGAGAAGAACTTGCTAAATGCCCTAATGAAGCAACATTTCAACACGGAGATAATGTTTCCTTACTTCTTCAGGTAAGAGAGTGTTACTCGCTTGTACAAATTAAGTGTAACTGATGAGTTACTGACGTGTATATAATCATGCGCAGCGATCATTACATTCTGCTAGTCATTGAAGTTGATAGATCAAGAGTTCAAGTCTACGACTCATTGGACTGGCCTGAGGAGAGGTACCAAAGCATTCTAGATACGCTCCAAAGGTAATTTCAAACATTATCGCACTATATCAGTCTCTCTTATTGATTTCAGAGATATCAAGCAACTAATAACTCATTTATTCTTTTTTTTGCCGGCAGGGTTTGGAAACAATTCAAAGCGAGGACAAAGGGTTCAGGTTCATTTGAAGAACAGCTGACTTTTGTTCACCCACAGGTAGGTAGTACGGTCTAGCTAGGTTCGCGCATCTCTTTATTTATTGTTTTCAATACCACTATATGTTGACTATGATTTGATTGAATTCTATTCTCGTAAAGTGGATCGAGAGGCAACCACAGGGGACCAATTTCTGTGGATATTTCGTTTGCGAGTGGATTCGTCGTTCGGTCACTGAGCGGGACCCAAAGAAATTTTTAGACGTACGTGAACAATCATATTCATCAATTGATCTCCAGTGTCATTCATAATTTTTGATAGTCATGATTAATATTCGTATTGATCTCCTTCTTTTATAGGCAGAGCCATTGCGCGAGAGTATGCCACTAAAGAAGCGCTTTCAAGCACTAGCAGAGGAACTTGCGGGGTTTCTGCTCAGCGAAGTCATACCTACAAAAGGAAAATACAATGGAGAATAGCGGTGAAGTCCCGGTTATGATCTCCCGTGTAACCGAATAGACGGGCTCTAGTCCCGGTTATGATCTCCACACACGTGTAATCGAATAGACGGGCTCTAGTCCCGGTTATGAGCACCTCCATGTAACCGGATAGACGTGAACATATTTTTATTTATGAACATTTTGATATGTTATATGTAGTTTCTGTTTTTAATTAATTAAACGCATATTTTTTTGCACCATTTCAATATTAAATTGGGAGGAAAAACAAAAAATTACAGGCTGCCACGTGTGAGGTCCTTGGTCCCGGGTCGTATGACCAATCGGGACTAGAGGTCCTCCACCACGCCCGCGCCTCGGCGGCCACGTGGGAGCCTGTTGTTCCGGGTCGTAACGGACCCGGTACTAGAGGGGGGGCTCTAGTGTCGCCTTGCTAGTCCCGGTGGACACCCGGTACTAGAGACCCTTACGACCCGGGACCAGTGGCCCTGTTTCCACTAGTGTGCATACAGTTCATCAGCATCACACAGAAAAGAAAGAAAGAGGATTATGTTTTATTGAGCTACTATGCCAGTCAAAGCCACTCATACACCAACGGCCAATTAATGGGTATAGCTTTCAAGTAGAGCAGAAGACGTACATTTGCAGTTGATGTATAGAACAATTCAAGCCGGACAATGCAGCAAGGAAGCAGAAGCACACCAATTAACTGAAGACAAACACATGAAACAATTCAGACACAACTCAGGACTTGCACTAGTAAAGGAAGCTAATGCGGTAAGCAGAGAGACAACAGTATATTACCCTCCCAGCCTCCACGTAATCCACAAATTTGGGCTCAGATCCTCTTCAGCACAGGCCCATTTTGATTTTTGGCCAGCTCGCCCCGCAATTCCTCCATGAAGTCTTCCTCGTACTTGTAGTCATCCAGCATAAATTCCTTGAGGCTTGGGAGAGATTGCAATCCAGAAAACAACCCAACGATGGGGTTGTCGACCAAACTGTAGAACTGCAGCAGCTCAAGCTTAGGGATTGCTCCTCTTTCAAACTCCACCGAATTAAGAGTAGCTACACGATGAAGCTACTGATAATTGCCCAATAGCCCATGACAGAATAATCAATATTAAGCAGTAAAATATAATATGACACAATAATCAACCGAAATAGATAGATAATACATAACTTATTATTTCAAATCTCAAATTACATAGATAGACATGCTAATAGATAGCAGATAACTTATTCCTAACTACTAGTAATAAGTCACTGAGGGTCTCGACTCTCGAGCACCTAATAAGACTCATCATGATTCTCAGACTCGGAACTGAATGAGTTTTTTGGGGCCCTATACATGAAATAGGTCTCGCCATGCACATGGTCGAGGAAGAAAGACCACCTCTCAGCAGGTTGCATGTCATAGAAAGCTACAAGTTTTGTCCAACGAGTGCCACTAAAATATGTCTTGCGTGGCTCGTTGGTGCACAAAACAGTGAAACTCCGAATAGGCACTGTCATGTGGACCAGCTTGACATCAAATGTCCTATTGTCACTAATGAGAACGCCAACATGCTCCAAGAAGTCATGTCTAGCCCTGCACGGAATGATCTGACAAAAAAACAACTAGACATTAGTGTTATTATAAGGACAGAATAACGCAACAGTCTAATCAACGACAAAAAAAGTGCCTCATATAAATAAAAAGTGCACATCATGAACTTCCAAGTGTCGGAACTAAAGGACCAAGATAAATGTATAACCAATTTTGTTACACATGTCAGTAGGTCCTTTAGACCAACACTCGAAATGATAATGCACTTGAGTCCAATCATTGGCACATTCTACACAAATTGTAAATATCGAAGAAAGAGACGACACAAACAATACATGTTTCATAGTGTTGACTTTGCAAATGAGGACAATAGCGTGACTAAGTGTCAGGAGGACAGAACCTTCGAAAGGAATGCAAGAACTTGGCGCCTTTTTAGCATTCCTTCTAGAGGTTCTGTGCTCCTGACACTTAGAGTCATCCTTACTATCCTGTGAATCAAAGTCATCGGTGTAACAACATGGATAAAAAGAAGAATAAAAAGATGCCTCATATGAAAAGTGCACATCATTAACTTCCAAGTGTTGAAACTAAAGGACCAAGAGAAATGTATAACGAATCTTGTTGTACATGTCAGTAGGTCCTTTAGACCAACACTCGAACAGATAATGCACAAGAGTGTAATCATTGGCATATGCATGTAACAAGCACCCCACGATGCAAAAAAATTAACGAATTCGACACTTAAATGATAATGCACAAGAGTGTAATCATTGACACAATTAATGAAACAAGCACACACGATGTAATGAAATTAAAAAGAGTGCCTCATATATCATTGTCAGACCAAGAAAAAAAGAGTTCCCACAAGACCATGTACTAATACAAGTACTCAAATTGTATATAGTACAAGGTATTGTAGATACTCTCCTTTTCTTTAGACCAACACTCGAAATGATAATGCAAAAGAGTGTAATCATTGGCCCAATTAATGGAACAAGCAGATGTAATGGAACAAGAACATGGATAAAAAGATAGATAAAAAGATGCCAACTTTGTGAAGAAACTACGATAGAATATATATGTTGAAAAAACATACCATTCTTGTGTGAACCTCTTCTCCGAGAACTACGTCAAACTTCTTGTTCATACAATCGGGGTAGCCACAATCCTCACACATATGAAACATTTGCTACAACATAGTGTACGATTAGTCAAAATACAACATAGAGTACGATCAATGGCTAAGATACAATAATCTAGTGAATCTAAATAAAATAACAACTGCGATAAAAATCGCAACTAAGGTAACAATGGAACCAATTGCATAATGAAACCAAGTGTCACTATGAATGGCATATCTTATGATCTTTCTAATCTTCAACCGGGCTGCATCCAGCTTGATCTTGTTATCATAATCGACATCGGCAAACTTCAAGTCTAATACCACATAGTGTACGATTAGTCAAAATACAACATAGAGTACGATCAATGGCTAAGATACAATAATAAATGGCTAAGATACAACATATGAAACATTTGCTTGATCTTGTTAACATATGAAACATTTGCTACAACATAGTGTACGATTAGTCAAAATACAACATAGAGTACGATCAATGGCTAAGATACAATAATCTAGTGAATCTAAATAAAATAACAACTGCGATAAAAATCGCAACTAAGGTAACAATGGAACCAATTGCATAATGAAACCAACTGTCACTATGAATGGCATATCTTATGATCTTTCTAATCTTCAACCGGGCTGCATCCAGCTTGATCTTGTTATCATAAACGACATCGGCAAACTTCAAGTCTAATACCATTTTATCTTCTTCAAGTTTATTCAATTTTTCTTTCAACTGAAGATTTTCCTCTTCAACAATATCTAACCGCCTAGTAACCAACTCCAAATTGATCGGCATATCCGGCTCAACTACGGAACCCTAAATAAAAATCTATGTCAATTTCATGCTTTTTTGGAACACGAAATAAAATAATTAATATGTATAGAGTATATGCCACGTCCGAATAACCATCGACGTAAGATTGGCCGTCGACGGGTATCAACACCATCGTGAAACTAGCTATATATCAAACAACGCATAATAAATTAATTGCATATCGAAAAAAACATCACAATAAACATTGACAATACAATAACAAATACTAGTAAATCAGCAGCTACAGCATCACAACACAAGCTACAACATTACCACACAATGAAGAGCCACTAGCTAGCACACCAACACAAGGCACATGAGTACCGACCAATGTGGGGGGTCATTTTCTCGATAGCCGCAAGCACAAACAACCACGAAACAATGGCCGTGGTACCAGAACACGTGGAAACCGGAGATAAAGGGGTTAACCAGTAGCTCACCGATCGAAGGGAAACTTTAGCTGACGAGGAAGTCGATGTAGTCGAAGCCGGGGTCGATCGATGGACGGCGAGCTGGGGGATGCGGTGGCGAGCGAGCGGAGAGGATGCGGCGGCGATTGGATGGACGGCGAGCTGGGGATGCGGCGGCGGCGACGGCGCGAGCGGAGAAGAGAGCGAGACGAAAAGAGAAGAACGGGGCGGGGCGAGGGCGATCCAGATCTAAATAGAAAAATAATAGCAACGTGCACGATAGGACGCTCGTTGCCACTATATACTAGCAACGCCCGCGGCCGCCGTCGTTGCTAGTAATTGAATAGTAACAACGTGCCACTGAGGACACACGTTGCTAGAAGGAAAATACGGGCAACCTGCCGTGACGCATACGTTGCTACTAGAAATCCGAGACACCCGCGGGCATGGAAATGTTTCTGGCAACGTTCGCCCGAGCGCGTACGTTGACAGTAGTAAATTTGTAGGAACGAGTTCCCGGCATGCGCGTTGCTAACATTTAGTAGCAACGTGTCCATGGGAATGCACGTCGCAAACCCAGTGTTGCCACTAGGCTATTTCCTACTAGTGTGAGTAGCTCAAAAGAAAAGGCTCACGGTTCTTTTTCCCCTAAGAAAGGGTCAGGTTCTTTTTTTAAAAAAGTGGATGAACAAACAAACAGCAGGAAACGGTTAACGGGCCTATATGGGCCATCTATCGTTTCATCACGTGGTACGCGTGTAGTTTCTTGGGTTGCCGCCTTGCAGGCCGCTCAAGGCACCCCATCAGCAGCTACCGGCAGACATGCAACATGGATGCACGGATGACGTATCACCGTTTGTCACCGCGGTCACCCCGTTGACATTTGAGCTCCGCTCTCCTGGCCAACAAACCAACCGCACCAGCCGAAAACCGACGGCCACCGCCACCCCGCAAGCCGCAGATAGTAGGCGTGCATGGATCGCGTCCGCGCTTCCCGGCCGGCCAGTTGCACGGCGCGCGGCAAGCAACGCAATGCAGGCTTGGCAGCTACTCCACTGAACGATCGACGGATGCTGCGCCGCCACTACCGCCTGCTATGCGCTGCTCCCCGGCCGACCAGCCTGGAACCACACTGAAAGCCTACCTCCATCGATCGCCTGCTGCAGAACCACCTGGCCTAGATGTGCACGTACGGGGTACGAGCCTCCACGAGCTAGCACGGCACAGCGCAGATCAGGCTTCGGAAAAGCCACCTGCCACCGCGTCCGCTCCGGCCCTACCGACGGTGCGGCGGTACTGTACCTTCTTCTCCGGCCGGCCGGCCCTAACATATGTTGCTTCCACTCCAAGCACCCATCCAACAGTCAAAGGAAAAGGCAGTTCAGACTTGAGACAAGGTAAAAAGGCCATGGCTGATTAGCACTGGCTACTTTGCACCTGCACGATTAACGTAGATTCAGAGATCCCTTCCAACAGTAACCAGGCATGTGTAAGATGTACGCCATGCTTCATGCATGTGGTGTCGGTGTCGATACCTCTGTTCATCTTTTTCACTTTTCATTCGCAGCTACTAGCTGCGTGCATCCGGCCGGCCCTTTTGCTCTCGCCGTTAATGAAACCAGTTGTCTAGGAGGATACTCTAGATCACGAACCAAGTGTGTGGGTGGGGTGGGGTGGGGGGGGGGGGGGCAAGGGGTGAAAAGAAGGCAATGTGGTTGGTACTGCACGAACCAAGGGCGCAATGATATTATTTGCTCATGCACCCCTTACTACGGAGTAGCAGATTATCAGTAGGGGCTGTTAATTAATTTAGATTTAGATGCATAGGCAGGCGCAATAGCTAGCCCGTCAGCATGATTTGGTCTGGTCTCAGGTCTGCTTGGTTATTTGCAGTTTGCCGCAGTAAACATTGTGGATGGAGTCTCCATGCATTTGTATGCCTAATTATGCTCAGCTCCCTGCATGCCCCTAATCCTGCGTTAACCAACGTACTTAACAACAAATAAACGTCATCGATCCGTGGCCATTACTGTCACCACTGAATGTGCGAGGGAGACCAAAACCTGCATGAGTAGTATATGTACATGCCTGTCTAGTCACATGCTTGAGAGCGACTATGCACGTAGCTGTAGCTTGTAGATTAGTTAGCTTACCGTCAACCATAAGCCGATACTGACTGTTAACTGAAGAGGAACGCTAACCTAGGTCTGGTAGTATAAAATATGTGTCTCCAGTGAGAGTGGAACAACCGAGACTTAAGGGCCTATTTAATTCGTAAGATAGGGAAGATGTAGGAATAGAAAAAGCATAGGATTGAAATGTTATGCACACTCCAATTTTATAGGATTTGCTATGTACCAAAGTTTATTTGATTCCATCAAAAGAATTGTAAAAAGAGCTTGGAGTGGATGTTAGAATTCCTATGAAAGTAATACAGATGATTTCTTAGGAAAAATTCCTATAGGATCCAACCCTACAAATCAAATAAGATAGAAAAATTTCCTATAGGATTGAATCCTTAAAAAATTCTATGCAATTCCTTTGAATCAAATGAACCCTAAAGTTGTCACCTTGTCCCACTCCCAACTAACCTG
Source organism: Poa pratensis (assembly GCA_947311845.1). NCBI lineage: Eukaryota > Viridiplantae > Streptophyta > Magnoliopsida > Poales > Poaceae > Poa > Poa pratensis. The sequence goes on along the minus strand of CAMZMU010000041.1, from coordinate 130,144,194 downwards.
AGTAGATCCAAGATTGCGCGCCTGGTATACGTATGACCCTACATCATCATGTCCAGGTTGCCATTACCATTAATTTGAGCTCCACTCTCCTGGCCCTCCCTCAAGAGGCCTCAGCCATCAAAACAACTGGCAACATCCAGCCGAAAATCGACGGCCACTGCCGTCCCGCAGCCGAAAATCTTACACATGCAACACAACGCAATGCAGCACCTACTCCACTGAAGGATCGATGGAGCCATGCTGCGGCGCCAGCCGGAGGACGCAGCACACGATGAAGCCCTACCTCGATCGCGTTCTGCAGAACAAGCACCTGGATCTAGACTAGATGTGCACGTACGGGGTTCGAGCCTGCACAAGCACAGCGCAGCATAGACGGGGCTTCGGAAAAAGCCACCTGCCAAAGCCCGACCGACTGTGCAGCAGCGGTGCTGTACCTTCTTCTCTGGCCGGCCGGCGAGCCCTATCTATGTATATATGTTGCTTCCACTCCAAGCACCCATCCATCAGTCAAAGGAAAAGGCCATCGCTAATTAACACTGGCTACTTTGCACCTGATGCACGATGAACATAGATTCATATAGATCCCTCCCAACAGCAACCAGGCATGTGTAAGACGTACGCCTTGCATTCATGCATGCATGCGGTGCCGGTGTTAATACCCCTGCTCATCTTTTTCGTTTTTGATGCTTAGCTGAGTACGTGCATTATATTGGGCCGGATTTTTTTTTTTTTTTTGCAAACAGAGCCGGAACCCTTTTGCTCTCGCTGCTTTGCGCTCAGCGTTAATGTGCTACAACTAGTGTCTAGCTAGCGATGAACCAAGACAGATGTTTTTGAGATTTGGTCGACCATGGTTCATGTAATCTGCACCCAACAGTTGAATAGTACATTTGTATCTCAAGATATTTCCCACGGTGCGTGCAATTAATAGGTACGGGTCGCAATCTTTATTAAGCAGGTTTTGTTTCCGCCTTGTCAAAAGTCAAATCAACCGAGCGTGTTCGGTTAGCAAAGAAAGAAAGATAGGCGGCGGCCTAGGGTTTCAACCCTAGCCGTCGCCGCCGACGCCATCAGCATCTTCATTGTCGTCTTCGTCTAAGAATTGATGGGTCCTCGCCTCCTCTAGTTGCCGCTCTGGCACTAGGAGGGGTAGGGATCTCGGACCTGCGCAGGGCGTTATACAAAGGTCCTTAATGTTAGAGCTTGGTTTTGATTGTTATCTTCTTCGTCAATGGAGATGGCTTCGTCTGCAATAAGTGATCTTCCGCGCTTCGTTCGACTGCGTGATCTCCTTCCCGACGTCAATGGTATCTTTGAAAGATTAAGTTTGTCTAGGTATATTTCTTCAGATCTTACTTCGTCAGATCAATCTTGGATTGTTTCTTATGGTTGCCGCGAGGAGGATTGTCCTCGCCATATCTATCCCGGCTACTACGTCTTCGGCAATGGTGATTCGTTTTCTCGGCTCCCAACAACGTCGACAAAGTGGTTCGGTTATTTGTCCCTAGATTATCAGTAGTGGTGCTCTTGCCGATTTTGCTCGATTAATTTAATGGCTGCGTGCGTGCACAAAGTCTTGACATTGCGGCTCAAAATTAAAAGGGGAGAACCTTCGTTGGTTTTCACAGGTCTATGATTTGGTGTATTTGGCGTTGTTCTACGGCTGGCTTCAGAAAAGTACAAGATTGTGTCATGGAAGAATAAATGGCTTGAAGATCTCATAGATTTGCTCGTCTCTTTTAGTATTGTTTTTGTTATCGATGTAATCGTGTACTCTTTGCTGGTTTAATATATATGGTAAAATTAAAAAAAAAGTAGGTACGGGTCGCATGCAGAGCCATGCATGAGCGCGCCATCCTGGTTGAAGCATATGCATGTGCTCCAACCTCTCCCTATAGCCCTGGGTTGGGAAACCTGGTTGCATTTTCAAGGTCATCTACCCATCGTCAACCGTCCAAGTAATTAAGTTGACCTTTACAGATCAAGCGTGTGAATGCATCCGATTCATTGTTTGCATGCATTAGAAAACCACCACACGACATCCGAGCAGATGCATGTATCTTCAACAAGGGCCGGCGCAAGCAGTGTGCGGGCGACGATCTCGAATCGCTGGGCTGTCTGTGGGGGGATGCATCGGTTGGTTTCAGGTAGCGGCACAAAAGAGAAGCGGAGTGTACGTCTGTGGGGGGATGCATCGGTTGGTTTCAGGTAGAGATCGATCTGTATGTACAAGCTCGTCTCTGTACGTACATGTGCGGCTCCGCTGGCTGGCTGATCTTTGTCCAACAAGACTTGCAGTGCCTGAGATCGATCAAAAGATTTTTTATAAATAGTTTGAATTTTCAAAATGTGGGATGTACACTATTATTGGGTGGACGGAAGAAGTATGGTTGGAACCATCACTTACATACTTGTATATATACACCATCGCATGTGCTAGGTCTAAAATTATAACTTGAAACTCGTGAGCTAAACAAGCAGCTCGTAACTTGAGTGGGTATGCCTCAAACTTGTTGTCAAATGAGTTGATCCGAGTTTTTATTTTATAGGGTGAGACGAGTTAGAACTAAACGAGCCGAGTTTAACAAGTAACTGTTTAACTCGGTAATAGAGTCACTGCACATTCTTGTCTATGTGAAAATTTGTTCTTTATTATTGTAGTTTATCGACTACATACTACTTGATGGTGTCATATTGTTATTAATTGGTGTAATGATTGTATCATACATGTCCCAAGATTTAGAAACAATTGTATTTGCAAAGATAAACAATCTAAATGACCAAACTCACAAGTTAGTCGAACCGATTTTAAGTTCTAAACTTGTTTTTTTTTTTTGATTTTTCATACTTGTATTCATACTAAAAAGGGAGCCTTACACAACAAAAAACAAGCAAAGAAAAAACAGAGAAGAAGCAAAGAACAGCGCTGGCACACTCCATCTTCAACCTCAAGGTCACCAAGCACGCCGTCCCTCCACCGTCAAAGACGCCGAAGAAGCCAGCCACCAGGAACACCCACCGCGGGAGCAGAAGAGCTCCTAGCCCGAAGGCGTTGACAAGCCGCAGTATCCACCAACTCCATGGAGCTAGATCTGATGCCGAAGAAGCAGTATCGGCCGGGGGGCCTCCCCAAGCATGATCTGCCCCAGATCTGAGGCCAGTGCCTCAGATCCTCCACCTGCACACCACAAGCCCGCACAACCACCATCTTGATTCCTCTCCGCCAGCCACCTGTACACTCGCCACGAACCTGCCGTCGCCGCCGGAGAAAGCAACGGTAGGAAGGTGACTCACCCGCAGCTCGGCAGCGCCGTCGAAGACGACGCCGGAAAGGGGGAGCCACAGAGCACCAAAAAGACGACGCCGACGACCCCACCACGCCAGCGCCGCCCCAAGGCTCCCTATCTACACGCCGGAGCGCAGATCCGGGGATTCCCCACCCTCCCACCGCCGCAGCGGCTGGCGGAGGGTGGGGAATCCCACGGATACGCCGGCGGCCGCCGGGAAGATCCGAGTCGCCTCCGATTCGCCTCTGGGCACTGTAGATGAGGAGAGAGTTCTAGAAATAGGGTCGAGTGTGGTTTTGACTTGGCAGAGTTCTAAACTTGTTAGGTTAATTAGGTAGGCTGAGATCGATGACTCATTAGTTGAACGATATTTAACGAGTCGTGTCGAGCCGAGCCCACTCGGCTTGAATTTGAGGCCTCCCCGTTACCCAGCTATTAGTGGATCAAACACACCTACCCGGCCACGCCCACATGACAACTTCAATTAAAAGTTGGTCGAGTCCCATCTGAAATCTGCAATTTCCCAGCCGTGGTTGGTAAAACGATGTTGTCCTTTGACTTGCCCTTTCTAATTAACTATCGACCTGCTCGGTGTGTTCTTGTTGATATCCAGATCTTGACTTGGTGCTTGTAGACACGAAGAATGTTAAATTGCATAAATGCACATAGTCATGTAGTCCCTCCATTTTTTAATATAAAATATTTTAGATGGTACACATATTGTCTATATGCTCACTAAAATGAATGAACATGCACACAAAAATGTGTCTACATACATTTGTATGCATGTGCATGTGGACAAAAACTAAAACATCTTATATTAAAAAACGGAGAGAATACGTCTTATCTACCTTCTCTCTGTCGGTTGCTGGCACGGCTGTCAAGTTCAGTGAACAGCTTGGGATCGTACGACTTGTCTGATTTGTAGGGATGACTGAGATTACCACCAACTAATTGTACGGCAGTGACAAGATTGGATCAATGGCTCCTTCAATTTTTTTTGGATCAATGGCATTGGCCGGGGACGTGCTAGTGTAACATGCACTAAAGCCATCCGGGAAGGCTGGACACGAGACCTGATTAGCTAACTGAGAGTAGCTAGGATAAAAAATGACATTAGAGATTAGTGGGATAGCACTTGCGAGTCGCGTTGATCTGTCAATATATAGGTGTCTGACGAATCCATTCTGCCGCTTAAGTGTATCTATATACGGTACGGAATATCCTTCTGCTTTTTTTAACAAAAAGATTCACTAGATTCGATGATCAACTCGGCATGTTCAGTGCAGCACGACACAGCTGTGTGAAGGACGTTTGGTTTGAATAATAATCTCGTAATCTTCATAATTTATAGCTGCTTCTTCTTTCGTTAAGATACCAGTAGTACTAGGTTTGAACTTTTTGTCCGGTGCATTCGTCGTGCATTCAGCAACATGCATGGGAGACAAACAGTAATGTGGCTAGCTACTTAACAGCTTGTTCGTCGGTGCTCACTAATGGCGGCACATAAATTTCGTTGGAGCTCACTAATGGGAGACAAACAGTAATGTGGAATTGCTGTTGAATCAGTTGGAGCCCGATTGGATGGATCAGATGCGTGCATATGGTACCCGTGAATGCGATCGATGCATTCATCGCATGGTACCAAAGATCCATCAATACACAAACAGTATGGTACACAACACTTGCTCATACACCAGTAAATAACTTTGAAATGTATGTACCTGCTATGATCCAATGTACTCTCGACGTCCGATAAGTTACCAAAGTGACAATACACTACGATGTACTCCCTCCGTTACTAAATATAAGACTTTTTAGCCTTTTGACTTTGTCATGATTCGTTCTAAATGAGTGAATCAACACATTTAAATATGTCTACATACGTATGAATCAGGAAAAGGCCAAAAAGATTAGAAAGTATTATATATTGGAACGGAGGGAGTACCTATGTGTCTAGTAGGTTATTTTGAGGCAAGTGTTTTTTTTATGGAATATGGAACTTGATTGATCATAATAAATCATTACACAAGGTCTACCAGATACAATTCAGGGCAAAAATTCTATAACAGAAGGAATAAAATGCTCCGCACAACGAGTTAAGATGTGTGTACACCGAGGGCGAATATGACATGAGTGAGATAACAACGAAGCTGCTGGTTAGATTATTGATGTCAGCTTGTACCATCACACCAACATGACTCTAATGCAACAATGGGGAATTGACGCGTTCGATAATAGAGCGGCAATCAAAGACCACCATGGCTCACGCCAACACTTCAGCAATCTTTGGCACTGTGACCTCGTCAAGAAGCTCGTCGCAAGCAGCTAACCACTCGGTTCTGACCACGACGTCGACTCCCATCCATCTAGAAGAGGAGAAAATGGTTGCCGCAACATTAGAAAGACCAAATAAGAAAATTCTAGTGGTTGTTTATTAAAATAAATATTTTCTTATTCTAAATTCCAACCATTATTTGAATACATCATCTTTTTTTAGGGAGTAATCTATGGGAACATACAATACGAAAATATATGCATCGTTGAAGTAACTTTTCCCCATTCCAACGAGTACATTTTTCATTAATTATGGATCTTTGGTTTGAGGGAATTACATATACATTGTTTTTTCAAAATTTTAATCCTCGAGATATTATTCATATATAAGATTCGCGGGATTAGAATTTAGTATTTTGTTTTGTCATGGATCATATTGACCCCGACAAGTTTTTACTCACACTGAGTTTATCCTAGTGGTAAATTGTAAATTTACCTTGAGCCTTTCTTAGGGTATAATCCAACACTCAGATATGCCTTATTTGTTCGCAAGAAATCGGAATAAAGAGGATGTCACAACATTTTCACATTCATATTTGTTTTTGAGACAATCATATATTCAATGTAATACTGCTAACTGAATAGTACGCTAAGGTATAGTTGATTTAATATGGATTCATCATGCATCCTTTGTTTTAAAACTTGATATCCCCCTCGCATTTTGGGCAGAATCGTTGAAATCAGAAGGATGGATGCGTGAGAAGTGATGAAAATTTTGAAAATAAAAATCAACACTCAAAACATGCACTATGTCATAAAATTTCCATATCGATGATACGCTTATATACTCAACATAATGAATCGTGCCATATATAACTCGATTTTTAGTGTTGACCCCACATTGTTTAGAGGAATTGTATTATTGGTGTTTCGAGGTCCATGAATTTGGAAGTTTGAATCTGAATTTTATTGTTTTACGAGATGACAAATTAACCATGGGTTAGTATATTTTTGAATAATTACAGATATTTCTGGTAAATTTCTGTCATCTAGCTTCACCGACCATCAAAATTATTTCTAACCTTTCAGATAGAGGCCACGCCTAAAGCATGAGTGCATCAAGTCGTTTTATATATCTCATGAGGGGTACCCATACTGGCAATCAATGAATAGACAGAGTAATGGTCAACCCAAAAACCCACAAGATTATGTAAAGAAAAATATTAAGCTTGTCAAGAATTCATGTTTTTTTTTGTTCATCCTTTGACAAAAAAAAAACAATATAGAACGGAATGGGACGGACTGCCTACTCGTGCATGGAGAAGTCACATCGATGGATATATATGCTAAATATTTAAACCGAACGTCGCAATAAGCTCTCACATCCATCCACGCGCACGTCAGTCAGTTGATTCATCATCATATCATAATAGTCGAAGGAGTAGGTTAAGATGCATACTAGGTTAAGATGCATAGTAGGTTAAGATGTATGGATGCACATCAAAGTGGATAAAAAAGGGAGAAAAAGAGCCAATGTGGTTGGTACTGCACGAAGCAAGGGAGCACACTAAGTAGCAGATTATCAGTACGGGGCTTAGCTAATCAATTTAGATACATAGGCAGGAGCCCATCATCATGCATCATTTCTCATTTGGCCCGGTCTGCTTGGTTGTTTGCACTTCATCGTAGTGCACACTGTGGGTGGAGTCGATGTCCATATGCGCGTTGGCCTAATTATGCTCAGCTCCATGCATGAGCTTGCCCTGATCCACGACTATTTAACCTAGTACGTACTAACAGCAAACAAACAGCATCCACTACAGATATAGGCCGTGGCCATTGCTGTCACCAGTTAATGTGAGAGGGAGACCAAAACCTGCATGAGTAGTATACGTGCCTGTCTAGCTAGTCTCACATGCTTGAGAGCGACTGTTATCTTTCGCTAATGATGAATGCATTGGCCATTGGGTACGTAGGTAGCTGTAGATTAGTTAACTTACCGTCAACCATTGAGCTGATACTGACTGTTAACTGAAGAGGAACGCTAACCTATGCTGGGAGTGTAAAATATTATCTCCAGCGAGAGTGGGAACAACCGAGACCAAAGCAGTCAAACCTGGACATAATACTCGTCTTTTGCGACGGTGAAGCTAGCTAGCTCGGCCGCGACGGGACGAGGCCAGTGACATCTACTCGATCCTGTGGACGGAGGTGGAGCGAGAAGCACGTTGTATCTTTTATGTATCCTACTCCAGCGATCTACTCATGTGGATGAAGTTAGCTAAGTACGCATGCAACTCCCAGGAATGTCCGTCAACTCCACTCACCTCCGTCTCCCGTGAGCGACGCGAGTCCGTCCCGATCTTGCCTTGTTCGTTCCGGAGTGCAGTACAGTCCAGAGCTGCACCGCTGTAGCAGCGGACGGACCTGCGGGCGTTGCTCATCTACCACCGGACCCAGCGCAGCACAGCTGAAGATTGATAGAACTATTGATTGTATTGATTGATTGAGGAGATTACATCGTATATATATTACAAGCCAACCGACATAGGCTAACCGACTAGGTTTGGAGTTCGGTGTCCTAACCTAATACGTATATGACTAACAACAGCAACAGAAATTGAGAAAGTGAGAAAGTGAGAAATGGACGACACAGCTGTGAAGGACATTTGGTTTTGCATAATAATCTCGTAAACGTCGCAATTGTCATCAGATTTCGGCATCGGCAACAAACTCATTATAACTCTGCTGATATAGTAAATTCTGAATGTGATCGGAGTGCGCGTCCAAGGCAATTGGTCCTAGCTAGGCGCAGTTGAAATGGGCAGGATCGACGGTATTGTTCGTTGGATCGCAGGAGCTAGCCCGGAACATAGACGTCGGGATTACGGTAGTGCTACGGTTTTACATTTCAGTGAGTTTTCATCAAAATTAGCTGAATTTCAGTGATTTGGGCAGACAGCGAAATAATTACGTTCGGTAAAGATATGTCAGCACTTTCAGTACATACTACATAGGAATTTAAAATGTTTTCATTTTTTAAAATAGTTTAATGAATTTTAAGAAGAAAAATCGGTCATTCGGCCGAACGAAAACCAAAATCACTCAATTCACCTGAGTGGTTAGTGGATTTTCCAGTGATTATTGTGGTGTCCGAATTTTTTTCGAAACTAAAATTTAAAACTATGAGTTCTAGTAACATTTGAGACTAACCTTGGCAGGAGAATTGTTTAACTATGCAGGGGCCTAACGAAAAGTATAAATTACCTAATCGTGCATTATTGTACGGAAGTAAATTTACACTAAAGCTGCTTCTTCTTTCGTTAAGATACTAGTACTAGATTGGAACTCTTTATCTGGTGTATTCATCCAGGGGCGGATCCAGGGGGTGCTAGCAGGGGTCCGACCCCCCCCCCCCCCCCCCCCCCCAACGATCGGCACCCCCCATAGTATTTCGCCAGGAAGTTGTGCCCGTACATGCGTACAAGTAGGTCATGTACGCATTGTTTTTTTAGAACAACATATTGGTTAGTGCTAGGCTCATTAGAGGCCTAAGTGCCGAACGCATCTCCACAAGCCCACATCTCGCTACGACGCAAGCTAACTGCTGTCAGTCCAATCGCGAGTAGGTTCATCGAGTCGCCCCGCCGCCACCCCTCGCGAGATCCTCTACCTACCGACACAATCTGCTCTGATGAATCTCCGTAGATCACCGCGACGGCCACGGCCTTCTAGCCTGCTTCCTGCCAGGCGCGCGACCGGCCGCCGCTCTCCGGCCATCCAGAAAGATCGAATTGACTCATCAAGGACGCAAGGTATCATGTACATACGTCTTGTTATCGGGTAGCTAGAGCTTCTGATTCACAGATCACAAAGTTGCTGATTAGAGAGAAATTAATCCGAAGATGTAGACATAACACACCATTTTGTTTTAACTCTCTCTGCTTTCTGTTGCTATTAAGACTTTATTGTATATTGTTCTGCTATATATGTTGAGCAGTATCGCTATCATTCTTCGTCAAGGGGCGGAGCTAGCATATATACAACACAACGTTAATGACTTTATACTAATATGTATGTTTTTGCGGTTAGAAAAAATATTTAGTAGTAGAGGATGCTACATGCAAATTTAGAAAAACGACACCGGATTTTCTTTGCTTCACCTCGCCCCCCATAGTCAATTCCTGGCTCCGCCCCTGAAATTCATCCATGCATGCACGGATGCACCAACATGGGAGACAAACAATAATGTGGGTAGCTACTAACAGCTTGTTCGTCGGTGCTCACCAATGGCAGCTACTAACATCGATCCAACGACAAATTCACAGCGAATTTCTTCAGCTCTCGTGTCAGAGGCTCAGTGCTCACCATACATTTCCATGTTTGGCCAGACAGGAAAATGTGTGTGTATAGTCCAAGTAACTAGTCACATGACGTACAGACGTACCCGAAGTGAGCAGCCGCAAAAATTAAGCCGTGCTGACCCGAGCAAGACAGGGGGTTCAGGTTCTCAGGGGCATGGTCTGCAATCTGCATGCTCCGGTGCTTCTCTGGCCACCACCAGCCATCCATCAGGCATGCATCGGCCGTTCGATCGATCGATCTCCTATACATGGCGCTGAGGCTACATGAACCTGCACTGTTTGCCTACGCAGGATTCACTGTGGAATCAGTTGGAGCCCGATCGGATTGATACCCGTGACTATGATCGATACATGCATCATGGTAGGAAAGATCCATCAATACACGACAGTATGCCTGTCTTAATTAATCAGTACATAGCACAACACAGTGACATCCAGACCCAGTGCTTAATAGAGTATGATTGATAGGATACTAAGACAAATAAGGTTTATCTTTTTTCCGAAATTTTGTCTTAGAAATTCTCAAAATTAAATGAGTTTAGCCCGGGTAATCTAAGGATGGATCCGACCGGGAGTTCTTCCCGGACACGCCGTGTGAGGAGAAATCGCGCAGAAAATACTAGTGTTGCTATGTGGGGCCAGTCTAAAAATTCTAGAGGCCGTCAGGAGTAACAATCGCTACCCGGGTAGTGGCTGTGGTGTTACAAGCACTTTATGGTAACTTTAAAATATATGTGATAAATTTACCATGTGTTAGTGTGTGTGTGTATATATAGGAAAATGAGTCTATACCCCTAGGAGTACGTACTCCCACTGCTTGTTTTATACTCCCAGGGGTACATACTCCCATACCTTATTAAGCCTATGGGTTGGATATATCCAACAGCTAGCTAACTAACCGATAAAAAAAAAACAAATGAACCGTGCATGCAACCACTTTAGCTTGTCATGCATGCGCCTGATCCTAGAATTAAGGAATTATTTATGGTACGCGGTTTGGGAATGAAGAGGCTGTTTCCGTATATGACTTGCTTTTGACGATCAAAAGGGTAGATACCACATTACTTTGCAACACAAACTGCGTTGCAATGAAGTATATACCAAATTTTAAGCGATGGAATATATACAACTACGTTGCAATGGAGTATATACCACATTTTGGCAATGAAGTATATACTAAAATTTGGCGAAGAAGTATATTTCGAATTGTAATGATGAAGTATATACTAATAAAATTTAGGGATGGAGTATATACCATTTTTCATGTAGACCACACTTTTTTTAACAAAGTATATACCACATTTTTTGCGATGGAGTATATGAGACATCTCTCGGTGTATACCACATTATTGCCATCGAGTATATACCATTTTTCATGTAGCATACCACATTTTAAGAGATGGAGTATGTACCACCACGTTGCAATGGAGTATATACCACTGATTTTGGTGTATATACCACATTTTGGCGATGAAGTATATACCAAAATTTGGGGAAGGAGTATATTTCACATTTGACAGTAAAGTATATACTACCAAATTTTGGGGATGGAGTATATACCATTTTTTCGCTGGGAGTATGATTAGCACGAAATATATACTGATTATCATCTGAAGAAGTATATGCTCACTTTTCTCTCTACAAGAGAAGTGTCTTACTGATCAAACAGGTATATACTGATTATCATCTCAAGAAGTATATACTCACTTTTTTCTTCTTCAAAAGAAGTATGTTCAATACTCAAAGAAGTATATACTGATTTTCTGTGATCTACATACTACTTTTTAAATAAGAATATACCAGATTGATAAAAGGAGTACATATGCCCGAAAAATTAAGAAAGAGGTATGAGCGTCAAAAAATGAAGTACTTATAATCTTATATGATACACACACGCACTGGATGGGTAGATTGATATACTCGTTGTTCACCCTCCCGCCGGCGTGCGCATGCCTTGTAGTACCACAGACAAGAAAGCTCCACTAGGCCGCATCTCATATCAGTCGTCGTCGCCACGTCAAGTCGCCGTCCGACGCATGCATCTCCTCTTCGTCGTCGCCGTCAAGCCGCCGTCAGCCGCATCTGTCTCGTCTCCTTCGTCGCCACGTCGAGTCGCGTCGGCCGTCGTCGTTGAGCCGCCATCGGCCGCATGCACCTAATGTCGTCGTCTCATCTGCCGCATGCATCTTGTGTCCGTCGTGGCGCGTCGCCACGCCGAGCTGCCACCGGCCGGCCGCATGCATCTTGTGTCCGTTGTCGCCACGACGAGCTGCCGCCGGCCGGCCGCATGCATCTTGTATCCGTCATGGAGCTGCTCAACTGCCCAACTTCATTCATAACCTGCAACAACGAATAGTAAGCTATGGATCGACGTAGGATTTGGCATCTAGAAATGAATCCATTGAAGATTCTTACATTTCCGGCGTGTAGCTTGGATCGGTTCAGGCCACCGAATGGCGTCATGGTCGCCGTGAAGCCTTGGCTGGGTATTAAATACCCGTGCAAACGACTCCCTGTTATTACGGATCTGAATTTTGAACTACTCGATCGTGATCCATGCAAAGAGATAAGGTCGGTAAATAAATAATAATTAATTCAAATAAAGAAGGCCAAACGGGCTGGACCCGGTAGCGCATCCGAACAAGCAGTTTAATCGTGGGAGTGCGTACTCCTAGGGGTATAGACTGGTAACTTCAAAATCTCTACCTCTCTTTTCTCACCCAAAATCAGATAGTTTTCCTTTTAGGGCCTCTTTGGATTGTAGGAGTTTTATAGGATTTTTGTAGGATTTCAATCCTTAGGATTTTTTCCTATGGATTGCATTTGGATCAAAGGAATGGTACTACCCAAATTTCTATGGATTGGATTCCTATGACTCAATTCCATAGGAATTTGAACATCCATCCCAACCTCTTTTTTAGACTCAAGTGCATAGGACCGAGGCACTTTTCCTTTGATTTTCCTGTGTTTCATCCAAAGGACCATTCTTGTAGTTTTCCTGTTTTTTGCAATCCTCTGTTTTGTACTGGTAAACCTGTGAGATTCCTATGTTTTTTCTATTACTCTGTTTTCAACCCTGTGATCCAAAGAGGGCCTTAGGTCCTCGGCAAACATACTTGATCTGAGAGTACATTTAATTGTACGGTTCTAGAGTTCTGGCGGATTGGTAAGGACTAAGTTTGAAAATCAGTGTGAGAAGCAAGACTCTTGATACAAACCTTCTTCGCTCCTTATGTGAAAGAAAAGAACACTGTTGTGGTAGCCTAGGAACTTTATGAGTTGTTTTTCCCAATACCTCCCATCTCTAAGGTGCAACCATATCTAGATAGCACTGACAATGTGTGGCAAGAAAATAATAATCTACAATTTTGTTGGTTTCACTTCATGGGATGTGTCAACACATGTATCTATGGTATATATAGAAGGAAAATGGATGGTGCCTCACATAAGTAGGTATGGCCTTAATGCATCAACCGTTTTAATTGTCCAGGTACAATGGTCATAAAAAGGAAGTAGTTTCGGTACCACCAAGTGGATTGGTGCACAGTGAAATCTTACAATCTCATAACAAGTTAGAGAACATAAAAGAAGTCCATATATATAATTCATTATTTATCTAGAAATTTACTCAAAACAAAATAGTCATCATTGAGAACTTTCTTTGTGGATCATGCACATATTCTGATGGATGCATGAACAATATTTCAATGAGAACATTTCTCAATTTAAGCACATATATATGTTCTGTAAATAATTAGATACGCTTTATAACATAGAATTAATGCTTTAAACAAGAAAATCATTTTAGACACAAAAAAATGTACTATAACAATATCGCCGTATGCTGCCATGACAGCATATTCGCGCCCGGAGCCCACTATGCTCAAACAATGCACATCTTCCACCGTTGTCGCAATTTTCTCAACCATAAATGGTGAAGCCTAAGGTCAAGGAATAGATCAACAACGATGCATTCAAGAACTTCCTGGAAGATAGCGCGATAACGGTGCCCAAGGAATACATAGAATGAAAGCTTGGCCAGCACATTTCCGTAAAATCATGAACAAACTTCTACAGAAGAATGAACAAAAAAAATCATGAACAAACTTACTGAAGAATGAACAAAATTCGTGGCCAGGATATGGTAGCATAGTTGCACAAAATGTTCAGTTGTCCATTTATCAGGTAGTTACAAATAATCGTGGCCTATGAGAGAAACAGTGTCTGAAGCTAGGAAACCAAACTTCCTGACATCTACTCCCTCCGTTCCAAAATAGATGACTTTCATTTATCTACATACAGATGTATGTAGACATCTTTTAGTGTGTACATACATTAATCTGTGGATATATGAAAGTCAAGTAATTTGGAACGGAGAGAGTAGCAACTTTCTAACATTTTAGATACAGGCCACCCCTAAAGTGTGAGTGCATCAAGTCGTTTTATATATCTCATGAGGGGTACCCATACTGGCAATCAATGAATATAAACAAAATAGACAGAAAGTAATGGTCAAACCCAAACCCCACAAGATTCTGTAAAGAAAACATTAAACTTGTGAAGAATTCATATTTGGTGTTCATCCTTTGACAGAAAACAATATAAAACCGAATGGGCCGGACGCCAGGGACAGACTGCCCACTCGTGCATGGAGAAGTCACGTCGATGGATATGCTAAATATTTAACCCAAACGTCGCAATAAACCCAATAGTCGAAGTAGGATAAGATGCTAGCTGCTGCATACTAGGATGTGCACGAATTAATGTGTATATATGGATGCACTGGCCTGTCAAGTCCACATCCAAGTGGGAAATAAAGGGAGAAAAGGGAGCCAATGTGGTTGGTAATGCAGGAAGCAGTGGAGCAATGATATTATCAGTACGGGCTTAGCTAATTAATTTACATGCGTAGGCAGGCGCTATATATATATATATATATATATATATATATATAGCTCTCAGCTATTCTACAACCACTTGTAGAATAGTTATTCTACAACCCTTTCTGAACTTCGCTTATCACATAAGTGAACTTCGTTCGTCACGTAAGTGAACTTCGCGGAAATTTCACAGATAAACTTCTCGGCTGGCCATAACTTTTTTCGAACTTCGCTCGTGACATAAGTGAACTTCAGAAAAGATTCACCCAAAAACTTCATAAGTGTTTTTTTTTTGTATGAAGTAGTATATACAGGAACGATCATTGATTCCGGCATGTTTTGCATGTGAGCTAGCTAGCTACTGTAGCTGACATATCCATCGGAGCAAGAACGATCACGTCATTGCATGCCAACTAGCTTTGCACTACTACGGATCATCATCAGCGAGAGACGTAAAACAGCCCATCTAATCCTACTCAGCTACATGCGCAGACTTGTGCATCTGATCGCATCTTGTCTCCACCGTCTTATTTATCCCCGTCGTCGAGCCACCACCATATGCCGGCCGACGGCCGTATCGCGTCTCATCTTCGGCGTCGCGCCATCCGCATGCATCTTGTCTCCGTGGCCAAGCTGGGCGGCTGTAACAAACAAGGGTAGGAATAGATGAATAGAGAGAATTAAAATCAAAGTTTGCGATCGGAAACTACTCCAACTATTTTACAAATACTTGTATAATAACTATTCTACAACTCTTTCTAAACTTCGCTCGTCATATAAGTGAACTCCGTTCATCACATAAGTGAACTTCACGGAAATTTTAATGAACTTCTTGATTGGCCATAATTTTTTCGAACTTCGCTCATCACATAAGTGAACTTAAAAAAAAATTGCAACTGAACTTTTCGGCTGAGCATCATTTTTCTAAACTTCGCTTGTTAGAGCTTCACAGAAATTCGGCTAACCATAAAATTTTTTTGAACTTCACTCTTCAGATAAATGAACTTCACAATTTTTTTGCAAATGAACTTCCTAGGAGGGAAATCACTGGAGCAAACAGGATTGTACTCCCTGATCAGAACGTATATTTTTGTTAACACTTTTTCACGCTGTTTTTTCTATATTCTTTCCTCAGTGAGATGCTAATTTTTTCCCAAACAAAAGTGAACGCTCCACAAGAACCAGACCAACTACTAAAATGAATTATGTGAACTTCTAAAAAAAATACGGAATATACTTTTCCCCATGAGCCTAATCAGACCTCTAATAATTTCTCAACAAGCAGTAGTTCACAACCATACTCATTCCCTGAAACACACATGTTCAGTCGTACACCTGTTCGTACACATGTTCAGAATGTATACACAGAAAATTCAGTTGTACTAACTCACACTTGTTCGCCTGCTGCACGGGTCTGCCTCGATGGGAGTCCACAAGCTGCGTATCTAGTAGTCCAGTGGCGGCGTAGACCAGGGAAGGTCGCACGGCGAACGATGGCTTCACGACCTTTGCTCTCCGCCGTGGGCGCAAGCTGCTGCTTGCTCGAGCTGCCCAACCGCCGGAGCAGCCACAAGCTAGCAGCCATGAGAGCACATCTCACCACTATTCTGCAGCAGGTTCACGCGTATGGAGAAGCGCATCTAGTGTCGGCCTCCAAGTGCATAGAGCAAGAAGCATTAGGAGGGAGTGCCTCACCCATGAGTCCACGGCGGAGCAGATGGGAGTTCACAACAGCGCTCTGGAGGAATCGAGAGCAGCAACCTTCGGGGGTTCACGGGCCTGGCCGAATTCAGAGCGACGGCCGCGGGCGTTCACGCCGGAGGTCGGTCTCGGTGTACAACAGCGGCGGGATCCCGCAACCAGAGCGTCAAGCATGGGTTGTTGGGGCGCATCGATGGAGTCCACACCGGTGCGCGTTGGTGTCCATGGCGATGCTTTGCGTTGGTGGGCGTCTGGGCGAGGCGCCAGTACCTCTCCTTCCCCGATGAGCACTGGTGGGAGGCCGAGGGGCGGGGCGCGCGGGAGATCGCCGGAGATTCGCTGGGGTCAGGGCGCGTGGGAGGTCGCCGTGGCGGCACCAGAACGCGGCGCCGTGCTCCCGCGGAGTTGAAGCCGTGGCGGCGCGCTTCAG
This sequence comes from Poa pratensis, assembly GCA_947311845.1. Taxonomy (NCBI): domain Eukaryota; kingdom Viridiplantae; phylum Streptophyta; class Magnoliopsida; order Poales; family Poaceae; genus Poa; species Poa pratensis. Next base: position 130,127,255 of record CAMZMU010000041.1, on the reverse strand, counting down.
GGAGGAGCGAGGGCGGTCCGCCGGATAGGAACTGGTAAGGGCGGCGCCGGGGAGGAGTACGGCGGCTGGTCTGTGAGGACCATGACGAGGTCGGGTAGGTGCGGGGTTGGGTTCGTGATATTTCCGTGGGCTCCGGTTCAGAAGGTGTTTATTTTGAGATGGTTGTAGAATAACTATTTTACAATGTTTTAAGAGGTGTTGTAGAATAGTTCCACCATATATATATATATATATATATATCAGCATGCATGATTTGGTCCGATCTGCTTGTTGGTTTGCACTTTGCCGTAGTGCACATTGTGGGTGGAGTCTCTCCATCTCCATATGCATGTTGCCTAATTATGCCCAGCTCCATGCATGCCCTGATCCTGCACTAACCTAGTACTCCCTCCGTTCCAAATTAATTGACTTGGTTTTGTCCAAATATGGATATATCTATACTTGTTTGATGTCTAGATACGTTCATGTGTAACAAAATGTGTGTCAATTAAATCCGAACGGAGAAAGTACGTACTAAGCACTAACAGCAAACAAACATCATCCACAGCCATAGGCCGTGGGCATTGCTGTCACCACTTAATAATGTGCGAGCGAGATGAAAACCTGCATTAGTAGTACTATATATACATGCTTGTCTACTCACATGCTTGAGAGCGACTGTTATCTTTTGTTAACGGATGAATGCATTGGGTGGATTAGTTATCTTACCGTCAACCATTAAGCTGATACTGACTGTTAACTGAAGAGGAACGCTAACCTATGTCGGGTAAAATATATATCTCCAGCGAGAGTAGACAAGCATTAAGCTGATACCGAGACCAAGCAGTCAAACCTCGACGTAATACTCGTCTTTTCTGACGAGGTCGTCTGCTTGTCCCACTCCCACCTAACCCGAGCTAGTAGATCCAAAGATTGCCCGTCTGGTATACGTATGACCCTGCATCATCATGTTCAGGGTGCCATTACCGTCAGCGCTAACCGGACCTTGAGACCAAAGGACTAATTTAAACTTGAAGTTGAAAAATATTACTACTACGTACAACGAGCCAGGGTTGTTCGAGCCAATCTTGCTATTTTCTCTCAAATATAACACTTTTAACTTAACCACAACCTATCAGGTCCAGCCAACTTAATTAAAACTGTATGCATTGGCACGAAAAGTCACTTTGGCTGCCGAGCACTAGTGCTCCCTCTATTTGAAAAAATATATATATTAAGTTTCATGAAAATCTGAAAAAAAAAAACCCGGCATGTTATCAATGATGTATACTCCAAGCCTTCAAAATTATAATGTGAAATTCTTTATACTATGGGCTAAACAAAAATAATAAAATTTTAAACAACTATTCTCCACTTTTCATAATAGAATTCTTATATTTTATTATGAGAATTCTATTATGAAAAGTTCGTTGATCATTGATAGGAAAAGAATACTTAGCACACAGTAATATCAATTTTTTATTCAATATAGTAGACATCAGAGGGGTTTGTTCTAAGAATATTGTGTTGAGTAATTCGACACATAGAAAAGCACATTAATTAATTAATCCAAATTATTCTGAAAAACACTTCTTCTCCCGAACTCTAGTGCACGTGGTTTTTACAAAAATCGAAAAATATATTTTTACGTCTCAAACAATTCTGAAAAAAATCATGCAAGTATGCACGACCAAATTTTTGGATTAATATATTTCCATACATGATCTGTATATAAAAGACAAATATAGCAAGTAAAATGAGTTCTTTTACACCTTTTTGCGTAGCCATGATTTTGTGTAGCCTAAAATCATTATTGCACCCAGGAAAAACTTAAAGCCAGCCGGCAAACACTTCATTTCAAAGCTTATTATGGCAATTATATGTCAAATCATCATCAAATTACACTATGCCGACCGACCGGAATCCCAGGCAACTACCCGGGCAACAAGGACGCTAGGTCCGCCACTACCTAAAATAGAGCGTATTATCGAATAAAACATGCAGAAATGTAGATAACATGTATATGTATTCACATAATTTTTTGTGAATTTTTTTGAAACTTGAAAGACCATATTTTCGAATTTTACAAAAATCGGTTGCACTGGAGTCCGGGAGCCAAAAATCCCCTCTCAAATTATTCACATTAAACAATTAGAATTATCTTTTGATAGGTCAATTAAGATTATTCCAAACCTTATTATTTTTTCATATTACATAACTAGAATTACTTTATATAGGCCAGTTAAATATTATTCCAAACCTTATTACTCCCTCCGATCCATATTAGTGGGCATAGCTTTGTCTAGATTCATATGTATCTAGTTAAGTATTTAGACTAGATACATGTGTATCTAGACAAAGTTGTGCCCACTAATATGGATCGGAGGGAGTATATGTTTGTTAGTTACAACATTTCTCATTTTTGTGTAGCTCAAAATACAGAGCATTTCATGTTGTGATTTTGCACGCATCTAGGACACATGATTTTGTTTCGATCTTTTTAAAACGTTTGATTTTTTTCAAACAGAGTGAGCAAGGGTGCTCAGGAGCCGGAAATATTCACTCTGCATTGGCACACCGAAAAGGCCACGGGACGCTGTAGAGTATTCTGACGTGGCAGCAGATCGGACCGGAACACGTAGGTACACTCGGCTCCCAAACTAGTTCCGGCCGGAACTGAAAGAGATGGACGCGGCCGGCGGCGAAAGCCACGGTGAAGCCGCGAAAGGACGAGCTCAGTGACATCCAAGTCGTACGTCCAAGCCCAGCGCAGCGCAGCAACAGAAAGCGACGACGCCAGTGACGAGTCACACCGTATCCCATCCAAGTCGTCACACGTCACGCCACTGGATCGGTGACGAGCGTGGCCCCGCCCGGCAGACGCGCGCGCCACCGAATTCACATGACGCGTCACGCTGACGCCCGCCGACCGACTAACGCTGCCGTCAGGAGATCACGCGCCCGTCGCGTGCGGGTCCGGGTCTGGGTCTGCTCACCACCTTCGGGAGTCACTCACCCATCTATTGTTTTTCAACAAATATTTCTCCGAGACGGATTTTTCCTTTTTTAGGTTTTTAATAACATCATTCAAAGTTTACCCCCGCCTATTTTTAAATTAGGATTCTAGCACGTAAAACACTTGGAATTTCATTGCTAAACTAGGAGGGAGATTTGGGCAAGAGTTGTTATATATTGTGAATTTCTTGTGCACCTCATGGTTAATGACGAGATTTCCCATTTGACGCGAAGCAATATGACACAAGTTAAGAGCTGCCATCTAGCGGGAGGATCGCCCTCATTATCTCCGTCCAAGTTTCCCCCGTTGCCAATGATTTATGCAAACCATATCTCAAAAAAAAAAAAAATTATGCAAACCAAGTCCACACAATATGCGCTAAAGAGATAATAGTATGTTGCGACCTTTATTGTTCGACGTCAAGCTGTAGATACAATTAATTCTCTTCAACAATTATGCAAACCTCCTATCATTATAATTGTCACCAGTCCGAAAATAATTACTTTCCCGGAAAGTGTTTTTTGGCTCCATTGCTCCCTCCATTAAAAAAAATCGAAAATCATATTTGTGAGTTTCAAAAAAATCTAAACAAAATCAGGATGTAGCCAATTATGTATCCCACAAACGCGTAAAATCTCAATTAGAAACATTTTATATTATGGGCTACACAAAAATAAAAATATATGATAAATCTTAGAGATTTGAAATATGCATATTTCGATCCACATTTTTATATTTTTGTGTAGCTCACAATACAAAGTATTTTAAGTTGATATTTTGGACATTCATGGGATGTACTATTGGCTTCACCCGAAATTTTTCTCAGTGGTTTTTGAAACTCATAAATATGATTTTTTTTAAACGGAGGGAGTACTGGAGGTCGGGAGTCAAAAATCTTTACTTCTTTGTTACTTCATTTCATAAAATCTTTTCTTCTTTGTTACTTCATTTCATAGTCGTGTCCAGGGACAAAGCTAGAATATAATGCCAATGGGCTCAGAAATATAATCTTTCTATTACCACTGAGGTCATCCTTTATAATTAGCATTAGCTAGCACTAAATAATGAAGGGTTTTGTATTTTTTACTTGGCTGACACCAGCGGCTTTAAGGCAGCTCCGTCCGTAGTGCCTAGTATGTCTGAAAAATCTGCATTCTTTCTCGTATATATCCACACGATACATACTTACAAACGAAAACAAATAAGAAATCCTCATTAAGAACCCATAAATTAAGCAAGATATATATGCGCTACCACATGCAGAAGCAGGCAGCTTGGAGAGTGAGGAGACTGTGGGAGGCTGGGAGCGTATAAACATGGATCCTCCTCTCGGCGTCACACGCGCCGCTGCTAATCATCCTCCTCCCTCACTCCAGCTTGCCTGCACTGCCCCACCATTTCTTTCGTCCCCTACCCCACACCTCCGTATAAATTCACAAACCACCCCTCACACTCAGCAGCCAGAACCACGCCAGGCAGCCGACACCCCACCCCCACCGTCCATGGAACGGACCACGCAGGGCTTCTTCGCCGCGCTCAAGCACGAGGTGGCGCGCGGCCTCTCGCCGGCCAGGGCGCGCCGGAGGTCGGCCGACCTCGACGCCGCCGCGCTCAGGTTCTCCGGCGGCGAGATGCTGGCGCCGCTCATGGAGGGCCCCGATCCGGAGTCCGGCGACGGCGGCGGCGCCGTTGGACGGGCGGCGGCGGGCGGGAGGAGGGAGGGCTGGGGCCGGTGGGTCCGCGGCCAGCTCACGCGCGCGCCGTCCTCGGTGGCCGCCGCGGCCGCCGGCGCCGGCGCCGCCCGCAACGACCTCCGCCTCCTCCTCGGCGTCATGGGCGCGCCGCTCGCGCCCGTGCATGTCTGCGCCGCCGAGCCGCTGCCGCACCTCAGCATTAAGGACACCCCCATCGTAAGCTTCATGCTACTGTCTCTTTTCTTTTCCCCTTTCTTGGCTCTAGATTTGGTCAAGTCAGGTGTTCGACGAAATGCTCCATTTAAGTTTCTTCTTGGACGTCGATGTCTGAGTTCACTTAATTCTTCAATTCACGGGGTCCTGCACTGCATACTGTAAAAACTTATTACCAAAGATTACACTAGTGTAAAAATTGTAACACTAACGAGGAAGCTCTTGACGCCCTTCTACTGCATGCGCGGCCTGGTAATCTTAGCTTGTTTCTTCCTTACTGTAGGACGAATATGTGTAATTGTTTGTCAGCGAGGTATCTGATTCAGGAATGTCGTAGATGTCCAGTAAAACATGGTTAATTTACTGTTGCTTGCTCTTACTGTGCTCTTCTCACAGGAGACCTCGTCGGCGCAGTACATTCTGCAGCAGTACCTGGCGGCCTCTGGCGGGCAGAAGCTCCTCTCCACCGTGCGCAACACCTACGTCATGGGCAAGGTGCGCATGGTGGCCACCGAGTTTGAGAACGCCGGCCGCCTGGTCAAGAACCGCAATGCCGCTCGCTGCGCCGAGCCAGGCCGCTTCGTGCTCTGGCAGATGGCTCCTGAGATGTGGTACATCGAGCTGGCTGTCGGTGGGAGCAAGGTGCATGCCGGCTGCAATGGCAAGCTCGTGTGGCGCCATACACCGTGGCTCGGCTCCCATGCTGCCAAGGGCCCTGTTCGCCCCCTCCGACGTGCACTTCAGGTATTAGTTAGTTGCACTGCGCAGCCCACCCCCTTGTATGCTACTGTCTTTGCACATACAGGCATGGAGGAGGAAGCTTGCTACTCTCTTACTCATATGTTTCCGTCATTGTCTTTCTAGGGCTTGGATCCATTGTCTGCAGCGAGCATGTTTGCTGGTGCACGTTGCATTGGGAGAGGAAGGTGAACGGGGAGGATTGCTTCATTCTGAAGCTGTGCACTGACCCTGAGACCCTCAAGGCACGGACCGAGGGCCTCGCGGAGATCATCAGGCATGTCATGTTTGGGTATTTCAGCCAAAGGACTGGCCTTCTCGTCCACATTGAGGATTCACATTTGACAAGGATTCAGTCAACAACTGGTGGGGATGCAGTCTACTGGGAAACTACCATCAATTCATTCATCGAGGACTACCGGCCGGTGGATGGTATCATGATTGCACACTCTGGGCGCTCGGCTGTGACCCTGTTCCGCTTCGGCGAGGTGGCCATGAGCCACACCAAGACTCGGATGGAGGAGGCATGGAGCATTGAGGAGATTGCGTTCAATGTCCCTGGTCTGTCCATGGATTGTTTCATCCCACCCACTGATATCAAGTCTGGATCTGTTGGTGAAACAGTTGAGCTTCCTCATGGTGAGAAGAGTAGTAAGTTTGGTCCTCCCCCTGGTCACCGTGCCAAAGTTGCTGCACTGGAGAAGGCAGACGATGACAGACTAGCATGGAGGGGAACCATACCTGAAGTTCACAGCTGATTCGAAGCCCGTTCATACTTGCTTCTTTCATTGCAATTGACTGATGAATGTAGTGTAGGAGAGAAACAGGTCAAGTCAGGATTTCGAGCCTGAATTTCCAAATGACCTTTGTGTATAGGAAGCAGCATGGGGCATTCACAAGGTCTTGAATGTTCTTGAGGAGGTTCTGTGTGATGAGTCATTTCTAATCTCATCAAGAAGGATGGGTAGTAGGTAAACCTCGTTTGCTATTTCAGGCTTTTTTTGTCAGCATCATGTGGAAGAACTTGGTGCGTTCTCCATCCAGCCACCTAACAGAGGTCATCGTGGTGGTGCTGCTTGTGCTCCTTTTATTAGCAATACTAATTAGTCACCGGCGTCAACAGGAAGAAGTATTTCCTCGTCGGTAACCGACAGTGATTTTAGTCTTTCTGTCATTTACATCCAATTGGCCGTTCAGTTTTCTGTGCTTGGTGATGGTTCCTGGTCAAGCTAACTTATGGGAAACTGCAGCTTCTGAATGGCTGTTACCTCCTTAGATTTTCGATAGCAAGTAGTGTTTGTTCCTGAACCTTCCTTTGCATCTCTCTTATTTTTCCTGAGATGAAGGTTGTAATATTCAACAGAAAGAAGTTTGTTGTAATCCAAAAACATCTAATGAGTGAAGTGGTTTTGTGATGTCCCTGTTTTGCTTTGCACACTCCAGGAATGATTTTAGCTTTTCTGGATGTTGAATTGCAGCAGTACTGTGACATCAATGTGCCTTTTTGGCCTGCTTGCATTTTACTTTGGTCTGCAGCATGTTGGAAGAAGTAATGATTCATTACTATGATGAGCATATGGCCTCCATGTGCTTCTTCTATTCCACCTCCCCAGCGCAGGTGCTGCTGTCAAAGTGTGTTAACTCTGATGAGACAGTGATTTATCCTTTTTATAATCTGTACTGTACCAATGAGCTTTGTAGTAACCATGATACTGGTAGCTAGCACCCTTTATTTTTTTAGTGTGATCCATCCATCCCTGAAGCTTCAGTAAGCATGCTGTCATCTTTCCCTTGGCATTCATGACACTGCACTCTCTTTCTTGATGTGAGGAACATGAGTACTAGTAGTTTATTTTTAGGGCTGTGTTCTTCCTGGGAAGGAGGGACCAATGTCTAAGCTGAAGAAATACTAATATCCTCAAGTCCACTGTCTTTAGTACCAGCTCACCTGCTGGGAACTTGCAACTCACAGACCAATCCTCCAGGGTCAAATTCTTGAATAGTTTGGAGGTTCGCAACAGTGTTCTGTCCAAGATCTAGAGGTCTTGGAGTTTCAGGGTTGTTTATTTGTCCGTTCCGTAGACGCTGCTCTGTTCTCTACGGTATTTGGTGTAGAGCATGTGCATCCGTGAAGAGTCTATCTAGTACACAAATGGGGAGCCCTAGCTTTGTGGAGCTAGTACAACAAGAAGCTGAAATCGAACTGGTTTTCATACGTAAAACCTCGAATCGATTTTTCAGTGAAGTTGCATGATGTCCTTGCTCCCGAGTGAGGAATGGGACGGGGCAAAGGGTTGTGTCACTTGTGTAAATGCCCTAGTAGTGCGGCCACAGCCGCAAGCTATGCTATCTAGTTTGACAATGGCGCCTAGCTAGCAGGAAAGGCTACGTACAAAAGGTCGCTCGGGTTACCAAAGCAAGCAGGAGAAGTCTACTGCTACAGTCCATGCTATGCTACCATGAGCAGCAAGAAGAAGCTAGCAGGCCAAATGATTGCTGTTCCACACCACAGGGTACATGGATCGATCGATTGCTCGCCTCGACTGGACCTACCTTACCAGAAACGCAGGACGAGTATACCACTGGAGCATCGACCCCCGACGTTGCTAATAACCTACGTACATGATAATATCTAGCGTTTCGCAGCTTTCTGGGCCATTTGATACATGTCCCTGAGCAAGGACCACGCATCATACGCACATGAACAGGAGTACGGCCAGCATTATCATCTCTAATCCCTTTCCTAACAGACAAGTTGGGACGAGTAAATGGCACTGGCAGTCACTGAACTCGTCGAGTGGGTGCATTTAAGTCACCGTTTTCAAAAATCTTCTGAACCCGTCACTCAAGTCGATATCTATGTGCACCACTGGTCACTCGGCCGGTTTTTGACCGAGAGTGACAGGAACTTTTGCAGATAACCCCTCCATTTTATTTCTTTCTTTCATTTTGCTGTACATAAAGTCAACTAGAGGCCAAGCAAAGCGGAGACATGGAGACCGCGAACGTCTCCGGCGATGAACTGAGACACGGCGGCGCTCGCGTCCTCCTGGTGCCGCTGCCGGCGCAGGGCCACATGAACCCTCGCCCTCACTCGCTTCGTTCTCTCCACCGGACCGCCCCCCGGCGACCCCTTCCGCGTCACGGCCATCTCCGACGGCTTCGACGCCGGCGGCATGGGCTCGTGCGAGGACCCGGTCGAGTACTGCCGCAAGGCTGAGTCCGTCGGGTCCGAGATGCTGGTTCAGGTCATCGCCGCCGAGGTGAGCGCCGGGTACCACTCCGGCTTGGCCACGAACGGCGGGACATCCTCGGGCCCAAGGTCCACGCTGAGCACGCCCCGGCGACGCAGCGCGCTCCCGTCCGCCATGGGCAGCTGCACGCGGCCGGAAAATGCCTCGCCGTAGACCACGTCGACCGCGCACATCTGAGTCATGAACGCGGCCGCGACTACGCCGGCGTCCTGCGCTACCCGCGCCGACGGGCCCGTTGCTGCTGCCGCTGCTGGTGCCCGTGTTGCTGCAGGTGCCGGCCGCGGCCGGCGGAGGCAACGGGGGCTGCAAGCGGAGCTGCGGGGCCATGACCCTGCCGTACCCATTCGGCTTCTCCAGCGGCTGCACGATACAGCTCGGCTGCGACGCCAACGGCACCGCGTGGCTCGGGGACGCGCGCGAGCTCGGCATGCTCGTGCGCAACGTCACGCCGCGCGCGCTCATCCTCGCTCTCGCCTACGCGCCCGCCTCCGGGAACACGCTCGTCGTCAGCTCGTGCCGCTCCGACGCCGCCCACATACAAAATTGCAGCAGCGAGCCGCCTGATAAATACATGGACATGGATTCATCCCGCTGCACCGCCAGCGAGTCCATCCGCTGCATCCTGCCGCCTCAGCGCAACAACAACAGCGGCCGCCATTTTCTGCACAGGGCAGAGGTGCTCAGCTCCGGATGTGCCGGGCTGGTGTCGGCGGTGAGCTATTCGGATGCGATTGCGCAGGGGCCGTCACTGCTGCTGGGAAAGCTGGAGCTGGATTGGTGGTTGCCGGGGCTCTGCCGCTTGGGATCGTGGGCCCCTGCCACCGCTACTGGACCGCCGGCGGCGCGCTCCGCAACGTGCCCGTCGGCGCCGGCCGCCGCAAGAACTGCCCGCTCAGCCCCATCGCCCAGGCCGTCGCCGGCCCGTCGGCGCCGGCGCCGCAAGAACTGTCCGCTCGGCCCCATCGCCACGGCCTTCGCCGGCTACCACCAGCACCAGCACCACCGCGCGGCCGCCGGCTTCGTCCTCGGCTTCCCCAGCCCGACTTCTTCCTGGTCAAAATATCTAAATGTACTGATTTGAGCGAGAGAACCTCTTCTCATTGTTGGGACAGTAGCGGCCAATCATTGTTTCCCTGCCTGCGTGCTGCTAATTTCGCAAGCAAGACCAGCAAATACATACGGTTTTCGCAACAAAGCTTCTCGATGTGGGAACCTCTTCTGTCGTGTGTAAATCGCTCGTTGGAAAGAGGTAGGAAACCTGAACTTGCTGCTGGAACCTGAAAACTGGAGTTGAAGCCAAGAAGTCCTCGAGGACAGTAAGCAAAGCAGGCTATGCTGAACCGTAGAAACATCTGCTCTGATCTGTGCTGCTGAAAAGCTGATGTTTTGTCTAGTGTTAACTGGGTGATTGTTTCAGAGGCGCGCGTGTTTAACATGATGGGGGACGTGCGAGGGCTGCAGATGATGGAGTGCTGCTTAACCTTCGTGCTGCAGTGCATTCTGCAGGCGGCAAACCAGACGATCGGGCTGGCTGGCATGCGCTGATAGAATGATTAGGACAGACAGGGAGAGGCGGGACGAGTCGACAGCGATGCAGCTTCAGAACCAACTGACGGCAAGAGATCATTGATTCCGTTGCCTGCCGCTTTAAGAAATGGACGGCGGGGCGTGCGTCAGCAGCCTGCCATGGCAGCATCCAATGCCGGTAGCAGAAGGCAGAGGCTCTTCTCTTCTTGTATGCGTGGCTCCGTGGTGTAGCAGACTCTACACTGCAAAATCTGGTGCTGAAGGTCAGTGCTCGCTGGGCAGACATCCTACATTCTTCGAAAATACAGAGGACCAGCCTTTTGTTTTCGACAAAAGGACCAGCTAGCAACCTAGCACCGCGAATGTGGTTCCTCTTGAGCATCTTCAAAGTTTTGCTAATTCTCAACCGCCGAACAATTTTTGAGTTATCTTCAATCGATGCCCGAGAAATATCATCCAGTGTTGAGATCTATGCAAGCTGTAGCAGTTTTGTTTTTTAAATTCGGTGAATAAATACTATTTTCTGCACTAGGTATAAAACTATTCCAACACATGGAGATGAGGCAAGTCTGTTACCTCAGTTTTTTTACAAACTTAACGGCATGAATAGTTTTGTTTCGATCCATGCAGGAGAACTGCATGTACAAAAATATTCCAAAAAGGATATCGAAGCCAGAACACACAACAAACTCCCACGCATAACGACCAGGAAAGAGACAGGAAAAAAAGAGAGATAAACATTTAGCAACTTGTTTAACCCATCGCCTCATGTAACGGGACTGAGCACTACTCGCCATCGCCCACTCCAGAGCGTCAGATTTGATATGATCAACTGTCTCCTGGACAGGCAAGACAACTTTAGCAGTATGAACATTCTTTTCAATCTGTATAAACATATCTGTAAAATCGACTACAAGACTGAACATTTGTTTGGATCTGCGTGCTCAATAGTTTTACAAACATTATAAGTGCTGGTTTACATTGGCATGGAACCAGCAAAACACTCCTTTTCCCCCTGAAGAATTGATAGTCAAACACTCAAAAACCGACCATTTCCCGTGTGTACCGAAGCGAAGCCCAACCCTGCCGGAAACTGAACTCCTGCAGGGAAAGCTACCCAGCCCAACCAAGATCCAGCAGCAACGCACAGCGGCGCAGCGCAAGCACAGCCTAGTCCTGCACTCAGAAGCGAACGGAGTAACTCCAGCGGGCTCGCGCCCAGGCCTGGAACAACGGCCCCCCTAACTGAGGGCCGAGCTCTTTTAAAGGATTGCTGTAACACTGTTATAAGAGCAAAAGTTACAGTATGTGCATAGGATAGCAAAATCATGTTACAGACTTAGGAGATGCAGCGAGGGTAGCTCTGTTTGCTAAGCCGTCTGCAGCACAACTTGATCCTGCTGGAAAACAAGAGGCCTCATAGTGCATACAAGGAAAACACAACAACTCCAAGTGTTTTCTTCACTGAAGCCGGGCGCCTCGCTAATACTCCAGGTCTTCGAGAGGTAAGACGACGCTGGCCCTGCAGTAAGGACAATTCGCGCGGGACTGCAGCCATCGCTCCAGGCAGGCTGAATGGAAGATGTGCTTGCACTGCAGCTGCACCAGCCCTTCTGCGGCACTATGGCATCCTTCCAGGCATATCGAACAGTCCATCGAGGACTCCACGTCGACGCCTTCCATTGTTCCCTGCAGGGTTTCTTGTCCTAGTTTGGTGGCAGGTCTTGGACGTGGCGTTACCCCTACCGCGTCGCTGCAAGGTTCTCCGGTGTTCTGTTTAACTTTGTGTATTGACAAGGAGGCGCTGGAATTGAAGGGAATAGATGGGCCATCCAATCTGCAGTTCTTTGATGTGCAGGCAGCAGATTCAGAAGAAAGATGAGGTCCAGTCCGAATGGTTCCTGCGGCTGGTGCTGTTTGCCTGCAACAAGTGGAAATTGCAGACCAATGCAGAAATGTGAATATTGTAGTAAGGTTTGGTGCATAAAATAAACCAATACTGTTAGCTAAGTTGTTGACACGGACCTTCTTCCTGGAAACAAGTCTATGCTTCGGAGTCTTTGATGAAGCCTCTCCTTTGCTTGTTGAACCGCATCAGGTAGTCGGTCGTTTGATGTGTTGGTGCTCAATCCCAAGCTGAAGAGCATGGTCCTTGTGGGTTCAATTATGCTTTTGCTTGATGCCCCACAATCTCTCTGGCTACCCCAAGTAACTTCATAGCCCTGTGTTTTGTAAATTGACAGATGAGAAATCAACAATTCAGTTTACACTGTAACTATCAGTACTTCACAAAAGTTGGTACACTAACGCAAACTAAAAATGTTTCCACACACTTCTGTATTGCATCTTGTCTGACAGATATTCATTTAGTAATGCATTAAACTATGTGAGCGATTTCAGAGTAATAAAATGACTAAGAATGTTGTTAGCAGTCTAAGGAAACCTGTGAGTTTCAGGTCTAACATAGAACTTTTCTTCAGAAGATTTTACAACAAGTGAAATTTTCTCACAGAAGCAGGTTTGCACACTTTGCAGTTAGCTGCACTATAATTGTCACATGCTCATAGCTGGACACACTCACATCAACTCCGAAAATACTAAAACTGTAACAAACCTAAATGCACACTTCAATCTTGTTACTATTCTGACAATTTTGTTTTCCATAAACATAACCAGAATTGCAACAAGAATCAGACTCAAATACTCCCTCCCTCCAAAAATAAGTGTCTCAAGTTTGACAAAAAATTGATGTATCTATACATTTTTTGTAAAACTTGAGACACTTATTTTTGGACGGAGGGAGTAGTATTTTTCCTTGAAAATGTTGACCATACAAATCGACCATGTCAGCAGAGATAAATTCTTGGGTAGCTCCATACCAATCGTACAATGACGTAAATTATAATTCGTCAATCAAGAGTAGCATTTGAATTTAGTGTTAATCCGCAACCCCACTCGTGACTGAAATCTCTCATTTCCTGCGAGGACAGAGCTTCCCTTCCCTTTCCAAAATGTTTGTTTTATGAAATCCTTGTCAAAACGATAAACAATCAAACTGTTTAGCCCAGTAACGATAAGGGACCCTTCTGGACTACTACTCTGAAATTATGCAGCAATTAACCAAACAAGAATGCATCTTTGTCTCCATTTCACTATCTATTTATTTCAAAGAGGGGAATCTCTATTTTCGTATTTCAGAATATCGTACAGCATCCAGCCACGAGGAAGCATTGTTCTACCGAAACCACCTACAATCCATTATTTGTTGCGCCACAAATCCAGGGCCTCTTTGGATGCACATGAAACTGATAATTGTATGCTCTTGCTGACAACCCCGTAATAATCCGGGGCTTCTTTGGTTGCACAGAACTGATCACTAGATGCTCTTGCTGCCTACCCGTAATTATCAAGTGGAGCATTTCATCAAACACCAGACACGCATCTCCTACGCCGAAAGGAGTGTTCACTCCACCCCAAATTTCTACCGCAGCTGTTCACCGCCAAACCCCCAAAATCACTACCGGCCTGTGGCGCGACAGAGGGTCGGGCGCACGCATCGCAAGGGGAAGAGACAGGTAGAGGCGACAGTGATATGGTCATCTCACCGGCCTGTGGCGCGCCGAGCGAACGGGTTGAACCTGGCGGCGGGCAGCGGCGCGGGAGTCGCAGCGCAGGGAGTCGTCCGTTGGCTCCACAGGTAGAAGAGCGTAGCGGCGATCGGCATGCAGCCACGGAGAGAGATAAAGGGCGCGACGACCCTCGCCCTGTGCTCGTAGTGCAGACTCTACATCTTGTTGTACTTCTTGTTCAGAAGCCGCCAGGCGATGTGTGTGCGCTGTGATGTCTCGCCACCGTCGCCTCCGATCCTCCCGCGTCGTCTACAGCCCAAGTTGCACTTGTCTGCCTGCGCGCTCCGGCCTCCGGGTGAGAGAGCCAACGCGGCGGATTTTGTCCCGCAGCGTACGGCAGCGCAAGTATCAAAATTTCGATAAGATTTTGGATTGAGAGATTTCTTGCTCCCTAAACTACAGTGCTCCTTGTGTTTTACAAAATTTAAAAATCATATATTTTTTTTATAAATGTGAAAAAATCATGGATATTCTCAATGATGTATTCTAAAAACGTGCATTAATTAGGAATACTTTGTATTTTAAGATTTATAATTTTTGTGTAGCCCACGGTACAAAGAATTTCGCGTTGTGATTTTGCATGTTTGTAGACTACATCCAAAATTATTTTCAGTTTATTTTAAAACTTCTAAATATTTTATGATACTTTCCGTAAAATTTGGAGATTTTTTCTTTGGAAAATTTATGTGCAATTTCGAAAATTTATGTGCAAATGTAACTCATGGGAAATTACCAGTCTCAGGTAATAACTGGGTAATGATTGGGATGCAAAGGATCGGCTAGGAGGCGCCCCAAGCCTCTAGTTGAAAGAATTACAGCCACATGACACACCTAGAAAATTTACAGGACTAGTGGTGCATTTACTCATACTTGAACCACTACAAAGTAGTGGACAGCAGCAGCGACCTATCTCAGGGAAAAAGTTCGACTGTATCTCAGGAAAAAAAAGTTCGACTCTGTCACAGCATTCCCAGTTAAAGTTGCATCAAGTTTCACAAATGTGAACATTGAAATGACCACACTCGTACATAGTAACTCCCCGCTATTGACCTCAAGGGAAAAAAAATAGAGCACTGTTGGATCATGATCACATTAGATCAACAGCGATGACAATTTTTTCATACCACAGCGAGAAGCACACACACAAACATACAAGTTTAGGTGAAACTTGGGGCTTAAACAGGCATTGCTGAAGAGAAGAGCTGTCAAGCACAAACCATGTAAAGAAAAGAAAAATGAAGATGCAACGAAATCTGACTTCAAATGATAATATGGGAAGCTGAATTCCCTAGATTAGGTATTCAATAGCATCTCACTACATTAGAAACCTGGTTACACTAAGCACACATTCAGTAAGTTTCCCCCCCACAAAACATATAAACACAAGAACAACCAATCAAATTGATGCGATGAGACAAACTCAGTGACATCAGACAACTGCAGCAGCTCTTTCTTCACCTGAAGAAAACAAAATCATCACAATGAAATCATAATACCGATACAAGACACTGTATGAACAAGATGCTAATGATCAGCTCAACAACATAAAGAAGTGATCTATAACAAGGAATACCAAGGAAAATATAAATCCATAGAGCCATTTGACACTGAGGGTGGGGAGCTGAATGTTGCGACTAATGTTTGCGATAAGAAAATGGTCTACAAATATATCTCATTTGGCTTATCGATTCTAAAACAATTACGGAGAATTCTTGGGATCACTATAATTTCAATATCGACACCAAATTTGACGTCTGATCTGGATGATCAGTCATCCTATGGATTGTGCAACATGTCAACTTCATCACATCCACGAATTGCTCTGCCTAGAAGCATAAGAAAATCATACAACTAACAGTTTTGAGGAAAAAGACAAATGGATACGAGAGGCAACATTGAGTCAGCCAATTCACAGATGAGCTTACTAATGACTTGTGACTTTGTGAGCCAAATAACTCATCTGATAATAACTCATGCTTTATAGACGATTTATAGCTCAGTTCCGATAATAGCAATAGAAAACACAACTACATCTGTTGTGAAATGCAAGCTATATTTGTGGAAGGTGCGGACTTGCTTCAAACCATGGCTAACAAGCTTGCCCAGGAAGGATCTCTAGTGGCTCCTCTCCCCATTCCTGATTCAGACTTCCCCATAGTCCAATACGCTGATGATACCCTTCTGATTGTGCAAGCCTGTCCCGCTCAGCTGTTAGCACTCAAGCAAGTTCTTCATACTTTTGCACGGGCTACTGGGTTGAAAGTTAATTATAATAAAACATGCATGATACCTATTAATATTTCATCGGACAGATTGGAATATTTGGCTGGTAATTTTGGCTGTGTGACGGCCACGATGCCCTTTCCCTACCTCGGGCTGCCTCTTGGTACAACTCGGCCTTATGTTGCTGATCTTTCTCCTATTGTGGATCATTTGGAAAGGAGGCTGAATGCAAGTGCTAGATTCTTAGAATATGGTGGTCGAGTTACTTTCGTTAATTCGGTTCTCACATCTCTGCCGATGCACTTCCTTTGCTCTCTGAAAATTCATAAGTCAGTCATCAAAGTTTTTGACAGAGGTCGTCGTCTTGCTCTTTGGTCTAAGGAGGAGGGTAGAAGCTCTTCTCACTCGCTTGCAGCTTGGTCCATGGTCTGCATACCCAAGAAGCATGGTGGATTGGGAATCATTAATTTGGAAATTCAAAACACTGCTCTACTCCTGAAACACCTGCACAAATTCTTTAGCAAATCTGACATTCCCTGGGTTAAATTAGCCTGGTTTCTTTATGGGGATACTCCCCCTCAATCGCAATCTCCCAGAGGATCTTTCTGGTGGAAAGATGTGTTCAGCCTGATTAATATCTATCGCAGTATTACCTCTTCCTCTGTTGGAAATGGAGAGTTGACGCTTTTCTAGAAAGATTATTGGAACCATGGAGAGTTGCTTTGTGACACGCACCCACATTTGTATTCTTTTGCTCTCAGTGAGGATATTTCGGTTTCTTCTATGGCTAGGGAAACAGAATTAAGCTCGATGTTCGCTTTACCATTATCAGTGCAAGCTTTTGAGGAACATGCTCAACTTAGACCGTTATTGGACAGCATCTCTCACGACCCAAATGACACTGATAAGAGGGTTTTTGCCTAGGGAAGCTCGAGTTACATATCAGCTAAATACTACCGTTTCATTTTTGCTCAAGCTCCGCAAGATAGAGCCATTAACCTCATATGGAATTCCTAGTGCTTGCCTAAACTCCGGATTTTCCTCTCACTGTTGATACATGATCGGCTGAACACCAAGGATCTCATGCTCCGAAAACACTGGCATTTGGATGACGGCTCTCATTGTGTTCTTTGTGCCGGACAAATTCTTGAGACGCGTGATCAAATTTTTTTTAGTGTCCTTTTGCAACTAGTTGTTGGAACAAGGTTGGCATTTACTGGAATGATCAGCTACCAATCTCCCCCCGGCATTATCCTAGCACACCAAGCATTTATAGGACCCTGTTTCATGGAAGCCATGGCTTGTGTTAGTTGGAATATCTGGAAGGTGAGAAATGATCTTATTTTCAATAAGGTGCCAGCTATGTTCCGGGTGTGGAAAGTGAAATTCCAGAGTGAAAGGATCGAATAGGTTGACTAGAGGGGGGGGGGGTGAATAGGCAACTACAAATTTTCTTTTTCTTTTAATCAAATTGAGGAATTGCTCAAATATAAGTTCTCTAGATATGCAACTAGGTGAGCAATCCTATATGATGAGCAATAAACAAGCTAGCAAGATATTCTAAACAAGTTAAGCTAGCAATACAAGTAAATGAAGGTTAAGAGATAACCACATGGTGACGCGGAGATGATTCCCGAAGTTCACTTCCCAATAGAAGCTACGTCTTCGTTGGAGCGGTGCGGGGTCACAAGTGAGCCCCGAATAGCCTTGATATGGCACACCGTATCTCCCTCGTGTTATCCTCCAATGAGGTGTTCCACGAGTCACTATATGATGCCCTTGAGGTCGGCAACAAACCTTTACAAGGATGAGGCACACTCCACAACCGAATTGGAGGCTCTCACCAAATTCCCACGGCTCCCAAAGCCACAAGAATCACAAGGCCGGGGCACGACTCCACAACTCAATTGGAGGCTTCCGGCTAGTCCCCGAGGCTTCCAAAGCCACAAGAACGACCAACGACCGTCTAGGGTTCCAATGAACCCAAGAGTAACAAGTGATCTAGGTCAACTCTCCCAAGTTCTAGAAGGACAAGGTGTTTGAGTGGGTAGGGAGAGAGATCTAGGAGTTTCAAGCTTTCAACAATGGTGGGCTAGATATTTCTGGTCGTGGTACCAAGCTTGAAGAAGGGGGTACCCCTCCTAGATTTCTATCCGTTAGAGACAGGTGAATCGGATATTCCGATTCTAATGAGTATCGGATAATCCGATACCACCGGATAATCTGAACCAGCCAGAGTCGGATTCCGAAAAACTTCAGTACTTGGTTGCTTGTAGTCCTTAGCAGAATTCGAGCCACCCTTGACGATCGGATAATCCGAATCAACCAGAATCGGATATTCCGGAAAACTTCAGTACGTGGTTGCTTGTAGTCCTTAGCAGAATTCGAGCCATCCTTGATGATCGGATAATCCGAATCAGACTTGATCGGATAATCCGATTATCTTTCTTCAGCAACAATACAAGCTCTTTTCAGCTCACTTTTTGGATTTGATGCAAATATGTTTTAATCACCTAAAACCTGCATCACTTGATTCACATATTAAATCATCACTAGTGTTGTTGCCTAACACACAAAACACAAGGGATTAAGAAATGTCCTTTCAATCTCCCCTTTTTGGTGTTAGATGACAACACTAGAAATGGTTCCCGAATTTAAAATGATTCCATATTAAAAAATGGTTCCCGAATTTTAAAGGGTTCCAAATTTTAACATATTCGATTTTGAAATTTAAAAGTGGTTCCCAAATTTAAAAAGGGTTCCAAATTTAAAAATGTTCCAAATTTAAAAAGGGAACCATTTTTAAATTGTTTCCAAATTTTGAAAATGGTTCTATTTTGAAAACATTTCCGAATTTTAAAATGGTTCCCGAATTTAAAATGATTCCATATTTAAAAATGGTTCCCGAATTTAAAAAGGGTTCCAAATTTAAAAATAGTTCCTTTTTGAAAATGCTTCCAAATTAAAAAATTGTTCTATTTAAAAATGGTTCTATTCTTTAAAATGGTTCAATTTTAAAAATGGTTTCCGGATTTAAATAATACCATATTTTAAAATGATTCCATATTTAAAAATGGTTCCAACTTTAAAAAAATTCTTCGAATATGGTTCTGATTTTCTCAATAATTTAAAATATTTTTTCAAAGTAAACAGACATAGCGCGAAATTGGAAGCGTCGAAGTAGTCAAAGAAACGTTCCTGCGTTCGATACCTAAAAAAAACAATGAGAAAACCAAACAGTCAACGAAACAGTACACGCCGATCACTTAATTGGGCCAAATCCCATTACCGTCCACGCGAGGGATGTGGGGTACGCGGAGCGTACTCCTGTCCGCGTACTGCGCTGCATAGGCCCTCCTCGCAGATGGCTTCCAGCCCCCCTACGCAAGGCAAAACCAATATACCGCCCAGCAACGGCGCTAGACGGCCACGCCACTTGAAGCGCGCCGCTGCTGGGCCGACCCATTTTACATTTTTTTCTTTCTTCTCTCTTTATTTTACATTTTTTTATGTTTCCATTTTTTCTTTTTCTTTTGTTTTTCTTTTCGTTTTTTATTTCATTTTTTTTCAAAAAATTCAAATTCGAATTAAAATTTTGTTCATTTTCGAAAATTGTTCAAAATTCAAAATTTGTTCAAATTGGAAATTTTTTCATTTTTAAAATATTGTTCAAATTCAAAATTTGTTCATTTTCAAAAATTGTTCAAAATTCAAATTTTTTCAAGTTCAAAATTTGTTCATTTTTGAAATTTGTTCATTTTCAGAATTTGTTCAAATTCAAAATTTGTTGAAATTCAAAAATTGTTTGTTTTCCAAATTTGTTCATTTTTGAAAATTGTTCAAATTCAAAATTTGTTAATTTTTAAAAGTTGTGCAAATTCAAAATTTGTTCATTTTCAAATTTTGTTTAAATTCAAAATTTATTTATTTCTTAAAATTGTTCAAATTCAAAATTTGTTAAATTTTAAAATTTGTTCATTTTCAAAAATTGTTCAAATTCAAATTTTGTTCACATTCGAAAATTGTTAATTTTCAAAATTTGTTCAAAATTTAAATTTGTTTCTTTTCGAAAATTGTACAAATTCGAAATTTGTTCATATTAAAAAATTGAACAAAAATTTAATTCAATATTTTTGAAAAGAAAAAGAAAAACAGAGGGATAGGAAAAAAACTGCACTTGGCCGACCCACTAGGCCTGGCGGAGGTGCGTCTTCAGGCGGCGCTACCTCCCCTACGCAATGGAGTTGCCTCCTTTATCTTCTATGCTACTCCTACTTTTGTTTTTGCGGGTTGGTTGTTGTCTTCTACTAGGTAAGATGGCGCGCGATACGCCGCGCCCGTGTGATTATATTGATGTAGTTGACTTTAATATTCTGTAATTTGTAGAAGTACGGGAAATATTCATATACATTTGAATTCTCCAAAAAATTAACCACATTGTGAATTAGGGGAAAGATTTGGCATTTTAAATATGGTTAAGAGTTGGTTAATTTTGTTATTCCAAATAACCATGGTTATTTTTTTTGAACATTCGTGAATTCGAGATAAATAAATAGGATTGATTTTTTAAAATATTTTGTTATGTTGGACATATTTTTCCCATGTACAATAAATTAATTATGAATTTTTTGAATTAATCTAAAATTCTGCGGTACTATTATTACTATTCGTCCAGAAAATCCTATAATTTTAGAAAATTCTATAATTTTAGAAAACAATTGGGGTGTTTCTTAATAATAGTAAGAGCCTACATGGATTTTCTATCTATTTTTGGTCTGTTCTAATAGCTTAACAAATTGCTCGAGGCAAAAATAATACGGTCGTACATACTTAGGATGTTGGGTCGGAAGCATCGAATTACACTAGAGAAATACAGTTGCAAAATTACTGGCGTAGACGTGGTATAACCATTGTTCAAAAGGTCAGGAAGGTATGTCATATAATTGGCACCGAGTAGATCGCTGGTGAGGTACCGTTTAAGATATAGTTTTTCGGTTTGATTCACCTGTTGGAGACTACTGTCTGAGTAGGGTTAGAAATGTCGGCTGAACTTAGCTGATTTTAAATAGTTATGGAATTACCGTAGAGAAATACAGTTGCGAAAGTACTAGCGTAGACGCAATATAACCATCATTGAAAAGGTCGGAAGGGCATGGCATACAATAGCCATCGAGTAGGTCGCTGGTGAGGTACCGTTTGAGAATACAGGTTTTCGGATTGATTCCCCTACGGGAGATTACTGTCTGAGTAGGGTTAGAAATGTGTCGAATAGTCTGATATGGCAAACAAATTCTTTTGTTTTAATATAAAAATTAGTTATGGTTTGTTGGAGTCCATTTTAATTTTTTGCATTTCGTAAAAATATGGGGAAAATCCATCTGTATTTGAATTACAGATTTTTTAAACAATATAGTCAATTGGGGAGAAATTTTAGAATTTTAAACATGGGTGGGAGATAGTTTTTTTTTCTTTTTTTTGTATTCGAAATAATCATGGTTAAAGGTACTTCTTAAATTTGAGATAAAAAATATGATCTCTTTTGAATTTTATTACAAAGAGTAATGGTAAACTTATTTATGAATATAGTCGTTTGACAATTGGTCATGTCGAACACATTCTTCTGATCTGAAGTGAATAGTTCATGATTTGTTTGAAGTTCATTTTAGTTCTTGCAGGACATTTGGTTTATTGAAAAAATGAGACCACATTGTCTATTAAGAGAATTAAGAGTTGGTTAACTATTATTCAAAATTTTGATTTGATATGGTGGACAAATTTTTTTTGATGAAAAATAAATTAGTTGAGTGTTGCACCAAAGAATTAAAATATCCCGTTTACATGTTTCTTTTGTCTCAAGTGAATAGTTCATGATTTGTTTGAAATTCATTTTAGTTCTTGCAGGACATTTGGTTTATTGAAAAAATGCGACCACATTGTCAATTAGGAGAATTAAGAGTTGGTTAACTATTATTCAAAATTTTGATTTGATACGGTGGACAAATGTTTTTTTGACGAAAAATAAATTAGGTGAGTGTTGCACCAAAAAATTAAAATATCCTGTTTACGTGTTTCTTTTGTCTAAAAAAAAGGCCGGTATTGTTCATATGACGTACTGTTCATGACCGGTACTGTTCGTCGTATCACTGTTCAGTAACCGGTACTGTTCATCATAGAACAACGCAGAACCCTGTTCATCGAATGACGATGTTCATTAACTGGTACTGTTCATCGCAGAACACTGTTCACCGACACGCACTGTTCGTCAATCAAACACTGTTCATCGGGTGCTGTTCATCGGTGAGGGGGTGGGTGTGGGCCGTCGATCCACAATCAGACGCAAAAGGATTTGTACTGTAGCTACTGTAGCCAGCTACAGCTGGCTACCGTGCCAGAGGCCTGAGAGGCCGAGGAAATGTCCTCCCTTTATATATACTAGTGGAATTTGGTGCGGCGACATGCCGCACCCGCTGTATCTAGAAATGTCGAATATTTGTGATAATTTGCTTTATTTTATGTTATGTATATTGTAAGGGAAAGCTGTACTTATAATTTGTATAATGTATTTTTGCCGAAGTTCAATTTGGAAGCAACCTGTAATTACGGGTAAATGTATTAATTACGGGTAAATGTATTTGTATTTTATCATTTTTTTCTATGTTAGTACATAATTGGAGAGACTTAAGGCATATTATTTGCAGATGGTAGCTAAATTTGTGTGATTAAGTTGGATTAGTGTGGTATGTTTGCGTTCTATGTTAAATATTCAATTTAACCTGATAGTTGGAGGAAATACATTTTTTGAGCACTTGTTAAATTCATTTTGAAATCAAGCTTTAGTAAGAGAAAGTGAATTTGCATTTTACCGAAATGTTGATCAAATCAAATGTTTATTTGTTAGTTGGTTCCAATTGTTTTGAAGTCGTATTTGAATAGTTTTGGAAGTCTCGAATAATAGGAAAAAAGGTTAGGATTTGAATTTATTTTTATTCGCAAGTAGTCGACAAATCGAGGATTTGATTATGTTTTCGTTCGTAAATAGTAAACAAATTTGATTTTTCCAATACGTTTATAATGTGGGTTTTTTTTGAGTTTATCATTTTAGTGGTTGGAATGTAGACTTGTTTTTGCAGGAAGTTTGGAGAATTTGGTTCCAATTGTTTTGAAGTCGTATTTGAATAGTTTTGGAAGTCTCGAATAATAGGAAAAAAGGTTAAAAAAACCTGAGGCACCGCTGGGCCGAGCCAGCCACAGAGAAAGCGGCCCAGCCCAGCTGGGAGCCCAGTTCGCCGCCGCGGTGTTTTTTTTTCCCGCGTGACTACTGACAGGTGGGGCCAGGATGACGTCGGGGAGTGACGTCACCCGGCGGCGGGGACGCAGCGCACGGCGGCGCTGCCGAGCTCGCGCTCGCGCACAGCGCACGCGCGCGAGGACGTCACCGTGCAGATCTGCTGCGCCGCGTGGACGCGAGCCGAACGGGCGGCGCGGCGACCATTTGGTCGCCGGAGCGGCCGCCGGCGAGCACGGACAGGGCGGAGGGAACCGCGGCACGGCGGCGGCGATTTCCGCGCAGAGGCGACGTCCCGGCGAGTGGCGATCGAGGAGGACAGAGAGGCGGCGACGGCGTATCCCGTGGCGGTCCGCGATTTGGACGGGGAGAGGAATAGCGGCGGCGCGAGGCAGCGGCCGGCGGCGGCGATTTGGGCGTCGTGGGAGGAGAAGGAGGGGAAGGGGTGGTGTGGACAATTTTGCAGAAAGGTCCTGCAGTTTTTGGTTTTTTGTGAATAGGTTCTCCCGCACGCAAAGTTGGGGGAGTGCGGCGTGATTTCTCGGTCGCGAGGGGTCATTTTGCAAAGTGGTGCGCGCGGGGTTGTTCGGGGCGCACGATCGTGGTTGGGTGGTTACGATTGAGTACTGTAGCACTGTTCATTTGAAACAGTAGCTACAGTAAACTGGGCTGCGGAGAAGCCGCGATTTTGTGCTGCCTTAATATAGGTAGTTAGGTAGTCGCCGCACCCGCTGTATCTAGAAATGTCGAATATTTGTGATAATTTGCTTTTTTTATGTTATGTATGTTGTAAGGGAGAGCTGTAGTTATAATTTGTATAATGTATTTTTGCCGAAGTTCAATTTGGAAGCAACCCGTAATTACGGGTAAATGTATTAATTACGGGTAAATGTATTTGTATTTTATCATTTTTTCTATGTTAATACATAATTGGAGAGACTTAAGGCATATTATTTGCAGATGGTAGCTAAATTTGTGTGATTACGTTGGATTAGTGTGGTATGTTTGCATTCTGTGTTAAATATTCAATTTAACCTGATAGTTGGAGGAAATACATTTTTTGAGCACTTGTTAAATTCATTTTGAAATCAAGCTTTAGTAAGAGAAAGTGAATTTGCATTTTACCGAAATGTTGATCAAATCAAATGTTTATTTGTTAGTTGGTTCCAATTGTTTTGAAGTCATATTTGAATAGTTTTGGAAGTCTCGAATAATAGGAAAAAATGTTAGGATTTGAATTTATTTTTATTCGCAAGTAGTCGACAAATCAAGGATTTGATTATGTTTTCGTTCGTAAATAGTAAACAAATTTGATTTTTCCAATACGTTTATAATGTGGGTTTTTTTTTAGTTTATCATTTTAGTGGTTGGAATGTAGACTTGTTTTTGCAGGAAGTTTGGAGAATTTGATTCCAATTGTTTTGAAGTCGTATTTGAATAGTTTTGGAAGTCTCGAATAATAGGAAAAAAGGTTTAAACAAAACCTGAGGCACCCGCTGGGCCGAGCCAGCCGCAGAGAAAGCGGCTCAGCCTAGCTGGGAGCCCAGTTCGCCGCCGCGGCGTTTTTTTTTCCCGCGTGGCCGCTGACAGGTGGGGCCAGGATGACGTCGGGGAGTGACGTCACCCGGCGGCGGGGACGCAGTGCACGGCGCTGCCGAGCTCGCGCTCGCGCTCGCGCACAGCGCACGCGCGCGACGACGTCACCGTGCAGATCTGGTGCGCCGCGTGGAGGCGAGCCGAACGGGCGGCGCGGGCGACCATTTGGTCGCCGGAGCGGCCGCCAGCGAGCACGGACAGGGCGGAGGGAACCGCGGCACGGCGGCGGCGATTTCCGCGCGGAGGCGACGTCCCGGCGAGCGGCGATCGAGGACAGTGAGGCGGCGACGGCGCATCCCGTGGCGGCCCGCGATTTGGACGGGGAGAGGAATAGCGGCGGCGCGAGGCAGCGGCCGGCGGCGGCGATTTGGGCGTCGCGGGAGGAGAAGGAGGGGAAGGGGGTGGTGTGGACAATTTTGTAGAAAGGTCCTGCAGTTTTTTGGTTTTTTGTGAATAGGTCCCCCCGCACGCAAAGTTGGGGGAGTGCGGCGTGATTTCTCGGTCGCGAGGGGTCATTTTGCAAAGTGGTGCGCGCGGGTTGTTCGGGGCGCACGATCGTGGTTGGGTGGTTGCGATTGAGTACTGTAGCCACTGTTCATTTGAAACAGTAGCTACAGTACTCTGGGCGTCGGAGAAGCCGCGATTTTGTGCTGCCTTAATATAGGTAGTAAGGTAGTCGCCGCACCCGCTGTATCTAGAAATGTCGAATATTTGTGATAATTTGCTTTTTTTTATGTTATGTATGTTGTAAGGGAGAGCTGTAGTTATAATTTGTATAATGTATTTTTGCCGAAGTTCAATTTGGAAGCAACCCGTAATTACGGGTAAATGTATTAATTACGGGTAAATGTATTTGTATTTTGTCATTTTTTTCTATGTTAGTACATAATTGGAGAGACTTAAGGCATATTATTTGCAGATGGTAGCTAAATTTGTGTGATTAAGTTGGATTAGTGTGGTATGTTTGCGTTCTGTGTTAAATATTCAATTTAACCTGATAGTTCGAGGAAATACATTTTTTGAGCACTTGTTAAATTCATTTTGAAATCAAGCTTTAGTAAGAGAAAGTGAATTTGCATTTTACCGAAATGTTGATCAAATCAAATGTTTATTTGTTAGTTGGTTCCAATTGTTTTGAAGTCGTATTTGAATAGTTTTGGAAGTCTCGAATAATAGGAAAAAAGGTTAGGATTTGAATTTATTTTTATTCGCAAGTAGTCGACAAATCGAGGATTTGATTATGTTTTCGTTCGTAAATAGTAAACAAATTTGATTTTTCCAATACGTTTATAATGTGGGTTTTTTTTTTTAGTTTATCATTTTAGTGGTTGGAATGTAGACTTGTTTTTGCAGGAAGTTTGGAGAATTTGGTTCCAATTGTTTTGAAGTCGTATTTGAATAGTTTTGGAAGTCTCGAATAATAGGAAAAAAGGTTTTAAAAAAAACCTGAGGCACCCGCTGGGCCGAGCCAGCCGCAGAGAAAGCGGCCCAGCCCAGCTGGGAGCCCAGTTCGCCGCCGCGGCGTTTTTTTTCTTCCCGCGTGACCGCTGACAGGTGGGGCCAGGATGACGTCGGGGAGTGACATCACCCGGCGGCGGGGACGCAGCGCACGCGCGCGAGGACGTCACCGTGCAGATCTGCTGCGCCGCGTGGAGGCGAGCCGAACGGGCGGCGCGGGCGACCATTTGGTTGCCGGAGCGGCCGCCGGCGAGCACGGACAGGGCGGAGGGAACCGCGGCACGGCGGCGGCGATTTCCGCGCGGAGGCGACGTCCCTGCGAGCGGCGATCGAGGAGGACAGAGAGGCGGCGACGGCGCATCCCGTGGCGGCCCGCGATTTGGACGGGGAGAGGAATAGCGGCGGCGCGAGGCAGCGGCCGGCGGCGGCGATTTGGGCGTCGCGGGAGGAGAAGGAGGGGAAGGGGGTGGTGTGGACAATTTTGTTGAAAGGTCCTGCAGTTTTTGGTTTTTTGTGAATAGGTCCTCCCGCACGCAAAGTTGGGGGAGTGCGGCGTGATTTCTCGGTCGCGAGGGGTCATTTTGCAAAGTGGTGCGCGCGGGGTTGTTCGGGCGCACGATCGTGGTTGGGTGGTTGCGATTGAGTACTGTAGCCACTGTTTCACAACCCAATCGTGCAAGCTGCTGTAAGTTTTCGATGAAATGTTTAGTACTCTGTACTGCCAACCAGCCTATAAGATAGCCCGACCGGCGAACAGTCCTTTTTACAAACCTCTGCCGGATCAATGCGCAGGACGCACGATCTACAATAGGGAGAGCCAACCAAGAACGAAAGAAAACCTGGAAACAAACCCGCGAGCGAATACCAAAAAGAGTAAGAAGGAGGAAGGGTCAAAGGCGGCTTACTAAGCGAGAAGGCTCCAAGCAGCCTAATAACGCATTAGAAGGGAGCTTCCTGCTTTGCATCCTAAGTGGTATAGCTAAGCTTACTCATCAAGGCGGATAGATAGAGCTGCTCTTGTTGCTAATGGAGAAAGATTGGAGTGAAGTTTAGTATGCTTTTAGCTTGACGTTCTTCTCCTTCTTGGGGTCGACTTGTAGTAGCAGGCATACAGGACGAGGCCGAATAGCGCACCAAGGCCATTGGGGATCTGCAGTGCACGAACGAAGACAAGAGCCGGCACGGTTAGAGAGCTATTGAGGCAGAGCTAAACGACAAGTTGACTCAGCTGCAATTTCTAAGCGGTGAAAGATGGCAATGAGCCAAGGGCTGGATCATCCCAGCCTCCTGCTTCATCTGGTAAAAAAGAGTCATAGATATGCCTGTAATTAGAAGGAAGAACCGCAATAAAAATCTTCCTCGTGTATCGTCTGTAGCAGAACTATGAACGGGAGCTAGCAATCCGGACCGTATTGAAAAGGTTCCTGAGACACAGCATGGAAGAGTCAAAATATTCAGAAGCGAGGTCCAAGAATGAAGAAGGGGTAGAATTACTGAGTGAATACGAGCTGTGGCTAATACCCGAGGCATAAAAGACGCATTTTCTACGGGATCCCGAAACCACCAGCCACCCCGACCTAATTCATGATGAGCCCACCAACTTCCTGGCGAGATGCCTACGGTTAAAAACAACCGACATGTCAAGATCCAAATTCGAATTGGTTCCTGGTCCTGGTCAGAGACCACTGTGTTCGCGCCGGCGGTCCAACAAAGAGGCGAAGTAGTGGTGTCTTTCTTTCCATTACGAACGCGAGAATAATAAACGATCGAGAAAGGCTGCACATGAATCTGACTCTAGAAATGCCTGTGGAATGTCCATCATCGAGAAGAAGTCGATACGCTGAAGCATAAAAATTTGGACAGAAATGGAGTGGTTAGGTTGGGATCCTGGGTAGAAACTGGTGATATTTTAGTAGGTAAATTAACGCTTTAGTTTTTAAGCAAGAATCACCGTCTTGAGCGCGCAAGGCGCTCAAGAACAAGCAAGGGAACCGTACATGCACCTTTGTTTGGATGCCGATCGAATATTGTTACAATACGAAATACTTGAAGGCCACACGCAATTGACCGCAGACGATTTGACCGACCCTGCTCCTGCCACAACATTTGCACATTTGGATGCTACTACCGTACTTTCCAGAGGATTAGCTTCCAAGGGTATTTATCCAGCAGTAGATCCTTTAGATTCAACCTCAACTATGTTACAGCCTCGGATCGTTGGCAACGTTTTCTTGCTCGGGAACGAGGGGACTCACAAAATTGTCAAAAGCCATCTTTATCTTTCTCTTTAACTAACTAAGTATTCTGAAAAATATGTCTATGAGGTATTTTGACTTA
This sequence comes from Poa pratensis, assembly GCA_947311845.1. Classification (NCBI taxonomy): domain Eukaryota; kingdom Viridiplantae; phylum Streptophyta; class Magnoliopsida; order Poales; family Poaceae; genus Poa; species Poa pratensis. The sequence continues at coordinate 130,098,306 of CAMZMU010000041.1, read as the reverse complement.
ATGGGAAGTAGGCATCTCAAGATCAAATGAATACTTATGGTAAAAAAGATAGGGAAATTTTTGATTATTCAACGTCGGATCGAATCATGGCCAATGGCCATTGGAATTTGATCTATCCTTCTATTTTTAAAGAGAATTCAGATTTATTGGCGAAAAAGCGAAGAAATAGATTCGTCATTCCATTACAATATCATCAAGAACAAGAGAAAGAACTAATACGCCGGTTAATGGTTAATAGAAAACATCTTTTCCTACTTCCTCCCTAGGGTCTGCTAGCTAGAAGTGGCAATGACTACTTGAGGTGAGCTATTTACAGATGAGGTAGAAGCAAAGTAATGCTGACCATACATACTTTATTCTACAAGCACAATGGAAGCAAGGTGGCATTACCATTAGGCTGACCCGGATGACTTCACTGAAACTAAGAGATCCTATCCTAGTCCTTGGGGCCTACTAATTGACGGATAGCGTAGGAACGAGTTCCGACTTGATTGGACAGAGGAATTGCCTCTGGAATCTGCATAGGAAGCAATTCGTCATCCAAAGGGGGGCGATCCCCGAGAGCTGGGCCAGGGGATCATATGTCACTGAATCGACACAACTCTTGCTCGATCGAAGAATAGTAAGAGTTGCCAAACTTGTCGTTAGGTTCATCGTTGCTATCCCTACTAGGTCTACTTCTTTTGGAACCAATGGATTTGTGAATTCATGCTCAAGCGAATCACGAGTCTATGTCTATCCACCCTCTCTTTGATGAGAATAGGTCGGTAGAGCTAGAACAATACCTTCCTTCGTCTTAATCCTTTGGGTTTTCTTTTCTGGAAAGTATCGTGCAAGAGAGGATCAAAGCTATCGAAAGTATCAACTGCAACGCAATCCACAATACTAGTACCTGCTCTCCAATCTCAGTGGTTAATGATGCATGTCAGTATGATGTTACTAAGCTATGCAACTCTTTTGTGCGTATCCTTATTATCTTCCGCTATTCTAATCATTAGATTTCGAAGAAATTTCCATTTCTTTTCGAATTGTTTTAGTGATTTCTATGCAAAAAGAAGTGCTTTAAAAAGCACCTCTGTTCCTTCATTCCCAAATTATTACAAATATCAATTAATGGAGCGTTTGGATTCTTGGAGTTATCGTGTCATTAGTCTAGAATTTACCCTTTTAACCATGGGTATTCTTTGTGGAGCAGTATGGATTCCAACCCGAGGAAGTAGGTCAACCACCTTGAATATGGCTCCGTGGAAGTAGTTAGGGATAAGCCCAAGGAGGATAGGCCCGAAGATGTGAAGAAATCGACTGCATTAGCCCTTCATAAGGGAATATCTGACTCAGTCAATTCTTTAGTTGACATCGAGACCAAGTCCCATTGACCTTCTCTTCTCACTTCAAAATTGATAACTCGAGCCTTCTTGAAACCACCAATCCATTACGATGCCAGCAAAGAAAACCAACGCTTAAGACGCTATTGGAGACTCGCGTAGCTATTATTCGAAGCTTATTAATTGATTTACTGCGTTCAAGGCATGACCGCGTGATAGGTGTCCTTTTCCCCCTACTCAAGAAGAAGAGTTACATGTGAGTTCCGATCGTGCATTGCAAACACTTGCATTTTTAGCGTCTCATCTTCTCTGGAGAAGCTCAAATCGGACGGATAGAGCAGATGGTCCAACTACAGAACTTCTTCTTTTTCATTACTTCCATGGTCGCTTGTTGGGCCCTTGATTCCGAAGTACCAGTACCGAAGGCAGACTTGAATGCATTAGGTTGGGAAGCGGCCTAGAAGGAACAAACGCTAGATTCAAGTCCTTTGGTTGCCACCCACCACAAGTGGGAGAGGCAGAACAATGAATCAATTTCCTAGATCCAATGGTTTCTCGGGCGATCCCATTCCCATTTCCACCTATCGAAATCCAGCTACAGGAGAACCAGGAACGGGGAGATCTCCCCTTTTTCCGGCTCGGTGCTGAATGAACTCCCTTCATTGATTCTGGGATGCTCGTAGGGGGGCGTAAAGGGCACGTAGGCGGTGAATCGGGTTGAAAGCGCATCTCGAAATGACGTAGGTGATAGACTCCGTCCTTCTCCCCATTTTCGATTGAGAAAGCGTCTGGCCCAAAGAGGTCTACAGTAGTGCCTTGCCTTGCGAAAGTGACGAAGTTGCTTTGACTACTGAACCATGCCTGGATCGTCGGAGCGAACCCATCATTCCAAATAAGTATGGCCTTTTTTATCGGCCGTCTCCGGCTTCATCCATCCCTTCAGATGAAGGAAGGGCTGAAACAAGGCAAAAACTATTCAATGGGGTTAAAGTGATGTGGTTGATATGGATGCAAGCCATGTTCTTCTTGGAAGACCTTGGCAATATGATGTGGATACCACACACAAAGGAAGGGAGAATTGTTACTCTTTCACTTGGAATTGGAATAAGCTAAAGATAATTAGACTTCCAACTTCTAGCATTGCTTCTGAAGTAGACGTCGGCTAAAGAACAGAACTATTCTATTGATGGCCCCGAAAGAAAGTGGATCTGTGAGTGGAGGCCATCCATCCCTTTCTAATGAAACCTTTGTTGCCCTAGCTTGAATTGAAGGTTTGGCTAAGGATGGGGATCCGGTTGTGCCGTGCCGGCCCCGGGAATCGGCGAACTACAAGGAGTTGCTTTGTTTGCGCGGTTGGCAGGCCGCCTTCCTAATCTGCGGGCTCACCGGTCAAAAGAGTCCTCTATCCGGACTCCCCCTAGACCTCTGTCTGGCCTAGGGAACTTATCTAAGCTCGAGAGCTCCTGTCTCCTCACTTAAAGCGTAACCGGCTCACCTCCCCCATCCCCCTTTCCATTTAATCACTGACAAAACTCACCTTTCAATTGACTTAACGAAACGACTTCGACTTTCGAACAATCAATCGTAGTCCTGTGAAGTTAGACTTGGTATCATAGCTGGTGCGTCACCCTAAACGAAAGAAGACTTCCATATCTAAGTTTAGCTCAGACGTAGCTGCCTTCTTTTTGGGCGTGAAGAAGTGTCAAACCAAAATACCCAATAAGCATAAGCATTAGCTCTCCCTGAAAAGGAGGTGATCCAGCCGCACCTAGGAATTTGGAAGATATCTCGAGAAAAGGTTTTAGCACTGGTCTATCATATATGTACTCCAGTTTTGAAGTTTGAGTGAGGAGAATCGGCTGAAAAAAACACGGAATTGTCTTCGCCTCTGTAAGCTAAAATGTCCAGCCTATCTCGCTTTTAGCCTTCATGGCGAATATTACTTTCTTATAGATGTATAAGGGGAGTACGGGCTATAAACCTTCCAGGCAGTTCACTAGAATTTTGGTTGGCAAAATGGATAAGGAAGGCAAGCATGTGCCAAAATAACGGATGCGAAGAAGAACAAAAGGCCTTGGACGCGTACTGGATCCTGAAGCACTATTTCTGCGTCCCCCTGACCAAAACCTCCTACATTAGGATTGCTTGTTAATGGTTGAAGAGTCTGGTCCGCTCTTCATTCAGGCCCGGCCCGCCCGTCTGTTGCTAGGTCCGAGAATGGCGCCAGGCGACAACCCTTGGGGTTATCCTGCGCTTGGAAGAAGAACTAGGAAAAGGAAAAATATAGCGATAGTTTTATTCCCTCTCCTCAGCCGTCCCCTCCTAAATCTTAGAATCCTAATGCCGCAGGTGCTATGTCGGAAATCCATTGAGTTTATCCTCTGCCCCAAGGAAAATCCTATCCCATCTATGATGATCCCTTCCCAATAAGGGAATAAGTCCAAGGTAAATTAGCAAGGATCCGTATGGGAACTCCCATTTTTCCTTGCTAATCCGTCTGCTCTAGCTAATTGCCCACCCCTTCCACGTGTGATTTCTATGTTATGCATGGCCGTGCCTAAGGGCATATCGGTTGAAGTAGATTCTTCTTTTCTCTCAAAAAACCCCTTCAACCGGGTTATTCTATTCCACTTTTAGATAGAGAAAAAAACTAAAGGAGAATGAATGAAAAAAGACCTAATCGCGCAAGAAATCCTTTCTCTTACTTGGCACTTTGTTTGTCCCTTTATTTGTAGATTGGACTGGCTTTCGAGTTAAAGACTGAGCTATCCTGACATTCTGGTTGTTTTAAACCTGATCAGTGCAATCCGGGCGTACCCCGAAGGGAGTTCAATCGCAATCGGTATTTCCCCTTGCTATCTTGTCAAATAAATAGATGAGTTTTATAGTCTGTTAGGGTATAGCTGTGCAAAGGGTTCCTTTGATCCATACCGTAATCTGAAAGCACCGCGGGCTAATCAGTGACCTGGAAACTATCTAATCGAAGTACGAATTCACGCCTGTGAAAAGTAAGCAATTTCATAAAAAAAACCTAAAATTCCTAATAATAAACCAAAATCCCCTACACGATTAGTTACAAAAGCTTTTTGACAAGCACTCGCTGCGATTGGTTGATTTGCATTATCCGTAGGACACCTTATATGTATCAAAATCGATATCAAAATCAAATAGATGAAATATGTACAATCCAATTTATCGATTCAATAGAAGCCCAAAGAGGTGCATATGGTACCCAACTAAGAATAGGATAGATATGTCAAAAGCAGGTCTGATTACACCTATTCCTAATCCTAAATAGAATGTAGACTTCTACAAGTCGATCTTCTTACGATGGAAATCACGAAAAAGATCATTCGCTCTTACCTCGTCTGGAGCAGACGAAACGTCTTTTGTTTGGCCTTTGGCCTTTTCATTTCAGTACCGAAGCCGAGTAGATCAATCTGATGACCATGGGTATGGGTCTCTTGTTTCACCTTCAGGTGTCCCATTTCTGCATCCGTTAACTAAACCAAAGAAATACAAACTCTCTTGCATTTTCTTTTTACTTTTGCGCTAAGGATAAGGGAACTGAGAAAAAAAGAGCTGGCTTGGCTGGTACATCAAGCATATGACATATTGCTTGTTCGGTGTGGTACACATATCTGTCAATGTCAATCAAGTAAGAAAATGCATTCCCACTGTCTGAGGAAAAGGTGGGCGCTTTAACCATTCAGCCATGGATGCTTAACAGGGATCATCGTACATCGTAAATAACCAATTTTCATATAGAAAGACATATCATACTACGATCACGCACTGAAGTTCTGCCCTTTGGGTGTCCATATTTTGGCCGACCTTAGCGTTTGCTACTTTCTGTGCTTTACTTTCAACCGCGATGAGGTCTGCGTTTCTTAGCGGCTAACGTGTTGAGCTATGCCCAATAATAGTCGTAAGATGAAGTAGCAGATCCTGAACCAGCTTTGGACATAGTTCTTTCTTTTTTTTAGAGGAAAGATGGAGGATGATTGCCACATCTTCGGGTCAGGCGCTGATGAGCACATTGAACTATCCATGTGGCTGAGAGCCCTCACAGCCCAGGCACAACAACACAATTATCAGGGGCGCGCTCTACCACTGAGCTAATAGCCCGTCGCGCGGGCCTCCCAAAGAAAGGGAGGCCTGCTACGCCAAAAGCGAGAAAAACTCCATCCCTTTCCTTTTGACACCCCCATGCCGCCACACCACAGGGGGGGACATGGGGACGTCAAAAAAGGGAAGCCGCGATTTTGTGCTGCCTTAATATAGGTAGTAATCTAGAAATGTCGAATATTTGTGATAATTTGCTTTTTTTTTTATGTTATGTATGTTGTAAGGGAGAGCTGTAGTTATAATTTGTATAATGTATTTTTGTCGAAGTTCAATTTGGAAGCAACCCGTAATTACAGGTAAATGTATTAATTACGGGTAAATGTATTTGTATTTTATCATTTTTTCTATGTTAGTACATAATTGGAGAGACTTAAGGAATATTATTTGCAGATGGTAGCTAAATTTGCGTGATTAAGTTGGATTAGTGTGGTATGTTTGCGTTCTGTGTTAAATATTCAATTTAACCTGAAAGTTGGAGGAAATACATTTTTTGAGCACTTGTTAAATTCATTTTGAAATCAAGCTTTAGTAAGAGAAAGTGAATTTGCATTTTACCGAAATGTTGATCAAATCAAATGTTTATTTGTTAGTTGGTTCCAATTGTTTTGAAGTCATATTTGAATAGTTTTGGAAGTCTCGAATAATAGGAAAAAAGGTTAGGATTTGAATTTATTTTTATTCGCAAGTAGTCGACAAATCGAGGATTTGATTATGTTTTCGTTCGTAAATAGTAAACAAATTTGATTTTTCCAATACGTTTATAATGTGGTTTTTTTTTTTTTTGAGTTTATCATTTTAGTGGTTGGAATGTAACCTTGTTTTTGCAGGAAGTTTGGAGAATTTGGTTCCAATTGTTTTGAAGTCGTATTTGAATAGTTTTGGAAGTCTCGAATAATAGGAAAAAAGGTTAAAAAAAAACCTGAGGCACCCGCTGGGCCGAGCCAGCCACAGAGAAAGCGGCCCAGCCCAGCTGGGAGCCCAGTTCGCCGCCACGGTGTTTTTTTTTTCCCGCGTGACTGCTGACAGGTGGGGCCAGGATGACGTCGGGGAGTGACGTCACCCGACGGCGGGGACGCAGCGCACGGCGGCGCTGCCGAGCTCGCGCTCGCGCACAGCGCACGCGCGCGAGGACGTCACCGTGCAGATCTGCTGCGTCGCGTGGACGCGAGCCGAACGGGCGGCGCGGGCGACCATTTGGTCGCCGGAGCGGCCGCCGGTGAGCACGGACAGGGCGGAGGGAACCGCGGCACGGCGGCGGCGATTTCCGCGCGGAGGCGACGTCCCGGCGAGCGGCGATCGAGGAGGACAGAGAGGCGGCGACGGCGCATCCCGTGGCGGCCCGCGATTTGGACGGGGAGAGGAATAGCGGCGGCGCGAGGCAGCGGCCGGCGGCGGCGATTTGGGCATCGCGGGAGGAGAAGGAGGGGAAGGGGGTGGTGTGGACAATTTTGCAGAAAGGTCCTGCAATTTTTGGTTTTTTGTGAATAGGTCCTCCCGCACGCAAAGTTGGGGGAGTGCGGCGTGATTTCTCGGTCGCGAGGGGTCATTTTGCAAAGTGGTGCGCGCGGGGTTGTTCGGGGCGCACGATCGTGGTTGGGTGGTTGCGATTGAGCACTGTAGCCACTATTCATTTGAAACAGTAGCTACAGTAAACTGGGCTGCGGAGAAGCCGCGATTTTGTGCTGCCTTAATATAGGTAGTAAGGTAGTCGCCGCACCCGCTGTATCTAGAAATGTCGAATATTTGTGATAATTTTCTTTTTTTTATGTTATGTATGTCGTAAGGGAGAGCTGTAGTTATAATTTGTATAATGTATTTTTGCCGAAGTTCAATTTGGAAGCAACCCGTAATTATGGGTAAATGTATTAATTACGGGTAAATGTATTTGTATTTTATAATTTTTTTCTATGTTAGTACATAATTGGAGAGACTTAAGGCATATTATTTGCAGATGGTAGCTAAATTTGTTTGATTAAGTTGGATTAGTGTGGTATGTTTGCGTTCTGTGTTAAATATTCAATTTAACCTGATAGTTGGAGGAAATACATTTTTTGAGCACTTGTTAAATTCATTTTGAAATCAAGCTTTAGTAAGAGAAAGTGAATTTGCATTTTACCGAAATGTTGATCAAATCAAATGTTTATTTGTTAGTTGGTTCCAATTGTTTTGAAGTCGTATTTGAATAGTTTTGGATGTCTCGAATAATAGGGAAAAAGGTTAGGATTTGAATTTATTTTTATTCGCAAGTAGTCGACAAATCGAGGATTTGATTATGTTTTCGGTCGTAAATAGTAAACAAATTTGATTTTTCCAATACGTTTATAATGTGGGTTTTTTTTTGAGTTTATCATTTTAGTGGTTGGAATGTAGACTTGTTTTTGCAGGAAGTTTGGAGAATTTGGTTCCAATTGTTTTGAAGTCGTATTTGAATAGTTTTGGAAGTATCGAATAATAGGAAAAAAGGTTTAAAAAACCTGAGGCACCCGCTGGGCCGAGCCAGCCGCAGAGAAAGCGGCCCAGCCTAGCTGGGAGCCCAGTTCGCCGCCGCGGCGTTTTTTTTCCCGCTTGACCGCTGACAGGTGGGGCCAGGATGACGTCGGGGAGTAACGTCACTCGGCGGCGGGGACGCAGCGCACGCGCGCGAGGACGTCACCGTGCAGATCTGCTGCGCCGCGTGGAGGCGAGCCGAACGGGCGGCGCGGGTGACCATTTGGTCGCCGGAGCGGCCGCCGGCGAGCACGGACAGGGCGGAGGGAACCGTGGCACGGCGGCGGCGATTTCCGCGCGGAGGCGACGTCCCGGCGAGCGGCGATCGAGGAGGACAGAGAGACGGCGACGGCGCATCCCGTGGCGGCCCGCGATTTGGACGGGGAGAGGAATAGCGGCGGCGCGAGGCAGCGGTCGGCGGCGGCGATTTGGGCGTCGCGGGAGGAGAAGGAGGGGAAGGGGGTGGTGTGGACAATTTTGCAGAAAGGTCCTGGAGTTTTTGGTTTTTTGTGAATAGGTCCTCCCGCACGCAAAGTTGGGGGAGTGCGGCGTGATTTCTCGGTCGCGAGGGGTCATTTTGCAAAGTGGTGCGTGCGGGGTTGTTCGGGGCGCACGATCGTGGTTGGATGGTTGTGATTGAGTACTGTAGCATTGTTCATTTGAAACAGTAGCTACAGTAAACTGGGCTGCGGAGAAGCCGCGGTTTTGTGCTGCCTTAATATAGGTAGTAATTTTTCTATGTTAGTACATAATTGGAGAGACTTAAGGCATATTATTTGCAGATGGTAGCTAAATTTGTGTGATTAAGTTGGATTAGTGTGGTATGTTTGCGTTCTGTGTTAAATATTCAATTTTACCTGATAGTTGGAGGAAATACATTTTTGAGCACTTGTTAAATTCATTTTGAAATCAAGCTTTAGTAAGAGAAAGTGAATTTGCATTTTACCGAAATGTTGATCAAATCAAATGTTTATTTGTTAGTTGGTTCCAATTGTTTTGAAGTCGTATTTGAATAGTTTTGGAAGTCTCGAATAATAGGGAAAAAGGTTAGGATTTGAATTTATTTTTATTCGCAAGTAGTCGACAAATCGAGGATTTGATTATGTTTTCGTTCGTAAATAGTAAACAAATTTGATTTTTCCAATACGTTTATAATGTGGGTTTTTTTTTGAGTTTATCATTTTAGTGGTTGGAATGTAGACTTGTTTTTGCAGAAAGTTTGGAGAATTTGGTTCCAATTGTTTTGAAGTCGTATTTGAATAGTTTTGGAAGTCTCGAATAATAGGAAAAAAGGTTTAAAAAACCTGAGGCACCCGCTGGGCCGAGCCAGCCGTAAAGAAAGCGGCCCAGCCCAGCTGGGAGCCCAGTTCGCCGCCGCGGCGTTTTTTTTTTCCCGCCTGACCGCTGACAGGTGGGGCCAGGATGACGTCGGGGAGTGACGTCACCCGGCGGCGGGGACGCAGCGCACGCGCGCGAGGACGTCACCGTGCAGATCTGCTGCGCCGCATGGAGGCGAGCCGAACGGGCGGCGCGGGCGACCATTTGGTCGCCGGAGCGGCCGCCGGCGAGCACGAACAGGGCGGAGGGAACCGCGGCACGGCGGCGGCGATTTCCGCGCGGAGGCGATGTCCCGGCGAGCGGCGATCGAGGAGGACAGAGAGGCGGCGACGGCGCATCCCGTTGCGGACCGCGATTTGGACGGGAGAGGAATAGCGGCGGCGCGAGGCAGTGGCCGGCGGCGGCGATTTGGGCGTCGCAGGAGGAGAAGGAGGGGAAGGGGGTGGTGTGGACAATTTTGCAGAAAGGTCCTGCAGTTTTTGGTTTTTTGTGAATAGGTCCTCCCGCACGCAAAGTTGGGGGAATGCGGCGTGATTTCTCAGTCGCAAGGGGTCATTTTGCAAAGTGGTGCGCGCGGGGTTGTTCGGGGCGCACGATCGTGGTTGGGTGGTTGCGATTGAGTACTGTAGCACTGTTCATTTGACACAGTAGCTACAGTATACTGGGCTGCGGAGAAGCCACGATTTTGTGCTGCCTTAATATAGGTAGTAATTATCTATATGCTACTGATTACTCATCCAGTCAAAGCTCCTCAGACTCAGAGCGAGCTTTTCACCAGCTCCCCTGCTTACACGAAGCACCCATCTCTCTACTTGCGAGCTACAACAAGATGCAGTACAAGTGGTAAGCTAGGCTACAGTTCAGAGGCATGGCCTATGCAATTGACCTCGCCACCAAACCAAAAGAAAAAAATGCTGAGGGGAGGAAGAGGAGGGATATTCCTTTTTACTTTTCGTATTTTTTATCTGTTCTGCCTGAGTCGTTTCTACCCATAAAATTGTTTTACGGTTCCCTTATACGCGCTTTACGAGTTGGATGTATAAGGTATCAACTGCTAGAGATGCTCTGACACAGTGAACAACAATTGCTTCTTTTCCAACATAGAAACATTTTTGCTAATAGTTACCGATAATTTTCTTTGCATGAATCAAATAGCATCTAACTGAATCCTCGGCGTCAGTAAAAAGGGAAGACAATCCACGGCTCGTGAGGTTCTTTAGCAAGGATTCAGTAGGATATTGACTGTTTCGAAAGTGCACACAGTGCCAACGTGGATACTAGAGAATGTGCTCGTATTTTTGGGTGCTTAGTTCACTAGTTTTTGGTAGAATAAGATATGTGTGTCTGTTGTACAGTTCTAGAATTTTTAAGCTACAAGGTTGATTCTGTCTTTAACTCAAATTTTGTCGATTTGTCCATTTATTAAGCATTGCTATGTATGATTGGTATATACACTACATGAAAGATGCCATTTGTCGTAGGCCTCCCAATTTCCGATGAGCATTTTATTGGGGCCTACGGCAAACCATAACACACGGCGAATAAAAGCTTACGACAAATCCAGATAAAAGCTCACGTTAAGAATGCCTAGGGCAAAAAGGTTGACACGTGTCCCCGCCATCCGCCCTTGATGGCGAGAAATGGCGTGACCAATTTATCGTGAGCCCAGTTTGTCGTAGGCATTACAAGTCTACGACAAATTATTGACACGTTGGACCCATAGTAGGATTTTGCCGAGAGCATACAAAAAGTTCACGGCAAATACTTGACATATGGGACCCACTTGTTATAGCCGCCGTTACCATCCTATGTCTGTCATCTCTTTTTTTGTCTTACATGCGGGACCCACCTTTTCTGCGTGCCACGATAAAAAGCTCTCGGCAAATCTCGATTTACCGAAATGTAATTTGCCGACATGATGTGCCGTGAGCATGCCTATGGCAAACTATTTGTCGTGAGGATTGTGTCCTTTGCCGTGTGCCCTTAGCCTACGGCAAACTGACTTTTCCTGTAGTGAGATATACTGTATTTCATAAGGTATATTGTTGTACTTTTGGTTATTTTTTAGATCATAATTTTTCTGGTCTCAGTTTAGAACTTGCAGGACACTAGGAGCGTACAAACTGAGCAAGCTTGTTGAAGAAATTATTTTCCATTGATTGATATTTAACTGAGTTACCTACTTTACTTCTGAGAATTCATTTGAGTGGTCCTGCTCCCCCTTATATATGCTTTATAAAGGGAACATTAGCAGCACGTCTCTCTCTTCTAAAGAGATCATTCTAGCTAGCTCCATGGAGAGCCCCAACTAGTTATTCTCCAGAAGCTAACCAATGTGATGGTGCTATACCATGACCTGTCTTTGAGGTCAAATGCCAGCCAAGTTTTCCGCATGTGTGCGGGCATGCAAATGTTTGTCGGGTGTCAAATTTCAATGCTTGTAAATGGGGTTGAGAGGATTTGGGAAGAACCAGCGGGTGGAACAGGGCATACGTGTGTATGTGCAGATGGCATCAGCTGCTGTGTAGTCATCACAGGCGGAGCCAGTAGGGGGTCGAGGGTGGTCGACCGACCCGGCTCACTTTTGGCGAAAAAATAATTAGGTGTACCGCATCGCATCCCAATCCCACATCCATCCCCTCGCTCCTCTCCACGCCCGTCCCGGCGGCGGCTCTTCCGCCCTCCCTGCCTCGCACGGTCGCGCCCTTGCTCCCTGCGCCCTCGCTCTTCTCCACGCCCCCACGCACCCTGCCCTCTCGCTCCTGACCCCGAGCTCGCTCGGTTTTCCCCGCCGCCGGCTGCTCGCTTCCTGCCCCCGCCGCCAGCTGCTCGAGCTCGATGGACATGGATTCCGACGAGGAGGCTGCCTGGCTAGAAGAAGAGAAGGCAATAGAAGCAGAGGAGGCAGCTAAGTCAGCTCAATTGGTTGAAGAAGAGGAGGCAGCGTGGAAGAGGGCACGCCTAGAGGTTGATTCTTTCCCTTTATCTTCAGTTTTGATGTCTATTTGTCTAGTAATTAGTAGTGTGTAATTAGTAGCTATGAAATCTTTGCTCACAGTTAGTTTTTGTTTTCAATGTTGTAGGCAAATGTTCCCAAAATCTTTGATCTAGCCAATGTTGTTGCCGACCCTGGACTTCGGAGACCAATTGATGAATATGGTACCCCTGAAATGAGATGGGCATATTTGTCTAGAGGCCGTACTCGTTTGATTGGACATAATTTTACCAAAACAAAATTTGGTCCAGATTTGCGGTCATTTCTAGATGCATGGTATACCAAATATGATTGGTTAGAGTATAGTGTGGAGAAGGATGCTGCATATTGTTTCCATTGCTTTCTTTTCAAATCTTCAAGCAATAGTTCACACTTTGGATATGGTGTTTTCACAAAGAAGGGGTTTAAAAATTGGAAGAAAGCATCGGAAAATTTCAAGTCTCATGTAGGTGGACCAAATAGCATTCACAACAATGCAAGAAATACTTGTGAAGATTTCAGCAATAAAAAGCAAAGTGTGGCATATGCTATTGTTACTCATGAAGAAAAATCACATATTGACTATGAGATTCGTTTGAGGGCTGTTGTGCGTGTAGTCAGATTTCTACTTGAACAAGGTCTAGCTTTTCGAGTGCATGACGAGTCTAGCACTTCCTTGAACAAGGGCAATTTCCGTGAGATGTTGGATTGGTATGGTGCAAGATGCAAGGATGTAGCCGATGTGATTAATGAGAATGCTCCTGTCAATTGTCAATTCACATCTCCTAAGATCCAACTAGATATAGAAAGAGCATGTGCAGAAGAGACTACACAAGTCATTATGAGTGAGCTTGGAAATGCTAGTTTCACTCTACTTGTCAGTTGAGAGGGTTTTCTCGGCCATGAATATTATAAAGTCAGATGTTCGAAACAAGATAGGAGATGATTGGCTCAATAATTTTGATGATTTACTATGTTGAGAAGGAGATATTTGCAAAAATTGATGACAAGAAGATTATGCTACGTTTCCATTCCTACAATGACCGTAGATGTTATCTTCCTCGACACTTTCGACTTGCCAACATGGATACAACATAGACTATCTTATGAAAATGTAGCTCTATTTTGTAAGTTATTTATTGTCATTTCATAATTATACTTGATGAAATATGCAAATTGGATCAGTTTGGACCTTTTTTATCGAATGCACTTATTTTTCTGACCTGAAAAAATTTAAATCTTATTTTTCAGACCCAACTCAGTTAAATTCCTGGCTGCGCCACTACTACTAGTCATGTGCATGGTGAAAGCACACGAGTGCAACGGATGAGACGCGCTCAACGGCTCGCCCTCAATTGCAGCACGCGGGAAATTGCGGCGTGCTCCTGTGGAGCACCCATCGTGGATGGGCCTGCTAGATCTTGCGTAGGGTCGTGGACTGCAAGATGCGAAAGAAGAGGAGGCACGTACGACGACAAAAACAAACCAACGGCTACATGTTCAGGAGTAACTGAGATTACAAAGTCAACAATTTTTTTCCGAAATGGAGGATGTCCCCAGCCGCACACAGCCGATTTTATTAAAATGCGAGAAAACAGAAACCACCAAACCTTACAAAGAGATACATGGATTAGCCTGAAGCCCACCGTCTAGGCGAAAACTCGCTACACCTACAAACCTGATGAAGGGGGTGGACTGGTCGAAGCCAAGTGCCTAAACCTAACACACCAACGCATGCACATCATCTAAATCTGGAGGCTACAACCAAGCTGCCCAATAGTGAGCCGTGAGCACAAACCGGTTCAACAGACTCTCAACGCACACCACATGCGTACACTCAGAAGTCGTTGTCGCCGTCTTTCACCAGCCTATCTTCAGGAGAAATCAACGCAGTAACCTTGTCAGGCCCGTCGTCGACGCCGCCACGTCGCCAAACAGCACCGCCATCCTGCGCGCGTCCATCATCACACGTCCATCACCGAGATCCCGCTGCACCATGCCGCCGAGACTCGCCGTTGTCGATGCGGTAGATGACACGCCCCTCCACCTCGAAGTCCCTCCAGCCAGCATATGCTCCAAAATGATGCCCTCAAGAGGGGAACGACACCAAAGGCGCCACCATCATCCGATCTGGAGCACACCCAGATCCAGGGTTTCCCCCAGAGCAGCCCGAGATAGGTGACGCAAAGTGCAATGACGATGTCTCGAGAAGGAAGGAAACTACATCAAAGACGTCGCCAACGTCCGCCATAGCCGAAGCCGGCGCGGTTTTCACCGGCAGTTGCACCACCCGACCCCGCAGCTGACTGAATCGCGCGTGAAACCACACCGAAGACTCACGCCACTGCCGGGACGCCAGCAGAGGACCTCCAGCCGCCTCTCACCGGCCCCTCTAGGAGTCGGCGGCGGTCAAAGACCACACCCCGACAGATCTGAACGGGGTCAGATCTCCGACCGCCGCCTCCCCCCGAGAGCACGAAGCCGTTCCGGCCACGGAGATAGCCACCGCCGCTTCCTGACCCGGGAACGCCGCCCTAGCTGCCGCCACCACCCGTTGTCGTACGTCGCGGATCCCTTGTGCCGAGGCGCTAGATCGCCGCTCCGCCGTGGCCCTAGTGGCCGAGCCCCGCCCAACCCATGGAATTTACAACTTGGATCCCATGATCAGAATTCAGGAGACAAACAACAAATACTCCGTAAGTGTGAAGCTTGATATCCACGAACAACAACTCGATGAATGCTACAGTACTATGGATGAATCAAACATTGCCATATTACAATATTTTCTTTGAAACTAGTTGCATTGCAATATTACAATCACACACTAGTAAACGCTAGCTGCAAACTAAGTTGGATGTGCACGACATGAGCACCTAGTGTGCGGGCACAGGCATCATGCCAGGAACTAAGCTGGAGCCGAAGAAGATTGGCATGTGAAGCATGCTCGGCTCCGGCGAGGCGAAGAAGCTCGATCCAGCGAACACGGGATCCATGCACGGCACCGTCCGAACCTGCTCGGCCGTCCGGCTTTGGGCGTCGTCCAGTGCGGCGCGAGCCTTCTTCTGCGTGTCCCAGCGATCGGTGGAGGAGGCGCGGCTGGGCGGCCGCTTGCTGCTGTCCCACTTCTCGCACAACGTTCTGCTGCTTCCCCGGCTCGACGACGTTCTCCTGCTTCCCTGGCTCGACGACGTTGACGATGACGTGCTGCTGCTTCTGCTGATGCCGGGGACCTTCTTGTTTATGTCCCAGCGCTCGCAGGAGGATGCACGCCCTGGACTTGAACTGCCGCACGACGAGGTTGGGCTTCTTGGTTTCTTGTTCGCGTCCCACCGGTCGACAGAGTCAGCGCGGCCTGGCTTGGGCTTGGAGGAGAACGAAGACGGCAGAATGATGAGGCACGGGGTGACCGTGCTCCTCGGCGGCGTCGGGAGCAGACCCGGGAGAAGTGCCGCGGCAGCCTTGGCCATTGCTCGCTGGACGGACGCCATCGAAGATCTTCTTGATTCACAAGCGCGCTGAGAAGAGAGAGATGCTCGCTATGCCGGGGAACGGGCTGACGGATGATCTGCTGGGATGTGGTGTTGAATTGGGTGCGTATTTATTGATTGCCACTACTCTGCGATGGCCGGGTCAGACTTCGTCTCGGACTCGGAGACCGATCAAGCAAGCAGAGCGCTGAACCGCCCAAGAAGAAACTGAAGCCGCATTCAACTGACGCTGAGTCTCGGATTCGAACGGTGAAAGGTCGGGGATGTACGCGCGGCCGTGCGCTCTCCCGACTTCCGGGTGCACGCGCACGGCTGCCGGCTGCGACCAGTTGGCGTCTCTGTTTGCATCGGCCGCGCTGTGGCCGGAGAGCGGAAATCCCAGCGAGCGAGCTGAGGCTAAGCTTTGACAACTTGTCGTCTCTCCCAGCCTTCTCAGAGTTCGTTGTCGCTTCCCCATTCGTTTTCATCTCCTCCTCCGCTCCAGCTCCCACTGCGCCCGCGCCCGCGCCTGTTCGACAGAATGTCCAATACGGGCACTTACAGCAAGCAGAAGGGAGCGGCCGCGGAGGGCGCGGAGGGCGCCGTCCCGGACGCGACCGTCGAGCAGGTGGATCCTTCCCGCCCACGAGGCCGTGAGGCCGTCCGTACTCTCCCGCTGCTGGCGCGTTCACTGTAAGTCACTGCCCGACCTGCGCATCACCGATCCTGACAGCTGGAGCAGCCTGGCCAAGTTCAACCGGTTCGTCTGCAGAATGGTCCATACTCTGTCGGCAGCGCACAAGGTTCAGTTTTGAGACAGGTAAGGTATTCGGATGATCTGACGGTTGATGGATCAACAGCTCATGATTATCAAGAAGTTCATGGGTTCGCAGGAACCACACTATTTACTCATGCTCATAGAAATTCTGAAACCTCACTGGCTACTTGGATGTAGATATACTGATATAGTTCAATCCTGCTAAACAACGCTCCTTACTACTCATAGTACTTTATGTTACTCGTGGCGATGGTTAATAACTTAGAAGATGATGCACATTCGTGAACTTTGAAAAATTTGTTGAATATGCGAGAGAAACAGCTTGTCTGAAGTTCTAAAACTCTCTGCCTCGCCTGCTTGGCACTTCAGGACTAGCTCGCTGTACACATTCAAGTAAAAGTTCTTCCGGCTCCACAGACTCCAGTACAGCATCCTATTTTTGTAAGCATGATGCTAGAAAAAATTGGCATTGTACTTCCAGTAAATGTAGTGTGTAATACACCTACAGACATCATGATAAGGCCGCTGTATAGTGCCGACGCTCACTGGAATGCCTATTTACGCTAAACTATGTTGCCCTGTTGAACGTGAATCACTTCGTGCTTGAAAGAAGAGTTTCCAAACATTTGCGCTCGCTGGGTTCTGACATGAGAGATATATTTGGCGGTTTTGTTTTCATGCTGAAGAACGCACGGATGATATCGAACAGAGAGCTGCAGCTTGAAAATACAGTGTGCAACAGTATCACATACAAACACAATGTGCATCATTACGGAAATATATAAGGGAACATGGTATGACATATGTCCTATCATCCATAGTATAGCCCCATTTACCAGAAGTCATCCATAAGCATAGCATATAACTTTTTCTTCCACTTCCTATCACAGACAACAGGGAAGTGTCTAATAACATGTACTGATGATGGATGATCAAAGGCTCTACGAATGTGCTGCGTCACTCAAGACGATCTGTAGAGCTGAGCCTGCAGCACAAGGAGCAGCTGGTGGAGTCTTCTGAGAACTAGAAGCTGAATGTTCTAAAAAAACAGGAGAGCGAATATTTCGCAAGAATTCTCCACCAGACAACAAAGGCACTAGTGGTGCATATAAATCAGTGTATTTTTCTGTTATAGTTTTTCTTTTTGAAACAAGGCAAAAGTTGGCTTTTATATTGATATTGAAGGAGCAAACATTAGAGGCGTAAGATAAAATAAAAAGGGCATGAAATAAAACAAAAGAATCAGCCGATAACTTCTCCTAACTTTTTAGCTCCTACTAGGATCCAATTTTCCCCTTCGTCTTTAATGCATTGAAATTAGGACGGATGGCATCGTGAACTTGTTGTTGAATACACTCGCATTCCTTTCTTTCTAGATCTCGCACGTGATGAGAAAGTCGCCGTTCTTTAACTCCTTTTGAGAGGAGAACGCCATGATCTCCACCGCCCTCCAATAGTGGCAGACAGTTGACCTACCCGAACCTAGGTTCTGCATAAGTGTTGGACATCTCAGCTAGACCGCAGCTTCCAACGAAACCCTCCGGGAGTATCAGCACACAAAGAGGATGTGCCTTGCTGTTTCAGGCTGACATCTACAAAGTTGGCAGGTGGGTTGATGAGGCCATCCCCTGACAACCAGATGGCCAGAAGTCCACGGCCTATTTTGCACAGCTGGCCAATCAAAGAAGCTGCACTTAGGGGGGGGGGGGGGGGGGGGGGGGACTCACAAGTTTCCTAAACGATGCTCATAAAGGGACATGAACTGGCGCCGGCTAACTGCGCCATGTAAGCTGAGTTGGCAGTGCAAATCCCGTTCCTCGTGAGGGTCCATGTGATGGTGTCGTCAGTCCCAGGAGTGAGAGCAACCTCCTGGATAAGTCCCCAAAGATGAACAAAATTGTGAGATGTGATCAATGTTGAAGTTATCCACGGCAAGGTCTGAGATCCGTTTGAAATCAGTGATAGCATCGCGGACAGATCTCTTTTATCGTCTAGAAGCCGCGAAAAGATCAGGGGCAATGACCTTCTGAGGAAGACCATCCATCCTAGAAGAGCACCATAAGGAGGCCTTGTGGCCGTCTCCCACCGTCACCTTAGTAGCCACGTTGAAGAGGTTCCTATTGTCGGCGCCATTCGGTGTTTTGGATCCAATCCAAGGCTTGTCAATAGAGGCCCATTCATGCCAAAGCCAACAAAACCAAAGGCTCTAGCAAATTTCTCCAGGTTGAGAATCCTCAGACCTCCGATCTTCTTGGGAAGGCAAACCTTATCCCAGTTGACCTTGCATTTATCTCCAGACACCTTGTCACTACAACTCCAAAGCATGCATGTTCTTAGCTTATCGAAGGCCGTGAGGGTGCGCTTGTCCGCCTTGATGGCTGTAAGGTGGAAGATTGGTAAAGACGATCGGACCGATTTCACTAGAGTCAAGAACCCCGCCATGTTGATGAATTTTCCTTTCCAAGGCTGAAGGCGGGATGCGGCTTTTTTGATGTATGGCTGAAGTGAGGCGCCTATGTCGAGAATATAACCTTGTGTCCTTGTCCCGTCAGTAACTGTCGAGATTCTTCTTTCTGCTGGTGATTTTGGCTATCACAAATTTACAATGCCATAGAATGCCATGAGGTTCTTCCTTCCATTGATGATCTCCATTTCCGTTATTGTGCTAATTTGCATGAGCTCTACAGTGTTGGGTTAAGTTTGTATTCAGATGAAGTCCCACCGAATTCCACCATCTCATGGGGCAATGAATTTGGACTCCTCACAAAAACCAGAATTTGTAAGCAGGGGTGTGTCTGCTTGGTTTCACGCAATATATTTCCGCACATTAATTATGCAAATTAAGTTTGATTGCCGAGATGATTTTTTTTTTGCGCTGGGTTGCCAAGATGATTTCCCATCCGACGGAAGAAAACTTTTCGCCATTGGGCATTATTACAGTGTGACAAGGCAGCACACTGCTGAGGTTGTTGACACATTTCATGTGAACATTCATATTTTTTCTATTGGTTTTTAAACATTTAAATTTAACTATTTTTAAATGGTAGCACGGTAGCAACTAAGGGGCTGGTAGCACTAGATATATTCTACTCAAACACCCGCACACGAGTTAATTTTCTACTAGAAGGCAAATAAAAGGCAGACATCATGTAAGCTGGAACAGACAATAACACGTTCGCAAAAAAAAAAAGTGAACAGACAGTAACAACAGAAGAGGACATGTATTTTCTAACTCACGGTCACTGGTCCATACCGATACCAAGCACAAGATGGCGAAGAACTTTTTTTTTCGCTTTCCTATATTCTTGTCCTTCAAATTTGAACTAAAACCATGGCAAACAATTATGAAATGGAGTGAGTATTATTCATTGACAAAGTATATGTAAAACCTTTTGTATTTGTGATATGAACGGACTACACGACAGCACAACGCTGATTGCTATCCTGATATTTTGTCCGAGTTTCCGAACACCCACACACGAGTTAAATTTTCTAGAAGGCAAATAAAAAAGGCAGAGCAGACAGTAACAACAAAAGACGACATCACGGGTAAATTGTGGGTCCACTAAGAGCGGAAGTTTTCTCCTGGGGTGATCGAGAGGAGATCGTGGTAGGCTAGGGTTTTCCTCTCTCGGGTGGCTCAGATCGGCGGCGGACGGGATCTCAGCGGCGAGACCCCGTGCGCGCGTGGAGTTTGGGTGTGTCTCCCTCGTTCTCGGTGCTCGCGGGGCACTAAGGGTAGGGCTAGCATGACTTCTCACTCTCGTTATGCGAATAGGGGCGGTGCTTCGTCTAGAACACCGTCGCGATCGCCGGTGAAAAAGGGGTCAGAGGAGCTTGCTGCAAGTCTGTCAGCAAAATTGCGAGATCTTCTGCTGACGGAGAAGGAAGCCACTGGGCTTGTGATCAAGGGGATCAGAGCGGAGTAGACGCCAAAACCTAGATGGGCGATTGTGGGCAAAGTCTGCTCCCATAGGAAATTGGTGATCAACGCTCTGGAAAGGGCGATGTAGAGGGCCTGGGCCTCCATGGACCGGCGCAGTTTAAGGAGATCAGAGATAACAGGTTCGTGGTGCGCTTCACGTCGGAGGGCGATTGGAGACATGTGCTGAAGAACGGCCCCTGGCAGTTCGATTTTAGCCCCGTTCTGGTGAAGAAGTTCGATGGATCGGTTCGTCCATCTGACATGGCCTTCGATACCATGGAGATTTGGGCTAGGGTGCTGGACTTGCCGATGGATATGATGAACAGAGCCTATGGATAATTGATCGGCGACTGGATTGGAAGGTTCATCTCGGTGGAGGTGGATGAAGACGGCATGGCATGGGGCAAAGATCTGAGGATTCGAGCAGAAATACGTGTTGATCAGCCTCTGCCGCGTGGGGTGAGTCTGAAACAATCGGTAGAAGAGACTGAGGGGAAGTGGTTTGATATCAAGTACGAGAGGGTGCCACATTTTTGTTTTGACTGTGGGCATCTAGTCCACCCGGAGGGGCACTGTCTGGTGGACAAGGGAGAAGTTCAGCAGTGGGGAGAATGGATGCGTGTCTCTCCTCGCAGAAACATGAAACCTCCACCTCCAGCTCGGCCGACAGTCTCGTCCGGGAGCTATAGCAGCAGAACCTCGGAAGTGTATGGTAGGCACAGAGAAGGTGTGTCCATCAGAGACTTGCCTCCTCGGAGGAACCTAGCTAATACCTATGCCTTTTCGAGCTCATCACGCACCGGCGGGGATGAGCGTAGCAAGGACAAGGCGGTGGTCAGTAGTCCAGTTAAGAGGCATAGGGCAGAGACTATGGATCAGGTGGCAGAAAACGTGAGAGGAGATGGGTCACAACAGAAGAGTAAGCAAGGAACGTATATCAGGCATCCTAGGCAGAATGCGGAGGCTGGAGCGAAGAACAAGCATGAAGTACCACTGGGTACAAATAGCAGGAAGCGAGGGACGAAGCAGGTTTGGCTCCTGGTCCTAGGCAGAATGCGGAGGCTGGAGCGAAGAACAAGCATGAAGTACCACAGGGTACAAATAGCAGGAAGCGAGGAACGAAGCAGGTTTGGCTCCTGGTCCCCGTCGGGTTGTTGGAGAGGACAGTGGGGAGTCGGCAGGGAAGAGACAGCGTACAACATCGGTTTTTGACAGGCTCGAAAATCCAGCGGCGGACCCTGCGATGCAGGGCTGCCAATCCCAATGAATATCTTGTCCTGAACTATCACGGACTGGGGTTGGACGCGACAGTAGGGGAGATGCGAGACCTGGCTAGGTCCTACAACCCAGCGGTGGTTTTCTTGTGTGAAACAAAGAAGAAATATGCGGCGATGAAAAGGATTCAATGGAGTCTTGGTTTCAGAAACGGTGTTGCCGTGAATTGTAAAGGGAAGGGGGTGGTTTGGCTATTTGGTGGCGTGATGGGGTCGAGGTGTCAGTCCGGCCGTGGTGCCAATATTACCTTGATGCAACACTTAAAATGGGCGAGGTTGAATGGCGGTTCACTGGAATCTATTGCGAGCCACGGACGGAGCTGCGTCACAAAACATGGGAAGTTCTTCGATACCTGCGAGCTCAAGATAATCTTCCGTGGCTATGTGCTGGTGATTTCATCGAGATTGTCAAACAGGAAGAGCAGAAGGGGGGAATATTAGAGGAGGTGCCCAAATGGAGCGGTTTAGAGATTGCTTATCGACTGCGGATTAGCTGACCTGGGGTTCTCAGGCTACGCGTTCACCTGGAACAATAGGAGAGCGGGGCCTGCGAATGTGCAAGGACGGCCGGACGGAGCTACATGCAATGCTGCCTTTGCGCAACTCTTCCCAGCTACTTCTGTACAGCATCTGATGACGGAAGAAACTGACCACCTGGCCCTGCTTATCAAGGTGGCTGCGGTGCCTCCATGTCATAAAGGGCCCAACCCACGGGGTTTAGGTTCGAGGAAATGTGGACAAGGCACGAGGATTACACGCCTATGATTGAACATGCTTGGGCGAGTGAGAACCGCGGGGAGCAGGGGTTAGGAGCGATGTGGGGCAGGCTCAAGAGGATGTCGGGGTGCATGCAATCATGGAGTCATTCGGTGTTCGGCTCCATAAGAAGAGAAATTAAGCGCCTTCACGTTCAGTTGGCATTGGCCCGAGAGGCAGCGGCCCACTCTGGCATCTATCAGGAGGTGCGGGCGATCGAGGCTGAGCTGCATGAAATCTATGAGCGGGGGGAGATCATGTACATGCAGCGGTCTAGGCTGGAGTGGCTGAAGGCAGGTGACCGAAACACTCGTTACTTTCAAAAACCGCGCGTCTCACAGGAGACAGAAGAACACTATCCAGGCTTTACGGAGGCTGACGACACCAAATGTATGACGGACGATGGCATGATCGCACTGGCCCGGGATTTCAACGCAACATTGTATACCTCGGAAGGCTCGGATGGCATGAACGCTATTCTGGACGAGGTAGCTCCGTCGGTGTCGAGCTCAATGAACAATAAGATGTTGGCGCCAATTTTAGATTTGGAAATTGAAAAGGCCCTTTTCCAGATGGGGTCAACTAAGGCCCCTGGGCTGGATGGACTGGCAGCGTTATTTTACCAGTGACATTGGTCGCTACTTAGGGAGGAGGTGTGCCGGGCCGTTAGGGATTTTCTTCTCGGATTGATATTCCAGCGGATTTTAATGACACTGTTCTGGTATTAATTCCGAAGACTAACGCGCCGGAGCTCCTTACCCAGTTTAGGCCTATCTCATTGTGCAATGTGCTATACAAGGTGGCCTCTAAGGTGATGACTAATAGATTGAAATCCATCCTGCCTATTCTAATATCGGAAGAGCAAAGTGCGTTTGTCCCGGGACAGCTCATTACGGACAATGTGTTTATAGCTTATGAATGTGTGCATTCAATCAGAACCAGGAAAAGGAAGACACCTTTGTGTTCCGTCAAATTAGACATGATGAAGGCCTATGATAGGGTGGAGTGGATTTTTTTGGAGCATCTATTAAGCAAAATGGGGTTCTCTCCGCTTTGGGTGGAAATGGTTATGAGATGTGTCACCTCGGTTCGTTTTTCAGTGAGGTTGAAAGGGGGATGCTCGGATCCATTTATTCCTTCGAGAGGGCTCAGACAGGGTGACCCTCTGATGGTCCCGAAGAGCAAGGCTTTGATACCTGCAAAAGTAAACGGGGTTAGGTTGAGACTCCAAGTGCAGAGTGTATAGTAAGTGGAAGACAGTTTTCCCCACGAGGGGTGACTCGAGGGTTTAATATCGAACTCTCGGGGAATCTGAAGTGGTAGATTTATCTTCTTATCCTTCTTTTGGTTACCTACAAAACAAGGTTAGATGTTTTGGTCCTCAACCTCACCTGTGGTTGTCAAGCACAAGGTGTAAGAATGATATCAGGATAGTTATGCAATGCAAACAAGAAATAAATATGCAATGATGGTGGATGCAATGATAAATGATATTTTTGGGTTTTTGAATGATGTATGCAAGATGAAAAGTATTTTTGTATTTTCGGATTTAATGATGGCTGAAAATAGAAAAGTGGTATATGGTGTTGGAAAGGTGTTTCTTATGATTAAAAATGGACTGGGGTTCATGGTTTCACAAATGCACTCTCTCTTTATAAAGTGGTAGACAATGGAACACACACAGTTAACATATGAGATTGCAACACAGGGTTTGATAACAAGTTACTTAGATATATGGGCATCACGTCCTAACATAGAGATCTTTTGGTTATTAACCTCTCTTATACTCCACCAAGATGCGAACTAAATCATAACACCTCAGTAATTAAGATAACTCAGAGTATAGCATTAAGTATCATGACATGAAGTGAAAATAAGAACATGCTAGATCTAGTCATGGAGTAGTGGCAATGGTCACGCCCACATCCCCGGTAGCATGGTATTTTAGTTTATCCCTAGTGAGGTAACAAAGTAAGGTAAAGATACCAAAGTGGATCGCAGAACTTTCTCTCACGTTCACTGCACTAGCCACCCCCCGTTACTCCAACTAATGCACACGTTCCCCCACACACGCTCTCATAAACATGCTTGATCAAAACAAGTAGACAAGAACGGGGTACATAATATGCATCTATACTCATAACTGAAACAAACATTGCAATCTCAAACATATATTAACTCATAAAGATCCACCACAAAGGTATTACAACGGTGACCGTAATCATGTTCAGCAGCTCATACGGTGCTAATTAGTGAAGCTCAAGAGAGGAGAGATACATAAGTTACTTCCACAAACCCATAGTCCAGAGGTGGACTACTCCCTCTTCATCATGGAGACGGTGGAGAAGTCGATGGAGAAGATGGAGACCACGCCGGCAGCGCCCCGCCGGAGTTTTCCCCCTCCAATCTGCAGCTCCTGATCTCCGTTTCGGTGTTTCTGTGTTTGTGCGGCGCTCCTTCCAGAGAACGTCGGGGGACCTTTTTTATAGGCGTTTTTAGGTCAAGACGATGTCGGTGGAGAAGATCGACGGCAACGGAGCCACGAGGCCCAAAGGGTGGGTCCCACGCGGCCACAGTACCTGGCCGCGTGGGCCCCCCGTTTGGCCCTCGGCCTCCGTTTGCTTGCTTCCTTCGCCCAGTCTTCTTCCTTCCAAATATTGACGCCCGTAAATTTCCAGGTGATTTCGTTGACGTTTGGGTCCCTGAAACATTAAAATAAGAAAAGGGTTTTCTGCCTGTGCAGGGTTAATTCCATAAAAATAGGAAATAAATGAATATTCCCAAAATCATTATAAAACATTGATATAACCCTTATATGATGCAAATATGATTGGAATATAAGCAATTAAAGTGCAAAGTTCATGTATGCATTTTACATGCATCAACATCCCCAAGCTTAATCCATGCTCGTCCTCGAGTATGAAGATGATAAAACTAACATGGACTTTGCAATTTAATACTTAACAATGATATCAAAGATGATTACTATTGCTACATATAGTCAAATGATTCATTCTTCAAAGGAGTAGCAATATGCAAATAGTTTATGAAGTGATATCAAGTATTCAAGACAAGGATGTTCATTGATAGTTCACAAAGTGTAACATGGTAGCAAGTAATATGGAACACATGTATGCATAATGATAAGTAGAACATCCTACAATGGTCATAGAGTGTAGATGAAAATCTGAATATGATAGGTGTACACTTTGGAAAGATGTATATGTGAGTAGAGGTAAAGCATGCATAAGTTTCATCCAACTTCCAAACTCTTCTACTTAAGTTAATGATTGCAATAAGGTATTCATTGGTGTCAAGCTCTCATTGCCCCTATCATAGCATCTTGAATGATTAAGGTTAAAGTGAAAGCAAATATGAGTAGTGTGCTTGATAAAGAATGGGTTGAATGTCTCATGCCCCTTGAATACAAGTACTTACACCATGTGTTACTCAACTTGGGAAACAAAGCAAGTTCAATTAAATATCATTGTAAGCATAATAGTATCATCAAGAGCGTCAACTGGGGTACCTCTTGTCCCAAGATATGGAACAAGCCCATATCAAAATGACAAGACAAACAAACAAAATGAACAATCTCAACACCCTTTTTATTTACCATTTGGAATAGTTTTTTATTGCAAGGTGTATCACAGAAGGTTCACCATAGTATGTAAGTAAATTTCCACCATGAATGATGCATGGCTTAGATTAGCGGCCCAGGCGTCTCTCTAACCATTTACACAAACTCATTTAAACTCACTCTATTTCCACATTTATTTCAACATGATAAGCATCCATAGACAAAAGCACATGATATCAACTAAATGAGATGAAGAGCGTGTTGAAAGCTTGCCATGTGACAGCACATATGGGCTAACTTCCAACCCAAAACATTCATCAAGCCACAAACATCATAATCTTAATCACAATGGGTCAAGTTTTATTATGCAAATAAAAGAACATTGTGCATCAAGTTCGTGAGAGCTATATAACCAATTTTTTCCATTGCAATCAATAACATAAACATTTTCATTCAGAGGTAAGATAACACAAACAACATGTTAAACATACTCGGAATAGCATAAAGCCAATAGGTAGATATGGTGGACTCACTGGAATAACTTTGGTTGAAGGTGTTGGAAACAAGTTTTTGCTTGTTGGAGTTTTTGGGCTAGCAAAAGGGAGAAAGTTGACCATCTAGATGCATGCATGAGTGTCCATAGAACTAACTAATCCATGTTAAACCAAGTAAATAACAATCAGCACCAAAACATGAATAAGTGATAGCTCTACAAAAAGAATTTGCAAACTATTACTCATAAACAAGCTCATGAATCATGCAACTATATGTATCATTAAAAATCAAGTCAAACATCCCTTTTCCCAATCTTATAAAAGCATCCAACATATTTCAACCCATATTTCCAGTAGCTCTCTCATATATAATGATAGTGTGGTGGTCTCTCAAGACTCAAACAAAAACAAAAACGACGCTCCAAGTTTATGCGATAAAGTGTTTCGATCGAAAAACAGAAGTTGGACGTGTGCAAACCGAGAGTGTGTAGGTCCAGCGGGGTTGTCTTCACATCCCCAAGCTTATGGTCTTCACCATCCTTGGATAGCTCTTGGTGCATCTCCTCCAATCCCTGTGAAAAAACTTCAAAACACCGTTTCTCCCATCTCTTTTCTGTGGGGTGCATTAATAGTGATAAACAAATAGGTTCCTTGCTGCATATAATCCTTGAACAAAAATTCATATGAATGTCCAGAAAGTGTATAATGTTGTATGCCTACTCATAAACTCAATTGGATCAAAAAGATTCAACTTAAAAGCTCAAAGCATGCATCAAACAAAATGGGACAGAATCTGTCCAGAAAAACAGCAGCAGCAAAACGTATTTTTCTACCCTACCAAACTTTCTCGAAAAATTCCGAAAAAATTCATGCATACAGAGGATGAAAAGTTGCAACTACAGTTCAAATATGAGCTCATTCGGAGTTACAGAATAAGAATTAAAAATCATACCGTGCACTGATTCGTGCAGGAATAAAATCTCCGAACGCTATAAGCAACTTTTCAAACCAAAAAGGGTAAAACTTGGCACTTTATTAAAACTCCAGAACCTAAACTAGACACAATCTCTTGTTACAGCAAGAGGACACAAAGAAAAATCACACACAAAAATAACCGGGTTGCCTCCCGCAAAGCGCTTTCTTTATAGCCATATAGCTAGGCTTCTTACTTGTTGTTTAGCGAAGATGAAGCTCATGAGGGAGCTTGAATGTTGTTCCCCTCTTCCTTGGGAAGTGTTCCATGCATTATACCAGGGTCCCATGGTGCTCTCAAACCGATCAAAATAATAGTCAAGTTGAAACCTATTGAGAGAAACACAAGACACAAAAGTAATAACAACGAAGTCTAACTTTCTTCTATGCATTGGTATTTTGTATATGAATGAATCACAATGAATAGAAGTTTTCCAATGCATAGTTACTTGCAGCCCATAATTATTAGTAGCATAAAGAGGGCTCTTATCACCTCCTCTTTCATAATAGTTGCAAGTAGTAAAAGTGTATTCAACCATATAACCAATAGAATCTTCCAACTTAGATAATTTGGGAACATAATGAGGATCATTAAATTTATTTTGGAATTCATTAGCATGCTTCCCTCTTTCAAAATAGTTGTTAAGATCAATATCAAGTTTAATATCATGGTTGCAACAAAGATTTGGAACTAGAGATAATTGCAAACCACATAAGTATTTCTCAACATAAGCAATTTCTCCTCTATGGTGTAGATAGGAGAATTCAAGAACATAACAGGGCTCTCATGAGTAAGAGTACTATCATGAGCAGCAAGTATATCATTTTTATCCTCACATAATATAGTAACTTCCAAACATGTAGGATTATCAATAAGCATAGAACCATCATCTAAAGCATTATCATATAGCACATTTAAGCAACACTCCTCATTATTATCAATAAGTTTACTAGCAAAAGGTTTTTGAGTTTGAGTGTTACTATCATATGTTGATGGTGAAGTTGGGAGATCCAACTCTTCATTCTCCAGTTGTTCTTTTTCAGCATCTTCTTGAGATTGCATGGGCATCCCCAAGCTTAGGTTTTTGTCCTCTTCTTCCTGCAAAATATTAGTTCTTTCCATGGCAGCAAGCGTTAACTTTTTACGTTTAATAGCATCTGCTCGAGAAAAGAAATCATCAGCTTCTTGTAATATTTCAAGTTCCTCAAGTGTAAATGTTGCAAGTTCCTCAGGTGTATAATCAAACAGAAAACCCATAGCAAAAGTAATGAAGAACTTACACCCAGACAAGTTTAAAGGAACATCCCCAGGCTTAGTCTAGTGCACACAAGAATAGAAACTTAAGCGCTACGCTCCCCGGCAACGGCGCCAGAAAACGTCTTGATGGTCCCGAAGAGCAAGGCTTTGATACCTGCAAAAGTAAACGGGATTAGGTTGAGACTCCAAGTGCAGAGTGTATAGTAAGTGGAAGACAGTTTTCCCCACGAGGGGTGACTCGAGGGTTTAATATCGAACTCTCGGAGAATCTGAAGTGATAGATTTATCTTCTTATCCTTCTTTTGGTTACCTACAAAACAAGGTTAGATGTTTTGGTCCTCAACCTCATATGTGGTTGTCAAGCACAAGGTGTAAGAATGATATCAGGATAGTTATGCAATGCAAACAAGAAATAAATATGCAATGATGGTGGATGCAATGATAAATGATATTTTTGGGTTTTTGAATGATGTATGCAAGATGAAAAGTATTTTTATATTTTCGGATTTAATGATGGCGGAAAATAGAAAAGTGGTATATGGTGTTGGAAAGGTGTTTCTTATGATAAAAAATGGACCGGGGTTCATGGTTTCACAAATGCACTCTCTCTTTATAAAGTGGTAGACAATGGAACACACAGTTAACATATGAGATTGCAACACAGGGTTTGATAACAAGTTACTTAGATATATGTGCATCACATCCTAACATAGAGATCTTTTGGTTATTAACCTTTCTTATACTCCACCAAGATGCGAACTAAATCATAACACCTCAGTAATTAAGATAACTCAGAGTATAGCATTAAGTATCATGACATAAAGTGAAAATAAGAACATGCTAGATCTAGTCATGGAGTAGTGGCAATGGTCACGCCCACATCCCCGGTAGCATGGTATTTTAGTTTATCCCTAGTGAGGTAACAAAGTAAGGTAAAGATACCAAAGTGGATCGCAGAACTTTCTCTCATGTTCAGTGCACTAGCCACACCCTGTTACTCCAACTAATGCATACGTTCCCCCACTCATGCTCTCATAAACATGCTTGATCAAAACAAGTAGACAAGAACGGGGTACATAATATGCATCTATACTCATAACTGAAACAAACATTGCAATCTCAAACATATATTAACTCATAAAGATCCACCATAAAGCTATTACAACGGTGACCGTAATCATGTTCAGCAGCTCATACTGTGCTAATTAGTGAAGCTCAAGAGAGGAGAGATACATAAGTTACTTCCACAAACCCATAGTCCAGAGGTCGACTACTCCCTCTTCATCATGGAGACGGTGGAGAAGTCGATGGAGAAGATGGAGACCACGCCGGCAGCGCCCCGCCGGAGTTTTCCCACTCCAATCTGCAGCTCCTGATCTCCGTTTCGGTGTTTCTGTGTTTGTGTGGCGCTCCTTTCGCGAAACGTCATGGGACCTTTTTATAGGCGTTTTAGGTCAAGACGATGTCGGTGGAGAAAAGATCAAAGGCAACGGAGCCACGAGGCCCAAATGGGTGGGTCCCACGTTGCTACAGTACCTGGCCGCGTGGGGCCCCCTCGTTTGGCCCTCGAGCCTCCGTTTGCTCGCTTCCTTCGCCCACAGGTCTTCTTCCTTCCAAATATTGACGCCCGTAAATTTCCAGGTGATTTCATTGACGTTTGGGTCCCTGAAACATTAAAATAAGAAAACGGGTTTTCTGCCTGTGCAGGGTTAATTACATAAAAATAGGAAATAAATGAATATTCCCAAAAATCATTATAAAACATTGATATAACCCTTATATGATGCAAATATGATTGGAATATAAGAAATTAAAGTGCAAAGTTCATGTATGCATTTTACATGCATCACCCTCTCTCCCCATATATCTTCCTTTTTGTGTGGAAGGATTCTCTACTCTGTTAAAGAAAGCGCAAGATGAGAATATGCTGAAGGGCGTTAAATTTGGATTGGATGGGCCTCATATCACCCATCTTCTTTACGCGGATGACAGCATTGTCTTTCTTGAAGCATCGCTAGAGAGTATGCATGCCTTAAAGGAGGTTCTCCTCTCTTATGAAGCGGCGTCGGGGCAGAAATTCAATTTGCAAAAGTCATCTTTGTTCTTTGGTGATGGCTGCTCCCCGAAGAGGAAAATGGAGCTCAAGCAAGCGCTTGGAGTTTCGGAAGAGGCTCTCAGCGAGAGGTATTTGGGTCTTCCGACAGTTGTGGGTCGATCCAAGGAAGGCTGCTTCCAATACATCACTGAGAGGTCGGTGTTAAGGTTGGGGGTTGGACAGGTCAGGAGCTTTCGAAAAGGCCAAAGAAGTCCTCATAAAATCTGTTTTGCAGGCCACCCCCACATACCCGATGAGTTGCTTCAGGTTCAACAAAAAACAGTGTAAAAAACTCAGCTCTATTTCCTCAAACTTCTGGTGAGGAGCGATGGATGGCTCCCGGAAAGTGCATTGGATCTCATGGGAGAAGATGTGTAGACCAAAGAATTGTGGGGGTATGGGCTTCCGTGACTTCGAGGCTTTCAACCAGGCTTTGTTGGCCAAACAGGCATGGAGGATTCTCACGGTTCCAACATCCCTTTGTGCAAGGGTGCTTAAGGCAAGGTACTTCAAGAACACTGATTTGCTACATGCAGGGTGCCCAGGAGGCGGCTCCTTTTTTTGGTGTAGTATTTTGCATGGCAGAGACCTCCTTAAGCGCGGGCTTATATGGAGGGTTGGTGACGGGGCTTCGATTGATGTGTGGCATAGCAACTGGATTCCCAGGGCTGGTGCGCAATGGCCGCTTGGATATGACCAGAGGCCCCAAATTCTCTGCATAAAGTCTCACAATTGTTGTCGGATGATGGTATGAGTTGGAATGAGCAAACTCTGCGGCCATTTCTGTATGATTTCGACGTGGATGATGTGCTCAAGACGTCAGTCAGCGGGCTGGGGACAGCTGACTATTATGCGTGGAATTGGACGAAGAATGGTGTCTTCTCTGTTCGCTCCGCGTACCATCTGCAGATGGAGCAAAAGAAGATCCGTCTGGCGGGGTGGGTGCTTCAGGTGATGTACAATGCCATAAGGGCTGGCTTGAGCTTTGGGGAGCGAACGTCCCAGGGAAAGTGAAGGTCCATGTATGGCGCCTTCTGAAGAATGGCCTCGCACTGGGTGGCGAACTGCAGCGACGACGTATCAAGGGTGGGGTGGTCTGTGTGGCTTGTGGGCGAGAGGAGACATCTCTTCACCACTTTTGGCACTGCCCTCATTCCCAGCAAATGGAACTATATCCGAGATCACGTGGAGAGGATGGTTCCATCTCCACCTGCTAGCTGCCACGATCATGGGGGGCTGCTCGATTGGATGCTAACTTGGTTCAGCGCAGCTAAGGATGCCGAAATAGAGGTTACGATGATGACACTCTACCATAGTTGGCTAGCCAGGAATGATGCGCGGGAGAAGGAAAGGATCGAGGATCCTGAGGCCCTCGCGAAGCGGGCTGTTCATCTCCTGGAGGAATGGCGCAATGTTCAAGCCCAACAAGCTACGAAACCCCCGGTTCCGAAGGAGCACTGGCTTCCTCCGGAGACGGGCTGGACAAAGATCAATGTCGACGGAGCTATGGCGAAAAATCTGGAGAAAGGCGGAGGAGGAGTGGTCGTCCACGATCACAATGGACACTTCTTGGCTGGAGTGTGCCATTTTTTCCCTCCCTGTAGAACCCGAGGACCCCGAGCTACGTGCGTGCAAGGCTGGCTTGAGCTTAGCTGCGCGGTTGAAGCTGACGTGAGTCGTTCTGGAAACGGATAATCTGGCTACGGTGGGGAAGCTGAATAGCGAGATGATGGATCGGTCCATGCATGGACCGTTGGTGGAGGAGATCAAGAGGTGCATGCGGGACTTCGAAGCAGGCACGGTGAAGTGGGCTCGACGAACGGCAAATTC
Source organism: Poa pratensis (assembly GCA_947311845.1). Classification (NCBI taxonomy): domain Eukaryota; kingdom Viridiplantae; phylum Streptophyta; class Magnoliopsida; order Poales; family Poaceae; genus Poa; species Poa pratensis. The sequence continues at coordinate 130,065,625 of CAMZMU010000041.1, read as the reverse complement.
AGCTGCTCACACTCTGGCAAAAGATGGTTTTGGTTTAGAGGTGAATAACACCTGGTTTATCATGTATCCTGATTGTATTGGGCACGCTTGGGCCCAGGACATGTCTGGCGTTTAATTTTAGTAGCTGTTAAATCTAAAAAAAAAGACGACATCTAATTGTAAAACTAGTAGAGACAGGGCCTTTCGTCCAACCCCTTTTGTCCCGGCCTACTTACAAACCACGACAAAAGGCCAGGCAACGTCGCCCGAAATAGCCCAGGCGCCCTCCCCCCTTTTGTCCCGGCCCGTGAGTACCCTTTTGTCCCGGTTTGAGATACAAACCGGGACTAAAGGTGTCAGCGGCCCGCAGCGGCCAGGCCCCCCCCCCCCCCTTTAGTCCCGGTTTGTATCTCAAACCGGGACAAAAGGGCTGGCACCCCTATATATGGCAGCACCCTCTCCACTCACTCTTTGTTTTTTCCTGGTGGAGGTGGTGTGGGCGTGTGCTATGTTTTTCTCTCCTTCATATGCACTCAAGGTGTTCGATGCCTGTTAGAGTGATGCCATTTGAGTTCACACAATACAAACATGATATGAGGTGCCCGAGCCACACTTAAGCTTTCACCTCTTTATTTCCACTTGTCCTAAAAGGTTAGCAACTATTTTCTAGTCGGTCACCGTGCGGTACTAATTTTAGCATCGTCATTGCATTTGATATATAGTTGTATGATGCAGATGAGCCATCCATGGATGTACGGTGACCGACGCACAGCCGCTTACAGAGCAGGCGTGCATTCTTTTCACGATGCGGCCGAGGCAAACAAGCATGGGGGTGGCTTTATGTTTTGTCCATGTGTTAAATGTCTGAATGTGAAGGATCACACTAACTCAAGAGTCATTCAGAGCCACCTGCTTCGGCCCGGTTTCATGCCCGGCTATAGTGTTTGTACCAAACACGGAGAAAGAGGGGTTATGATGGAAGACGGCGATGAAGAAGAGAACGGTGGTGACAACTACCGATCTATGTTCCCTGAATACGCTGATACCGCAATGGAAGACAATGAAGAAGAAGGTCAGGCGAGGAACGGGCACCAGATGAGCCCGTTGATGATCTTGGTCAGGTCATTTCTGATGCAAGGCGAGACTGCGACACAGAAAATTAGAGGTTGCAGTTCGAGCAGATGTTACAGGACCACAACAAATTGTTGTACCCAACTTGTGAAGATGGCCAGAAGAAGCTGGGAAGCACACTGGAATTGCTGAAGTGGAAGGCAGAGACCGGTGTGACTGACTCGTCATTTGAAAAGTTGCTGGTACTAATGAAGAAGATGCTTCCAAGAAAGAACGAATTGCCCGCCAGCACGTACGAAGCAAAGAAGCTTGTCTGCCCTCTAGGATTAGACATGCAGAAGATACATGCATGCCCTAATGACTGCATCCTCTACCGCGGTGAGAAGTACGAGAATATGGATAAATGCCCGGTATGCACTGCATTGCGGTATAAGATCAGAAAAGATGACCCTGGTGATATTGAGGGCGAGCCACCCAGGAAGAGGTTCCTGCCAAGGTGATGTGGTATGCTCCTATAATACCACGGTTGAAACGTCTGTTCAGAAACAAAGAGCATGCCAAGTTGTTGCGATGGCACATGGAAGACCGTAAGAAAGACGACAAGTTGAGGCACCCTGCTGATGGTCGGCAGTGGAGAAAATCGAGAGAGAGTTCGGGGACTTTGCAGGTGACGCAAGGAACTTATGGTTTGGTCTAAGTATAGATGGCATGAATCCTTTTGGGGAGCAGAGCTGCAGTCACAGCACCTGACCCATGACTCTATGTATCTACAACCTTCCTCCTTGGTTGTGCATGAAGCGGAAGTTCATTATGACGCCAGTGCTCATCCAAGGCCTGAAGCAACCCGGCAACGACATTGATGTGTACCTAAGGCCATTAGTCGATGAACTTTTGCAGTTGTGGGCCAAACCAGGTAGAATAATGTTGGTGATGTGTAATAATATATTAAACCTTTTACGTAATGCATTCTATGGAATGTATTAAACATTTATGTAAGGAGCATGTGTAATAATAATGAATGTGTATTTCCAATGTGTATTGTCAAGAAGCTTCAAATCAGCTACAGCTTTACCAACACAATCTCTGCATTCTCCAAGATCTTTAGCATTTCCAAGCAATTTTATAGATGCAATTTTATAGATGATAATATTATGCATTTTGAAATAATATTGTGTGCATTTTGCAGAAACTATGGATCCAACGGCTCACAAGCCCTCAAAAGAAACACACTCCTGATCCAACGGCTCACAAGCGCTCGAAAGAAACACACGATCCGTGTGCTTCTTCCTTATTGGTGGGATTCCCTTTAGTCCCGGTTGCTAAAATTGCGCGGGAACAAATAAGCCCCTTTAGTCCCGGTTGGTGGCTCGAACAGGGACTAAAGGTCTGTTTCTTCCCGCCTTATTTCTTCCCGCGCTTTCCACCGCTTCCCGCCTACATCTTCCCGCCATTTCTCACTATATATATGTAGTCATGGCCTCCATTGGCATAGCACATCTAAACTCATATCTGCAACCTCATCTCACTCACCCATGGCTTCCACCGTACCCACTCTAACTTACTCGGAGGCGGAGGCGCTTTGCGCCTCGAACTACCCCTGCCCGCCCGACTACGACATCCCCGTCGGTTGGAGGCTGAGCACCGGAGGCGTGCCGGTCCCTCCTGTCCCTCAAGGTTTGGCGCACCGGGCGGCCATCACGAACCACTACTACCTCGAGCTCAATCCGGAGCAGCGGATGGATCCCCGCTGGGATCCCGACTACCGCCTGACTTGGGATGCCTTCTTCATCAATCGGCGTGAGAGGTCGCTCGCCAGGTACGAGGAGGACAGCCCGCCTCCTTCGAACTTCAACGAGGCCGGCCGTCGGCTGTGGTGGGGTGGCCGGACTCTTCAGAGCGTCATGAACTATATTACGGCCGGCGATAACCCCCGCCTGCGCTACCCTCACTTCCAGTCCAGGCGAGCGCCGTCCGACGACAACGACGACGACGACAGCGACTACAACGACTACGAGGACGAGTATTATAGGCCTAGGCAGGAGTATGACTAACCTGAGCTGGTCTATGTACCCAAGATTGTTGTCATTCCCTACTGCTGGTCTAGCTACGACGACGATCGTGTAAAATGTATTCTTTATCTCTGCATTTCCAACTAATGATCTTTAGCATCTGAATAAGTAATCTGAATATGAACTGACTATCATTTCACAGTTGTTGATTCATAAGGGAGAGGTAGTATTGCAATTCACTGTGGCAAGTTAGAATAATTATTTTATAAAACAGAAAATGGTTTTGAATTAAATATTCAAATTCAAACACTTTTCATGTTGAAAGTTTAGTGAGATTCAAAAATATGCAAAAGATAAAAGTTAATGCATTTTTTAATTCAAAATGGCAAAATGGTTAATAGTTTGTAGAGTTAGAATAATTATTTTATAAAACAGAAAATGGATTTGGAATACTTATTCAAATTCAAGCACTTTTCATGTTAAAAGTTTTCTCAAATTCATAAGTATGCAAAAACTGTTTCATTCAAATGTTCAAATATTTAAAATTGTGCTAGATTTAAAAAAAAGTAAAAACGGTACGCTATTTGGCCCAGCCCGCGCAATTTTTTGGCCTTTGGTCCCGGCCCATCTCGTCAGCCAGGACTAAAGTCCGTGTTGTGCGCGGGAACGCGAAAAGCCCTCACCACACCTTTAGTCGCGGTCCGTGGCTCAAACCGCGACTAAAGACCCCCCCTTTAGTCGTGGTTTGAGCCACGGGCCGCGACTAAAGGTCCCATTACTACTTAAGCCACGGTTGGGACTTAGCCATTTTTTCATCGAAGACGAAGGAGCGCAGAAGCAGAGGAGACGCCGCCAGGCTGCCAAAATTTTCCGTCGCCGGCGAGGCCGTCCCCGACGCCGCTGCCGTCTTCGACACGGCCGCTGCCCGTCGCCGGCGCCTCCTCTTTTTCCCACCGAGTCGTCCGTGCTAGGAAGGCCGGAATCCGGCGAATCGAGGAGCCCAACTCCGGCCACCTCGTGCGAGCATGATTCCGTCGCCGTATGACCTCCCCCGACCTCGTCGTCCAATCCATCGTGCTCAGGGTGAGGTTTTGCATCCTCCAGTGCCTTCAATTCGAGTTATTGCGCCCCGTAGCTCCGCCGCCGCGTTGCCCGTCGTCGGCCGCCGCCAAACATCGTCGCCGTCGTTGCTCCAGCGACCCAAATTGGGCGGCGCCGCTACCAAAAGGTTCCCTGCAACCTCCTCTACGTCACAGCGCGTTCGAATCATCCAGAAACACGCGGATTCGAGCAATCTTTGATTAACCTGAAATGTTCAGAAAAATGAATGCTATTTATTTATGTCAAATTTCATTCATGTTTGAACAATTCAAATTTGCAAGTACGGAATTTACAAAAATGCCATTGAATTTGATATAATGTTGTTGTTGAAATATTGGAGAATTTGATACTGTGATGTTTTGATGATTATTGATGTTGATGAATTGATGATTATTGAAGTATATTTTGTATAATTTGAACTATATTGTTTGTTATTAATATTCAATAATCTTATATGTTTCTTTTAGAATCATTTTAAAATAGGGCTTTATAATGTATATTTTTATCTCAATTAAATTCTAGGAATATTAAGAGTAATATTTTGTAATATAAAATATCTTGAACTCATTTTCAAAATGGAATAAGTTATGAAAACCATTTTATGTTTTAAGGTATGATAATTCATTTAAATAAATTCTAGGACTAAGTAATTTTTAGTAATTGATTTGTAGTAATTTTTAGTAATTGATTTGTAGTGGATATATTGTGACTTAATAGATTTGTAGTAATTTTTAAATTACAAAGTATTGATGATAACAATTGAGTAAAAAAATAGAATATTGCAAAGTATTGATGATAACAATTGAGCAAATATTTAGGGTATTTTTAGTTGCATAGAATATTGCTATGTTCAAAAATAGAGTAAAAAAATAGAGTACAAGTTTTTTGCATTTTTAGTTGCATAGAATATTGCTATGTTCAAAAATAGAGTACAAGTTTTTTTGCATTTTTAGTTGCATAGAATATTGCTATGTTCAAAAATAGAGTACAATTTTAGTTGCATAGAATATTGCATTTTTAGTTGTGTATTTTAGTGCAAATATTGCTATGTTCAAATATTGATAGAGATAGAGATAATATTATGCATTTTGAAATAATATTGTGTGCATTTTGCAGAAACTATGGATCCACCTAGTCCAACCCGCAGAGACCTAATACAGGAAGAAATTCTCGAGAATATAATCCACGACGCCCCAGATGCTGATCCAGCCGAATCTCCGTCGTCGTATCTGAACCCCTCCGGGGATGGAATGGAGGTCGACCGAAGTGAGGATGAAGTCGACGCTCCGATGATGGAGAAGGCGATAGCTCCGATGATGGAGAAGCCGGTGGACCCTTAACGAAGTCCGGCGAGGTAGATATGAAGTTCGGCGATCAGTAGATGCATTACTTGAGTTGTATATATATAAATTGACGAATGTTTCTTCTCTTAGGCCTCCACATCGAGCAAATCTTCCAAACGAGGCCCGACCAAAATGTTGGCCCCATCTACGCATTATACATTTGAGGTCATAGCCCCTACGGGCGAACCGAAGGAACCCAAGAAGGCTGCCGATGTATTTAGAAAACAATGCGGAGTTCTGGTTAGGGATCACGTCCCGATCACCGTTCGAGACTGGAATAAGCGCAAAGGGGCGAACGATAGTGAGTATGTCGCCGAAAGGTACAAAGAGGGTCTTTGGAATGACCTCATGGCACATTTCACCCTGCCAGAATTTGAGGATCCTGCCGACACTGCAAAATTGAGGAAGAAAGTCATGAAGTGGACTCTTACGAAGATGGCCGAACTATTCCGGGTGTGGAAGAAAAGATTATGGCAAGAATATCTGAAGAAAAAGACTGCTCCAGTATTTGAAGGCTATCTAGCGAAGCAGGCGAATCACTGGAACGCATTTAAGGAGTACAAGGAGTCACAAATGCCAAGGCGATCTCAGTAAGGAACAAGAAAAATGCTGACAAGAAAAAATATCACCATAAATTGGGGCCAGGGGGCTACGAGACTGCCATGCCAAAGTGGGATAAAAAAGAGCAAGAGCTGCTTGCTAAAGGGATCCAACCAGAATGGATGCGCGACGAATGGGAATTGAGGGCAAGAAATTGGTTCCTTGCGCATGGGGGTTCATACGACGAAACAACAGGGGACCTTATTTGCAGTGACGGGATTAGGGTACCCAGGGAAAATTGGCTTAAAGTGGTGAAAGAAATTAAAGAGGGGAAGTTAAAGTTCCGTCCCGATAGAGAGAAAGACTTGCTGACACTGGTCCTCGGGAATGACGAAAAAGGAGGACGAACACGAGGCTTTGGCCCTTCCGTCCCGTGGTGGCTTGGGTTTGCCAAAGACGTAGAAACTTACAGAAGCCGAGCGAGAGCAAAGCAGCGAAGCAGGAGGAGGGAGACAAGTTCAACCAGTTGCTTGCCAGAATTAACCACCAGCAGCAGCAGATTGACGAACTTAGAGGATTGTGCGCCCGCAAGATCCTGTACTCGATATTACCGCCGGTCCATCTCAGCGGAAAAGCAGCGTGGGTGACTCGGAGGTCCCGGCTGACGATGCACGGCGGATGATAGATGGCGGTCCCGGCTACCCCGTGGATGGAATCAAGGATGCAATATCTTGTGAGCTCCATCAGAAATTGAAGAACATATCCATGAAGGTGGCGGTCGGATATGCTTTACCTTGTCCACCTGACGCACGCTGGCAAGACCGTGAGATTCCAGCTGGCTATGCTAAAGTCGTGGTGGATGAAATCGTATCGGGGTCTCATGCTATGGAGCTTGACATCCCTGGACCTGGAGATGAGAGGACACTCGGAGAAGTTGTGGGTGATACCATTCTATGGGACAAGAACTACATCAAGTTTCCAGGCTCGACGCCAAGGACAACACCGCCTCCGAGTCGTCGCAGGTCACCTACACCTCCATCACCTCCAAGAAGCCCACCCCATGACTACGACCACCACAGCGCGAGTCCATCTCGATCTCCGCCGCCGGACTTGGGTCGGCCGTCTTCGCCGCCGCCTTTGCCCGCTAAGGACAATAAGCGGAAGCGTGCTCCGTCGATGAGTACTAACCGACGCAGCAGCCCAAAACGACAAATGTCGCCCCTCCCAAGAGTACCTCATAAGAATCTTCCCATCAGAGCTTACGATCGTACTGAGAGGAAAACGCAGCGATCGCAAAGGCCGAAAAAGATGCGCATTTTGCAAAGAAGAAACCCAAGCCCGCCCCGGTATACACCAAGAAGCAAAAAGCGTGGGCACGTGATTTTCTGAACACAAAATCACAATATGAGTTGCACCATAAGCCAGATGACTATCTACGCACACTTCGGAAGGAAGTGCAGAAGAGCAAATCAAGTAAAAGTGCAAGCGGGAGCAAATCAGGTAAAAGTGCAAGCGGGAACATAAGGGACGTTCCCCAGCTCGGAGAACAGGCCAAACAATCGACCCCATCCCTCAAGGTGTTATCCGAAAACGTTCCCCAGGTGCTGCAGCAGGATATGGAAGAAGCTGCGAAGTTGGCGGCCGCTATGGGTGTGACTGTTGCTGAATTGCTAGGTTCCCAAGACGACAAGTTACCCAAGGCTGATGTTGTCCCTACATATGTCCCAGGGAAGCCTTTGGTCAGCAAAGAGAAGTTGGAACAACTGCCAACACATATGCGGAATTTGCATGACTGGTACTTGAGTGTGGTAGGGGGGGGGGGGCAGAACAATGATCATGGCGAAAGTCCCACATGAGTACTTCTTCCGACCCGAAGAGGTCCATGTTGACTTTTCAGAAATCTTCCAGTTATACAATTTCTACGCCCTCGACAAAACTCTCATGAGTTGCTATTGTCTGTATGTTGTTGAATTTATTGTCTACATATAAGTTGTTCAGTTTTTCAGTTGTTCAGTTCATTGCATGTAATTATCCTCATTATATCCTTTTGTACTCTATTATGCAGAATGAAGATCCGGGAATGTAAAAGAAAGATCTATAGTGTTGGGTTCATTGACTCAGATAAAGTACATATATTCGCTAACGACGAAACCCGACGAGACGGCGGATAACCTTCTAAGGTTTCTAACGGAGCAAAATTTCTGTGACCACACACCTGGAAGAGTTCCGCGACATGCAGGACATGCTCCAGAGGTAATTTTCGCGCTATATCGGTCTCTTTCGTTGATTTCATGAGATATCAGGTAATGAATAACTCATTCATTAATTCATTTTCTTTGCCGGGCAGGGTTTGGAGACTGCTCAGGAGTGTGGTGACGGGTTCCTTTAGTGAGAAGCTGACGTTTTCTCCGGTCACGGTAAGTAGTACGAGATATGTCTGCGCATCTCTTTAATTCTAGTTTCAATACAATTATGATGTTAGATTATTATTTTGATTCAATTCTATTCTCGTAAAGTGCGCGAGGCAGCCACCGGGGACGAATCTATGTGGATACTACGTTTGCGAGTTCATTCGCACGTTTACCACTGAGCACAATGATTATAGACTCTACGTAAGCAATACATTCACAACATTATTTTATTACCGTCACTTTTTGTTATCATGATTGATGTTCATATTGATCTCCTTTTCTTATATAGTTCGAGAGAATGCGGGATCGGCTCCTACCAGAGCAACGCCTACTAGGAATTGCAGAGGAACTGGCGGGATTTTTGATGAAAGAGATGGTATACGACGCCGGAGAATTTAGTGTGAATAGGCGCTACTGATGATCCCCGGCCGTGTAATCGAATAGACGGGCTCTAGTCCCGGTAATTGTGATCTCCATGTAACTATCAAAATTGTATATATTTGTATATGCTCGATCGTAAGACAAGTTATCTTATATATATGCACGAACGTGTACGGTATGTGGTAGCATAGAAATACCGTTAAAAGAAAACAATTATCTTTGTATGCTCGAAGAAAGAAAATAAAAGAAAACAAATAAACCCTAAACTCTAAACCCTAAAGAAATAAATAAAAGAAAACAAAATTACCGCTTTAGTCGCGGCCCGTTATACGAGCCTGGACTAAAAGGGTTGCCCCCAGCACGCCCCGTAGGCGGCCACGTGGAGGACCTTTAGTCCCGGCTGGTAACAGGCCCGGGACTAAAAGTTTGCCATTTAGTCCCACTTATCCTGTCCCAGTTCGCAAACCGGGACTAAATCCCCTCACGGGTCGGGACAGAAGGCCCTGTCTCGACTAATGTAAACTCGGGGCCATACCGATACCGATGACAAGACGGCGAAGAACAATTTTTTCGCTTTGCTATACTGGCGTCCTTCTCTTTAATTTCTTCACTCCATTATTAAGCGGCAAATGTCACGGGGACGCACACACCAGCTTTCAGGCTTTATCAAAGCGAGTGATAGATCTGAATAATCGGTCCTTTTTCTCCGTCTCTCAAGACTCAGCACCAGAACCAGCGGCCCCAGCCGCGCGGCTTTTATTCGCCTTCTTTTCAACTTTCACAACCTCCATGTCCTGCCTCTCTCTTTAGCTTACACCTCTTGTTTAATGGCGTGCTTGACGGGGTGTAGATTATTAATCAGTGATCTCTGTTGGATGTCGGTCATGTAGGATTCATGCATGCACAATGCGTCTAATACTATACAAATGAAAAGTTAAATCGCACGAGTTATACAAGTGTTATCTGTTCAACCATTTGTTTTCAAACAGATTATTCATTCGTTGAAAATTGAAGAAAGAATACAGGGAAGATTGCTGCTGCTGGATAGCCTCTACAACCTCCATCGGGCTACAGTGGAAGTATCCTTGCAGATTAAGCTGCAATTTGATCCAATCCAAGACTGATGCTTCATATTTGATTCCGAGAAAGCTACGTCCATCCACCCAATCCCTTTCCACCATCGCCATTTCTCCTCCCAAATCACCATCCAAAAGTTAAGGCTGGCCTAATTAACACTTTGAGATATATTTGATTTGAGATACCACCAAATATCCTCCCATGAATCCTCCCCAATTTTACACAATGAACCCTTTGACTGACCGCACCAGTGTAGTCAGCACTCTGCTCGCACCATTTTAGGCGCCTATTGTAGGTGTCACTCATGTCCACGTCAACGCTATCGGACTCGCCACGGTGTGCTTACCGTCCGACCAGACGAGCCGCCCGAACCCCGCCGTGCCCGACGGCTGCGACTTGGCCGCCGTGAAGCTCACCGTGTAGCTCTTCTTCTCCCCGACCGCGCTGAACTCCAGCTCCGTCGGCTTCACGTCCACGGTCACGCCGGACACGGAGACGGAGGTGTCCACCTTGTACGTGCCCGCCGCGCCCACGTTGGTGAGCGTGCGCGTGCGCGTGTGCGTCACGGTGGTCGAGCCGGAGTCCCCGGCGGCCTCGCCGTTCGCCGTCGAGTAGGCCACGGAGAAGGACGGGTAGTTGAGGTTGGAAATGGAGTAGGTCTTGTTCGCGGCGCACGCGTAGCTCTTGCTCCGGGACAGGGCGGCGATCATGTTGGGCGTGTACTTGAGCGCGCACAGGAAGTCCACGTAGTCGCTGATGCCGAGGTCGTACACCAGCCCCGGCTCCACCGCGCGGGTCGGGTCCACGTGGCCGGCACCGTAGTCGAACGGCGTGGCGACCTTGTCGGTCGCGGCGTCCAGCATGGGCCCGGCGCCGCCGGTGTACGTGGAGTAGGCGGTGGTCATGAGCGCCGACCGCACCGCGGCGGGGCTCCACTCCGGGTGCGCGCTCTTGAGCAGCGCAGCCAGGCCGCTCACGTGCGGGCACGACATGGATGTGCCTGAGATGATGTTGAAGCTCACGCGGCGCGTGTCGGCGGCCTGCCCTGTCGGCCCCTCCTTGCCCGTCCACGCCGCCAGGATGTTGACCCCCGGCGCGATGATGTCCGGCTTCAGGATCTCCGGCGTGAGCATGTTAGGCCCGCGCGACGAGAACGCGGCCACCAACGGCGAGGGACGCACGTCCACCTGCGTCCCGGCGACCACAATCGTTGCCGTGGGCTTGGAGACCGATGCTATGTAAGACTTGATCATGGTACCTGCTTTTTCGCCCACGCCGGCCGCAGGGAGGAGGTGCGCATCGGCGACGAGCTCCTCCCCGTTGGAGGCGGTGTTGGCGAGCACCATGCCCGCGCCTCCGGCGTCGCGCACTACGAAGCCCTTCTGGACGCGCGCGTTGATGCCCCGGTCGCAGACCACGATCTTTCCGGACACCTTCTCCGGCGATAGGGTCCCTGGCATGCAGAGATTTCCGCTGGTGGAGTTGGAGGCGTTGCCCGCGTAGATGATGGGGATCGGGGTGGTCGGGAGGGCCTTCGCGGCGTAGAGTGATACGCCGGTGTAGTTGTTGCCGTTCCCGAGGATGACGTAAGCCGGGAAGTCCCGGTCGAGGGTCCCTGCGCCGACGGTAGTGATCCACGGCGCCACGTTGGAGAGCGTGGAGCTCCCAGGCCCGGCGTTCCCGGCAGAGCAGGACACAAGGACGTTCTGCTCCATCGCGGCGAACGCGCCGATTGCGACACTGTCGCGCGCGTAGTCCCCGGAGCCGCCGCCGAGCGAGAGCGAGAGCACGCCGCAGCCGTCGGCGACGGCGGCGTCCATCCCGGCAAGTATGTCCGAGCTGAAGCAGCCGCCGAGCCAGCACACCTTGTACACGGCCACGCGCGCCTTGGGCGCCATCCCGCGTGCCGTGCCAGACGCAAACCCGAACAGGTTAGCGTCGGCGACAGGGGACCCCGCGGCGGTGGACGACGTGTGCGTGCCGTGCCCGTCGTCGTCACGCGGGGAGCGGGACTCCCTGCTGGTGTCCAAGGGACCCATCGCCGCCTCGTAGCCGCGGTTGAAGAACCGCGCGCCGATGAGCTTCTTGTTGCAGGCGGAGGAGTTGAACGCCGTGCCGGACATGCACGCGCCCTTCCACGACGAGGGCACCTCGCCGAGGCCCGCGTCGTCGTAGCTCTTGCTCTCGGGCCAGACGCCCGTATCCAACACGCCGACGACGACGTCGCCCGCGGTACCGGACTGCGGGAACAGGTTCTCGCTGCCGGCGAGCCCCAGGAACTCGGGCGTCCGCGTGGTGTGCAGCTCGTACCGCGTCTCGGGGTTCACGGCCAGGACGCCGTCCATGCCCGCCATGTCGCTGGCCTCCTGCTCGGTGAGCCGCGCCGAGAAGCCGTGCGCGACTGTGTCGTACGCGTAGAGCATCTTGGCGGCGGACACGGAGCGCAGCGACGCGCCGTACCACTCGCCGTGGTCGGCGTACTCCGCCGGCATCGCGGACTTGGCCATGTGGACTATGTACGTCTCACGCGGCTCCGTCTCGGCCACCGCCGCCACGGCGAGCGCCACAACCAGCAGCAGCAGCCTCATCTGCATCTTGTGTCACTGCACTGCACTGGCCGGCAGCAGCTAGAGCGATGTGTTATATCTGTACTCTAAAAAATTGCGCCGTGTAGTGTCACGACGAAGCTCGTAGCTAGAACAAGGACGTGTAGTTGTATATATATATATACGGCCGCAGTGGCTACTGATTAAGGAATGAGTGGAAGAGTGTGAGCAAAAGATGGACGGTTGGTTGGTCCTGCAAGAGATGAAGTTTCTGTGTGGTTAAGTGATTGCTTGAGGGTAAGTGAAGATGGAAATTGACGCCGGTCGGATGAGTAAACTATTTGTTTCACATAAGAAATGATATATCCATATACTATCAGTAAATGAGCAAAAGTATGTGGGCGCACGGGAGGGACACATGGATTTGTTTTCTTCTCTACCTTTGGGACTTTGCCACTGTCAATCGGTCGACCTAGCTGCGTGTCGTTGCCTGCCTTTTTCGCCGAGGCTTTCAGAGTACGTGACCTTGTGGCGTCTGACCCAGAGGATTCTCTCGCCACGGAATCAAACAGCATCCCGAGCTAAGTTTAGCTCTTTTTTTTTGCTAATTTTAGCAACGGACGATGCTTGGATCGTGTGCGTAAGATTCAGTAATAATAAAACAATGCAGCCATCGGTGTGAAAACGTGAGACATTCCCCTGAATTTTCTGGTGGCACAACATCAAGCTAGGCGGCATTCTGCGACTTGGATGATTATTATGGCGCGGACCAAATTTATTCATGGGAGTGGAGGCATCCCTGCATTTTGTCTCCCGCACATGTGTCGGTCCTTTCGGGCAAAGGGAGATTCCACGAGAGATATCATTCTTCGTTAGGAAAAACATTCTCCTATAAACTCTTCTCCTCTTTTGTGGCTCAGCTCTTCAACTATCTTTATTCCGTCTGCTCAACAAAAAAAAAAACTATCTTATTTCGGACAACATTACTTCGTGGACAGTTTTTGCAACGCAAAAACAGCTTTTAGTAAGTTTCAAAATTCTGAAAAAAATAATGATCAGGTATGTAGTTTGTGGCGTGAAGTGTTTAGACATAAAGAAATTATTATGGCCATTTCGAAACTTTTAAAAACACATATGCTTCATGTTTACGCATGTGAGAACTCTTCCGTGGACTAGTGGTAGCCGTGCATATGCGCATAAGGGATAGGTCCCGGATTTGAGTCCTCACTTCTACCTTAATGACAAAACTGGGGTGGAGTCCCCCTCCGGGTCTTGTTTTTTTTTAATGTTTACGCATGTTACCAAATAGTCATATTTTATACCCAATTTTACACGTGCACATTTTATCTAAGTTAGGTGTATGAATTTTTTTCAGAACCTTCTTGTCGTTCTAGAATCCGGCCCGGATATAACTACGGATGGATATGGTTTATTCACGCATAATTATCTAGGGATAATCGGATTCTATGAAATTTATTGCATGGAATCATCAGCTTTCTAAACCCTGTGGTATTGTCTTTCAGGTACATAAATTTGTTTTAAGATTCTTTAAAATTCATGGAATGCTATGAAAAGACAACACATAAAAAATCATGAAACATGAAAGTCAAGGTCCTATGAAAACATGGCTAGAAAAAAGAATTATCATTTACGTTTTCGTGTGGAGCACAAATGATCATATCGGTCACTGGATTCTTTTTTTTTTCTTATTTGCAATTCATGTAATTCCAGTGTCCATGAATTGTTTTAGAGGTTTTGAGAACCCCATAAGATAAAAATAACCTCCAAAAATGGTTCCTTAGTGGTTACACGTTTTAATTGGTGGAGAAGGATCAAAGACGAAGAATGGTACAAATTTGGAAGTTCAACATTCATCAAAATAAAGGATTTAAAAATCTGAGACAGAGTTCAATTATTTTCGCTATTGCATTCCTGTTGATCGGTTTAGCCTATTTCTTGTAGCATACAATAGAAGATAAACGATTTATCCAATCTGCAGTTGTATAGTGAGAAGGAAGGGGTAGCAGACCCGACCGGTTCTCGAACTCAGTTTTTTATGGAAGGTCCCGAGTCAGCTGAAAATTAGAAAATCAACAGCGGTCGATCTCAGGGATCAACCCATCACATCTTTTATTTGATTGGGATTACAGATTCGTTGTGCTTACATTCTTGATGAAGTTTAAGGTATAGAAAGCAAGGTGATGCCTGCTCCCTGGTTGCAGAGATTGTTTAAAATGGTACATCTATGTGAAAAAGTGGATTCATGGATAACATTTATTATAGAATCTATGCATATTTGTAGCAATCATCCATTTGCTCTACAATCAATAATCTTGTTTATATAAGTTTTTTAGCACCAATGGTATTCCGGTGTTGCTCATGCTTTGCTCGTGGTAGATCTTCGTCATCGGATCTGACAGGTTCAGGTCCTTGTGAATCTCTCATACTTTCACAAACTTTTGTCAACAAAATCTCGGATAAGGTGATACTTGTGTTTAATATGCTTTGATTGCTGGTGAGACCGCTGCTCCTTTCCCTGAGACACAGACGCTATCTGAATAGAGCTCCATCGGTTGGAACCACACATAACTCGATGATAAACTTCTTAATCCAATAGGAGTCATTCGAAGTTTCTAAAAGCTTCGACATTTTCCGTCTCCAGAATCCACTATAGTTTATTTTTTGAATTCTTCCAACTCAGTGCATCACCATTGATTGTGAAAACATAGCCTGACTGAGTAGTCATCTGGATCATTCATGAAGCTGGCATCACATTAGGAACATTTACTTAGTCCTTTTAAGGTACAGCGAGATATTTTTAAGTGATGTCTACTTAACTGGCCATTTCTGAATTATATTGGTACATGTTGCTAACACTTACACAAAGGAAACGTCTTTTCATGTAGAAATCATGACCCATTCCATGTTTATATTTAATGTTTAAATTTATTTGGTATAATTGATGTGGTTCTTGCATGTGAGATTCCGAGAAAACTCATGAACATGTGTTGAAACATAAACACAAATAATGTCTCTAGTCTCACCTATAAGGCTAGATCAGGGTTGCATGATGATTCTGTATTCTAGTCATGGGCATTGTTAGAATAACAAGGATGGCGACAACAATGCGAGCACATTGTTAGCCGAACAATGGTGTTGGATAGACCCCAACCAAATGATATACTACGAGATCACTATCACAATGTTATTAGTATTATCATATAAGTGTTAACAAATACTCACATCTTTAGACCATGAGAATACCAAATACCTTCATATCGGACGTTTTACTTTGTGGTGTCAAACGTTACCCGTGACAGGGTGATTATAACGGCAATCTTTATATACTTTGGAAAAGTATGACTAGGGACTCGATAGTACAAGATTATTATTTGCTCCTCCAGTGATGGAGACATACTCTTCTGGCTCTCCCAACAGTACAATATCAATAATCGTTTGGCCAGATACAACATGATATTATCACACGGGTACCGGAATACGAAACCGAGAAGAGAGAACAAAATTGCTAACGAGGATAACTTGGTATTGTCATCAAGTTGTTGCTTCATAAGGATACCGAGAAAAGTATCATCAGGGTTTTTATGAAGTATCGTGAAGCAAAGGGAACTGTGTATGCAAACAAAGGTTCTCTCGATATATTTATGTATGAGTAGTCATTAATATGGATGTCCATATTCCTCTATTAATTATTGACTTGAAAGAGTTCCAAGTCAGGTCTACACATTACCAAATCTGTGGGGTCACACGCTTAAGAATCATAGTTGTTTTGACCACTAGAAGTATTAGGAACACAAGAGAAATACACACCGGAAAAGTTTCGGGAAGATCGGAAATTATTGAAGAGAAAACCAAAAGAGTTTCAGAAAGTGGGAAGGTTCCGGAGTAAAAGGCACCGGAAGGTCCGGGAAGGGTACGGAATATTTTGAAACTTTCCAGAATATTCTGTAAGACGCCATTGGCTACCCACTTGGCTACATCCAAGTGGGGACAACAACATTGGCCGAAGGGAGAGCCACACCTTTCTTGGGGGACCAAGGCAAAGGGGCAGCCAAGGTTTGGGCACGCCTCCTCTCCCTAGAGAGGACGGCCCTAGGGTAAGGGAAACCCTTCCCCAAGTCCCCCCCCCCCTATATAATGAGAGGAGGGACATCCCTCCAACCTAGACCATGTGTGCTGAAAGGACGCACCCTCCGTCTCGGAATCACCTCTCTCTTTCAGTCTTGTGCACCTCCTTTTCTTTGCTCTACCACCCAGAATCTCTCTCTCTCTCTCTCTCTCTCTCTCTCTCTCTCTCGGAAATATCTCCATGCTGCAAGGCTGCTTCACCCCCACCTCTAGTCTGTTGTAGATATCTATTCAGGACGGTTAAGCTCTGCTGGATCGGTAACTCCGTACGTGTTGATATAGACAGAGAGATCATTCTTTATCCTCAAATGGGAAGGATAATTCTCGTGGTTGGGAGGTATATATACAAATCTTACTCCAGGAATCAACATCAACGGTCTTCTCCAACATCTTCTCTCCACTACGATTGTTGGTAAAGATCAGACGTAATGTATTTACATATTCATAGTTGATGTTTTGTTTTAATCTTAGGCTTATTTTTTGTTTTTATTACGTTTCTGTCGAACCATGACCGTAGACTTTTGTTGACTAGTATTTGGCTTGGCCTTGCTTGGGTTTGGGTTTGCTTGACTTTGCTTGGCCTTTGTTCACATGGATGATTAGTATGTTTTAGTGGGACTACTTGGGTAATTAATGTTTTTCCACGACAGTGATAATCTAATACAAATATCATTCTTCGTTGGAAAGGAATCCTGGTTTCGCTATTTTCCTCCACTGGGGTTAAGCTGATAAACTATCTTATTTCGGAGCGCTTTACCTTGTGACGAGTTTTTGTAACATAAAATTGTTTTATTTTTTGTTCAAAAATATTTAAAGTTGATTACATATATAGTTTGTGGCATGAAGTGTTTCCATGTAAAAAATATATTTTAAACTATAGCCATTTAGAAACGTGAAAAACACATTTACCTTTTCTTTTCACATGTATCAAATAGTAGTATTTTATAACCCAATTACATGTGCGGTATAGTTTTTTCTAAAACCATCTAGCCTTGTTTTTCTAGATTCGGTCTCGGGATATAACTATGGGTCTATATGACTACATAACCATATCAACCCATAGTTATATAGAGATAAGTAGATTGACATCAACAAAGATTTAAGAAATCCGGTTAACATCAACTATTATAAGAAGTGAGCCTACCTCATTTGGATAGGAAAAGTGAATGTACTACCAGCCACCGACCAGGTTCAAATCCTCACGGACACGGATTTTGCTTCTCATTACTTCAAAATAAAATCGTTGTAGCTTCTCCTACCGCATTTCATAAAAAAAACTAAACCATTGTGATTGGTTGGATCTGAACCTTTAACTATCGAAATTTCCGTATTAACAAAAACTGAGGTTTTTAAACCCATTTAAGATGACAATGTATTTATTTTCAAAAGTGGTATTTTCTTTCACGTACTTAAAATTTGGATATTTTCTTAAGCACATGGAATACTATGAAATGACAACCCATAAATATTCATAAAAAATCTACATTTATTTTCCTTTGAAAATATGACAAGAACAAATATTTGTCTTTTATATTTTTTTATGGTTCACAAATGATCATATAGGTTGTGGGTTCTATTTTTTCTTGTTTGCACTTCGTAATTTGCCATTCCCGTAAACGGTTTTAGATTTTTCGAGAAGCAAACACCAAAAATGGTTGCTGAGTGGTTTGCACATTTAACTTGTTAGAAAAAATCACGAACACAAAGAATGCCAATAATTTGAAACTTTAAAGTCAATAAAAACATTCTTTCAAGATTAATTGATGAACAACTTGAGTTGTCCCTTGTCGCTAGAGTTCCATTTCTACTAACTAAGGTGGTTGTCTACGTGGACATTTCGTTATTGTGTGATTTCACTATTTAAAGATGAAACTACAATATTGGGTAGTTTTAAATACCGTTGATAGCCAATTAACCCTAATTAAGTCTTCAGATTGGTCCTCCAGCACCTTAGTAAGGTTTTAAGTTTATTGAACTTAGACAACTTATTTTAGCTTGAATGATGAAACTTGTGGAGTTATGTGCTACTTTGTTATAGAAACTTGTTGAACAGTGAACCAGGATAAAACTCCTTTTGTAAAAAAAACTAACACCATAATAAAACTCCTTTGTTGAAAAAACAATCGACCATGGATGAATGACGTTGTTTTTTTCCTAGGGACTTATCTGGACCGTTTCCAGAAATTTGAGGCCCGGTGCGAAATGTAAAGTGAAGCCATAAAAATTTAAAAATTAACCTATGAATAAAACTAATACATAATAGAAGACTACAATTATATGTTGTGACCTTTATATTCTTTAGACTCGTACATAACAGAAGACTCTACCGAGATATTTTTACATACTAAAATAGAAAAACATATATACATGTATTATAATTAGCATAAATTACTCCATAAATGGAAGTGAGTATTTTTCTTTAATATTTCATGTTGGCTTTTGTTTATATCTAGATTGAGTTTCTGTTCACCAAAATGACAAAAAATAAACAATAACACATTTCACGTTTCACAAATCATAGTTCCATTATGTTGGTACAGAAGTTAAACTCTATGGTAATTTGTACTAACTAATATACATTTCCAATTTGGTGAAAATGAGATGTAAAAAAAGTAAAAGAATTTAGTATAAATGGAGACACTTTGGTACTGCTGCCACAACTACATCATTAAGTCCCTTTGAGTTCTGCTCGTCGTTGGTACCGTTCACATCATCGGTAAATTCACAACGTCGGTACCGTTCCACGCAGGGCCGGCTCTGGCCCAGGGAAAGAGGGGCGACGGCCCGGGGCCCCGTCAAATTTGGGGCCCATAACTGGGACGTATATACTAGTGGCGTGCATTACCAGATAAACGCCACTAGTAGTTTTGTATAAACTGGCTGAATTATTACTGGTGGCGTACAGAACGGGGAGCACGCCAGCGGTAAGACATAAACAACATAGAAAAAATGGCTAGAGGCCCATTGATTAGGGGGCCATTTATAGAGTTCGCCCCGGGGCCCCTAAAATGTTAGAGCCGGCCCTGGTTCCACGGTTCTAGGTACTCAACATAGGCGAGCTCCACCTCCCAGGAATAGGTGGCGACGAGAGTGCGCTCCACCTCCAAGTCTTCAGCGCCGGCAGCGTGCAAGAACATCTCTAGAAATATGGGAACCAATGGAAAACTGTAAAATGAGTCCTGAAAAATCAAAAAACAAATAACATATTGACAAAACTAAAGCAATTTTCACTTTATTATATAACTTCAATAGTTGTTATGTCGTACAATATTTGGAAATATATCAATATTGACGTTAAAACCGTGAATTAATATAGTATTAAAGTGATGAACTGAGCTCATGTTTTACGGAAAAGGTATCATCATCTAGTATTTTGCGAAATGAAATCTTGAATCATATCTTCATAATTACCGAGGACATCGTTTTTGTTATATGGTTGGCAATCCATTGATTATTTTTCTTTTGTTATAGTACAGTACATATAAGATCTTGATAAATTCAACTTAGAAAAGGTACTAGCTAGGCAGCTATTATCTATTAGCGGTAGTTTGTGCATACCAGAGGTTTGAACCTATACGAAAAATAAACACGGCTGAACACTTGCAGAAAGGTGTTGACAAAGGTCAGCTATGAGAGCACTCAATCAATCAGTCTTCCATACTAACAATTCACCAACACACGATTGTTTATTATCTACTATATATGCTTGGCGTGATGATGCAGCCAACCTGGTGAGCCTCCTAGTAGCTAGCTAGCTACTTGCTGATATCAAACCCGATAAATTAACGGAGAAAGAAAAAAAATCCAACCAGCAACAATCATCCAGGAATCCACCGCCATGGAATCCAGTGGTGGTTTGACTCAATCATCATGCTGTACCAAACCCGGTAGCTGAAATCCAACCAGAATTAATTCAGCCACAAACGATAATATGTATACGCCGATGACTTGCACGATAAGCACACCATGGAGAAAGAAGAGCCGGAGATCGAGAAGCTATAGCTTGAGAAATGCTGCTTGTCTTCATCCTGTACAAGCGTACTACGTAGCGAACAGAGAGATGATTGGGACGCAGCACATGCTAATTGGAGGAGCAGCATCGCGGAAAAAGTAGTGACATGATTGATTAGCCGAACATGTACTACGTAGGGCCGTGGGCTTTGTAAAATGGTGGTCCCGACATGACTCGCGAGTGTATCGCAGCTGTGTAGAGGTTCCGATTGTACTACGTGCTCTCGTGTTTGGCCAGGGATAACTGGATAAGATATATAGGGTGCGCTCCACCGGACGAGCGAAGAATGCCACCCGTGATGTAGAGGTGATTCGTTTTGGGAGGGGAAATACCAAAAGGGACGTTGTCACTCAGATGCCAATTATAGTTGCTGCTGTCGTGGTACTCCCTCCGTTTTAAAATAGATGACTTCCATTTGTCAAGATATGGATGTATCTACACTTGTTATACATCTAGATACATCCACATGTAGACAAATTGAAATCATCTAATTTGGAACGAAGGGAATACATGATAACTTGTGAATGTAGGATACCGAGCGTCTGAGCCACAATTAGATTTTTTCGAAGTGGGAGCAAAGCCCCAGTCTCTGCATCGTGATGATACACACACCTTTTATATTAAAAAACCAAATGTAGCAAAGTGGTACGTTTAAAAAGTATTACCTCCCAAGAATCAGCCAACGTGGTCACATTAAAACGAAAAACGGCTACTACAAGAAGACTACACATTCTTAAGCATTCTAGAATTAGATGGTACTTTTTTTTTTTTGCCAAATCTGGCTTCTTGGCGAAACTAATGCCATATCTTAACTCTAGGCGAAGCTATTTTTAAATCCACCCTCAAAGTTGGTGTCAACGAGGATAAAACCGAACGTGTGTAGGTCGGCGTCAACCGAATTCTGCACCGAACCAAGATTGATGGTGCTGAATTCATGGAGCACCTAGGTGACATATTGTCCTGGTGCCGACGTGCACACATTCGGCATCACCCGTGTTGGCGTCAACCTCGTAGGTCAGATTTGAAAATAGTTTTTAACACAGAGTGAGATGTGGCATTGGTTTTGCCGAATGGCTAGATTTGGTATAAACGATCGAAGTCATATTTCGAGCATTATAACTACTCCAGTTTCCTTCAAGGAGCGGTGTACTGTCTACCTGCTATGCCAGTGTTTGCTTCGCTTGCGCCGTACGCATGTGAACACAAGGAGACACGGGAACTCCTCACGGCCGGCCGGCGGTACGTGCGTACGGCGGTGTCGCCCGTGCATGCATGTATGGCGCCAAGCATATTGCTTTGCGGCCGTCGTACGTCGCGCGTTTCCTGCGGCTCTAGCCTCGGGCCTCGGTTTCCCACGAATTCACAGGTCGGCGGCGGTGGTGCACGGGAGCGCTAGCTGAATTCTTGGCGAAGTTTTGGGGGTCGGCCGAATGCCGACGACGGACCGATCCAAAACCCCGATCTCCTCTACTATGCATGGATTAATGTATGCGGGCACATCGCTCTCGGTTCATCTCCTTGATTGCTCGCTTCTTGGAGTTACTACCTGCCAAGTTGCGTTCGACCACTCAATCGCATGTCTGTCAGGCAATTAAAATTTGGATTAGCTAAAGGTAATTTATCTTTGTTGAATATAGCATGCGATGCATATGGTGAGTACCAAGTAGGAGCATCACAACCACTGAGTACATCGAAGGCAGAATAGTTGGCTTTGCCAGCCTAAAGATCCTGCAATTAAATCACAAAAATAATATTAGAGATTAATAATCTTAATCCAAGTTTCTAATTTAACAAATTTCGAATTTATAGTTAAATAAATTTGATATTAATTTCGAATTTGATTAAATATTTGTGTATATCTTAGTAAATATCATTGTGATATACATAATTTATTCCGTGTGTGTTGGTATCAGAGCAAGGTTCAGCCATTGAAAGGTTAAATTATTTGAATTTAGAAGTTAGTAAAGGTAGAGTAATTAATACTAAAGAAAATATCAATATAAGGTGTAGAATAAATCCAATTGAAGAACACACTTGGCACACCTCTCATAGTCAGTTGAATTTAGTAGTTGATTTAATATATAACTTTTTAATTTCTTGGGGAAAAAGACAAGATAATATAGACCAAAGAATCGAAAATATAGTGAAAGAATACCAGAAACTTGTAGAAAGATACGCTGTACTAAATAATAAGCTTGATTTAACTCTACATAAGTTAGAAGAATCTAAAGAAAAACATAATATAGTTGGTCAAAATAACGACTATATTAAAAACGAAGTAGAATCTATAAGAAAAAATTTAGGCGGTCTCTTGAATAAATCTTTGACAAGAGATTCTTTATTTGGTGCAGATACAAGACAAGATATTTCTGAAGTTAAGAAGCTAGTTCAAGAGGTAAAGTCTCTTGTACTTTCATAAAGTATATGTCTGAATATAGTTTAGCATTAAAAGAAGCAGCAAAACATTTAGCACCTTCTATTGGTTTCTCGGATCACGATTCACCAAAAGAAGATTCCAAAATTATAATAAGACAGAATAATACTATTCTCCAATTACTCGTTCAGATTTTAGAGAAGCTAAACAGTGAGCAAATCAATAAAGAAATAGTTTTACCCTCGTCGGGTCTGGTTTCATCCTCAAGAAATATTAATTCAGAAAAATGGAATTATCTAAGACTCACTCTAGAAGAGATAGAACCATCCAATTAGTAAGGCAAGATTCAAAGCCTCTAACTTTGAGAAATAAAATATCTTGCAAAGGTGATGACATAGATAACTTAGAAGATGTCATAGACCTAGAAGGAGACCTTGAAAGATATCAAAAAGACACTTTGAGAAAAATAAGACCACAACAGGTATATCATATGGGAATATTTGAAAGTAAAAGTGGCCTATATAGAATATCTAGAGAAATAGAATTAAGTGTTGTATCACATCCTGTAGAATTAAGGATTGTAAGCAAAAATATCGAAAATGAACTTAAATATGCTGGTTATAAATTTATTCATCAAGGCATGTATATTATAGGAGTAAAAGGAATGACAAGAAAGAAATTAGGAACGAAGGTCCTAATAACGTTATTAGATAAAAGATGGGGTTCGTTGATAAAGCGGCATTAGGTTTTATGGAAGGAGACATGAATGAAAATAGGTTAATAACCTATATAGCACCAGACCTAATGATGCCTGTAAAAGAATTCGTTGAGAAAATGAGTTTTGGTTTTCAAACCAAAGGATATGAAGATTTTAAAGGAACCAATTTGTTAGTAAGTATAGAATTTATAGGAAGACTTACTAATAAAAGTAGCTCTAGGTATAGAGTAAATGTAAATGATGTAATTGAAAATATGCAATCGAAAGGTATAAAGTTTATGTGTCCTCTTAAAATAAGTTCCGAAGCGAGAGCCGGAGAAGAGTGGAATATAAGTGAACTTATAGAAAAGAAAGAATTAAAACAACCAGAAGGTTACATAAGTTACCAAAATTGTGAAGGAAGTAGTAGCATAAGATTCACGAATTATAAGTCTGCAGCCTTAGATGAGCATGAACCTTTCTCATCTAGTACAAGCAATAATACAAAAAAATGTCTATCTGAATGTATGGACCGAGCAGACCTAGAAGACGAAATAAGACATTTGAAGAGAAACTAAAGCGCATAGATTGGGAGTATAATAATTCCATGACTACCGATTGGCCTAAAGTAAGAGAAAAAGAATTGTTCTTCATTAGAGAAATTGCTAGATTAAATAGGTTGAAGAAAGAGAAAAAAGCAACAAATAGTAGCTCAATTATGTTAACTGAAAATATAAAGCCAGAGCAAAAAGTAAATATTTGTAAAGCAGAATTAGACCACAAAAATAAAGAAATAAGTGAAGACGAGCAATGGGATATAAATAATAATATACTGCTAGAAAGTTACAAAGATGAAATTGAAAATTATGATAATGCTGAGCAGTATAACGATTTTATAAATTCTTTAGATGATGAGAGCCTACAAAATTTAGATAATGCAATGGAAGCCATGGAAACAGGTAATAGTAATAAAAGAAAAAGACCTGGAGAACGTCGGTAAAAAATGAAGGCGAGAGAGAAAGACCTACTAGGAACTCTGGAACATGGCCTCCAGAAAAAGAAGATTATCCATCTTACTATATTCCTAGTCAATATAAATATACGGGTGGACAAAGAAGAAATTTTGAAAAAGTTGTTCAGTTTCAAAATTCAAAAAGTGATGGAGCCATCTTAAATTTAGCAGCCCATGACCCAATAGATTGGCCAAATATAATCAGTATATGGAAAGGCTTAATAGTACAAAAATACATACAAAATCAACATAATATAGGTACAAAAGTAGAAGATATGCTTACTTATCTAGAAACATTTTTAGGAGAATCTGTAAAAGTTTTATGGGAACAATGGGTAGAAACTTACCCCAATGAATATGAGCAATTGAAAAAGGCTGGAAATAATCCAATAACTTTGCGAATATTATATCAAACATTATAATAGCGAAGATCCAGAATTAGGACATACTTCATTACAAAATGAAAGGTTAAGAGAGATAGAAAAATTAACATTAACTAGTTGGAAGGGATAAAAGAATTTTCGCAGCACTATTTATATAACGCCACCACTGCTAAGCAAGGGTTCAATAAAGGTGTAATTGAACGATACTTTAATAAATTACCGGATCCCTTAGGAACCATGATATTTGAAGAATATAAGAAGAGACTCAGGGAACTATAGCAAACATTTCCCAAGCTATAAATTTTGTGTTCAAACAATTAAGAAAAATATGTACTAATATCCAAGCGCAGAGATCTATGAAAAAAGCTGACTACAATTTTTGCAGTAAAATTGTCCAAATTCCCTTAACATATGGAGAAGAAAGATATAGGAATAGAAATTATCGTAAACCACAAAGAAGAGATAATAGGAATTTTAGGACAAAGAAAAGATACTTTCTAAGAAGATCAGACAATAGAGCCCCTTTCCTACATAAAAGAAATGTTAGGCGGTATGATCCTAGAAAATCTTATGATAAAACATGCAGATGCTTTATATGCAACTCGCCTGAACATTTGAGTAAAACTTGTCCTAACAAAGATCAGAAAAGATATTCTAGTAAGTGCGAGGAACAAGAAAGGGTTTTAATCATAGATAGCGTCAATGAGAATATCTTGGTGTGTGATGATGAAATAAAAGATGATGAGTCAATATATTCAATCATTGAAACAGATGAAGTAGAAAATGAAGAGATAGTAGAAGATTCAAGTGAGGACGAATTAGATTTAATTGATGAATTAGCTGGTCTAAAAATTGAAATGATGGATCAAGAAGAATGTGAACACGATTGGATTAGAGGAAAAGGTGATTATAATATAAAATGTGTTTTTGCAAATATTATCCAAGTCAGGATAATAGATCCACTTGTGGTTTATGCCTGAGACAAGCTTGCGCATCGTGTTTAAAAGCTAAAAACCAAAAATGGAGACAAGAAGTAGAGTTTGAGCCTGAAGATAGAATATTATCTAGCAGAGTTAGAGTTCTAGAAAATCGAATAAACAAGTTAGAAGAAGAGCTAGAAGAATTAAAATATAATCTAGATAATAACAATAATCCTAAAGAAAAAATTCCTGAAAATACTGAATTAAAAGATCAAATGGTAACAGTAAGGGATAAAAAAGGAGATAAGTTAATCCAATTGAAAGATGCTATAACTAGTTTTGGAAGTAAGTATATAGTAAGGTTTCCATTTAAGGAGATACTAGGAATAAGGATTCCAATAAGAGTTGTGCTAAAACCAAACATCTCTTATAAAATATTAGCACTATTAGACACGGGTTGCACTAAAAATATCATTCATGATAAGTATTTTGTAAGATGCCCGGAAATAGTTAATACTATAGATGATGATAAAGCTGAAGTATCCACAGATATGTCAGGAATAAAGAAACTTCATAACCAGCTAGCATATAACATCGAATGTTATATAAATGGCACAAAATACATAATAGATGAAATTACAGTTAGAGATTTGTCATTAATAAATACTGATATGATAATAGGGTTAAGGTTTTTACAACAGTCATTACAAGCTACTATAATACATGAAGAAGGTATTACATTTGTTCCGTATAAGATACAATCCCTTTCATACAGAAATAAAAAAAGTAAAAAAGGAGTACAAAACTCAGAAGCATCTCGTATAGAAGAGGTGAATCCTGAAACTCCTGAAACCTGCATAGAAGCAGATGAACTTAGCTCAAGCATTGAACAATATCATATAGCAAATACTTGCACAGAATGTATAGGATTGCAAACATTTGCACCAAACTGGTATAGGGATATAAAGTCTAAAAAAGATATAGATAAAATTGTGCAAAGATTAGAAGACTTACAAATTATTGGAGAAATACCAATGAAATATTGGGATAAGAATTCGATAATTTGTAAAATTAATATTATAAACCCAGATTATATAATTAAAGCATGTCCAATTGAGGCTACTCCAAAGGACATAGAAGAATTTAAAATGCATATTGAAGAGTTATTAAAACTAAAGGCAATTAGAGAAAGTAGAAGTCCTCATAGGTCTACTGCCTTTATCGTTAGAAATCACACAGAAGAAGTAAGAGGCAAATCTAGAATGGTTATTAATTATAAAAGACTGAACGACAACACTGTAGATGATGCATATAACATACCCAATAAGCAAGAATGGATTAATAGGATACAAGGAAGCAAAATCTTTTCTAAATTTGATCTAAAAGCCGGATTTTGGCAAGTAAAAATGGCGGAAGAATCAATTCCGTGGACAGCATTTACTTGTCCACAAGGTCACTACGAATGGCTTGTTATGCCATTAGGATTAAAAAATGCACCTGCATTGTTTCAAAGAAAATGCAAAATATTTTTAATGAAAATCAAGTTTCATATTAGTATATGTAGATGACTTATTAGTATTTCAAAATCCTATAAAGAACATATTGCTCACCTTGAAGTATTCTTTCGAAAGGTAGAACAAAATGGGTTAATATTATCTAAAAAGAAGATGGAAATTTGCAAAGAAAAAATTAATTTCCTAGGACATGAAATAGGAGAAGGAAAAATTTATTTGCAAGAACATATAGCTAAGAAAATATTAAAATTTCCTGATAGAATGGAAGATAAAAAGGAATTACAACAATTTTTAGGTATTGTTAACTATGCAAGAAATTATATAGATAACTTGGCAAAGCTTGCTGGACCTTTGTACGCCAAATTAAGAAAGAATGGCCAAAGACACTTCAATTCAGAAGATGTCAAATTGGTTAGAACCATAAAAGAAAAAGTCAAGAATTTGAAACCCTTAGAATTACCATTAGATGATAATTATTTTATAATAGAAACTGATGCGTCTAAACTAGGATGGGGTGCGATATTAAAACAAAAACCTAATAAATATTCCGCAAAAACAGAAGAGAAAATATGTAGATATGCCTCAGGAAGTTATAAATTGAAAACAGTCAACAATATTGATAGAGAAATCCTTGCGGTAGTCCATGCAATAAATGCATTTCGGTTATACCTAGGATTTAAAGAATTCACTGTGCGAACAGACTGTGAAGCAATATGTAAATATTATAATCAAATAAATAGCAAGAAGAGCTCAACACGAAGATGGGTTTTATTTGAAGATATAATAACTGGAAATGGATATAAAGTTGTTTTTGAGCATATTAAAGGAAAAGATAATAGTTTACCTGATATATTCTCTCGGTCATCTATTTTGCAGGAATGAAGAAAGCAATGGGCTACAATGGAACTGAATATTACATGTTCGGGCCTGATAATAAGCTCAGAATATTTCCCCCTAACACATTCAATTTCAAGCCTAAAGATCACATTGTTGTTGATGAAATACAAGGATGCATACTAGATAATTTATGGTATCAATATAATCATAGAAAAGATGATAAAGGTTACCTGTTATCAAATCTAAATAGCCTAGCAGAATATTTCAACATGATGAATGGCATATTACCACAATCTGAAAATATTGGAGTCCCAGAACTGAAGCCTCTATATGTCCTATATGATGGAAAGACTCCAGGAATATACTTATCCTTTGAAAAAATATTGGCAGAAAAGATTGAAGCAAAATATACAGGAGGAGCCTCCTGGAAGAAATATACAAGTATAGATGAAGCACTGAATCATGCAAGAAAGATGCTAGGAGTTAATTACTATATTGAGCCAATAGCTAAAGAATATATTCAACAACATAAGTTAGCTCAGAATAGAAACGCCCCAAAGCATACACCTCCCACAAAGGCCAAAGAAGAAGGGCAATCTTCTGGAAAGAAACCAACATATAAAGAATGCCTAATCAAGGGAGTTGACCCCCTTGATGGAATATATCGATTAAAAATTGAAGAAAAATATAACCAAATATACGCAGAAATGAAAAAAGATTTAAAAAAGAAGTTTAAAGAAGTACTGCAAGAAATGACAAAAAATTTGAAAAATGAAAAAGAATATGATGCATTTGAGCTCAATAACTTTCTAAATGAAAGTGATGAGAATAAGCCTGACATAAAATGGAAGATTCAAATCTCCAAGATTCGCAATTCCCAGAATAGTCAGCAATATTGATATGAATATCAATAAATCGGGCATGGAGGACCTTGCCATACCAAAATATATTGATAAGGTATTATCAATAAAATGGGCGGGGAAGACCCCCTAAAAAATAGTTAAAAAATAAAAAAAATTAAATATTTACTATATAAATGTTACCATGTGAATAAGTGCAGATATCATGCTCTCGAATGTACACATGCATGTACCATCCTGGTATGCATGCAAGAGAAGGACAAGCTTGTGAGTTCATCCAAGAGGACAAGCTTTCAAGTTTGTGCAATGAAGAAGCCAAGCATGCAAGTTTGTGCGTGGATAGTCCAAGCATGCAAGTTTGTGCAGCATGGACAAAGGTATGAGTCCACATAGGAGGGCCAAATATTTGAGTATGTGCATGGCTGGTTGGGCATGCACCAGAGTACTCTCTCGTGGATTCTTGAAGCAACGTGTTAGAAGCCGCAGCAGACACCGCAGTGAAGAGCTGGCCATGGAGCTGCCCAGGTGTCAGCGGAATAAAGAACGCATGAGCCCTCTCCCTGCTATATAAGGGGCATCCAGGAGCACGCTTGAGGCACCAGGAGCAGAAGCTGTGAGCATAGTGCTAGGAGAGAACTTGTGCCTTGTACTACTAGTAGCTAGCCTCCACTCCACCTTGTAAAAAATCGTAGTTTTTGAGCAAGAGAGAGTTTGAAGCAGTGTAAGTTTATTTCCATCTCTTGTTCTCTGTGTTCGGGGCTTCCCGAAAGGGAAAGCCATGTGTAAGTATGTCCAGTTTAATAAAGTGAGCTGCCTTGTGCAATCCAAGTCGAGTTGTGCGAATCATGTTTTTACGCTAGGGATCCTATAGGAGAAACCTCTACGTGTTGTTCTTGCTTAAGTCTAGTGAGGCTGTTTAAAGAACCAGTAGCCGTAGAGAAGTGTTCCCTTCGGGTGGAACTGCCTGGGAAGACGGTAAAAACAGGTTAATACAATTAAAACTTGGAGTAGCTAAAGGTAATTTATCTTTGTTGAATATAGCATGATATTTACTAAGATATACACAAATATTTAATCCAATTCGAAATTAATATCAAATTTATTTAACTATAAATTCGAAATTTGTTAAATTAGAAACTTGGATTAAGATTATTAATCTCTAATATTATTTTTGTGATTTAATTGCAGGATCTTTAGGCTGGCGAAGCCAACTATTCTGCCTTCGATGTACTCAGTGGTTGTGATGCCCCTACTTGGTTCTCACCATATGCATCGCATGTTATATTCAACAAAGATAAATTACCTTTAGCTACTCCAAGTTTTAATTGTATTGACCTGTTTTTACCGTCTTCCTAGGCAGTTCCACCCGAAGGGAACACTTCTCTACGGCTACTGGTTCTTTAAGCAGCCTCACTAGGCTTAAGCAAGAACAACACGTAGAGGTTTCTCCTATAGGATCCCTAGCGTAAAAACATGATTCGCACAACTCGACTTGGATTGCACAAGGCAGTTCACTTTATTAAACTAGACATACTTACACATGGCTTTCCCTTTCGGGAAGCCCCGAACACAGAGAACAAGAGATGGAAATAAACTTACACTGCTTCAAACTCTCTCTTGCTTACAAACTACGATTTTTTACAAGGTGGAGTGGAGGCTACCTACTAGTAGTACATGGCACAAGTTCTCTCCTAGCACTATGCTCACAGCTTCTGCTCCTGGTGCCTCAAGCGTGCTCCTGGATGCCCCTTATATAGCAGGGAGAGGGCTCATGCGTTCTTTATTCTGCTGACACCTGGGCAGCTCCATGGCCAGCTCTTCGATGCGGTGCCTGCTGCGGCTTCTAACACGTTGCTTCAAGAATCCACGAGAGAGTACTCTGGTGCATGCCCAACCAGCCATGCACATACTCAAATATTTGGCCCTCCTATGTGGACTCATACCTTTGTCCATGCTGCACAAACTTGCATGCTTGGACTATCCACGCACAAACTTGCATGCTTGGCTTCTTCATTGCACAAACTTGAAAGCTTGTCCTCTTGGATGAACTCACAAGCTTGTCCTTCTTCTTGCATGCATACCAGGATGGTACATGCATGTGTACATTCGAGAGCATGATATCTGCACTTATTCACATGGTAACATTCATATATGTATGTATGTATGTATGTATGTATGTATGTATGTATGTATGTATGTATGTATGTATGTATGTATGTATGTATGTATGTATGTATGTATGTATGTACTCTGTGTGTGTGCTGCCAACCTGCGCCTGCTAGTTGTGAGAAATGTAGAAAGATCATTTTCTTCAGTTTCCATCATGCACTAATGCAGAATATATCATGATCAACATCCCTAAGCGGATTTAACTTTTCTATTTCCTTTATAGGTTTGCGACAACATTGTATCCTATTTATATACCAGAAGTTGTTAAACAATGTCAAATTTCACCCCGACAATTTCCCCCGCCGCTAGCCTTGCTCTGACGGTTGTGGACCCACTTTTTTGGCCAACGTGACGGGTGACAAGGTAGGTGATTTCTCCCTCCTTGACCAATTTAATCCGCTTCCATCCATGCCGACCGCAAGGGGTTTAAACTTAAAGGTGATTTGGTCGATGGATGCAACTCTATGTGATATCAAAACTAAGAGATCTTTGACCTGCCTGATACAATGCATTTTTTTGCGACCCACTTCATAATCGTTCATATATAAATTAACAATCTTTATTCACATCAGATCGAGTATTTGCACATACCGATAAGTGCCTATGTAAACTCAGTAAATGTAACACACATAAGAGCACACTGTTCAATTCAAGCAAGATTTATAGTACGAGTATTTTTACTCTCTGCCAAATTTAAGCGGTCACTTTCATATTCTATTTCTTAATACCATGACCGAAGTGAACTCGTGATTCAAATTGATGTTCCAATCTTTTGTCATTTTTTCACACTCCTTTAATTTTTTTCACCCTACCATTCCATTATGGATTTTTGTTTTTAGAAAAAAATCCAAAATAGTTTGAAATAAGTAATGCAGTGAGTCATGAGTAAACAAT
Source organism: Poa pratensis (assembly GCA_947311845.1). Classification (NCBI taxonomy): domain Eukaryota; kingdom Viridiplantae; phylum Streptophyta; class Magnoliopsida; order Poales; family Poaceae; genus Poa; species Poa pratensis. Next base: position 130,033,349 of record CAMZMU010000041.1, on the reverse strand, counting down.
GGTGGCCAAGCCGCAATTATGACTAACACACTAACAAGTGGGTCCTAGTATAGTCAAGTTTTAGCAATCCAGTATCTGGGTAAACTTTTGAAGCAAAAAAAATTATGGCTAGCCATATGTTGTCTCACATATGCCCAAACCTACTTTGGATACCCAAATTATGGGTAAGCTCTTGGAGATGCTCTAACGAGGGTAGAAAAATATCCGCCGGTATCCTTGTCTTCGTATTTTCCAACTATATCGCATTAAGTTCATGTCATATTTTGGGCTTTCCATCATGCATTTATGCAGAATAAATCATGATCGACATCACGTCAAGAGTGAAATTCACCTTTTATTTCCTGGTCACGAATTTGTACAACATTGTATCCTACCATTCCATTACGGATTTTTTGTCGAAGATTAAGAAAGAAACGAAATAGCTTGAAATAAATAATTCAGTGATTCACGAGTAAACAATGGCCAAGCCACAATTATGAACATCAGGCAAGACATGATTCTTCTTGGTGCTATGATTACCTCTCACAATGATATCATGGCAAATTGGGATCAACAGCTGCCATAGAAAGAGACGGTGAACATGGAATTCGCCAGCGCGCGGTGGGCTGCAACGATTGTCACTGAGCCTGTGGAAGTGGAACTAGCCACCACCACAGCAGCTCGTAGTCGACCACCTGGAAACGAAAGGCGACGGAGAGACACTCGTTGCAACGCCGTCTGCCGGTAAACATGCGTGCGCTGGCTGGTGGTGGTAGGTAAGACGTCGAGGTCTCAGCCCACGCATTCGCCGGTGTAGTGTAGCCGTGTAAGGTGTTCCTTTGTCCGTTGGTCGTTATATATGCTGCTTAATTAGTCCATGTAGCTGTGCTGGCTGCTGTCGCATCCTTAATTTGGACACAAGCCACCATCATGTGCAAGTGCCAGCATTAAGCAGTTTAGCGCGCTGCTTTATGCATAATCTTATTTTTCTGGTGCTAACAAGATAATTGAGGTGTTAATAACCCCACAAGATTTTTGTTCTGGATCCATTTTTTTTTGCTCTGTACCGTATGATAATCAACTCCAGTCACTCGATCCCTGCGTCATAGTTGCCGTACAGCAACTACGAACTGCACGGTGTAATTCACCACCCTGCAGCCCGCAGTTTTGGGTAAGCACGTACCTGATTCCAACTAACTTAACTCCGCATGCAGTAGCTAGAGCATCTCGTCTAACTATACATGCACATGATGGGAACCTTTTCAGTTACAATGAATAACGAAGACTAAACACATTGGCGCTTGGAGGTACAGTAGTAGCTATGATGAATCCGATTGGTGCTGCCATGAATTAATCCACCGATCTCCTAGCTGGGTGTCAGTTCCTGCTTAAGCCATGAATGAATCCTTTCATGGCGATGCGTGGTTTTGAAGATATCGTCTGCCCCCATTGCACGCTTCCTTTCAAGAGCAGGGTGTCAATCCTGTAGCAGTAGGACCTCTGCATGTGTTCTAGTTTCCATGGCTAACTCGATGAACGATTTGAGACCCTGGCTTTTGTTTCCCCTCGGACTGCCTATTTCAAAATGCTCTATACAATTTCCAAGCCAGCTAGCTGCCCAGGACGAGCACAAGTTTTTTTTGTTTTGGGGGGAAGGACGAGCAGAAGATGAATCACATGGGCGCACCTCTTTTCACCCGTCGTAATGGCCCACCGCGAAACACTCTGATGTACTGGGCCGTTTTAGGAGTCCTCCGTTTTCTGCCAGGCGGGCTGTGCCCACGAAACTTCTTTTCGAAATGTTTTTTTGAGATCCCACAGCCCTTTTCCCCAACGCTTTTTTTTTCCCTGAAATGGGAGCATAGCCCCAGCCTCTGAATCATGGCGATGCACACTGCCGCCTCCAACGTTCTGCCACCCTCAATAATTCTACACACGAGTACCAGTATATGATGAATTATAGTACTCCTTCTGTTTCACCAAGCTAACACTAGTAGGGAAGTGGCTTTCTATGGAACGCCTTTTTGTGGCGCACCGTTAAGCCATGCGCCACAGAAACAAGTTCAGTGGCGCACCAGATAAATGCGCACAGATTACTGTGGCGCATGCAGCAATCCATGTGCCACAGAAATGTGGTGGGTCCCGCATCCAGGAAAATCTGGTGACATTTCTGTGGCGCATGAATTAGGGTGCGCCACAGAAACATGATATTTTGTGGCGCATGTGGGACGATGCGTCACAAAAAATACGGTGGGCCCCACATCAATGTTTGCCTGGGTGTCCATTCTGTGGCGCACCCTGTCCCGTGTGCCACAGACACTCATGTTTCTGTGGCGCACCGGAGCCCGTGCGCCACAGAATTCCGACACTTAAATCATTTTTGGCTCGCGCGGCCACAGTCCAACCCTATCCACACTCGTTTCCTCCCACGAACAGAGAGAGACAGAGAGACGAGAGGATGCGCTGCTAGGGTTCCTCCGCCGCCACCCGTCTCCACCTCGTCGGCGAGGAGCTCCTCCGCCGCCCCTCTCCACCTCGTCGGTGAAAGACGTCCACCGCCGCCGCTCCCTACCGGGACCCTCTCCGCCGCCCCCTCTTCTCCATCCGCGACCGGCTGATCGTAGCGGCGCCCCCCACGAGATCGTTCCCTTCCAAGCTCTTCCCCGACCGCCGCTCGTCGTCTCGTCCCACCGACCGCCGGTCACCTCCCTCCTTCCCGTCCGTCTGCTGCTTCCGTCAGGTCAGCTGCCGTGCTGCTTTTTTTTTTGTAAAGATGGATACCGTGCTGCTTGCTATGTCGTGGTGCTTGTACCATAAACTTACAAAATAGGGTAATTATGACATCCTACAGTGACATATGTATCTGCATTCATAAAACGAATCTAGTTGAAAAACAGAATTAATAGTTATCAGTCATGTGGAATGCAAGTATGTAACTAGATCAGATATTACTGATAATTTCTAAGTTCATTCCCTGAGTAATAAAACAGAAGGAGGCGGAATCTCTTTTATTTCACATCGATAAGGCACAGCCTCCAGGAAATTGTGCAGTAGTTATATTATGACTTGGATTGTACATCTTAGGCAGACCAAACTAATAAATTTCTTCAATTTTATATGCAGATAAATATTTTGTCTAGATTGACAAAAGATGTATATTAAAAAAATACATAATTTATCATTCTGTTGAAAAGCACATCAATAAATCCAGATCCAATATGATTGAACAGTTTGAAAATTTAAAAATATATCTCACCTCTGAACATCAATTCTTAGTTTCGCGTAGCACCTATCCCGCCTAAGCACACGCCGGCATTCGCCTACCGCCTAGGCTCTCCTTTTTAACCAGTCTACAGTTATTGATTGTCAACTCGAAAATCAGAAATATCGGGAACATCGGGAAATCATTTCTTTTTATTCATCTTTTTATCCATATTGTTGTACATCTTCTTTTTATCCTTTTACCCATGTTCTTGTATATGTACTATAGGCCGATGATTTAAACTATGTCATGTTAAAGGGAAAAGAGTATTTACAATACCTTCTACTATATACAATTTGAGTGCTTGTATTAGAACATGGTCTTGTAGGTACTCTTTTTGCCTTGTTTTGACAATGATATATGAGGCTTCTATTGTATTACACTGATGACTCTGATTCACAGTATATCTAGGTTGACTCTGAGCCTGAGCATGACCGAACCTATAGAACGAATGTAAAAAAATGGGCCAAAGATCGACGGCGTCGCACCGTCGGTCTGTAGTTTCTATCAAGCTCAGTCTTAGGGCCACGCTACTGTTCTCTGAATTAGAGTCATCGCTGTGAAACATCATTTCATAGGATAGCTAGGTTGACTCTTACATCGTGTGTGTGCTTGTTCCATTGATTGTGCCAATGATTAGACTCATGTGCATTATCATTTCGAGTGTTGGTCTAAATGACCTACTGACATGTGTAACAACATTGATTGTTGTGTGTGCTTGTGTTGATCTGTGCTACCACGACCATCGTGTCGTGGTTGTTTGTGCTCCGACCATCGTGTCATGGAGATGCCGGGCGGAGATGCCGGCCGGAGATATGGATTTTTTGTGAAAAGTCTACAGGTACCCCGAGAGGCCCTTGAGTTTGCCGGAACGTCGATTAACTTCCGTTACGGCAAATTCGGTTACTCCATATGTCCCTTATTTAGCAAAGGTCATGCCAAAAAATTTCGTGAATTTTGGCATAACTTTGCTAAAAATAGGACATATGATTTGTGAAATGTCTGCAGGTACCCATGAGACCCTTGAGTTTGCCGGAACGTCGATTAACTTCCGTTCCGGCAAATTCGGGTACTCCATATGTCCCTTTTTTAGCAAAGGTCATGCCAATTTTTTTCGTGAATTTTGGCATGAATTTGCTAAAAATAGGACATATAGTTGTGTAGCTTAGATTGTAGATAATTTTAGTTGTGTTCATTGTTGGTTTATATTGTGTAATTTTCACATTGCTAAAAATGAGTTTGAAAATTGTGTTATTTGATAGTTGCTATGAATTTGTACTTTATTTAAATTTGCTTGCTGGACCAGAGGGGCGATGTCACTGTTGGACCAGAGGGGCGATGTCCGCGACTGGACTCCGCCGGGCTGGCACTGGGAGGTGCTACCTTCCGGGACACATATCTTGGTGAGGAATCCGGGTGACGTCGTCAACCCGGATCTTCTTTGATGGCGGTCGCGTGGGCCATGCTCGGTGCAGAGGGAGCCGGCCCCCGAGGAGGTGGTACGTCGCCGTATCAGGGAGGAGGACGAGCACATCCGTCGCTACATGACTTTGTTGGATAGGCAGTACAACAATGGATGGTCGTTTCTTCAGAGGGTTCCTCGTCACGTGAGCTATGACCCTGTGAGGGTTCCTTATCTTTGGATGCGCAGCGCCCGCGGCTCAGCACCCCGCGGCTCAGGACCCGGTCGAAGTTAGTTTCAGAGGTTCATGCATGGGAGAGGAGATGTATTAGTGATATTATTCGCGATGTATTAGGGTTAAATAAAAATGGACCAAATTATTCATGGGATCAAGATGTATTAGTTATACTTATGCATATTTGATCAATGTCCCTACATGCAGGAATATAATTTTGGCATGACTTTGCTAAAAATAATTTTAGTTCTGTTCATTGGTTTATATTGTGTAATTTCCACATTGTGTAGTTTGTAGTATATAGTTGTGTAGTTTATTGATTCTAATGAATTTGTTTTTAATATGTTTTAGTTTCACGGAATGGCCGGGTTTAAGGGTGTGAGGGCGTGCTATAGGAAGAAGCTTGGTCGGTACGTGTATGGATGTCAGATCCATATCAACAAGAGGAAGCACTGGGCTGGGCAGTTTAATACGGAGGAGGCGGCGCGCGCCTATGATTATTTCGCCATACACGAGTACGGTGATAAGAAGAAAGATAAGGATCTGAACTACCCAGCGGATCGCCACCGTGTGAATGAGTTCATACCGGATGGGATCAGACAGGTGGAAATGGCCAAGGAGATGGAGCACAGGTTGGCTGAGGCGCAGATCGCACGTCGCAACGCACGCCCCCAGGACGACCCATATGTGAGGCATCTCCTGCAGAACGAGCCAAACTTGATGTCCTACCAGCAGTTCGACACTAGTCCTTTTGACGGTGCTGGTCCTTCGTACGGCACCGGTCCTTCCCACCGCGACGGTCCTTCATACGGCACCGGTCCTTCCCATGGCGCCGGTCCTACTGACGACGACATCACTTCTCTTGGGATCTGGGCGGAGGAGGAGGAGCAGCAGGAGGAGGAGCAGCAAGAGGAGGAATGGGAGAAGGACTGGGATTCCGACTCTGAGCAGCGGCGGCAGAAGCGGCAGCAGGCGTTGGAGGAGCGGCAGCAGCAGCGTCACCAGGAGTGGCAGGAGTCGGAGCAGTAGCTACTGCGGATGTTCGGGCCGCCGAACCCCGATGCTTATCACCGCAGCGACCCTAGGCACTGGGTCGAGATGAATAGGCGGGATGGCAAACCTCCATTCCGCACTCTTTCGGGTCAGCCGTGGGGGAGCGAGGACACTGATGACACCGCAGATCCGATGTTCTGGGCTCAGATAAATAGAGACGACGACCCATAGAGCGACTTGTCCACTTCTTTCTGTACTATGTTTTATGTTGACTTGTCCACTTATCTATGTAGACTGATGTTCCACTGTACTTGGTTAAGACATATTTATCTGTCTGTTTTAATACCGTGTCAAAATATACTACTGTTTCTATTATTTTCTGTATAAATACTGTAATATACCTATATTATTGTCAAATACAGCAAATAATCGATAATACAGCAAATAATCGATAATATATACAACAAATAATTTAGTGGCGTACGGTAAATAATTTTGTGGCGCACCATATTCTGTGGCGCACGAACAAAGTGCGCCACAGATACATTATTGTCGAATAGAGCAAATAATCGAAATTCTTTCTGTGGCGCATGGAACATAATTTAGTGGCGCACTCTGGAGGTGCGCCACAAAATTGTATACTTTCTGTGGCGCATGGTTCTATGCGCCACAGAAATAATATTTTTATGGCGACGATTCTGTGGCGCACCGACCATGCACCACAGAAACAGTTTTTGGTGCGCCACAGAAAGGCACTTCCCTAGTAGTGTAATAAAAAACACGAGCGGCACTTACCGATCAATCTTACGAGATTAGGTGAAAAAAATCAAGGGTGAACCCCAGTAAAATTTTAGGGGAGGGACGAATGGGATGTGAACAGTGGACACGTATAGCCGTAACATGTAGTCTGTAGGGATCACGCCCGTAACTACACGATTTTTGATAGAAAAAGGACCAACAACTATATACTATATGAAAAATATTTTTCATGATGCATGTGATGGTATTGATTTGGTTGTAGATGTTAATGTCTTTTTCTTCTTCTAAAACTAGCATGGTGGCCCGCAAAAATGCGTGGGCAACATTCATGTTTCCTAGTATAAGTATGGAATCATGTTAATATATGTATATTATTTTAATTAAGACAAAATATTCCTTCTTAATTGTTAAAGAATTGCACTGGGTAGAATACTGGAGCTGAAACTCCATCAAATTTGAGATGTAAAAAGAAAAGAAAAAATGACAAGTGACCTCGTCGCCATAATTTTTTTGACCATCGTGAGAAACAAAAAAAATCTTTGTGTGATCAAAATAAAGAAATGAAGTGATCAATTAAAACTGACTTAATGAGCTAGTTGCTTGTTATGATAGTTAGGAATACCGCGAAAGCCTAAAATTGCCCTCGGTCAGTAAATAAAATTATTCAACAAGAGTATGCAATTATTTTAGTTAGGAATAAGCTTTGTCTAGCTAGCTCAGGAAATTACATATATTATGATCCTTTCTTTCGATTAGAGGATAACTTGGTTTGATCCAAGATCCAATCACTACTAGTTTGGAGGCTACAAATTTCCACCGCACCACCAGCAATCCTAACACTTAGGACGAAAATATGTAGGCACATGATGTATATCTGCAAGGATATTAAGGACTAATAAATGCCACCTGTCAAATCTATGCCAAAGTAAGTGTACGCGCCGTGTCACCGACTCAATGAGTAATTGGATTACATGTTCCTCTAGGATCGACTCACCATGGTGCAACGATCGATCGACGAAGATTTTACAACTTGCTGAGGGAACAAGAGAACAACCTTCAATCCCAATCGAACATGTCATATGTGGCCGAATTCACACCATCGCTAGATATGTTGCCTCCCGTGCCACCAAATTAGAAGCAGTCGCACACCACCACCTCGAGAATAAAAACACATGGGAATTTTACGAGAGATCCCAACCCAAATTGTTTGAAGACGAATCGCCTCCCACATCAAGACGCGATAGCACTCGAAATCAACCAGAATTGTTTTGTAGTAATTTTCTCCATAATTTCTCTCCAATCAAAATATTCATTATACCAATCATGACGATCCTCACTAATGGGCAACACACCAATTAGTTACAGATCCTTGAACTAGTGGTCGATACAAAGATTTGATACAATAATTTGAGAGTTCAAAAGAGGAGGAGCGAGGGAGGAAAAAGGAGACACACGTTTCAAGTGTTTGATTAACGACGACACATTTCCTAACATTATTTCACTTTCCATGGGGATTGCCCCTCCCCCATTTGGTCGAGTAAGACTCTCTTCTTCCTGGGCTTGGGCTTCGATGCGCTGTTGGTGGGCCATGGCTCAGTCTGAGGACGTGGCTCTGTCCGAGGAGGTGACGTAGTTCCACAGATCTATAGTCTTCTCATTACCGATGTCTCATATTCCCTAGTTTCACACATTTTTCTTATGTTTTTCTCTCATCTCTCGAAGCCGGCTATCAATTCCATTGTTTCGCTGGATAAGAGTGTGTCGTACATTAAAACTTACTGCTACCAGTGTGAGCATTGAGCTAGAAATGTCTATATATATATATGAGCGCGCGCGCACACACACACACTAGTGCACTGGCACATGGTTGAAGGTTGGTGTGCATCTACACATTTGCATTGATAACGTGCTAGAAGTAAAATGATACTTAATGAGATGATACTTTTTTCTTCGCATAATAAGATGCTTTTGTTATATAGTGTATTCTAGGAATTGAGATCCAGTGATTTCACTTGGTGAAAGTTACGGTGTAACTTTAGACCTCTCATCTCTATCCAATTTCCATCCACGGCCCATATTTTAAACTCAAAATTAAGCTCTTCAGAAAATTTTGAAAGCAATCCAGTAGGTTATATATGTTACGTTGTGTACTATCGGAAAATTTGGCTTGGTTTATCATTAAATAGATTTTCCTGTTTTTAGCTTGGTAGTGATCAAAAGAAAACAAAAGTTTCCTAGAATACACAACGAAACATACGCAACTTACTTTAATTTTTTCGATTTTTCTAAAAAGTTTGATTTTTTGGTTCAAAATGTAGACCGTTGGATGGAAATTGGATGGAGTGTGACTTCATTAAGTTTCATATGTTTCATTGTATATGGAGTGGGATCGAGTGACTTTACTTGGTGAAGTCAAGCTGCAACTTTAGGCTTCAAACTTTTTAGAAGTCGCGCTCCAAATGGGCAGCATGTACCTACCAAAAGGGTAATTATGAGCATGCTCATATGTTTATCTATATTCAGATATGAACAACCGAGGCAGATCTACTAGCAACATCTAAAGCAAGGGGGGCATTATATAAAATTTATGCCCCACAAAAACCTATGAAAATGATGAGTGTCTCAAAAACTCTGAAGTTTATGAAGTTAGACTACACATTTAAAATTACTTTGAAGTTGTTGGAACTTTGTGAAGCTGTCAGCTATTTGTGGTAGCCGTTCTACTTATGAGATCGCACCCACATGCTATACAATTGCACAATTAAATTAGTCTCATGTTTCATTCATGCACCTTATACAATTTCTTTTTTATAAAAAAAAATCAGAGAGATTCTGCCGCAACGGCGGGGTATTATTCTGAAGTACGGAGTATTAAGAGTTTTTTTTGTCAAATGAACCGTGACATGTGTTTTGTAGTAGAAACGATAATGCTGTACTTTTTTTGACGATGTAGAAACAATAATACTACCACCTCATAAGCGTTTACAGATGCAGTTACTCCTCACCATAAATGGGCCAGCTCAGGGCTAAGGGCATGTCCAGCCGTCCCCCAGGAGCCCCCCAGGACGCGTTTTAGGTTCGGTTTTTAGGCTCGGATGGCAAAAAGCGCCGAAATGCTACCAGCCAGCCCCCCAGGAAGCGATATAGCGCCGTTTTGCGCCGTTTTCACGCCGGCGCACCCAGCACAAACCCAAAGAGCTGGGTTCGGCCTGGGGCGGCAGTTGCATGCAAGAAGGCCCACTGTCATCCAGTGGTGGCGCTCTCTCTCCTCCCTTTTTCTCCCCGCACCTACCGCTCTTCTCTCTCCTCCTTTTCTTCCCCAATTTCTCCCCTCTCTCCTCCATGCCGGCCATCTCCTCCTCGCCTACGGCGGCCCCCGCCATCTCCAGCCGTCGCGGCGCGCCTCCGGCCACCTCCAGCCGGCACGGCGATTTTTTTCTCCATCTGCTCGACCTCGCCGCGCCCTTCCTCGCCTCGGAGCTCGCACGGCGGTCCGGCGATGGAGGCCGCCGCCGCAGAGCTCGCGTGCCGCTCCAGAGCATGGACCGGCTGTACGCGGCCTGCCTCTCCATCGCGGAGGGAGGCCTCGCGGAGGGAGGCCTCGCGCGCTCGGGCATCGCCGCCATGGGCGACGCGCTCAAGACCTGCTCCCAGCCCGAGCTGTAGGCGAGGAGAAGCCCCCCTCCACCGTCGCGGGGGTGGCTGCGGCTGGTCTCGCGGCGAGCGGCGGCGGAGTAGGAGGCGTGGCCAGAGTCGGCGAGGGAGCGGAGGAACTCGCCCTGTTCCGGAGGTCGCGAGGACGCTGCCGTGGTGCGCGAGGTCGCGAGGACGCTGCCATGGCCGTGGTGCGCGAGGTCGCGAGGACGCCGTGGCCGTGGTGCCCCGTGGTCGACGTGTGCGCGGGACAGCGTGGGCGCCGGCGTCGGTGGCGCAGCCCCGCCCGCGTCCAGCGTCCTCGCCGCCGCTGGTCCTCCCTCGCCGCGCACGTCCTCGCCGCGTCCGGCTCGCCCAGCACGCCCAGCACGACAGCCACGACGCGGCCAGGAGCTTGTGCACGAGTGGAGTGCTCGTTTTTTTTTTCCTTTGACTTTCGTCTCGTCTTTCCAGCTTGGGGTGGGGGTGTGGCTGGAAAAATGCCCACCCCAGGTTTCGATTTTGCGACGCCGCCGAGCCTAATTTAGCGCCGTTTTTGAGTCCTGGGGCTGGAGATGCCCTAACCCTCGCGTCGCTCGCTGTCGCAATCCCACGCCGCGCCTCAATTTCAACCTCCGCGTTCGGCAGCCAGCAACAACGGCTACTTCTTCCCTCGATCCCCTCCGATGCCATTTGAATCGCAGCCCTCTCCCCCGCCGCTTCTCCTCTGAGATCCCCGGTCGCACGATACCCCATGTCTACCTCGTCCCCCACCTCGTCGCCGCCCTCCACCGCTGCCGGCGGCGGCGGCGCGGCCCGCTGCATCTCGCCGACGTCCTCCCGGAGGAAAGGCTCCCCCAACCGGAGCGGCGGAAGCTCCCGCAAGGTCCGCCTCGACACCCCTCTCCCCGCTTCCATCAGCCTCAACTCTCTGCGTCTCGCGCGGTTCGATTGGGGGTTCTTCGATCCTCCTCCGTAGAACTGGCTTAGAACCTTCGGGTGCCTTGGGGCGGGCGGTGGTTTGGTGCGATTTTTTTTTGGTCAATTCGGTCTAACTTCTCAGCGTGACAGTATCTAGTGCTTTGCAGCCGGTCCCCGCGCATAGTGCTTCGCAGTCGCTATGGCTAATTTCCTCACGAAACCCTAGTCCTCGTCGGGCCTTCCTTGAATCCTTGGTGATATCATCCAGTCATCACTTAGCAAGTCCGATGTATACGAACTCTGATATAGCAGGACCGTGTATGATTTGGTGTTTCATATGGATCACTGCAACTTCGAGCGTGTTGGCGTTGATTTGTACAAAAGCTTGCAGTTGACTGATAGCCTGCCAATTTGCTTCATTGTGTCCGTGGGATTGCTTGTCGTATGTTTACTGATGCCATGCTGGGGTGATTTTCATCATGTAGTTTTTAGAGACATTAATTTATGGCTGGTTGCAAGTATAGAGTCACAGTGAATGCATTGCGCGTGATTCTTTGTTAAATTCAGTTCAAGTTGTTGTTCAACATATGCGGGCCTGGGCACTGTTGGTAGTCGGTGCAGTTGCTACTTAGTTATTCCTTGCAAGTAATGTGGCCACCTTCTGAAGTTCTGATTCCTTAGCCTCTAACATTAAAAAAAAATTATATGAAGATTCATGTCAGGATTGCGCTGAACTGAGATGTGAAATGGTAGTCATATGGATCACCTCAACTTCGAGCGTGTTGGTGTTAATTTACACAAAAGCTGGCAGTATGTTTACTGATAGGCCAATTTGCTTCATTATGTCTGTGAAATTGCTTGTCGTAAGTTTACTGATTCCATGCTGGTGTGAATTTTCATCATGTAGTTTTTAGAGACAGTAATTTATGGTTGGTTGCAAGTATAGAGTTTTACTGTGAATGCATTCCACGTGATGCTTTGTTAAATTCAGTTCTAGTTGCTGTCCAACATATGCCGGCCTGGGCATTGTTTGTAGTCGGTGCAGTTGCTACTTAGTTATTCCTTGCAAGTAATGTGGTTACCTGGTCACCTTCTGATTCCTTAGCCTCTAACATTAAAAAAAATTATATGAAGATTCATGTCAGGATTGCGCTGAACTGAGATGTGAAATGATAGTCATATGGATCACCGCAACTTCGAGCGTGTTGGTGTTAATTTACACAAAAGCTTGCAGTATGTTTACTGATAGGCCAATTTGCTTCATTATGTCTGTGGAATTGCTTGTCATATGTTTACTGATTCCATGCTGGTGTGAATTTTCATCATGTAGTTTTTAGAGACAGTAATTTATGGTTGGTTGCAAGTATAGAGTTACAGTGAATGCATTACGCGTGACTCTTAATTAAATTCATTTCAAGTTTTTGTCCAACATATGCCGGCCTGGGCGCTGTTGGTAGTCGGTGCAGTTGCTACTTAGTTATTCCCGACAAGTAAATGTGGTTACCTTGTCACCTTCTGATTCCTTAGCTTCTAACGTTAATTTTTTTAATATGAAGATTCATGTCAGGATTGCGATGAACTGAGATGTGACATGGTACTCATATATTCTGAAAAAATTGTTCGTTGCTAGATCCCATGGTTAGTATTTGCATAGGACAACTTCACAGGCAAATAGTGTTGATGCGTGCATATCAGCATATGTGACAGTTGGACTGTTAAGCTTAGCCCCGTAAAATGCAGTGGTCTGTCCCTATTATATTTGTTTGTTAGATAAATTCCAGGTCAGATTTGTTATGCTTGAACAAAACCGAATTAAGCATTGCAAAAACATCCCTTTCTTACCTGTTCTATTTCCTACTTGTGAGGCCCACCTATATGAACAACTTAGCTAACAGCCTTTTTATGTATTTGTTATATTTATTATTTTCTGCAGAGCCCAGGCTCAAGAGACTGTGGGAGCTCCTTTTTGAAATCTGTCAATAAGTCGACATCCCAGTTCAAGAAGTCGGTGATACGCAGAAGTGGTTCTTCTAATGATTGGTTCCCTAGGAAAAAGACTGAATCATACTTGAAGAGAAAGATAAAGCGTCTTCAGGTACTTAATGGATAGTACAAAATGTTGCGCTAGTATTTGGTGATATTTATCTATAGTAAATTACAATTGCGACAAGATAACACGGTTGGGTCCAGGATAATATTGCACATTGGACCAGGTTCTGTTACACTCCGTAGTCTCTGTTGTCACTGATAGGGTACTGCAGATTACGACCAGCTAATCAAAGTGGAATTTGCTTTTTTTTTTTCCTTCAAGTGCCTTTAAGATCTTGATCGTGCACTATAATGCATTTCTCAAAAAGGAACTCACAGTATGAAGTCGTTGCTAGCTCAATTCTCTTCTCTGCCTGGGATAAGAAAAACAGGAAAATTGGATTAGGAATTGTTTTTGCAGGATGAGGATAATAGTTATGCCTTTTATCTTCTGCAGGAGACGGATGGTATGACCGCATCCCTTCATGATACTCTCGGAAATGAAAATCCTCACTACACTAGGATGGCAAGGGAGAAGATTGCAGCTGGAGAAGCAGCCAGAAAGGCAATGGAAGCTCGCAAGACTGCTATGGTTGAAGCTTCGTGGTGTAAAATTCTTCAAGCTGCCAGGTGAGATTACGTTTCTCTGACTCTATCATGTCTGCTCTTATGACTACACTTGATTTATTCTTCTAGTATTCTGGTTGTCCTTCATATCATATATTATATTATATTATATTTGCAACAGGATCCAAAAGAAAGAAGCTGAAGAACTTATGGAAAAGACCAAGTTGCATGCGACTGAAGCATTTGAAAAAGCTAGAGTAATGGGTGTCATGATGTATGACAGACCAGACTGTCCAAATCAGCAGTATGAGGTGGAATCCTCAGCACAAACTGGAGAAAGATCAACTCACAAGATTACAGCTTCCTTTCAGACTGGTTTTGAGGTTGATATGGAGGTTGCTGCTGCATTGAAAAAGGCATTTGTTAAACTTGCAAACTCTTCTGATGCGTCAAACCAAGAAGAGTTTAAGGAGCTACTGTGGAAAATTAGCCAAAATCCTGATGCGACTGATACTGATGTTAATTCTGAAGCTGAACAGCAGCTGGTGACTGCAGAAATGAAGAAATAAATAATTTCAAACTCAATAACAAGACCTCCAGAACCAGCATCTTCCCATCTGATTTCAACGCCACTAATCTGGAACAAACCACTGATCTAGTGAACATTATGCTTGAAAGAATAAAAGCTCTTCATGAAGACGAGCTTGCCTCTTTGGCGGTTATTGTTGCCACATCTGGCCTCAATGCAGCACTTCAAAATGATAAGGGCTACTGTCATGAAATGAAGCCTGTGAACTACACTGCTGCTGGATCACACAGATCACAGTCAAGAAGGTATTCCACTGCAGCCAGCTTTATTGATATACAAGGACCAAAGAAAGAAGTCTCGTCTGAGTTACCAAGTCTGGACAAGTTCTTGGTCAAGCATCTTTCAAAACTCGAAAGAGAAGTTCAGGAAGCAAAAGAAGCAGGCAGAAAAGTCAGTTCAACTAAACCTGTTGCACAAGATATCCAGGGCCAAATTACAGGGGGCAAAGCAAAGGCACTAGAATCTGCTTCTGACCTGGGCAGCATTCTGTGAAGAATGTGTCTCGGCTTGAGAAGGAGATCTTGGAAGCCAAGAAGAGCAACCCTCGCATCAATTCCTCCGAAGGAAGCTACAAGGATGTTACGGAAGATGTGCCTGCCAGCACCGAAGAATCTGGATATCACAACGCTCAGTCTGAACACTTGTATAACAGCGATTTGAAGAGGAATTGTGATTCCAGGAAACAGGGTGAAGAAAGCAATAGCATCCAAGCGTGTTCTGATTCTTCACAAGAAGATAAAGAGAACAAAATAATAGTTTCACATCGGCTACCACCATTAGGTGCAAAGAGTAACCAAGGCGGTAAAAGATTGATTCGAGTTGAAGCTGCAAAGCTTGAAGCACTTAAAACTTTCTGTACTAAGGATGGTAGCCCATTAGATGTTGGCCTCGATAAGGTGTTTGTTAAGCGAACCCATAGATTGGAGATGGAAAAGAAGAAAACACTCGAACAGGAACGAACCAACGTGTAGAAAGATCCACATAAGGATTGTCACAACATAACAGTGAGTTTAGAGGAGACTTTGGTGAAGCATATACCCAGACTGGAAAGGGAAAAAATGGAATATGAGAAGAGGAATGGGAGAAGGACAGAGGATTGTCTCACATGATCGACGGAAGTATGGTAACAATGCCACATCACCTGAGAGTTTGGATCAAGTCTTAGTAAAACATGTCAGTCGACTAGAAAGGGAGAAGATGGAATATGAAAAGAGGAACACATCGGGAAAAGCAAGGACTGGTGTGCAGACTGATCAGGAAAAGCATGGTAACAATGACAAAGCATCTGATAGTAAACATGTCTCCAGGCTTGAAATGGAGAAGATGGAGCCTGAAAAGAACGGTGATAGTGATACGCTCTTTGTAAAGAAGAGTGATATACAGTATGCTGATGCAGCAGCCGGAGGTCTGGCTGACATCTTTGTCATGCGTCCAACGAAGCTTGAGCAAGCCAAGCATGAAGCTGCTGCTGCTGAAGAAAAATCGGCAAGCGTCTTAAACCCTGCTGAACAGCGCAGAAGAGCAAGGGAGAAGGAGCTTCTGGATTCATGGGGAGGAGAGGGGCTGGGGAGCTCCGTGAAACCGCATCTCTCCAAGGTTGAGAGTGAGAAGGTAACTGGTGTGCAGATTGATCAGGAAAAGCATGGTAATAATGACAAACCGTCTGATAGTTTAGATCAGATCTTAGTTAAACATGTCTCGAGGCTAGAAAAGGAGAAGATGGAGCATGGAAAGAAGGGTGATAGTGATACACTCTTGGTAAAGAAGAGTGATACACAATATGCTGATGGAGCAGCCGGAGGTCTGGCTGACATCTTTGTCAGGCGTCCAACGAAGCTTGAGCAAGCCAAGCATGAGGCTGCTGCTGCTGCTGCTGAAGAAAATTCGACAAGAGTCGTAAACCTCACTGAAGAGCGCAGAAGAGCAAGGGAGAAGGAACTTCTAGATGCATGGGGAGGCGAGGGGCTGGGGAGCTCGGTGAAGCCCTGTCTCTCCAAGATTGAGTGCGAGAAGGTAATTGATTTTATTACATTAGTCTTTCAACTATAGATATCAAATGTGCCAGCGCTTACAATGTTTCGACTACTTACCAGGCTGCATGCAGAAAATCAGAGGGAGAACAGAAGCAGCAGCGCAGAAGAGCAAGGGAGAAAGAGCTTCTTGATGCATGGGGAGGTGTGGGGCTGGGGAACTCCGTGAAGCCACATCTTTCCAGGATCGAGAGAGACAAGGTAATTGATTCTATTACAGTAACCCATCATCTAAAACTATCGAAAGTATCAACCCTTACACTTTTTGGACTGGTTGTCAGGCTGCCTGGAGAAGATTAGAGGAAGAACAGAAGCAGATATGTGCGACAACGAAACTGTGACTTTGCTGAATCAGCACAAGTATATCCTACTCACTCCCCATTCTGTTTGCCGTTTCATACATATATATACGCTTCCTGCAGAACGTCGATGTTATCAGAATCTCTTCTGTATATGCTCACAAAACAAGCATTGGAAACTTCCATTTTGGAAGAAAGTAAGATGTGTAACTTTCTGCCACAATGAATTTTGCATTCTTGCTACTGCTCTCAGTGAGCAAGCCAAATGATGTGCTCCTCTTGGTTTCTTTCTTTTCTTGTTGCGCTTTAGCTTGGTCTATCTTGAACTCAAATGCTTATTCTTCGAAGCATATGGAAGGATCAGAACATCCAGTGCTTCTTGACTTAGCCCAATGCCGCAAAGTTGGAAATTGTCATCAGCTCATCAACAAGTTAAATAATAGTAGATGGTATCCCGAACATATATGCTCTATCCTGTACTACTCTTGCTCCCTGTTTGCTATGCTGTCCTGTATCCCAGAAGGGCTGCTGTCATCATTCCTTATTGTCTTATGAGATAAATAAGGGGTGTGGACAAATTGTACTCCCTCCGTCCCAAAATAAGTGTCTCAAGTTTACACAAAAGTGGATGTATCTATACATGTTTCATGTCTACATACATTCACTTTTTGACAAAATTAAGACATTTATTGTTGGACGGAGGAAGTATTTGAGATGACTGTTCTTATGAGATAAGGATGCTAAGATCTTTGCGGAATGGAAAAGCTACAGGCGGTAGTCTGATAGATATGGATGTATCGTTGATTCGGTTGTAAAAAGATCAGGGCAAGAGATTCTTCCTATTATTGAATGCCTTCCACTCACCGAGCAGCGAGCATATAGCATAGATCAACATTTATCTGGCTGTCTAATTGCTCTTATCTCTTGCCCTTTGTAATTACAGTAGGGATGAATCTAATGGGAATTGAAGTCTCGTGCATGTTATCATTCTTTCCATGGTGTCCCATCGTGTCCTTTCAATGCATTCGACTTTTCTACTTGACTGGAATTGCATTAGCATCACTCCCAATTACCATGCTTTTACTACATGTTACCTGCTGAAATTTGTGTGTTTGTTGTTGGCAATGTATCACTGTTCTGAATATATATTTTTTGAATGGTGTCGCACTCTTCTGTATAACTTTTTGTTACTCGTTGCCTCCAGTCGTGTTACCATTCATCCTCGCTGAAACATTAACTTACCTAGCGTATTCGGAAAAGAAAAACTTGGGTACCTCCTGTTTGGTAAAACCTAATCAACCGCAAGTTTCATCATGCTGTTGTTTTCCGTGACTGCAAAGTTGTAGTTTGTATAGTCAGATATGATTGGCTGTGTGCAACTTTTTAACTGTAACCCTTACCTTTTCAACAGTTACTTTACATGCATGCCTTTGTTTCTGCTCTGAAAGTTTGGTGAAAAGATGAGTGTCAAAAGGGGATAGTGATGATGAAACTATTGGGGTTTCAGTAATCCTAAACTATAGCCCCTACATACTATTTGTTTTGTTATTCAACTCTGGAGCATATCTATGGAATTGGTTGTTGCTTGCATCACTTCCAACTTCAAGACTGCAAACCCCACTTAAACATGCGAGTAACCAGATCCAGGTAATAAAAAAAGAACACTGGCGATCTAATTTAACAGCAAGCACGAGGTGAAACTAGCAAGGAATTCAGCAAAAGATTACAGTGGTGTGGTCGCCCGATGGCTCAAATCGATCAGGCCATCCTAAGGCTGAGACACTGGAGCAGCCACTGCGGCTGCTTCGCCATCACCCCTTCCCGTAGATCACACGCCGTCGCTCCCTGGCGGTGCTCCACCGCGCGGAGCGCGCCAGTGGAGTCGGTCGATGAAGAGGGAGTACTCTCCCGCCGCATCCTCTGTTTCCGGTCACCGCCGCTGCCGACGGCCAGCGTCAGCTCTAGCTCGTCTTCACTTTCCCTGGACGGCGGCGTCACTTGGCGACTCGTGCAGGTGCCGCCGCCAATGATGTGCTCGTCGACGGGGAGCTCCGACCGCCGGGATTGGTGCCTGCGCCTCTGCCCATGCTGGCAGGGTAGCAGCACTGTCGGCGGGCGCCTAGCCAGGTCGCTCATCAGCTGCTTCTGAACGCGGTACAGCCGGTGCAGATCATGCACCTGTCGAGTCGTTCATGACAAGAATTTCGTCAGATCAAGAACGAATCCAAGAATGTGCATTAAGATTGAAGATGTTTTGGTCCACGTACCTGCTGCCTGAAGGTCTCTTCGTGCTTGAGCATGGCCGTCTTCATGAGCTCCATGTCGCGCTGCTGCTGCTGCACTAGCTTCTCCATGTGCTTGGGATGGTCTTGGTAGGGATGTGGGTAATTTATAAACATTGCAACGAGAGAGTGCACTGCAACGGTATATACCGGCTAGCTTTTGAGCAATTCTCTGCGCAAGCAATGTCGTGCACATCAGTTAACGGTATATACCGGCTAGCTTTTGAGCAATTCTCTGCTGCTGCACTAGCAATTCATTTATTAACGAATGACAGTACTGCCACGTACATGCCCAACGATGCCTGGATCGAGCTCTTCACTGCCTGGGTGATTTTAGTTTGCACATCTGTTTCGGGTTCGTGAATTGTTCCATACTTCCTTCCGTCCGTTGAGACATGAAAAAGAAGTCAGAATTTTGCAAGTAACAAAAAACACAGTGAATTTTGCAAAAAAAAAAAAACGCAGTGAATTTTGCATACCTGTTTCAGAGGTCGTTCAATTGTTTGTTTCTCGGTTCTATTCACCGGGATGGTCTATCATTTGCTCGGATATATAGCAACGTTAAGTGCTGATATTTAAATTGGTTAATCGAAACTACAGTACGAATGATCACATGCTTCTTTGACTACTTTTACCATGGCTTGGCCTGGCCCCTACCAACAGCACGTCTGAGTTTTCAGCTTCCAATGACTAGATCAGTGGTGCATGATTTTCGCGCGCATACTTGAACAAAATACATGCACACGAAGGGGTCACAACTCAGATATCGTGTGGAGAATTGCGTCCATTTTAAAACACCCATTGTCAGTTGCCACTGAAAACAAGCAACACACACATGTGTAAAAGTACATCGGGGTGCGTAGGTGTGGTTTGATATTCATTGGGCGACACATACACGCACCCACGCCACACGCAAGCTACGATGCATGCACTGATGGAGTGGTGTGTGGCCGGACACACCACTCCCCTTTGGGGCTACAGAAAAACTGCAAATTTGTTTGGAAAACCAGGCAACGAGATTAACGGTGGACTGCAGCAATCATTGCTTTGAGAGCAAACAACCATCTGTATGTGCGCCCCTTGGTCGTCGCATATTTTTAGGATCATTTGCTCCATCAAACAACACTAGTGTTCACAACTGGTACTCGGTAGCATTTTGGTAGCTACAAATAGTCAACTCTTCAAGTGTGACCCTGTTCACAAACAACACTACCCCGCATGAAGATTCTGTACTTAGAGGGCTAAACTCCCATTTCCACGCCACCGGAAGATTATTGTGAGAATTTTGATTTTCAATGTGACTACGACCTATCCTAACACGAACAATCAGAAAAGTTCATTGTCCAACCCCTTTCAAAGTCGTACAAGTTAAGGTACACGATCCGGGGCCCACGGATCAGGGTTTAAGCACGAAACGGCGTGTCGGAGTATTGGAATCCCACCAAAACATGCATGTGTTGGAACATGGAAAGATCCAATATCCAGCTCTCAAGTGCGACCCAGCTCACAAACATCACTAACCCACACAAAGATTCTGCACTTAGAGGGCTAAACTCCCGGTCACTTCGACGCCACCGGAGAGAATCTTGTGAGAACTTGGGCTCGGGTTTGGTTTTCCGTGCGCCAATGACCCACCATAACCCAAAAAGGTAAAAAATTCATTATCCAACCTCGTTAAAAGCCGGTCAAGTGGGTAGACGATTCGCGGCTGGATTAGGTTTGGCCCAAAACGGTGCGTCAGAGCATCAGAATCCCACAAAAATTTGCATGTGGTCCTCACATATGTATATAAGTGTGTTGGAACACGGAAAGAGTCAATAGTCACTCTCAAGTGTGACCCCCTTCACAAACAACACTACCCCGCACGATGATTCTGCACTTATAGAGCTTAGCTCTCACTTCGACGCCACGAGAGGGAATCTTGTTTCTTGTTGCTTTTAAACCACCTAAAAATAATCTTGAAGTGTTTACAGTAAAAGCTTGTTGAACTCCATTAATCAATACCTTATGCGTCTCGTTGGGTTTGACACGCTTTCTTATCGAAAGGATTACGATAGATCCCCTATATTTGTGGGTCATCAGAAGTGTCCATCTATAACGGACACCGGGACCAAACATGGTACAAGTCGACTTTAATTGTAGTGTTAGTCGCGTGAGGGAACAAAACAGAACAAATGTCGTCGTGCTCCCACGTGAGGACATGCTAGCCGCCGCTAGGGGAGTATGCAACATCTTTTTCTTTCGGTGTAAGGGTTGATTACCTTTTTTGTATGGGATGTTTTGAAGGGCTACGAGAGAATAAATTTCGGGCATCGATGTGTAAATGCTTTGAACTTTTGATCTCTCATTAAATCCTAGCCAAGTATATTTGACATTCAAAATAGTTTACATGATGTGGATTAACGTGGTATCTCCAAACGGCCCCTTATCCTGCCTTTAGTGTATGATAGATAGATGTAATTTGAGGGAAACTGTGTTGGTAGATATGCAGTGCAACTGAGGCTACACTGCAAGCCGGTTCCTTGAGGAAAACTGGCAGCATCAAGCTGCACATCTATGCCGAGGACCGGAGGTCGACGAAGAGCCTCCAAGTCCTATGACACCACTAAAGTGCTCTTAAAAAGAGGCTGGAAATATACACCCGATTGTCTGGACAGAAGTTATGTATCATTTTTCTTGGCCGACTCTAGGAATTACTGTACTTTTCCCAAATAGACGCAGACTTTGGGTCTTAGTGAAAACTACTGACCGGCACATAAAAAGAGACGATCACAGGTGACTTCTCCGGCTTGTACAAATAGGTCCCTCCCCCCACCCCCTCTCATTCTCATCATGCCTTTGAAATCCGGTCGGTGTTGTGCCTTACCGTTGATGGGCCATCGCCCGTCAGTGATGACACGAGTCATCTCTTACCTACGCGTTTTGACGTGTCCAAACCAGTCGAAGATGTGGTTTATGGACGGTCAACGACATTCTATTTCGAACCAACGTTGTTTACCATGTACACACTCCCAATTATTCTTATAGTTAAGGAATTTATTTTTGAATTAAGATCCCACACTCCCAATTATTAATATTACAATAAGCACAGAAAACACATGGCCCTCGTCTTGGTTACCAAATGTGGAAATTAAGTGAAAATAATTAAAAAGTCTCCCAGATCAAAGAGCAAACCAATACAATTCGATAGAAAACTTCTAGCAAGAGGAAACACAACATACATTAATTATTACATGTCCTTAATCAGCAATAAGGGTATCTAGCTTTTCCTTAAGTCACTCCAGCACCTCGGACACAACTAGGCACATCGACGTAATCACGTTAAGTCATTAACATCTTCTCGCGATTCATGCCTTGCTTCACCAGGCTATGCTGGTACTCGTGTTCGGATAGCAAGATTTCTTTATCTAAGGCCAGCCTCCATATTGCTATCAACGCACAAGAAAGCTACAATGGGTGCATCCTATCAATCTATCCCACGAATGTGCACCTCGGGGATTCATAGTGGCACTGCATGAACTTGTGGGTCGGTGTCCATCAAGGCTGGGTATAAAACCCGATACCCGAATCCCGAACCCAAAAAATCCGAACCCGTACTCGTATATCCTGAACCCGAAAAACCCGAACACATTTTCGGGTGGCAAGTCCAGAAACCTGAAATTTATTCAGGGAATTCGGGTTTGTTCTTCTGGTACCTGAACTGACCGAAAAACCCGAAATAAAAAAGAAAGCCTAGTGTTCTAAGGGCTTGTTTGATAACTGCAATCCCGGGGGATCCCGCCTTTTTCCGGGGAGAATTTTCCCCTAGTCCGGAGGTCGGGAATAGAATCCCGAGGTTTTACACGGTTCTTCAGATTCCCGACCGGGATTATTTTATCGGGAATATTTAACCCGGACAGCCAAACAAGCCATAAGGAGTCAGACAATGGCCCAATAGAACGAATTTCACTTCTCGCCCAAGTTTGGGTAGTTGTAACTTGTATTTCACGTACACAAACGACACCGTGGCCTATCGATCCCCAATCCCCATCTGAAAATATCTGAATCTTTCTCCTCTCTCTCGTATTTCACGAAGAGCCGCACCCGCATCTCGGTCCCAGGCACGCGCGGCTCGGCATCTGCACACGTCCTTGCGCCGTCGCCTGCTGGTGGCCGCCGACGCAGCCACGCACGACCTGCTCCTCGTCTTCCCCCCGCAGCTCGCAGGGATGAGCCGCCGCCACGCTCTACGCCTCATTTCGTGGTACGGCGGAGCCAGGGATGAGCGAATTGGTGAAACAGAACTTTTGCTAAGGTTGCAGTTCAGTCCCGAGGCCACACCGAAAACTATCAATAGCTCCATTGCCGCTCTTGCTTCAGCAGCAACAGGTTTAATGATGAGCACAACGTCGTCAGCAAATAAAGAGAGCCTGTGCTTCACACCCCACCTCTCCAAGGACTCGAAGAGGCCAGCTTCCTCAACAAGTATGAATATAGCATTTAGGACATCCACCATCATAACGAATTTCATAGGAGAGGCAGAATCTCCCTGTCTGAAACCTCTTGCATGCTAAAACTGAGGCCCTACCGTGCCATTGATAAGCACTTGTGTGCTTGCCGAGGCCAACAACAGCTCGAACCGAGCCAGCCACCTTTTACCAAACCCTCGATGTCGCAGCACTTCCAGGACAAACGGCCAAGCAACAGAATCAAACGCCTTGGCGACATCAAGCTTGAGGAGCAGGGCTAGGACTTTCTTCCGATGGAAAACTCTGACAGATTGCTGAACCATGAAAATTTTGTCCTGGATCGACCGTCCTTTAACGAAGGCGCTTTGGTTCCGATCGACCAGAGCTGGCAGAGAGGATGCCAATCTTGTCGCCATTGTTTTCGAGACAATCTTGGCGAAGCTGTTGATCAAACTTATCGGCCGGAAATCACCCACGTCCACAACCCCAATCTTCTTCGGCAACAGCATAATATAAGCTCCATTGAGCCTCGCAAAACCCCTGCCATCTCCACCATCGAAAGCATGCACATCTCTCATGACTACGTCCTTCACCATCGGCCAGCAGACCTGAAAGAACCTTGCTGAGAAACCGTCCGGCCCTGGGGCCTTGTCTGGAGGTAACAGCCTGATGACCTCCCAAATTTCTTGCTCAGTGAAAGGCAGCTCAAGATGCTCCAAGTTCAACGCCGGTAAGTGCAGTGCGTCGAGGTTGAGAGAGTGGTCTCTATTCACTGGTGTACCAAGCAATTCCACGAAGTGGTCTGTCGCCAGCCTGCCCATCTCCACAGCATCCATCGCAACCTCGTCCCTTTCTTCAGGCGGAAAATATGGTTTCTCCGCTTCCGCACGCTCGCCTGAAGATGGAAGAACGCCGTGTTGGCGTCCCCCTCTTGCAACCAAGTGATCCGCGATCTCTATCGTGCTAGTGTTCGCTCCAAAGAAGCCAACCCAAGAATCTTCTTCTTCAATTGAGCATTGAGCCAGAATTCATCATCATTCAGAGGCCGCATGTCCAGTTGGAAAATTACCTCTTTGGCGAGCATGAGTTGCTCCTTAATGTTTCCAATCCGCCGCTGGCTCCATCTGGCGAGCGATTTCGCCGTCTCCCTCAGGCGCCGCTCCAGATCGATGAACGGATCCGCCACCTGTTCCTGCGTGAACCATGCCAAGGAAACCATCTGCTGGAAGCCCTCGAATTTGGGCCAGAAGCTCTGGAAGTGGTAACGTGATTTGCGGTGGAAAGAGGCGTTTGTGGAGAGCATGATCGGGCAGTGAACTGAGAGATTAGAGGACAGCGCTTGGAGAAGACAGTCAGGGTAGGTCAACTCCCAATCCACAGAACTGAACCATCGATCGAGCTTGACGAGAGTGGGTGTGCGGCGCTCGTTGATCCACGTATATCTCGGCCCACCAAATCTTGTTCTTTAAGCTCCAGTTCGTTGAGCAGTCTCCTAAACTGGGGAGGTGCTTTAGGTCGCCTTACGGCGACCGTCCGACCCGTCGTCGCCTACTAGGAGTAGTAATTGGGCCGGCCCATTTTCGCGTGGAGCGCTTCGTCGACTGTTTCTACCTTTCGCTCGCTGGTCCATGGCTCTTCTGCTCCTCTTCTTCCCTCTGGCAAACGGCTCGGCCCCGCCTCCTGAAACCGCCGGCGCAGCCAGGACGATCGCCCTCGCCTCCCCTCCGCATGCCGCGCCGCCGGGTGACGCTGCAGGGCCACGGCCCCTATGTCCGCCTCCTACCGGTGTAGCTCGCGCCACCTAGCGCTGCCGAAAGTCCGTCCAGGCGCCGGCCCTTCAAGCTCTCGTCGCGCATGACCACGTGCGCCGGCCAGCTCCGTCCAACGCCGCCGACGGGCTCCTCCCAGCACGCCATGGAAGTTTGCAGAATTTCGAGGACCTAATTGCTTTTTCTGAGGACCTCATAGCTTTTTCTAAATTCTTTTCAGGGTCCTCTGTGTAAGACTTTGGGTCTGTTTGTAATTTCATATCCTGGACTTGGTGGACCTATAAGTAAACTGTGATATAATATTTTTAATTGAAAATTTTCTCTAGATTACAACGAAAATTATTTTGAACGAAAATTATTTCGGAACGATTTTAAAATTGAACATAAAAAGCTAGTAAACGGAAACTATTTTTTGAACGATTTTAAAAAATGAACATAAATGCAGGTGAACGGAAACTATTTTTAAACGATTTTGAAAGTGAACAGAAAAAGAGGTGGAACGGAAACTATTTTTGAACGATTTTAAAAGTGAACGAAAATTGTTTTGAACGGAAATATTTTGAACGATTTTAAAAGTGAACACAAAAATTATTTTAAAACGAAATTTATTTTGGAACAATTTTAAAATTGAACAGAGAAGGCTAGTAAAACAGAAACTATTTTTTAACGATTTTAAAAAATGAATAGAAATGAGGGTGAACAGAAACTATTTTTGAACGATTTTAAAAATGAACAGAAAAAGGTGGAACGGAACCTATTTTTGAACGAATTTAAAAGTGAACGAAAATTATTTTGAACGAAAATTATTTTGAACGATTTTAAAAGTGAACAAAAATTATTTTGAACGAAAATTATTTTGGAACGATTTTAAAATTGAACAGAAAAGGCTAGTAACGGAAACTATTTTTGAACGATTTTAAAAAATGAACAGAAATGGGGGTGAACGAAAACTATTTTTGAACGATTTTAAAAGTGAACAGAAAAAGCGGTGGAACAGAAACTATTTTTAAACGATTTTAAAAGTGAATGAAAACATTTCTTCTTGCATCAAACTCAGAAAAGAAAAGATTTATTTTTGAACGATTTTTGTAGTAAAAAACGAGAAAAGAAAAGAAATAGGAAAAGAAAAATTTAAAAACAAAAATAAAAATAAAAAAGTAAATGAAAAAAGAAAAGAAAACGAAAAAGAAAACGAAAAAGAAAAAGAAAATGAAATCCTTCAAAAATAAAAATAAAAAAGAAAATAAAACGAAAACAAAAAAAGAAAATAATAAAATTGGAAAAGAAAAAGAAAAAAGAAAACAGGAAAAAGAAAAAAGAAAAAAGAAAAACGAAAATAGGAAAAGAAAAAGAAACAGAGAAGAAGAAAAAACGCCCATGCGGGCCGGCCCATCAGCGGCGCAATCCCACGTCCCTTGCGTCGCCGTAAGGCGATGCATAGGATTTGCGCTAAACTGGCCCATCAACCTTCTATTCAGCCGATCATTATTCTTATCTGCCGCCTCGAGTATGAGATTGAAATCTCCTGCTACGGGCCACGGTCCAGGGAAAGAAGCCCGAATGCACGCAGCTCATATAGAAAGCCCTCCTTGAGATGGTCAACAGTAGGCCCATAGACAATGGATAGGGCCCACGAAGCTCCTCCATCGAAACTCAACTGGATGGTGACCGCGTATGTGTCCACCTGGGAACGAACCACCGATACGCGATCAGATCACCAAGCCACAACTATCCCACCTGTCGTGTTGTTTGCAGGTAGAAATACGAACTCATCGAACTGCGGGCCCAGGATCCTAGCAATCACAAAACGATCCACCGTGAGTGAATAATAATCATAGCCCTGGAAACTGATAAGGCCATGGAAAATGCATCCGGAGCCTGACTTAGGCAAATGAGTAGTCGATTTGGACTAGCTCGACGAGCCCAACCCAACCGTGGACTCGAATCATTAAGAAGAGGCTTGTTTTCAAAGATTACTTGAAGGTGACTAGAGAAGGTGTACGGCGGAGCGA
Organism: Poa pratensis; assembly: GCA_947311845.1. NCBI lineage: Eukaryota > Viridiplantae > Streptophyta > Magnoliopsida > Poales > Poaceae > Poa > Poa pratensis. The sequence continues at coordinate 130,006,141 of CAMZMU010000041.1, read as the reverse complement.
GGGAATCAATTTCATGGTACTATCTTTGAACTGGATAAAAGAATACTCCATGGTCGAATGTCTTGGAGAGATGCCCCTGACTGTCGTCTCTGATTTGAAATTCGAGAATGATAGATAAAATGGTCTTCAACGGTGATGACAAGAACCTCGATGAGAATATCCAATAAATTACGGGGTATTACAGTGACCATCCTATAGCTTTTCTTAGCAAGGCATTGCGACCGCGCAATCAAACCCTATCAGTCTATGAGAAGGAATGTCTTGTTATTCTGCTAGAAACCGGATTTTGCCACTTACAGCCATCGTGGAGGGTATTTTCCAGGGCACGGTGAAGTATTTCCGAGATAGACGTCAGAGAGCCCATCTACATATCATAAACAATCCAAACACACGTTACTGCGAAAATATTATGAAGTACATGGATGACAGGATGGAAAAAGCTCAGAATCACACAGTCATCGCCATCGGGAATCAAGAAAGGAGGTTCGAGGTGAGCTTGTCTACCGACAAGTTCGGTTGTGGAAATGTGCTGAGGACGCATGACGTGAAAATTGGTAATGAAGTCTGGCCAACTCGTGTGAGCGCACATGCAACAAACCAAAGTTGCTTCACTTGCCTTTCTCCCATGTACTTGTTGCTTGCGACCAGTTAGGGATGGAAGCAATCTCGTTCGTGTCTCCATATTTTCTGAAAGAGTCCGTCCTTAATACCTGGACATGGGAGATGCTGGGATTTCGAGCAATGAGTAATTTCAACACTGTTAACTCTGGTGAAAGGCAGTACATCCAGGCCCAAGGCTATTGTGGACATGTAGAGGTAGACGTCAGCGTAAGCTGATCCGGAATGATATGGATGAATCTGAACCCAGAGGCCTACTAGGCAATGTTTTCGGGAAAAAATCCTATATGACCCAACCTTGTACGACACAGTTGTGTACCACACATGGAACACCGTACAATTTCAGCCCCACGTCCCAGTGCATGTTCGGTCGTGGGATTTTGATTACGAAAACTATTAGTTTTGCCACGTGGTTGGTGTTAGATGTGGTCCACGCACTGGGTCGTACAAGGTTGGATCGTATAGGATTTTTTTCCAATGTTTTCTATGCAGACATGCAGTCATTTTGGCCATAGGGACACTAATTGTCCACAATTCAGGACGGGCAGAGCCACTGCATGTAGACGAGGCAACCGGAGACGAAGAGAGAGGAAGAAACTAGGCCACGTTTTAATTTTCATTATGATGCCAACTCATTAGTGGAGCTGTGTTTGTAGTTTGTACACATGGCCGTTCTCAAAGGTCCAGCATCCTATGCACCATGATGTAGTTTCCGTCACTTGGAGTACACAGCATAATGAAACGGAGAGGGTACAAGGCATAGTATAAAATTCAAAGAAAATTATCTTATTCAATTTTCCCAATAATAAGATATGAGGAGGATTATACCGCATAAATGCGTGGGTAGGTTGGACAAGTTTTGAGTAAAACACACATACACACACTACGGCCTAAATGAGAGCAAATCCATGAAGTTTCAATTTTGAGCCACCTGGCCATGCGGCAACACACACTTGTAAAACACGTACTGCGAAGTGCTAACACGCGGGCTTCGTCCTTTCATTCTTCTTCTCCTATATCTTCCTTTATTTAGCTTCCGCTGCAGTGTGGACGACGATTTCTACAATTTCTTCCTTTGCTTTCAATATATCCCTGGCCGCGTTGCCATTGGACTTTTTCAGATTCTCCACGAGACGGTTGAGGCGCGCGTCAGGATGCTCCGTGCGCATCAGGTACCCGGCAACCTCCGCCGGAGACATGTAGTGGACATCCTTCAGCAGCTGTTCTATCTCGGGGAGCAGAGGGTGCTCGTTGATGGTGATGTCCTGCAGGTAGTTGGTGGCCAGCACCATGAAGGCCTCGAAGCCACAGTAAGACATCTCGATATGCTTGTCCATCCTGCCTGGCCGGATCAGCGCTGGGTCCAGCTTGTCCTTGTTGTTGGTGGTGAAGATGATGATACGCTCGCCGCCGCACGCCGACCACAGCCCGTCAATGAAGTTGAGCATCCCAGAAAGGGTCAGATTGGTGCCGTCGGCGTCCTTCTCGCGCTCTTTCTTCATGTTATCGCTCTCACCGCCGGACTTCTTCTCCCTGCGCTTGCCGGTAAAGTCGACGGAGCGGTCAATGTCCTCGATAACGATGATGGACTTACCCTTCGTCTGAATGAAGAGCTTCCGGAGTTCTGTGTTGTCATCGACCGCCGTGAGCTCGAGGTCGTAGATATCGTAGTTAAGGTGGTTGGATATGGCGGCGATCATGGTGGACTTTCCGGTGCCGGGGGGGCCAAAGAGCAGGTACCCACGCTTCCATGGCTTGCCGACCTTGTCGTAGTATGCCTTTCCATTCAGGAAGGCATTGAGGTCATCGATGAGGTCCTTCTTCTTCATGGGGTCCATGGCAAGCTTATCGAACGTCGCCGGGTGCTGGAACGCCACGTGGGTCCAGCAATTCTCTCGATTTGGATGTGGGTTGTTGGTGAAGAGGCGGCGCTGGTGGTTGTTGGCGATGACGGCGCGGCCCTCTTTAAGGACGTGGCGCATATAGGAATCTTTGACTTTGTCGCGGAAGCGGCTATGGAATTTAACTCGGTAGAAGCGGCGCAAGTCGTCACCGGGCTTTTGGACGAGGACGAAGGAACTTGGGGGCTCCGTGTAGGCGTACCACCAGAGTGTGATGCCTTCGAAGCTGTCAATGATCTCCTGTTCGTCGTCAACAGGGAAATGGGGTTTGTGTTCGTCCCTGCCGAGCTCGGCCTTGAGCTTGCGCGCCCGATCGGTAAGGCCGGAGATGTAGCCCTCGATCGCAACGAACAACTCGTTGCGTTCGAAACGGTTGGCCGTGTACTCAGCGATGGTGATTTGTACGGTTGAGCTATAGAAAGCGGTGATCTTGTTGAAAAACAGTTTGATCCTGTGCTGGTTCATTGCCATGGTGATGAGGCCAGCTATGAACGCCAGAGCTGATCCAACCCCGGCCCACACGTCCTTCGACACCATGGGTTGGGTAGCTTGGCTTGCTAGCTAGCTAGGTTTAGGAAGCAACAGCTCTAAATTGATTAGACCAAAACAAAGCTAGCTAGCTGGAAACTGGCGCTGCTGTTGCATCGGCTGATATGTCAACACATATATATATAGAGCCGTGGCTTAGCGCTGCCCTAGCAAGCTCTTGCAGACTGGAGCCCCTCTGAACAATGGCAACCGGGGACAGGGGAAAAAGACAATATACCGACATATCACAGCGCAAGACACTCAAGGTATTTCTCTCATGTCAGAGTATCTCCACCGACACGCCCAATAGAGAGTCTGCCAAGTGTGTTGGACACATGCTATTAGAAGCGCCGATACACGTTGCCGGCCTATTGGGAGCGCCTCGCCTCATCGGCGGCTCCCAATAGGTTTTTCTCGAAAATCATATGAATCTTGAATATTAACGAACCGGCCAGTGGCGGACGCAGGAAAAAATGGGAGGGTGGGCACACAAAAAAATCGCACGGCGACAAAAAATTGACAATTCAATAATGTAAATACCCAATCTATTCACAACATTGCAGTTCAAATATGTTTCAAATTTACCAAAACAAATATTCTATAACATGAACATATTCTTACATGATGAAATAATTGAAAAGTGCTTTTGGCACATGAGAACTAGTGATCCCGTTTAAAAAAAAATGTAGGCCTTTAAAAATTCTGAAAGGAACATACACGTACATATACATGTCTAGTATCTATGAGAAAATTTGCATCGAACCATATTTTCATACGTGGTCTACACAGAAAAGACAAATGTCGAAAGAAACACTGAGTTTTTTTTTTTTTTTGCCTTTTTAGATCCATTATTTTGTGATTTTTTTGTGTAGCCTACAATAGAACCCATTATCTAGCCAAACCTGCAGATGTGTATAACATATGTATGTATCCATATCACTTTTTTTCAGATTTTTTTGAAACTTAGAAACAATGTTCGTTTAAAATAGCCAAAACACCTCCCTCGATTAAATGTAGCAGAAATAGTCGGTTGCCATGTAAGCAACATAGTCTATTGGTTGTAGTTTATAAACAAAAATCGTCAACTCTAGACACTTTCCAGTACCAAAACGATAGGAAAAGGGTTAAACTGGGCTGCAAACTGAGACTCGTATTAGCGGTAGTCAAAACAATTCCCAAAATTCTGGGTGGGCCACGGCCCACCCTGCCCACCCTCTAGGTCCGCCCATGGAACCGGCGATATTTCATCAAATTAAAAGGACATTTAACAAACTTAAACAAAATTTAAACTACGGCGAGAGAGGAAGGCCTATCCCGACGGCGGCATCATCAGTAAACTTGCATGCGTCAATGATCTGTCGCCGGAAGTGTCATCTGCTATTAGAGGCGGTGGCTGAGCCTTTTGGTTTCACCGTTGTCGGCTTCGTCCTTCAAGGAGCGGTGTACTGCCTGCCTTCAACGAGCAGTGTACTGTCTGCCTGCTATAGCTGTGGTTGCTTCGCTTGCGCCGTACGCATGTGAACGCAAGGCGGCACGGGAACTCCTCACGGCCTTGCATGGGTTGGGTCACACACCGGCAGTACGTACGTACGTACGGCGGTGCATGTCGCGGTTGTCGCCCGTGCATGCATATATGGCGCCAATCCAAACAGCGGCAGCTAAGAACAAGTACAATAAGATCGAGTCAGCAGACTGTAAGGATTTAAATATTATATGTATGCTTACATGCAGAAGAGAGAGTAGGAGAGAGTGGAAGCGGGCTCTCATGCAAGAGCCACCTGCAGCACGTGATCCTAAACACTTTGTGAGAGTGGAAGGTGGGCCAACTATAAATAAAATAGTCCATATTTATAACCAACTATTATACTTGTTGGCTATTAGGTTGGCTATAGATGACATGGCATCATCTTATAGCCAACTGCCGGCTATACTATTGTACTTGCTCTAGTGGCTCCAAGCAAGGCGTGGGCACGCCCATGCATTGCGTTGCGGCCGTCGTACGTCGCGCGTTTTCCTGCGGCTCTAGCTTGCTTCGGGCCTCGGTTTCCCACGAATTCACAGGTCGGCGGCGGTGGTACACTGGAGCGCAATTATGAGCATGTGTTACACATCGATGTATCAAGGAAGACATGGTTCTTCTTGGTGCTAGGATTATCTCTCACAATGATACCATGGCAAATTGGGATCAGCAGCTGCCATAGAAAGAGACGGAGACAAAAGTTGCTCTACATATCAAAAGCAACTCGATACTTTTTCTTGTTTGCTGGGCATAGTGCTGCCATAGAAAGAGACGGAGACCTTTGTGTCCACCATGTGAAGATAAACAGCCTATCCAGTCATCCAGATCGAAGTAAACAAAATTTAGTTAGCCGCCTTAATTTTGTCACGATGTAGTAGTACTGGATTGTGATGAACCATATTCACTATCTACTTCGGCTTTACATGTCATCTTCTTATCGCTTCGAGCTCCTTTAGCTGTGATCGATGCACCGGTGAAAGTAGCTAATAAATAAATGATGTAAAAACACATAGGAACTGATTCGCCGGCTGCTGGTGGTGGGTAAGACGTCGAGGTCTCAGCCCACGCATTCGCCGGTGTAGCCGTGTAAAGGTGTTCCTTTGTCCGTTGGTCGTCAGCCACCGCTGCTTATTTAGTCCATGTAGCTGTGCTGGCTGCTGTCGCATCCTTAAATTGGACACAAGCCACCATCATGTGCAAGTGGCAGCATTAAGCAGTTCCTTTGTCCGTTGGTCGTCAGCCACCGCTGCTTATTTAGTCCATGTAGCTGTGCTGACTGCTGTCGCATCCTTAATTTGGACACAAGCCACCATCATGTGCAAGTGCCAGCATTAAGCAGTTCCTTTGTCCGTTGGTCGTCAGCCACCGCTGCTTATTTAGTCCATGTAGCTGTGCGGGCTGCTCTCGCATCCTTAATTTGGACACAAGCCACCATCATGTGCAAGTGCCAGCATTAAGCAGTTTAGCACTGCTTTATCCATAATCTTTTTTATTTTCTGGTGCTATCAAGATATTTGAGGTGTTTAACCCACAATATTTTTGTTCTGGGGACAGGGAGCAGTATACAACCATCCAACCGTTGATTTCTTGGGGGTAGTTTAGATATTTTCCGTTCTAAAAATGATAAGACCTGCTGCTTCTGGCTGTTGCCTTGGCCGCCGGCGCCGCCTCAGCGGCCGACCTCGCCGCTGCGTCTCTCTCTACCGGCGTGCTTCTGTCGTCGCTCGCGGCCCTAGCTGGTCTCATGCCCGTCGATGCCACGTATCCGTACCCCCTGCCGAGGCGCACATTACCCTCGCACCGTTGCACCCAAGATCGATGAACAAATGGATCTAAGCGGATCGTGAAGGCATGAAGCTACGAAGCTAGATATCGTTCCTGAATTCCCGATCCATCTATAGACATGGAAGTTCAGAAAAAACTGAAACATGGAGAAACTCCATTGCCGAGCTTACATCAATCTAAGGAAATCTGCCACAAATTTCAGCAACATATACAGTTTGTATGATCCTCGAGAAAAATATCTCGTACAGTTTCTGCCATTCACAAATCTGCCCACGAACCATGCAAGTAATTGCTGCATAAAACAAGATGCTGGGCATCGACATAAGTATGTACGATCATACAATGTACATCTGACGCTGTATTGGATCTTGGGGCGTTGGATTCCAGGCGGCCCAGTCACGGCCGAGGATTCGGGGGACGGCCAAATCGTCCAGCGGCACGGAGGTGTAAAGAGTTCCAAGGAGCTGCGGCCGGACATACGACGGCGACTACCGGAATTACTGAATGATTACTGCTCGAAGATGAGCGAGCAGTGCTGGTCATACTGCTGGCCTAATAGCTGGCCCAATTCTAACAGTATAGATCCATACGCACCGTTAGATCTACAGGATGGACGGCCGGTATTCATCGCAGGGTACCATAAAAGAGCTCACCACATGATAATCAACTCCAGTCACTGGATCCCTGCGCTATAGTTGCCGTACAGCAACTACGAACTGCACGGTGTAATTCATCACCCTGCAGCCCGCAGTTTTGGGCAAGCACGTACCTGATTCCAACTAACTTAACTCCGCAGTAGCTGGAGCATCGTCTAACTATACACGTACGAACACCACATGCATATGATGGGGAACCTTTTGAGTTACAATTAATAACTAAGACAAAACACATTGGCGTTTGGAGGTACAGTGGCTCTGTCGGCCCTACAACATGTGGAGCATCTCAGGTTCACACAAACTATACAAAAGTCTTAATTAGGGTGTACAGACAACCCGATCAACCCGCAACTCCGAACAGAACCGACCCTGACTAGACCTTTTCCCAAGCAACTCGAGATTTATTTTTGGAGGTGGCGGTACGTTTAGAGGCTGCGGCCAGGGAGTTATTCTCCCGGCATGGATGGCAACATAGTCTCCGGATTGACCTACCATCATCTTAGGCGGCTTTACAATTTCTCATTATGATATGTAATTCGCCTTTTTTAATTTCAGAATTGGATACTCGTGAACTTGTGACTGTGTGCATCACTAGTAGAAACAGAGGCATTGGTGCGCCCATTTAGTACCGGTTGCAACAAAAATCGGTACTAAAGGGGGCATTAGCACCGGTTGTGCTTGGGCGCCAGCAAGGGCCCCGCGGCGAGGACCTTTAGTACCGGTTGGTATATAACAACCGGTACTAAAGGACACCTTTTAGTACCGGTTGTTAATACCAACCGGTACTAAAAGGGTGCAGCCCCGCAGGCCGCGGTCAGTGGCCCCACGGCAGGCCCTTTAGTACCGGTTGGTAAATAAAACCGGTACTAAAGGTCCTGCCTATATCTTCCACCCCGAGCCAGCTCCATTTTGGAGCAACTCGACCCCAACCCATTTTTCCTCTCTCCCAAGCTCTCCCAAGCTCTAGTCACCCATTTTTTCTCCAACATTTGTCAAGATTGGTGGCACCCTATACAAGGGTTAGCAACTTCTTCATCTTCTCTTCCGGCTTTTCAAGTTTAGCTCATTTTCGTGCAAGTTTAGCAAGTTTGATTTTGGTTGTGCTTGCAAGGTGTTTGATGAAATGACTAAGTTAGGGATTTCATTTGTTTTATATGCATTTTGAGCTCAAATTAAAGTATAATTTATGGTTTTATATAGTGTCCCCTTCCTCACCGCCGTCGATCGCCCGCGCCGCTCCGTCACCGACACCACCTCGGTGAGCCTCTTTTTTTATCTTTTATTTTAAAAATTGTTAGTTATATGATTTAAATGCATAATTATTTCTTGTATAATTTTCTTATGTTTTTTTATATATGTATAGTGTCATGGTTTTGATATCCGTCCCCTTCGGCCCTCGTCCGGTCTATGATTCGGATGTGGTATATCTTTTTAACTATTTATTTTGTTTCGTGTTTATAACAATCATGCCGACCAACTTGACGTAGATATATTTTTATTTAGGAGGTAGTTGAACCGGAAATTCCGGCCGACCCTATTGTCGAGTATTTTAAAAAAGAAAACGACGATTTGAGAGCAAAATTGAAGATAAGTGAAGATCTTCGTCTCCAATGCCTAGAAGAGAAGATGGAATTGGACTTGAAGATTGCCGACATCGTTGATGCTCACGGGGTCGAGCTTGCCGACGTCGTCACTGCTCACGAGAGGAAGATGGATGCAATGCGCGCCAAGCTTAAAAAGATTAGAAAATATGCCATTAGTCAAGAGGCTTGGTATCATTATGCTGTTGGTTCAATAGTTACCTTGGTTGCGATTCTGATCGCATTTGTTGTTGGATTTAAATTCTTTAGATAGTTGTATGTTAGTTTCGATTGATGTATGTTTCGTGAGAACTATGTATTACATTTGGGCACTACTCTACTTTGATTTTAATGTGATGAACTTGTATAAATTAATTTGGTCACGTATCTCTATTCATTATTTAGCTGGTGTAATGGTTTTTGATATATTTATGTAATGCAGATGAGCCGAGAATGGATGTACGGTGATCGACGCTGTCCCGAGTTCATTGATGGCATGCATCGTTTTCTCGATGTGGTTAAGTTAAACAAGCTGAAGAATGGTTTTATGATTTGTCCATGTGATGAATGTCGGAATAACAGGAATTACCCGAGCGTAAGAACCATACACTCCCACTTGTTGCGACAAGGCTTCATGCCCAATTATTTTTGTTGGACCAAGCACGGAGAAAGAGGGGTTATAATGGAAAACCCTGAAGAAGAGGATGATGACAACTATCCCGTGTTCTCTGATGAACACGGTGATACTACAATGGGGGAAGAGCATGAGGTCATTGTTGATCAGTCCGACGATGATGATCTTCGTCAGGTCATTCGTGATGAACAGATGAACTGCGTAACTGAAAACGAGTGGTCGAAGCTGGAGCGCATGTTAGAGGATCACAAAAAACCGTTGTACCCAAATTGTGAAGATGGCCAGAAAAAGCTAGGTACCACCCTGGAATTGCTGCAGTGGAAGGCAAAGAATGGAATATCTGACAAGGCATTTCAAGAGTTGCTACAAATATTTAAGAAGAATCTTCCGAGGAATAATGAAATGCCCCACAGCACATACGAAGCAAAGAAGATTGTCTGCCCTCTAGGATTAGAGGTGCAGAAGATACATGCATGCATCAATGACTGCATCCTCTACCGCGGTGAGAAGTACGAGAATTTGAATGCATGCCCGATATGCGGTGCATTGCGGTATAAGATCGCGCGAGATGACCCAGGTGATATTGAGGGCGAGCCGAGCCCCAGGAAGAGGGTTCCCGCGAAGGTGATGTGGTATGCTCCTATAATACCACGGTTGAAACGTTTGTTCCGAAACAAAGAGCATGCCAAGTTGTTGCGATGGCACAAAGAAGACCGTAAGGAAGACGAGATGCTCAGACACCCCGCTGATGGGTCTCAGTGGAGAAAAATCGACAGTGCGTTTGGGGATTTTGCAGCTGACGCAAGGAACTTAAGGTTTGGTCTAAGTACAGATGGCTTGAATCCGTTTGGGGAGCAGAGCAGCAGTCATAGCACCTGGCCCGTGACTCTATGTATCTATAACCTTCCCCCTTGGTTGTGCATGAAGCAAAAGTATATTATGATGCCAGTGCTTATCCAAGGACCGAAACAACCCGGCAACGACATTGATGTGTATCTGAGGCCATTAGTTGACGAACTTTTACAGTTGTGGTCTGACGAAGGTGTACGTGTGTGGGATGAGTACAAACAAGAGGAATTTCCCCTACGAGCGTTGCTGTTTGTAACCATCAATGATTGGCCTGCTCTTAGTAACATTTCAGGACAGTCGAACAAGGGATACAATGCATGCACGCACTGTTTAGATAAGACTGACAGTGCATATATAGGTAACAAGATTGTGTACATGGGGCATCGTCAGTTTCTTCCAACCGGCATCACGTAAGAAACGGAGGCAAGCACTTCAAAGGTTTGGCAGATATCCGGACGAAGCCTACACGCCGTGATGGTGATGTTGTATATGGCATGGTCAAGGATTTGGAAGTAATATTTGGAAAGGGTCCTGGCAGTCTAAATGTTCCGAAAGACGCAAACAAGCGCGTACCCTTGTGGAAAAAGAAATCTATATTTTGGGATTTACCCTATTGGGAAATCCTAGAGGTTCGCTCTGCAATCGACGTGATGCACGTGACGAAAAATCTTTGCGTGAACCTGCTAAACTTCTTAGGCGTGTATGGGAAGACGAAAGATACAGCGGATGCACGGCAGGACCAGCAAAGTACGCACCACGGAAGAGACAACCTGAATTCAGAGAAGTATCAAGGTACTTCCAGCTACGCTCTTACCAAAGAAGAGAAGGAGATCTTTTTTCAAGTCCTGAGCAGTATCAAGGTCCCGTCTGGCTACTCGTCGAATATAAAGGGAATAATAAACATGGCAGAGAAAAAGTTCCAAAACCTGAAGTCTCATGACTGCCACGTGATTATGACACAATTACTTCCTGTTGCATTGAGGGGGCTTCTACCGGAAAACGTTCGAGTACCCATTGTCAAGCTATGTGCATTCCTGAATGCAATTTCTCAGAAGGTAATCGATCCAGCAACTCTACCAAGTTTACAGACGGGTGTGGTCCAATGTCTTGTCAGCTTTGAGTTGGTGTTTCCACCGGCCTTCTTCAATATTATGACGCACCTCATAGTTCACCTAGTCGAAGAGATTTCCATTCTCGGTCCTGTATTTCTACACAACATGTTCCCCTTTGAGAGGTTCATGGGAGTCTTAAAGAAATACGTTCATAACCGTGCTAGGCCAGAAGGAAGCATGTCCAAGGGCTATGGAACAGAGGAGGTCATTGAGTTCTGTGTTGACTTTCTTCCAGATCTTAAGCCCATCGGTGTTCCTCAATCGCGCCATGAGGGGAGACTGCGTGGAAAAGGCACGCTAGGAAAGAAAGCAACAAGAAGTATGGACGGGCATTCTTTCACTCAAGCACACTACACATAGATATTTTACGCTCAGAATACCGGGAGAAGACTGACTTCTGGATTAAAGAAAAACACGTGGATACTTTCGGCAGTTGGTTGCGTACACATCTCATTAATGACAATACTGTTGGACAAGAGCTATACTTGTTGGCCAAGACACCATCTTCGACTATATTGACTTTACAAGGGTACGAGATAAATGGGAATACATTTTACACGGAAACCCAAGACAAAAAGAGCACTAACCAAAACAGTGGTGTCCGCTTTGATGCAACAAACGATGATGGAACAAAGGACACATATTATGGTTGCATACAGCAGATATGGGAACTTGACTATGGACCTTATTTTAAGATCCCTTTGTTTCAGTGTAAATGGGTTAACCTGTCATGCGGGGTAGAGATAGACAAGCGGTACGGAATGACTACAGTGGATCTCAAAAATCTTGCGTACAAAACCGAGCCATTCGTCCTAACTAATGATGTGGCTCAGGTTTTCTATGTGACGGACATGTCTTTCAGACCGAAAAAGAAAAGATAAGCAAGCCGGTACATCATACAATGAGCCAAAGCGCCACATAGTTCTTTCAGGAAAAAGAAACATCGTGGTAGTGGAGGACAAGACAGACATGTCAGAAGATTACAATAAGTTTGCTGAAATTCTGCCCTTCAAAGTGAAAACTGACCCAAGCACCGTGTTAAATGATGAAGATTGTCCATGGCTACGACGCAATCAGAAGAAAGGGACACACAAGAAGAAAAAGTGGACACTAGATAGGGATGTTGTTGCTGATGTGTAATAATGTATTAAACCTTTTATGTAACTATGTCCTGAAAACTCAGAAGAGAGATCTAAACACTATGTCAATCAGCTGCAATTTTACCAACACAATCGCGTGGTCGTGAGACGGCAAATCGGCCTTCGATCCAGAGAACGACAAGACGTCTCTGATGATTTGCAACAAGTGTTGGGGATGTTGCTAATCATCAGTGCGTCTTGCCGCTGCTTGGATCCGACCAAACGGTTGCAGGACGTAGCTAGGGAACCCGAATGTTTTGTGTTTGAGCGCCACTTCGATCCAAGCAGCGGTAAGACGTCTCTGATGATCTACAACCGTCCGGCAAGACATCTCTGATGATCTGCAACCGTTTGGAACGGTCGCAGGTCATCAGAGACGTCTTGCCGCTGGTTGCCCAAAGATGCCTCTCCGAGTGACGCTGGAATGTTTTGTGTGAGTGAGTGAGTGACGCTGGAATTCCGGGAGGTGGGCTATATATAGGGTACGTGTGCTTCTTTAGTCCCGGTTGGTTACACCAACCGGGTCATGTGGCTCACGAAGTGGTCGTGATACTGCTGATCCAACACCCTCAAAAGAAACACACCCCTGATCCAACGTCTCACAAGCGCTTGAAAGAAACACACGATCCGTGTGCTTCTTTAGTCCCGGTTGGTAACACCAACCAGGACTAAAGTCGGGCTCACCCCTGATCCAACGTCTCACAAGTGCTTAAAAGAAACACACCGCTTGATCCAACGGCTCCCAAGCGCTAGAAGGAAACACACGATCCGTGTGCTTCTTCCTGATCCAAGGGCTCACAAGCGCTCGAAAGAAACACACCGCTTGATCCAACAGCTCCCAAGCGCTGGAAGGAAACACACGATCCGTGTGCTTCTTCCTGATCCGGTCAGAGTGGCCACTGGAGAAGGTAGGCAACTTCGATCCCGCCACCGTTTCCCGCCCAAATATTTCCCGCTATCGTTCCCCCCAAATGCCGCCACCGGTAGTTCTATAAAACCCAGTCGAAGGTAGGCATGGTACTCACTTGAGCGCAAGCATGGTGTGTATTGGTCCTTGCGAGAAAAGTGTGTCCGGGTTTCACATTTCCGCATCCGAGCATCTCGCCAGGCTTTCGAGCAATTTGAAGGTAGATGGTAGGGTAGTTCCAAATGAAGAAATTTTGCACACTGAGAGTCATCTCGCTTTGCTCGGGGCGAAGCTATGCCGTGATGAGTTTCCGTATAGGACCCCGCTCCAAATTCGTGCAGAAATGCTCACGCTTGCAGAGAAGTTTGACAGGAAAGTTACGAATAGTCCGTTCTACCGAACTGAAGCTGACCGTGATTCGTACGGTCGTTCCTGTCTCTGGGTAGTTGACAGCGATGATGACGACGATTTCATGCCATCGTCAAAGGAAAGGAGGGTTGAAGCACTGAGCAAGAAGGCTGAAGCTTCGTCCAAGGGCAAAGGCAAGAAGGCAGAATCTTCGTCAAAGGGCAAGGATGGCAACACGGCGGATGGTGCAGGCTGCATCGATGGGAGATAGGTAGAGTCTTTATTTTACTTGTGTTGTATCGTAATTTCAAGTTGTACCTTAATTTAGAACTAGTGAAGTTGTAACGTAGATCTCTAGTTGTATGTTAAATCGTCTCTGCATAAGACGGTTGACCGCACATCGGAGTTGTATCTTGGTTCACACAACTTACGAACACACTCTTAACTAATACCAATAAACAGTCCAAAAAAAAAGTAAAGAAGAAAAACAAATAGAAAGAAAGAAAAACAAATAAGACGGTTGGCCGGCTTTTGGAGGTGGTGTGGCCTGCTCCCGGCAGTGGTCGTCGGTTGGCGTGCTCGCCTGAAGAGAAAGAAAGTTGGTATAAAAAACAAAAAAGAAAGTAAATAGAAACCAAATAGATATAAAAAACAGAAAACAAAAGAAAGAAAAAAAACTAGAGAAAAAAATTCAAAAAGCCCATTAGTACCGGTTGTAAACTACAACCGGTACTAAAGGGTTGGGCTTCGCGCGGGAATTTTCGCCGCGGCCCAAAAGGCACCTTTAGCACCGGTTGTAGTCTACAGCCGGTACTAAAGACCCTTTAGTACCGGTTGTGGAGCACAACCGGTGTTAAAGGGTGTTTGGCTGCAGTTAAGGCAGGGGATCGACGAATCGATCCCCAAATTCGCCTAAGTGTTTCCTCTCGACGACGACGCCTCCTCGCTCCTCGATGCCGGCGAAGCCCTGCCGCGCTCCGGCGAAGCTCCGCCGCGCTCCGGCCGGCCTCTGCCGCGCCCCCGCCGTCGCCGCGTCCTCCACGCACGACCGCGTCCTCCACGTACGCACGGCCGCGCCCCCGCCGTCGCCGCGTCCTCCCTCGCCGTCGCCGCGTCCTCCACGCACGGCCGCGCCCGTGCGCCAATGCCGGCCTGCACCACCGGCGCCTCCGCCTCGCCGTGGTCCGGCCTCCACGAGGTATGTTTTTTTTGTTCTTACTTTTTTGTATTACTGTTTAAAAATGTAGCAACTTTTTTGTATTACTGTTTAAAAATGTAGCAATTTTTTGTTATTACTTTTTTATTACTGTTTTTAGTTAAGTTTTAAATTTTGTTTAGCATTTTTAGAAATTTGTAGCAATTTTTTAGATAGCAAAATATAGATAGCATTTTGTTCATTTTGTAGATAGCAAAATAACAGAAATATAGATAGCTTAGAATGAAAATATAGATAGCATTTTTTGTAATTTAGTACTTTGTAGTTTTGTAATTTTTGTATGAAAATTCTTGTTTAAAATGAGTATGAAAATTTGTTGTTCAAAATAAAAAAATCTTGCTTAGATAGTGTTGTGGTATTTACATTGTTGTTACAGAATTGGTTAGCAATTTTGATGAATTGAAGTATATTGAAGTATATTTTAAAGTTTAATTAGATTGTTTAAAATTTGTGTATGAAAAATTTTAAATGACACTTTACAATTATGCAAATTTTTGTGTTGTTGCCCATTTTTAACAATCATGAATTGCTGCTGCTAATAATTTTTGTGTTTTTTTTTGTTATTACTTTTTGTATTACAGTTTATTACAATATGAATTTTTTGTTAGTCATACAAAATGTTTAGTCAAAGAATTTTTATTACTGTTAGTCATACAAAATGTTTAGTCAAAGTTTGAAGACATTTTGTTAGTTAGCATTTTTGAAAGTTTTGCTAGTAAATATGTGAATTTTGCTAAGTTTGAAATTGTAGTAGCAAAGTTTCAAATTTTTTGCTAAGTTAGAAATATTGCTAAGTTTCAAAATTTGCAGTGACATTGAGCTATGGCGGACGATGCCCCCACCTTCGTCCGAGATTTGGAGGAAGAAGACCGTCTCCAACAAATAATATATAACAACGCTGCCGGACCCAATTCCGATGGAGAATATTCCGATGGAGAAGATTCGTCCGACGGAGAAGACGCCGAAGAATTCAGCGCGAAATGTTTGAATGACTCCGGTGAGGGACTTGAGTTAGAAAAATTCAGAGACGACGACGACGACGAAGAAGAACCGTCTGGATCACTAGCTAAGAAGAAGGTATATATTAAGTCTTGTTGATCACTATAGCTAGATGCATTAATTGATTTATATGCGCACTTATTAACGAAACATTTTTCTTTCAGCCCTCTGGATCTAAGTCGTCAATCCCGTACGAGGCCCGGCCCAAGGGTTAAAGCTCCCGGAAGGTGCAACGTTGTCGATCGACGAAGTTACCTTCAAAGGCAAACCGAGAAACCCGATGGAATCTACAATAAATATGTACGGCAGTGCGGAGTTTTTGTAAGGGACATGGTCCCGATCACTGTGACAGAATGGAATGAGCCGAAGAAAGCCAACATAGGCGCAAAATATCTCGAGCAAAGAATTAAAGAGACCCTTTGGGACTCGATGATGTCTAAATTCAACCTACCGGCAGATCTCCCACAGAAGATGAAGGATAAAGTCAAGGAGTGGACTCTTAGCAAGATGGCCCAGCAATTCAACAACTGGAAGAACACATTGTGGAGAAAATATGGGAACAAAGATATAGTTTTCAAAGGACATCTAGAGAAGCTAAAAGATGAATGGGCTGAATTTGCGGCGTATAAGAATTCGGGCGTCGCTGTGGCCCGATCGACACAAAATAAGTTGAATGCCTCGAAGAAGAAATATTTCCATCATTTGGGCTCAGGTGGCTACAAGACTGCCTTGCCTAAGTGGCAAGCCTATGAAGACGAGCTGCGACTAAAAGGGATCCTCCACAGACAGATGACTGGCCCGACAGGTCCAAGTTCTGGTTGTTCGCGCATGGGGCAGTGTTGCACCCAGAAACAGGGCTGATTGTTGCAAAGGGAAAATGGCGGAGAAAAATTAGAAGAGTCATCAGAAAAATAAAAAATGTCATAGTACTAGTCAAGGAGGGAAAATATGTTCCCGATAGAGAGGACGACGAGCTTTCACAAGCCCTCGGGAATAAAGAACACTGGGGGCGATGTCGAGCAGAGGAGGCGGGGTTGGTTTTCTTGAAGGGTTTCCGGAAGACGTTGCAACTTATAGAAAACATTGCAGAAGTAAGAAGAGGGAGGCGGAGAGGGTTACTGCATTAGAACGCACGGTGCAGGATGTGCAGAAGCAACTGGCCTCAATGACCCAGACCAGGGAATCTCAACTGCGAGTAGAAGATCCTGCAGGCGATGCCTGCCCATCTCAGCGGAAAAGCAGCGTGGGTTCCACGCAGCTACAAGATCCTGCAGTTGATGAACCAGTTGCTGAACCATCGGCGGCTCACTACCCCGTGGATGATATCACGGAGAAGACAAATTGTGAGTTACATGCGCCGATGATGAACATTACTTATCCGGTGGCGACTGGCTATGCTTTACGACATCAACCTGGAGAAACCTTCCATTTTGGTGTGATTCCGCCTGGATTTGCTCGTGTCGGGGTCACGAAAGTTATGCCGGGATTCAACGCAATACGTCTTGAAATTCCTGGAGCTGAAGGCGAGAAGACATTGGGAGAAGTTGAGCTTGGTATCGTTCTATGGAAGAAGAAATACATCAAGTTTCCAGACTCGGAGCCAAGGCCACCGACTCCTCCCGTTAGACATTCACCACATCAAAGTCCACCCGCCTCCCCCCACGAAGTTTGGGATCCCGCCGCGAGTCCATCTCCCGCGCTGTCCCGTCAACCGACTGATGCGCCCACTAGTAACTTGACAAAGCGGAAGCTGTTCCCGTCGTCCACCCCTGTCAAGAAACGTGGAAAAAGTGTGCGGGCTCCTGAGAACCCCAAGGAAGTCAAGGCTCCTGAGAAGTTAACTTCTGAGATGACTCAGCAGGAAATAGCTGAGAGCCTACGTGAAGGGTCGAGAGCCTTTTTTGAGCAGAAAAAGAAGGAAAGAGTGGAGGCAAGACTTGACCCCATAAAGGAACTTCTGAAGACTATACCAAATGAGGTAAAAGATCACACCGTTGACAACCTATATGACCCTCCACCTCCGCCCATTTCAGACTACGAGCGAGGTATTGACAAGGTACTTTCCTCGCAGAATGAGCAAGAGAAATTGTGCGGGAAAGGAGTTGCCCAGCTCGGAGAACAAGAAGCACAATCGCTCGCCCCGCTCATTGTACCTTCTGAAACTCGGGAAATCGAGCATGGAGAAGTTGTCGTTGGCGACTCAGGTTACCCCATGGCGGAGATTGCCCCACGATTTGATTTTGAACTCGGGCTGCCTATGGTGGAAAATCCGAGCCAGCTAACAACACAGTTATGGAATTTGAATCGCTGGTACATGACCGCCGCAAAAGAAGGGAAATTCTCTCTCATGGCGGCGGTTAAGGAACAACACTACTTCCGAGAATATTGTGTGCATGTTGAGTTCCGAGAACTTTTTCAGATGTACAATCAACGTGCTCTCGACAAATCTCTCATCAGCTGCTATTGTCTGTAAGTAATTTATTCGTGTAATTTAATTATTTATAGTTATAAGCTCTCGTTCATTGCTTGTAATTATCGTCACAAAATTCTTTTGTACGCTAATTATGCAGAATGAAGATACGTGAATGCAGACTCGGAGGAATCTGGGACATTGGTTTCATTGACCCGGATAAAGTTCATGTCAAGACCGTGGATGAAAATCCCGTGAACACAGAGGACGTTTTGCTAACGTTCTTTAAGCGACAAAGTACCAAAAAGGAAATACTATTTCCTTACAACTTCGGGTGAGTTTTACCGTCTTCTACACATTCTATTTTGCTTCCCCGATATAAGTGTAATCGATAAGTTCTGAATACCTGCGTATATAAACGTGCGCAGGTTCCACTACATTCTGCTAATCATTAGACTCGAGGAAGGAGAAGTTGAAGTCTGGGACTCACTAAGGAAGATCATGATGAATACAAAAGCGTGCGTCTAATGCTCAAGAGGTAATTTCAATCGCACTATATCAGCCTCTTTCGTTCATTTCCGGATATCAAAAGTATAAGTAATAACTACTCAATTCATTTTCTTTTCCGGACAGGGTTTACAGAAAGTTCAAAGCGGAAGAACGCGGTGTATGGCCAGAAAAGCTGGAGTTCAAGTCTAACAACGTAAGTACTACTACGTGTATCTTTCTAATACCATTATCATTCTCTTGATTATTATTTGATTAAATTATATTCTTGTATATATAGTGGTGTCTGCGACAACCACAGGGGACAGAACTATGTGGATACTACGTTTGCGAGTACATTCACACGAAGGTCAATGAGAGAGTCAAGAGTGTAAGAAATCGAGAGGTACGTGAACATCATACACAACTTTTATTTTGCCACCATCAATTGTGTTTAGTTTCGATCATAGCTGATTTTATTTCCTTCTTTTAAAGATGTCAAACAAGCGGAACCAGCTCCTACCACACAACCGCGTAAAAGCTATTGCGGAGGAATTGGCGGGATTCTTACTTACACATGTCATAGATGAACACGGTGAATTCTACTTTGACGAAGACCACCTCCACCCCCTGCAGTCGATGCTACAAGGGAACCGCCGGCAGTCGATGCTACAAGGGAACCGGCTCCATTGTAATTAATTAGGAGTACTTAAATTTATATGTGACGAGAGTACTTTGTATGTGTATAATGACTACTTTATATGTGTAGTGAGTACTTTATACGCGATCTCCTCCGAAACCCTGAAAAATGAGCGAAAAGGAAAAAAACAGAAACCCTAAACCCGAAAAATAATCGAAAAGAAAAAAAACCAAACCCCCCTGAAAAAATAAGCAAAAAAAGCAGGCGTCTGTGCACCCACGTGGTGACCCTTTAGTACCGGTTTTATTTCGGTGCCGGTACCCCTTTAGTGCCGACCCTTTAGTACCGGTTGTGCGGCCGGTAGTAAAGGCCATCTACAACCGGTACTAGAAGTGGGTTCTCTACTAGTGCATCCTATCTATGCAGAGTCCGGGTATAATGCTTAAAACTCTTAATTAATAAAATCCCTTTATCTAAAAAAAAAGGTACAGTGGCTCTATGATGAATCCGATTGGTGCTGCCATGAATTAATCTGTCTGGTCGACCGAGCTCCTGGGTGCCAGTTCCTGCTTAAGCCATGAATGTGTAAAACACGAACTTTATGGCAATGCGTGGTTTAGAAGATATACTCTGCCCCCATTGCACGCTTCCTTCAAGAGTGTCGATCCTGTAGCAGTAGGACCTCTGCATGTGTTCTAGTTTGCATGGCTAGCTCTCGACGAACGATTTGAGACCCTGGCTTTTGTTTCCCCTCGGACTGGCTATTTCAAAACGCTCTATACAATTTTCAAGCCAGCTAGCTGCCCAGGACGAGCACAAGTTTTTTTGTTTTTGAGAGAAGGACGAGCAGAAGACGAATAACATGTGCGCACCCCTTTTCACCCGTCGTAATGGCCCACCGCGAAACACCCTGATGTACTGGGCTGTTTTAGGAGTCCTCCGTTTTCAGCCAGGCGGGTTGTGCCCACGAAACTTCTTTTCGAAATGTTTTTTGAGACCACACACCCTTTTCCCCAGGAACGTTCTGCCACCCTCAATAATTCTCCGTGTACTAGTACACGAGTTACAGTACTCTTTCCGTTTCACCAAGCTAATAAAAAAAAATCTACCTATGATACGATGGTTAGGAGGATGGTTTTACACAGCCCACCTGAGTTCAAACCTCAGGTTTGATACTAGTGTTTCTCATTTAGGCGAAATATTCTATAGCGGGAGGCGACGTTCTCGTCGACAGCGAGGCGCCTGTGGTGACTTCGTCAATCTCAAGACTCGACCTGCCGGTTCAGTCTCTCGGAGTTGTTCATAGGGGTAGTGTGTGCGTTCATAGGGGTGAGTGTGCGCACGTGTATGTGAGCATCTGCGTTGTACGGTGTTTCGCAAAAAAAAAACTAATTAAAAAAAATGCTACACCTATAGACGGCACTTACGAATCAAACTTATGGATTAGGTGAAAAAACCCTCAATAATTCTCCGTATGAGACGAGTTATAGTACTCTTTCCATGTATTTTTTGACAAATCTGACCCTTTTAACCAACTAAACATATATATAGTCTTTTCTCAACACTATTTTCATATCTGGCCTCTTGATGTCGGCGCCAAAGAGGATGGAGCCAAACTTGTTCAGTTCGACGCCATCAAGAAAGTTCCATAATTTTCATAAGGATTTAATTTTTTTAAACAGGGGGTTTGCGCCAAAGAGGATGGAGCCGATATGTACAAGGTCGGCGCCAAAGACGATGGAGCCGACATGTACAAGGTCGGCGCCATCCTCTCGGGAGCTGAACTCAGGGGACAGATTTGGAAATAGTTTTGGAGAGAGGACATAACTGAGATTAGTTTCGCTCAGAGGCCATATTTGACAAAAAAAAAAAACTCTTTCCGTTTCACCAAGCTAATACAAAGACAATGCTACACCTACGGATGGCACTTACAATCAATCTTACGGGATTAGGTGAAAAAATCATATGGGAGGGACGAATGGGACATGGACACGTACGTCTGTAACATGTAGTTCGTACGGATCATGCCCGTAACTATAGTAGTTTTGATTAAAAAAAGGACCAACAACTTGGACACCATATGAAAATATATTTCATGATGTATGTAACGGTATTGATTTGGTTGTAAATGTTAATTTTTTTTCTTCTTAAACTAGCATGCCGTCTCCAGAAATCGGGGGCCCCGGTGCGAAACGCAAAATAGGGCCTTGAAATTTGAAAACTTAATTGACATAGCAACTAAAAATATTCAATATGTGTTATTTTGAACTATATAGAAACATATCAAATCTATTTTCTTCGAAACCAATATATTAAGCTAGCAAGCCGTCTCATTAAAAACCTTCCAGTTCTCTTAGATAATCTGGTAAGGAAAAGTGTGCGTCTGAAACTTACTGCTTCAAGCATCCACAATAGTTACATCGTTTATCAAATCTTAACTCTACTAAAAGTACCACTAAAGTAACAAACTCACCTCATGTTCTACTAAAAAGCATCTGAGCTGCTTCTTCCAATCTTTCGCGTTACTTCTTCTTTTTCGCACCAGATTGACACTTTGTTTTTCTCAGATTATTCATGATCCGTCCCGTTTCATATTAACAAATTAGTAAACAATTCAAACAGTTTAAAACAACTAGTAGGCAGGGAAAACTAGACAAGATTACGGTCTTGGAGGTTGCATTGCATCGATCCTACCTTCACGTGTGTCTGCTGATCCCTGATTTCAGTGACGCCGGCTCGACGGACGAACGGCGAAGCGAGATGAATTTTCGTCGGGCGATTTGGCGATCTGGTGCGGCCGTCGGCGTCGCT
Organism: Poa pratensis; assembly: GCA_947311845.1. Taxonomy (NCBI): domain Eukaryota; kingdom Viridiplantae; phylum Streptophyta; class Magnoliopsida; order Poales; family Poaceae; genus Poa; species Poa pratensis. Next base: position 129,984,003 of record CAMZMU010000041.1, on the reverse strand, counting down.
CTCGCGGTCTCGCTCAAGACTCAAGGTCGTCGACGGCAGATCGGAACGCAAGAGGCATGCAGGATCGTTCGCGGTCTCGCGGATCGCGATGGTCGACTGCCGACTCGTTTTCTCGTGTGGCCTGGTTCTCTCGCATGTGCTACTGCTAGACTATGGGCCACAAAAGTAAAGAAAACGCTAAATGGGCTGCTACTTGGCTGCCTAGTGCCCTGCTGAAACTGGCCCACTAAAAATACCAAATTGTTTCCAGAATTTAATACGTACATGTACTATGTACTAGGAATTCGGGGGCCCTGCAATTTGGGGGCCCTGTTCCGTCGATCAGGTGGAACATGGCCATCGACGGGCCCGGTGGCACGCAAAAATGCATGGGCAACATTCATGTTTCCTAGTATAAGTATGGAATCATGTTAATATATGTAGTATTATGTTATTTAAGACAAAATATTCTTTCTTAATTGTTAAAGAATTGACTGGGTACAATACTTGAGCTGAAACTCCATCAAGTTTGAGATGTAAAAAAGATAAGAAAAAAATGACAAGTGACCTTGTCGCCATAATTTTTCTGACCATCGTGAGAAAGAAAAAAAAGCTTTGTGTGGTCAATATAAAGAAATGAAGTGATCAATTAAAACTGAATTAATGAGCTAGTGGCTTGTTAGGATAGTCAGGAATCTAGAGAAAGCCTAAGATTGCCCTCAGTAAATAAAATTATTCAACAAGAGTATGTAATTATTTTAGTTAGGAACAAGCTTTGTCTGGCTGGCTCAAGAAATTACATATATTATGATACTTTCTTTCGTTTAGAGGAGAACTTGGTTCAATCCTACGTCCAATCACTACTAGTTTGGAGGCTACAAATTTCCACCGCACCACCAGCAATCCTAACACTTAGGAAGAAAATATGTAGGCACAAGATGTATATCTGCAAGGCTATTAAGGACTAAAACATGCAGCCTGTCAAATCTATGTCAAAGTAAGTGTATGGGCCGTGCCACCGACTCAATGAGTAATTGGATTACACGTTCCTCTAGGATCAACTCACCATGGTGCAACGATCGATTGACGGAGATTTTACAACTTGATGAGGGAACAACAGAGCAACCTTCAATCCCAACCGAACATGTCACATGTGGCCCAATTCACACCATCGCCAGATCTGTTGCCTCCCGCGCCACCAAATCAGAAGCAGTCGCACACCACCACCTCGAGAACAAAAACACTTGGGGATTTTACAAGAGATCGCAACCCAAGTTGTTTGAAGACGAATCGCCTCCCACATCAAGACGTGATAGCACTTGAAATCAACCAGAATTGTTTTGTAAGAATTTCTCCATAATTTCTCTCCAATCAAAATATTCATTATACCAATCATGGCGATCCTCATTAATGGGCAACCCACCAATTAGTAACAGATCCTTGAATTAGTGGTCGGTACAAAGATTTGATACAATAATTTGAAAGTTCAAGAGCGGAGGAGCGAGGGAGGAAGAAGGAGACACACGTTTCAAGTGTTTGATTAACGACAACACATTTCCTAACATTATTTCACTTTACACGCGCGCGCGCACACACACACTAGTGCACTGGCACATGGTTGAAGGTTGGTGTGCATCTACACATTTGCATTGATAACGTGCTAGAAGTAAAATGATACTTAACTAGCAAACTACCCGTGCTTCGCTACGGGAGAAAAAACCAGAGTTTCAGTTTGGATTTAAATTCCGTAACAAATTATTTGTGAAGCGTTTTAAAAAGGGAAGAAAATGGTAGTGGCTTAATTGGGTCATTAAATTATTTTCCAAATTTATAACTTTGGTTCCCCTGGACAGAGGATGTATTTCTTGACATTTAACAAAAGGATTCATTTTGAAAACATTTTTAGAACTCAAGTGTTGAATTATATGGCCGAAATGCATCTCCGTATGTTGATCAACTAAAACAGATGCAAAAAGGAAAAGTAATGATGTCAAATTAAACTACATGGTCAGAGCTTTGCATTGATGTAAAGTTTGTTAAATTTGGAGTTGTGGGTTGAAAGTTATGAATTTACAAAGTTTAGTGTGTTCTATGTTTATTTAAACAAAATTTAGAAAGCAGATTAATCTCGGCCGTCCGTTGCAACTTAAACGGACGCTCCAGATTCTCCTGTACCTCTTCGGTGGCGTTTTTGCAAAAAGGTCTGTGGGTTTTCAGTAAATCGCGAATAAGTCAGTAGGACGTCCGCTCTGTGGACTGTGGTTTTTTTTTCCCAGTTTGTCAGGGGGTTTTGTGCAAAATGGTGTTTCGAACCGGTATTCACTCGGCGGTGGCAATGCATTGTAATAGAATCAAACACTCAGGGGCAAAATCGTCTTTTAGGGGGCAGACGGAAGAAGCTTTACTTCCTTTTATAGTAGGTATAGATGAGATGATACTTTTTTCTTTCATAATAAGATGCTTTTGTTATATAGTGTATTCTAGGAATTGAGATCCAGTGATTTCACTTGGTGAAAGTTACGGTGCAACTTTAGACCTTTTATCTCCATCCACTTTCCACCCATGGTCCATATTTTAAACTCAAAATTAAACTCTTCAATTTTTTTTTGAAAACAGTCCGGTTGTATATGTTAGGTTGTGTACTATCAGAAAATTTGGCTTCATTTGGATAAATGGTTTATCATTAAATAGATTTTCATATTTTGAGCTTGGTAAACTAGTGATCCAAAGAAAACAAAAATTTCCCGGAATACACAATGAAACATATGCAACTTACTTGAAGTTTTCGATTTTTCTAAAAAGTTCGAATTCTAGGTTCAAAATGTAGACCGTTGGATGGAAACTGGATGCAGACTTCACCAAGTTTCATATGCTTCGTTGTATATGGACTGGGGCAGTTCTACACTTCTACTAGCAACATCAAAAGCAAGGGGAGCATTATATCAAATTTATGCCCCACAAAAACCTATGAAAATGATGAGTGCCTCAGAAACTCTGAAGTTTAATAAAGTCAGACTAAAAATTTGGAATTACTTTGAAGTTGGTGGAGCTACGAAGCTGTCAGCTATTTTTGGTAGCCGTTCGATTTATGAGATCACACCACCATACTGAGTTGTACAATTAAATTAACTTCTTGCTTCATGCATCTTATACCGTTTCCGATTAAAAAAAGGTTTCGGAGAGATTCCAAACGCAACGCGCGGGTATTATTCTAGATACATCTATTTTGAGGACAACACTAGGCGTCCCCCGGGGGATAATTCCCCTCCCATCCTCCTGCTTGCATGCGTGACACGTGTCCCTCCAAACAGACCACAATCCCGCTTTTGCTACACCGTAGCAGAAAACCGAGCAAAAAAGTTCCGCTTTTGCTACAATGTAGCAAAAAAGGGTTCAGCCTAGAAAATAGAAAAAAAATAGATCTTGCCAGAGACCTCACCGGAGACCTCGCCGGCGACGGTGTAGCAATTTTTTTTATCTAATGTAGCAAAACCGATTTCGCCGGAAAAATCTCGCCGGAGACTCTCGCCGGGGAAACGCCAGATATCGTTGTAGCAAAAATTCTATGGATTTGCATTCAAAGCAGAAAACTTCTGCTACGAATCTTTCAAAAATTTGCACCACAGCAAAAGAGCATCATGTGAAATAAAATTGCTACAAATCTTCTACGGATTTGCATCAAAAGGAGAAAAGATCGGCTACAAATCTTCCAAAAATTTGCACCACAGCAAATAGCATCATGTGAGAAAGAAAATTGCTACAAATCTTCTACGGATTTGCATCAAAAGGAGAAAAGATCTGCGACAAATCTTTCAAAAATTTGCACCACAGCAAATAGCATCATGTGAAAAAGAAAATTGCTATAAACCTTTTATGGATTTGAATCAAAAGCAAAAAAGATCTGCTACAAATATTTCAAAAAATTGCACCACCCGTGACGGGAGCAATGCCCTCGAGCGCAGGCATCACCGGCGCCCACGGGTTGCAGCACCGCCGCTGCTACGCAGCGGGGCACCGAACAGATGCTCCCCGCATCCGGCACCACTGCACCGACAGAGGAAGCATGGGGTGCTCGCCGAGGTGGCGCGGGAGTTGGCGGCGCCGGCCGATGGAAGGTTCCAGGTGGCCTTGGCTCCAGCGGCTCAAACATATGCTTCCATAAAAAACTACGCACAGAACAGATGCTCCCCGCATCCGGCACCACTGCACCGACGGAGGAAGCATGGGGTGCTCGCCGAGGTGGCGCGGGAGTTGGCGGCGCCGGCCGATGGAAGGCTCCAGGTGGCCGGGTCGCGTGAGCAGGGGAGGCGCACTGGGCGGCTGGCAGGTGGAGCCACGGCGCGACCGACCGGGGCGACGCGCTAGGCGGCAGACCGGGGCGGACGGAGTCCCGGCGGCGGGAGGCTTCCCCGGGAGTGCGCCGCTCCCGTCGCGTGCTCCCTCGCGTCGGCCTCCGCCGTCACTCGCACGCCGGCGACGGGGGAGGAAGGAGGTGCTCTTCTCGCTGCCCCGTCTCGTGCTACCTCGCGTCAGCCTCCGTCGCCGATCCCGTCGCCGGAACCATGGAGGAAGGGAGAAGGGAGAGGTGAGGCGGGTGGACGGGGCGCCGTCTCGCGGCGGCGCGCGGACAGGCCGGTGGAGCTCGGCGGCGCGTCGTCGGGCCACTGGTCCGTGGCCATGGCGGAGAAGAAAAGCAGAGGAAATGGGAAGGAAACCGGTGGTGGAGAAGAAAAGAGAGGAAGAGATAAGGAATACGTGGTGGGTCCCCCAGCATGGCTGTCTCCAACGCGATGGACGCGTGTCGCACGCTTGACCCGGGGGACGCGAGCGAGCGATCCCCCCGATGATTACAAACGTTTCCCATCGATTTTGTATCACATAGACCACATATTAAGAATATTTTTTGTCAAATGAACCGTGACATGTGTTCTGTAAAAACGATAATTACCACCACCTCATAAAAACCGTGCGTTTACGGACGCAGTTACTCCTCTGACGCGGCACCATAAATTGGCCAGCTCAGCGCTAACCCTCGCGTCGCTCGCTGTCGCCATCCCACGCCGTGCCTCAATTTCAACTTCGGCGTTCGGCAGCCAGCAACAACGGCTACTTCTTAGTTCTTCCCCTCCGATGCCATTCGAATCCCAGCCCTCTCCCCCGCCGCTTCTCCTCTGAGATCTCCGGCCACACGATCCGCCATGTCCACCTCGTCCCCGACCTCGTCGCCGCCTTCCACCGCTGCCGGCGGCGGCGGCGGCGCGGCCCGCTGTATCTCGCCGGCGTCCTCCCGGAGGAAGGGCTCCCCCAACCGCAGCGGCGGAAGCTCCCGCAAGGTCCGCCTCGACACCCCTCTCCCCGCCTCCATCGGCCTCAACTCTCTGCGTCTCGTTCGGTTCGATTGGGGGTTCGTCGTTCCTCCTCCGTAGAACTGGTTTAGAACTTTCGGGTGCCTTGGGGCGGGCGGTGGTTTTGTGCGATTATTTATTTTTTGGCCGATTCGGTCTAACTTCTCAGCAATTTATTGCTTCGCAGCCTCTCCCCGCGCATAGTGCTTCGTTTGCAATTTAGTGATTCGGTGTTAATTTGTACAAAATCTTGCAGTATGTTTACTGATAGCCTGCCAGTTTGCTTCATTGTGTCCGTGGAATTGCTTGTCGTATGTTTATTGATGCCATGCTGGTGTGATTTTTCATCATGTAGTTTCTAGAGACAGTAATTTATGGTTGGTTGCAAGTGTAGAGTTACAGTGAATGCATTACGCGTGATTCTTTGTTAAATTCAGTTCAAGTTGTTGTCCAACATATGCCGGCCTGGGCACTGTTGGTACTTGGTGCAGTTGCTACTTAGTTATTCCTTGCAAGTAATGTGGTCACCTTATGATTCCTTAGCCTCTAACGTTAATTTTCTTATATGAAGATTCATGTCAGGATTGCGCTGAACTGAGATGTGAAATGGTAGTCATATATTCTGAAAAAATTTGTTCGTTGCTAGGGTGCAGTCAGTCTCTATTATTTTATTTTTTGTTAGATAACTTCCAGGTTCGATTTGTTATGCTTGAACAAAACATAATTAAGCATTGCAAATATGTCTTTCTTACTTGTTCTAGTACCTACTTGTGAGACCTACCTCTCAACGAAAAAAATAGCACGCTATTTCCCGGTTAATAGCACGATATAGCGTATTTGGAGAGGCTATGCTATATTTAGCCTAAAGTTGACGCTACGGCGCTATTTTCGTCTTATACGCTCGAAACCACACTAAACGTGGTAACATTATAGCTACGCTAACAAAAAGTCTGGAAATAACGTTAGGCGATGATGATGGCGGGCAATCTGGTGGTTCTTCTAGTTATTCTGAAGATGATGTTAATGATTCTGATTAAAGTTTAAAATATTTATCTTTTAGTTTATTACTTTTTCATGGTTTTAAGCCTCATATTTGTATTCGTGCCATGGATTTGGCCTTGGCATTTGAATATGGTTACCTGGTTATGCATGTATTGTTTCTGGAAAAAAATTAGTGCTGAAATCTTTAATATTTAGGCTATTTCTTACAACTTTTTTATCACGCTATTTTATATGTAAATTCGCTATATCACGCTATATCTTGTATAGCTTCTGGAGGAGGGCCACGCTATTTTTGATAGCACGCTATTTTTTTCCTTGCTACCTCTATGAAGAACTTAGCTAACAGTGTTTTATGTATTTTTTATATTTATTTATTTTCTGCAGAGCCCAGGCTCAAGAGACTGTGGAAGCTCCCTTTTGAAATCTGTCAATAAGTCGACATCCCAGTTCAAGAAGTCGGTGATACGCAGAAGTGGTTCTTCTAATGACTGGTTCCCTAGGAAAAAGACTGAATCATACTTGAAGAGAAAGATAAAGCGTCTTCAGGTACTTAATGGATAGTACAAAATGTTGCGCTAGTATTTGGTGATTTTTATCTAGAGTAAACTGCATTTGCGACAAGATTACACGAGTGGGTCCAGGATAATATTGCACATTGGACCAGGTTCTGTTACACTCCCTACTCTCTGTTGTCACTGATAGGATACTGCAGATTATGACCAGCTAATCGAAATGGATTTTACTTTTTTTTTCCTTCATAGTCCTTTAAGATCTTGATCGTGCACTTGAATGCATTTCTCGAAAACAAACTCACAGTTTGAAGTCATTGCTATCTCAATTTTCTTCTCTGCCTGGGATCAGAAAAAGAGGGAAATCGGATTAGGAATTGTTTTCGCAGGATGAGAATAATAGTTATGCCTTTTATCTTCTGCAGGAGACAAATGGCATGACCGCATCCCTTCATGATACTCTCGGAAATGCAAATTCTCACTATACTAGGATGGCAAGGGAGAAGATTGCAGCTGGAGAAGCAGCCAGAAAGGCAATGGAAGCTCGCAAGACTGCTATGGTTGAAGCTTCATGGTGTAAAATTCTTCAAGCTGCCAGGTGAGATTATGTTTCTCTGAATCTGTCATGTCTGCTCTTATACCTGATTTTTTCTTCTAGTATTCTGCTTGTCCTTCATATCATATTTTTTTTTAAAGGATCCAAAACAAAGAAGCTGAAGAACTTATGGAAAAGGCCAAGTTGCATGCGACTGAAGCATTCGAAAAAGCTAGAGTAATGGGTGTCATGATGTATGACAGACCAAACTGTCCAAACCAACAGTATGAGGTGGAATCCTCAGCACAAACTGGAGAAAGATCAACTCACAAGGTTACAGCTTCCTTTCAGACAGGTTTTGAGGTTGATATGGAGGTTTCTGACCAAGAAGAGTTTAAGGAGTTACTGTGGAAAATTAGCCAAAATCCTGATGGGACTGATACTGATGTTAATTCTGAAGCTGAACAGCAGCTGGGTGACTGCAGAAATGAAGAAATAGATAAATTCAAACTCAATAACAAGACCTCCAGAACTAGCATATTTCCTTCTGATTTTAACAACACTAATCTAGAACAAACCACTGATCTAGTGAACATTATGCTTGAAAGAATAAAAGCTCTTCATGAAGACGAGCTATCCTCTTTGGCGGTTATTGTTGCCACATCTGGCCTCAATGCAGCACTTCAAAATGATAAGGGCAACTGTCATGAAATGAAGCCTGTGAACTACACTGCTGCTGGATCACACAGATCACAATCAAGAAGGTATTCCACTGCAGCCAGCTTTATTGATATACAAGGACCAAAGAAAGAAGTCTCGTCTGAGTTACCAAGTCTGGACAAGTTCTTGGTCAAGCATCTTTCAAAACTCGAAAGAGAAGTTCAGGAAGCAAAAGAAACAGGCAGAAAAGTCACTTCAACTAAACCTGTTGCACAAGATATCCAGGGCCAAATTACAGGGGGCAACGCAAAGGCACTAGAATCTGCTTCTGACCTAGGCAGCATTCTTGTGAAGAATGTGTCTAGGCTTGAGAAGGAGATCTTGGAAGCCAAGAAGAGCAACCCTAGCATTAATTCCTCTGAAGGGAGCTACAAGGATGTTATGAAAGATGTGCAAACCAGCACCGAAGGATCTGGATATCACAACGCTCAGTCTGAACTCTTGTGTAACAGCGATTTAAAGAGGAATTGTGATTCCAGGGGACAGGGTGAGGAAAGAAATTGCATCCAAGCGTGTTCTGATTCTTCACAAGAAGATAAAGAGAACAAAATATTAATTTCACATCGGCTACCACCCTTAGGTGCAAAGGGTAACCTGGGCGGTAAAAGATTGACACGAGTTGAAGCTGCACAGCTTGAAGCACTTAAAACTTTCGGTACTAAGGATGGTAGCCCATTAGATGTTGGCCTCGATAAGGTGTTTGTTAAGCGAATCCATCGATTGGAGATGGAAAAGAAGAAAACACTCGAACAGGGACGAACCAACGTGCAGAAAGATCAACAGAATGATTGTCACAACACAACAGTGAGTTTAGAGGAGACTTTAGTGAAGCATATACCCAGACTGGAAAGGGAGAAAATGGAATATGAGAAGAGCAATGCCTTGGGAGAAGGGCAGAGGGTTGTGTCACATGATCGACGGAAGTATGGTAACAATGCCACATCATCCGAGAGTTTGGATCAAGTCTTAGTAAAACATGTCAGTCGACTAGAAAGGGAGAAGATGGAATATGAAAAGAGGAACACATCGGGAGAAGCAAGGACTGGTGTGCAGACTGATCAGGAAAAGCATGGTAACAATGACAAAGCATCTGATAGTTTAAATCAGATCTTAAGTAAACCTGTCTCCAGGTTTGAAAAGGAGAAGATGGAGCCAGAAAAGGACGGTGATAGTGATACACTCTTGGTAAAGAAGAGTGATATACTGTATGCTGATGCAGCAGCCGGCATGGTTTTTAAGGCGTCCATAAGGCGACGCCTAGGCGTCAAGGCGCCCCCCCTCCGCCTTAGAAAAACGACCGCCTTAGGCGCTAAGGCGCCTAAAGCGTCCGCTTAGGCGCTAAGGCGCCCCCCTCCGCCTTAGGACGCCTTACCGCCTTAAAAACCATGGCAGCCGGAGGTCTGGCTGACATCTTTGTCAGGCGTCCAACGAAGCTTGAGCAAGCCAAGCATGAGGCTGCTGCTGCTGAAGAAAAATCAACAAGCGTCTTCAACCCTGCTGAAGAGCGCAGAAGAGCAAGGGAGAAGGAGCTTCTGGATTCATGGGGAGGAGAGGGGCTGGGTAGCTCCGTGAAGCCGCATCTCTGCAAGGTTGAGAGTGAGAAGGTAAATGGTGTGCAGATTGGTCAGGAAAAGCATGGTAATAATGACAAACCGTCTGATAGTTTAGATCAGATCTTAGTTAAACATGTCTCGAGGCTAGAAAAGGAGATGGAGCATGGAAAGAAGGGTGATAGTGATACACTCTTGGTAAAGAAGAGTGGTACACAATATGCTGATGGAGGAGCCGGAGGTCTGGCTGACATCTTTGTCAGGCGTCCAACGAAGCTTGAGCAAGCCAAGCATGAGGCTGCTGCTGCTGCTGAAAAAAATTCGACAAGCGTCTTAAACCTCGCTGAAGAGCGCAGAAGAGCAAGGGAGAAGGAACTTCTAGATGCATGGGGAGGCGAGGGTCTGGAGAGCTCGGTGAAGCCCTGTGGCGCCCTGACCCGACTGCTATACAATGATGCTGTGTGTCACCGGTTAAGCGATACAACCGGAGGTTACGGGTTTACCAATCCCCGGCCAAAACCTTTGGCAGGTGTTACTCAGAATGGATCATTGGCAACACAACGCCCCGATTGATGCCTTAACACAGGCACAGCCCTCAATGCATAATAGAGAGATCAAGACTTGTGGAACAACTGGCACATCACAGACTCTACGACACAAAACATTATAAGTCAACTCTTATAATAGAGAAGGATAGCAAAAAAAACAACCAGAGGTCACAGACCCAACAGTACATCATGCGGAAGCGAATTAGGTTGTTCTAAACAACAAGAACCAAATTATGGCCTAAGAGGCCTACAAATAAACATCCAGCGCCAACTGTTCCGGGATGTCCCAAGCTGCCACCTGGGAACCCCAGACTACTCGTCGACGTCCACCAAGAACCCACCTTCGAGGTCGGTGAAGTCCTCATCTGAAACAAAACAAACGACGTTGAGTTCGACGAACTCGCAAGATTATATAGAGCTTTAGCTCGATGAGGCTTTCAAAGTTTATGGCTGTTTTGCATAAAGCTGATTTTATTTATGAAAAACATAACTCAATGGCATCGACTAATCAGAATATTTTTAAAAGGGGTAAGGAGTAAATCTTTTCTTTTGATCACTTTTCTCATCATCAACCACCATCAACCATTGTACCTGTTCTACAAAGGCACCTCCCCGAATCACCCTCGAGGAAGTCAACCTTGCATTCTTGAATGGTTCCTTTAGTACCCAGATTTTAATCATTCCGTTCAAGTTATTCTATGGTCTCTGAATCCGTCACCAAGTCGTCCATAACCGCGGACACGGCTTTTCGAAAAGATTTAACCCTGCAGGGGTGTACAATGTGAAAGTCGCCAGGTTCCCGAAGGACCTCCCAGCTTCTTATCCATGCGTACCGTCCGGCCCATTGCCTAGCTCTTAGCTCTCTTCCGGGGAAAGCCGGCTGGGTGGGAGCGGCTACGACCTTTACCTCGCTTAAAACTAACCAAGTATCATCAGTGGCGGTAGGACAGCTAGAATCACAACACCCCGCCCCACGGCCACTCATTTTCCTAACACTATAGTCCTCATCTCAGTCTTGGCCACCATCTTCAACGCACGCGCAAATGGAAAGCCAAACTAGAGGACCCTCGGCTAGTCCGCCACAAGTTAGTCGATCGACGAGGTTCCATATGCCCACGCATGGTTGCACGCACAGTCTTGGCTCCAAAGGGGAGAACTCGCAATTAGGCGGCGAGAACGAGACAACCCACCACTATCCCATAGTGGCCTCTCATCCCCGCCTTTAAGCATGTTTATTATCAGTATCCACATTTCTCCACCATCATCCGGACATTCCGTCAACCATTCCAACAACGAAATATCCACCGGACAACTAAGCATTTAACTAAGCATGGCTAAGCATATACATAACATAGTTAAGTAACTCAGGCCAACAAAGCAATCCTATGGATATTAGGAGGGAACAGGTAATGGCATCGGAAACATAATGCAACTATAGGATACTCTAATCCAACCAAATTGACATTTGGAACCGCATGCAATAATATAATGGAGAAAATATTTGCGGAAAACATAGGAGGAGACATGCTCAGAGGGGGGATTACGCTTGCCTTGTTCAACGGACTGGTGATACGGGTCGTCAGGGTATTGTGGAGAAACCCCGACTCCTTGATCTATCGATGTATAAGAACACCGGAAATCACAATCAAATACCACACCATATAAAAATCAAGTGCAATGCACAAGCACATGATGATATGACATTTTAAATGCACCATAAAAGCTTTGAACATGACCAACAAGTTAAATGGGGTCCCCATTATATTTATGGCATTATTTGGAATAATCCCCATGTTTAAACTTAATGGAATTAGACATTTTTGCAAATGTACAGTACTGAGATATGATGCAAACATGCATGAATTTGAGGTTACTGGTTAGTTCATAATTTTATGAGCATTTTGACATATTAAACACATTTTTCTGATTATCCAATAAAAAGTTATTGCATTTCCAATATTAGATTTAGGGCTGCCATTTTAGTAATTCATTTTAAACAACACTAAAACAATTTATCCATGCTTGAAAATGAAGTGCAACTTGAAGTACTTTTGTTGCTGAACATTTTGGTATATCACACTTAACTTTTGGATCAATTTTGATAAAGTTATGAATTTTATAACACCATTTTCATTTCTGCCATTTTACAAAAAGGCAAGAAACAATTATTTCCAGTAATCATTTCGACTTGCAAGTGACATGAAAAATGTCAAGTTTCTTCCTCTGGTCATTTAGAGACCAAGTTTACATTTTTCTGATCTATAACTAAAAAGGTATGAATTTCCCAAAATGCATTTCTTTTCTGCCATTTTCTTCAATTTAATAAAACAGCAACTAAATGAATTTAGTGGGATGTGTGAGTTATACCAATAGACTCCATTTATTTTTCTGAACATTGTGATATCTTATTTGCACTTTTTGGACAAGTATTTCAAAAGATATAGATTTTACAAGTTTTAAATTTGAATTTGCCTTTTCTTTTATTTCTCAGAAAAACCGCACGGAACGTTTTCCACACGGGCTGGGCTAGCCCGTGCCACTGACTGGTGGGGCCCGAGGCCACGGTGGCAAGCCACGCAAGCGCGTGGGCCCAGCGGCCGGTTTGACCACGGCGAGGCGCGGGACGGCGCGGACGGGGGCGCGGCGGCGGCGATCACGGCCACGTCGATCTACTGCGCGAGGGAGCGCGCTACGGACGGCTTTAGACTCGCACGGACGTGGGGAGCACGAATACGGCGGCGCCGCTAGCTAATGGTCGCCGGAGTGACGGAATCATCCTCGACGGGCGGCGGCCGGCGGCGGTCTAAGGGCGAAGCGTCGAACTACGGCGAGTTAGGGAGGGAAAAGATGTCCCCGAGGACGGCATGCTCACCCTAGATGCGTGGGAACGATCCGTTGGTGCAGAGGTGGACGGAGACGGCGGCAATCGACGGCGGAGCTCCGGTCGGAGTCGAGGAAGAAGAGGATGGCGGCGGCGGTTTGGGGTTTCCCCGGCTCGATTCCTTCGACGTGGTTGCAGAGGGAGACGAGGCGGAGCAGATGGTGGTGCTCGATCTACTCTTCGCTTGCTCAAACGACGGTGATGCTCGGCGGCGATCTAGCTAGGGTTCGGCCATGGCGGCGGATGGAGAACGGAGAGGGGGCGAGCGAGGGCAGTGGTGCGTGTCGGGCAGAGGAGCATGGGGGGGGGGGGGCCTGGCTGCTCTTCTAGCGCGTCGAGGCGCAGGGAGGGACCCCGGCATCGCCGTGTCGCCATGGCGGCTAGGCGGTGCGGCTCGGCCGCGCGGCGTGCGTCGCTACAGAGGAAGACGGCCATTTTGCAAAGAACCCCCTGCCTGCATTTTTCCATTTACAAAGAAGCCCTTGGCTGTTTCTTTCAAATATCCAGTAGCTTTTCCCAGATTTAATTGAGGCACTTAAACAATTTATAAAAATTTGGGAAAATTCAGGGAGCCTCCCAACATCATGTAGATGCACCCCAAAAATTGGTGTTGCAAAATAAAAAGTTTTGAGCAACATTTTTTCATAGTGATTGTTTATGGCATTTTTGGGAAAACCAAAATGAATTTACTTTTGAATTTTTGAACCAGTGCAAAGTATTAAATCTTGAACCCTTGGAACTTCCTTAACTAATATGATTTGCATTTGTATTTGGGTTTGCCAAAGCAAGCACATTTGGACTTGCAAGGATTGAATTTAATTTGTGACATTGCTCCCATTTGTTTTAATTTGTTTTCCTCACTTGAATTCAACTTGAGCAATAAAACAAATGATGCCATGATGCATGTATGAGAAGCAAAAGTGAAAATTTGGTTCAAATTTTACAGTACCAAAAGTGGGGCTGTTACAAGCCCCGTGTCTCCAAGATTGAGAACGAGAAGGTAATTGATTTTATTAAGTCTTTCACCTATAGATATGAAATGTGCCAGCTTTTACAATGTTTCGACTACTTGCCAGGCTGCATGCAGAAAATCAGAGGGGGAGCAGAAGCAGGAGCGCAGAAGAGCAAGGGAGAAAGAGCTTCTTGATGCATGGGGAGGTGTGGGGCTGGGGAGCTCGGTGAAGCCACATCTCTCCAAGATCGAGAGAGACAAGGTAATTGATTCTATTACAGTAAGCCATCGTCTAAAACCATCGAAAGCATCAACCCTTACACTTTTTGGACTGGTTGTCAGGCTGCCTGGAGAAGATTAGAGGAAGAACAGAAGCAGATATGTGCTTCAACGAAACTGTGACTTTGCCAAATCAGCACAAGTATATCCTACTCACTCCCCATTCTGTTTGCCGTTTCATACATATATATATACACTTCCTGAAGAACGTCGATGTTATCAGAATCTCTTCTGTAACTGTTCTCACAAAACAAGCATTGTAAACTTCCATTTCGGAAGAAAGTAAAATGTGTAACTTTCTGCCACAATGAATTTTGAATTCTTGCTACTGCTCTCAGTGAGCAAGCCAAATGATGTGCTCCTTTTGGTTTCTTTCTTTTCTTGTTGCGCTTTAGCTTGGTCTATCTTGAACTCAAATGCTTATTCTTTGAAGCATATGGAAGGATCAGAACATCCAGCACTTCTTGACTTAGTCCAATGCCGCAAAGTTGGAAATTGTCATCAGCTCATCAACAAGTTAAATAATAGTAGATGGTGTCCCGAACATATATGCTCTATCCTGTACCACTCTTGCACCCTGTTTGCTATGCTGCCCTGTATCCCAGAAGGGCTGCTGTCATCATTCCTTATTGTCTTGCTATAAATAAGGGGTGTGGACAAATTGTATTTGAGATGACTGTTCTTATGAGATAAGGATGCTAAGATCTTTGCGGAAATTGGAAAAGCTACAGGCGGTAGTCTGATAGATATGGATGTATTCTTGATTCGGTTGTACAAAGATCAGGGCAAGAGATTCTTCCTATTATTGAATGCCTTCCACTCACCGAGCAGCGAGCATAGCATAGATCAACATTTATCTGGCTGTCTGTTGTATAGTAATTGCTCTTATCTCTTGCCCTTTGTAATTACAGTAGGGATGAATCTGATGGGAATTGAAGTCTCGTGCATGTTATGATTCTTTTCATGGTGTCCCATCATGTCCTTTCAATGCATTCGACTTTTCTACTCCCTCCATTCCAGTTTATAGGATGCAATTCTAAAACCAGATTTTTCCAAGAATAAGCAACAATTAGCATTAACTAAGAGCAGTTAATGTTGGGTTTTGGTCTTTCCCAAGAACAATACGAAAACCGATTGGGTTTGATCTTTCCATAATTAATGTTGGCATTAAATATCAGAGTGCTAATTGGGTGAAATATTGGAAAGATAGATTTTGCATGACCAATCACCATTCACCTAGGTCCCAGAGATTTGCCAAATGCATCCTATAAACCGGAATGGAGGGAGTACTTGACTGGAATTGCATTAGCATCACTCCCAATTACCATGCTTTTACTACATGTTAACTGCTGAAATTTGTGTGTTCGTTGTTGGCAATGTATCACTGTTCTGAATTTTTTTTTTTGAATGGTGTCGCACTCTTCTGTATAACTTTTTGTTACTCGTTGCCTCCAGTCATGTTACCATTCATCCTCGCTGAAACATTAACTTACCTAGCGTATTCGGAAAAGAAAAACTTGGGTACCTCCTCTTTGGTAAAAGTAAAACCTAATCGACCGCAAGTTTCATCATGCTGTTGTTTTCCGTGACTGCAAAGTTGTAGTTTGTGTAGACAGATATGATTGGCTGTATGCAAGTTTTTAACTGTAACCCTTACCTTTTCAACAGTTACTTTACATGCATGCCTTTGTTTCTGCTCTGAAAGTTTGGTGAAAAGATGAGTGCCAAAAGGGGATAGTGATGATGAAACTATTGGGGTTTCAGTAATCCTAAACTATAGCCCCTACATACTATTTTGTACTCTGGAGCATATCTATGGAATTGGCTGTTGCTTTCATCACTTCCAACTTCAAGACTGCAAACCCCACTTAAACATGCGAGTAACCAGATCCAGGTAATAAAAAAGAACATTGGCGATCTAATTTAACAGCAAGCACGAGGTGAAACTAGCAAGGAATTCAGCAAAAGATTACAGTGGTGTGGTCGCCCGATGGCTCAAATCGATGAGGCCATCCTAAGGCTGAGACAATGCAGCAGCCATTGCGGCTGCTTCACCATTACCCCTTCCCGGAGATCACACGCCGTCGCTCTCTGGTGGTGCTGCACCGGGCGGAGCGCGCCACTGGAGTCGGTCGATGAAGAGGGAGTACTCTCCCGCCGCTTCCTCTGTTTCCGGTCACCGCCGCTGCCGACGGCCAGCGTCAGCTCTAGCTCGTCTTCACTTTCCCTGGACGGCGGCGTCACTTGGCGACTCGTGCAGGTGCCGCCGCCAACGATGTGCTCGTCGACGGGGAGCTCCGACCGCCGGGATTGGTGCCTGCGCCTCTGCCCATGCTGGCAGGGTAGCAGCACTGTCGGCGGGCGCCTAGCCAGGTCGCTCATCAGCTGCTTCTGAACGCGGTATAGCCGGTGCAGATCATGCACCTGTCGAGTCGTTCATGACAAGGATTTCGTCAGATCAAGAACGAATCCAAGAATGTGCATTAAGATTGAAGATGTTTTGGTCCACGTACCTGCTGCCGGAAGGTCTCTTCGTGCTTGAGCATGGCCGTCTTCATGAGCTCCATGTCGCGCTGCTGCTGCTGCTGCACTAGCTTCTCCATGTGCTTGGGATGGTCTTGGTAGGGATGTGGGTAATTTATAAACATTGCAACGAGAGAGTGCACTGCAACGGTATATACAATGATGCCTCGAGAGAATATTTCACTTGGCCCTTTTCGCATGCCAACTCAACAAATTACCCAGTGGCGATGGGATTTGGGGTACATCCTCTGCATGAGATGCCCCTCCCACAGCAGACAGCTTTGGCAGGATCCATAGTTTTAGACCATTGCCCCTACAGGCTAGCTTTTGAGCAATTCTCTGCGCAAGCAATGTCGTGCACTGGTGTAACGAATGACAGTACTGCCCACCTACATGCCCAACGATGCCTGGATCGAGCTCTTCACTGCCTGGGTGATTTTAGTTTGCACATCTGTTTCGGGTTCGTGAATTGTTCCATACTGCCTTCCGTCCGTTCAGACATGAAAAAGAAGTCAGAATTTTGCAAGTTACAAAAAACAGAGTGAATTTTGCATAGCTGTTTCAGAGGTCGTTCAATTGTTTGTTTCTCGGTTCTATTCATCGGGATGGTCTATCATTTGCTCGGATATATAGCAGCGTTAAGTGCTGATATTTAAATTGGTTAATCGAAACTACAGTACGAATGATCACATGCTTCTTTGACTGCTTTTACCATGGCTTGGCCTGGCCCCTACCAACAGCACGTCTGAGTTTTCAGCTTCCACTGACTAGATCAGTGGTGCATGAATTGCGCGCGCATACTTGAACAAAATACATGCACACGAAGGGGGTCACAACTCAGATATCGTGTGGAGAATTGCGTGCATTTTTAAACACCCATTGTCAGTTGCCACTGAAAACAAGCAACACACACATGTAAAAGTACATCGGGGTGCCTATGTGTGGTTTGATATTCATTGGGCGACACATACACGCACCCACGCCACACGCAAGCTACGATGCATGCACTGATGGAGTGGTGTGTGGCTGGACACACCACTCCCCTTTGGGGCTACAGAAAAACTGCAAATTTGTTTGGAAAACCAGGCAACGAGATTAACGGTGGACTGCAGCAATCATTGCTTTGAGAGCAAGCAACCATCTGTACGTGCGCCCCTTGGTCGTCGCATATTTTTAGGATCATTTGCTCCATCAAACAACACTATTGTTCGCTGGTAGTCGGTAGCATTTTGGTAGCTACAAATAGTCAACTCCCAAGTGTGACACCGTACACAAACAACACCACCCCGCATGAAGATTCTGCACTTAGAGGGCTAAACTCCCATTTCCACGCCACCGGAAGATTATTGTGAGAATTTTGATTTTCAATGTGACTACGACCTATCCTAACATGAACAAGCAGAAAAGTTCATTGTCCAACCCCCTTTCAAAGTCGTACAAGTTAAGGTACACGATCCGGGGCCCACGGATCAGGGTTTGGCCCGAAACGGCGCGTCGGAGTATTGGAATCCCACCAAAACATGCATGTGTTGGAACATGGAAAGATGCAATATCCAGCTCTCAAGTGTGACCTAGCTCACAAACATCACTAGCCCACACATAGATTCTGCACTTAGAGGGCTAAACTCCCGGTCACTTCGATGCCACCGGAGAGAATCTTGTGAGAACTTGGGCTCGGGTTTGGTTTTCCGTGCGCCAATGACCCACCATAACCCAAAAAGGTAAAATTTTCATTATCCAACCTCGTTAAAAGCCGGTCAAGTGGGTAGACGATTCGTGGCTGGATTAGGTTTGGCCCAAAACGGCGCGTCAGAGCATCAGAATCCCACAAAACTTTGCATGTGGTCCTCACATATGTATATAAGTGTGTTGGAACATGGAAAGAGTCAATAGTCACTCTCAAGTGTGACCCCCTTCACAAACAGCACTACCCTGCACGATGATTCTGTACTTATAGAGCTAAGCTCTCACTTCGACGCCACGAGAGGGAATCTTGTTTCTTGTTGCTTTTAAACCACCTAAAAATAATCTTGAAGTGTTTACAGTAAAAGCTTGTTGAACTCCATTAATCAATACCTTATGCGTCTCGTTGGGTTTGACACGCTTTCTTATCGAAAGGATTACGATAGATCCCCTATATTTGTGGGTCATCAGAAGTGTCCATCAATAACGGACACCGGGACCAAACATGGTACAAGTCGACTTTAATTGTAGTGTTAGTCGCGTGAGGGAACAAAGCAGAACAAATGTCGTCGTGCTCCCGCGTGGGGACATGCTAGCCGCCGCTAGGGGAGTATGCAACATCTTTTTCTTTCAGTGTAAGGGTTGATTACCTTTTATGTATGGGATGTTTTGAAGGGCTACGAGAGAATACATTTCGGGCATCGATGTGTAAATGCTTTGAACTTTTGATCTCTCATTAAATCCTAGCCAAGTATATTTGACATTCAAAATAGTTTACATGATGTGGATTAACGTGGTATCTCCAAACGGCCCCTTATCCTGCCTTTAGTGTATGATAGATAGATGTAATTTGAGGGAAACTGTGTTGCTAGATATGCAGTGCAACTGAGGCTACACTGCAAGCCGGGTCCTTGAGGAAAACTGGCAGCATCAAGCTGCACATCTCTGCCGAGGACCGGAGGTCGACGAAGAGCCTCCAGGTCCTATGACACCACTATAAAGAGCTCTTAAAAAGAGGCTGGAAATATACACCCGATTGTCTGGACAGAAGTTTTGTATCATTTTTCTTGGCCGACTCTAGGAATTGCTGTACTTTTCCCAAATAGACGCAGACTTTGGGTCTTAGTGAAAACTACTGACCGGCACATAAAAAGAGACGATCACAGGTGACTTCTCCGGCTTGTACAAATAGATCCCTCCCCCCACCCCCTCTCATTCTCATCGTGCCTTTGAAATCCGGTCGGTGTTGTGCCTTACCGTTGATGGGCCATCGCCCGTCAGTGATGACACGAGTCATCTCTTACCTACGCATTTTGACGGGTCCAAACCAGTCGAAGATGTGGTTTATGGACGGTCAACGACATTCTATTTCGAACCAACGTTGTTTACCATGTACACACTCCCAATTATTCTTATAGTTAAGGAATTTATTTTTGAATTAAGATCCCACACTCCCAATTATTAATATTACAATAAGCACAGAAAACACATGGCCCTAGTCTTGGTTACCAAATGTGGAAATTAAGTGAAAATAATTAAGAAGTCTCCCAGATCAAAGAGCAAACCAATACAATTCGATAGAAAACTTCTAGCAAGAGGAAACACAACATACATTAATTATTACATGTCCTTAATCAGCAATAAGGGTATCTAGCTTTTCCTTAAGTCACTCCAGCACCTCGGACACAACTAGGCACATCGACGTAATCACGTTAAGTCATTAACCTCTTCTCGCGATTCATGCCTTGCTTCACCAGGCTATGCTGGTACTCGTGTTCGGATAGCAAGATTTCTTTATCTAAGGCCAGCCTCCATATTGCTATCAACGCACGAGAAAGCTACAATGGGTGCATTTTATCAATCTATCCCACGAATTTGCACCTCGGGGATTCATAGTGGCACTGCATGAACTTGTGGGTCGGTGTCCATCAAGGCTGGGCATAAAATCCGATACCCGAATCTCGAACCCGAAAAACCCGAACCCGTACCCGTATATCCTGAACCCGAAAAACCTGAACACATTTTTGGGTGGCAAGTCCAGAAACCTGAAATTTATTCAGGGAATTCGGGTTTGTTCTTCTGGTACCCGAACTGACCGAAAAACCCGAAATAAAAAAAGAAAGCCTAGTGTTCTAAGGAGTCAGACAACGGCCCAATAGAACGAATTTCACTTATGGCCCAAGTTTGGGCAGTTGTAACTTGTATTACCGCCTGCCAGGTCCAAGGTCCACTAACGTACACAAACGTCACTGCGGCCTATCGATCCCCAATCCCCATCTGAAAATATCTCAATCTTTCTCCTCTCTCTCGTCTCTCACGAACAGCCGCACCCGCATCTCATTCCCAGGCACGCGCGGCTCGGCATCCGCACACGTCCTTGCGCCGTCGCCTGCTGGTGGCCGCCGACGCAGCCACGCACGACCTGCTCCTCGTCTTCCCCCCGCAGCTCGCAGGGATGAGCCGCCGCCACGCTCGGCGCCTCGTTTCGTGGTACGGCGGAGCCAGGGATGAGCGAATTGGTGAAACAGAACTTTTGCTAAGGTTGCAGTTCAGTCCCGAGGCCACACCGAAAACTGTCAATAGCTTCATTGCCGCTCTTGCTTCAGCAGCAACAGGTTTAATGATGAGCACAACGTCGTCAGCAAATAAAGAGACTAAGAGAGCATGTGCTTCACACCCCACCTCTCCAAGGACTCGAAGAGGCCAGCTTCCTCAGCAAGTCTGAATGTAGCATTTAGGACATCCACCATCATAACGAATTGCTTAGGAGAGGCAGAATCTCCCTGTCTGAAACCTGTTGCATGCCAAAACTGATAAGGCCATGGAAAATGCATCCGGAGCCTGACTTAGGCAAATGAGTAGTCTATTTGGACTAACTCGACGAGCCCAACCCAACCGTGGACTCGAATCATTAAGAAGAGGCTTGTTTTCAAAGATTACTTGAAGGTGACTAGAGAAGGTGTACGGCGGAGCCAGGGAATCAATTTCATGGTACTATCTTTGAAATGGATAAAAGAATACTCCATGATCGAATGTCTTGGAGAGATGCCCCCGACTGTCGTCTCTGATTTGAAATTCGAGAATGATAGATAAAATGGTCTTCAACGGTGATGACAAGAACCTCGATGAGAATATCCAATAAATTACGGGGTATTACAGTGACCATCCTATAGCTTTTCTTAGCAAGGCATTGGGACCGCGCAATCAAACCCTATCAGTCTACGAGAAGGAATGTCTCGCTATTCTGCTGGAAACCGGGTTTTGCCACTTACAGCCATCGTGGAGGGTATTTTCCAGGGCACGGTGAAGTATTTCCGAGATAGACGTCAGAGAGCCCATCTACATATCATAAACAACCCAAACACACCTTACTGTGAAAATATTATGAAGTACATGGATGACAGGATGGAAAAAGCTCGGAATCACACAGTCATCGCCATCGGGAATCAAGAAAGGAGGTTCGAGGTGAGCTTGCCTACTGACAAGTTCAGTTGTGGAAATGTGTTGAGGACGCATGACGTGAAAATTGGTAATGAAGTCTCGCCAACTCGTGTGAGTGCAGATGCAACAAACCAAAGTTGCTTCACTTGCCTTTCTCCCATGTACTTGCTGCTTGCGACCAGTTAGGGATGGAAGCAATCTCGTTCATGTCTCCATATTTTCTGAAAGAGTCCGTCCTTAATATCTGGACATGGGAGATGCTGGGATTTTGAGCAATGAGTAATTTCAACACCGTTAACTCTGGTGAAAGGCAGTACATCCCAAGCCCCAGGCTATTGCGGACATGTAGAGGTAGACGTCAGCGTAAGCTGATCCAGAATGATATGGATGAATCTGAATCCAGAGGCCTACTAGGCAATGTTTTCGGAAAAAAATCCTATATGATCCAACCTTGTACGACACAGTTGTGTACCACATGGAACACTGTAAGATTTCAGCCCCACGTCCCAGTGCATGTTCAGTCATGGGATTTTGATTACGAAAACTATTAGTTTTGCCACGTGGTTGGTGTTAGATATGGTCCACGCACTAGGTCATACAAGGTTGGATCGTATAGGATTTTTTTCCAATGTTTTCTATGCAGACATGCAGTCATTTTGGCCATAGAGACGCTAATTGTCCACAATTCAGGACGGGCGGAGCCACTGCATGTAGACGAGGCAACCGGAGACGAAGAGAGGAAGAAACTAGGCCACGTTTTAGTTTTCATTATGATGCCAACTCATTAGTGGAGCTGTGTTTGTACACATGGCCGTTCTCAAGCTCCAGCATCCTATGCACCATGATGTACACTAGTAGAAAAGAGACCTTCCGTTCGCATCTTTAGCCTCGGCCATGTTTAGAACCGGGACTAATGTGAGCATTAGTCCCGGTTCAAATGGCTAGGACGATGCACGACTTTAGTCCTGGTTCGAACGGGACCTTCCGTTCGCATCTTTAGCCTCGGCCATGTTTGGAACCGGGACTAAAGGGTTGCTGGCAGGCAGCCGCAGCGTGGGGCCAGCGCGAGAGGCTTTAGTCCCGGTTGGTATCACAAACCGGGACCTTACCAACCCGGACTAAAGCCGTCGGCGTTTTTCATTTAATATAGAGTAATTCATATCTTTAAATCCGTAAATCGAAATTTAACAAATAAAATATCTAAATCGATTAGAAAAATGAGAGGAATCTAAATATGACAACTATATCATCTTTTGGATCACAGAAATGCATTTAACTAGGCGAAATTACTTTTAAAAAATGGCATAAACTCATTTAACTAGGCGAAATTAGGTAGAAATCAAGAAAATTCCTAATAGGGATTATTCATAAAATGTGGATTTCTCTTTGTGAAATTAGATGGGTACCATTTTGCACCATATCTCCATGTGTTCTTCTTTAATCCAGGAGTCAGTCTGCTCTGGATTTTCGGAGCGTACAATATTCATGTGTTCCTCGATAAACGGAGCCACCAAGCTGGAATTTTGTAGAACTGTGTAGCGTGCTTGAGTGAAAGAATGCCCGTCCATACATATTATTGCTTTCTTTCCTAGCGTGCCTTTTCCATGCAGTCTCCCCTCATGGCACTCAATGACCTCCTTTGTTCCATAGCCCTTGGAGATGCTTCCTTCTGGCCTAACATGGTTATGAACGTATTTCTTTAAGACTTCCATGAACCTCTCAAAAGGGAACATATTGTGTAAAAATACAGGACCGAAAATGGAAATCTCTTCGACTAGGTGAACTATGAGGTGCGTCATAATATTGAAGAAGGATGGTAGGAATACCAACTCGAAGCTGACAAGACATTGGACCACATCCTTCTGTAAACTTGGTAGAGTTGCTGGATCGATTACCTTCTGTGAAATTGCATTGAGGAATGCACATAGCTTCACAATGGGTACTCGAACATTTTCCGGTAGAAGCCCCCTCAATGCAACTGCAAGTAATTGTGTCATAAGCACGTGGCAGTCATGAGACTTTAGGTTGTGGACCTTTTTCTCTGCCATATTTATTATTCCCTTTATATTCGACGAGAAGTCAGACGGGACCTTGATACTGCTCAGGACTTCAAAAAAGATTTCCTTCTCTTCTCTGGTAAAAGCGTAGCTGACAGGATCTTGACACTTCTCTGGATGCAGGCCGTCTCGTTCGTTCATATGTTTGTGCTCCTGCCATGATTTTGGTGTATCTTTCGTCTTCCCATACACGCCCAAGAAGTTTAGCAGGTTCACACAAAGATTTTTCGTCGCGTGCATCACGTCGATTGCAGAGCGAACATCTAGGATTTTCCAATAGGGTAGGTCCCAAAATATAGATTTCTTCTTCCACATGGGTACGTGTCCGTCAACGTCATTCGGAACAGATTGTCCGCCGGGACCCTTTCCAAAGATTACTTTTAAAGCCTTGACCATAACATATATATCATTACCAGTAGGGCGGATAGGCTTCGTCCGGTGATCTGCCTCACCTTTGAAATGGTTGCCTTTCTTTCTTAAGATATGCCTGTTTGGAAGAAATCGACGATGCCCCGGGTACATATTCTTCTTACATTTATCAAACACTTGTAGTTTAAATTTGGATTACTTTCGGAAAATCAGCATAAACTCATTTAACTAGGCGAAATTAGATAGAAATCAAGAAAATTCCTAATACTTGGGGATTATCCATCAAATGTGGACTACTCTTTGCGAGAATTAGATGGGTGCCATTTTGCACCATATTGTTTTTTGAAGCGCGACTGTAGGGCAACCGCCCCACATCATTTTCTATTTTCTCATCTCAAGTCTCCGCAAACTGTACAAATATTTACAAAAAAAGGTGGGGGGATGGAGGGAAGAGAGGGGGGAATATATACAAACCCTAAGGTAGATCATCTAACCAGGCCAAGAAGGTTGGCACATGCTTTGCTTTAATCCTATGTCTAAGCATATACATATCATGTACAAAGCCACTTCTCCACCTATTAAAGGTAGGCCTCTCATTTCTGAAGATTTTGCTATTTCTTTGCAGCCAGATATTTCTGCAGGCCACAATGATAACCTCCATGGAGAACACATGCGGAAATCTTCTCCTCGCCACGGAGATGACAGCCTGAATGCTATCCCCCACTGTCCACTGAATTTGCAAGTAATTCCAGACTCTCTGGCTAAAGTTACACGTGAAAAAGAGATGCTGCCTATCTTCATATGTTCTTAGAGGGCATAACACGCAGTGATCATTGTCTGCAACATTCCAATGTCTGCGCTTCAATATGTCCTTAGTGTTGAGTCTATCTCTCAACAACAGCCAGACAAACACTTTATAATTCATTGTGCATCAAGTTTCCCAAATCCATCCGTATGTCTTCGGTACTGTCAACGATGAAAACACCTTCAGATAAAACTGACCAGCAGTATATTTCTCTCCCCAGCAATATGACCAGACATCTTGGACCTGGATCGGTGGATTATTCTCTAATAAGATCTGCAGGTTTTCCAATTCATTGAAATCTTGCTATGACAAGGACAAGCTAAACAACGAAGATATTTTTTGTACTTGGTTCACAAAAATGGTCATTTTTGCCACTTAGAAAAAGGAAAATGATATTTATAAAAATAATTTGAAAAATCCCTTTGGAATCATTGCTTTCTATACCAAGATACACCTATTTGTCGAATATGAGAACTTTATCACAAACTATGCCGTGGGAATTGCCATAACTTGATCATGTGGCTCCATGCTAGAGTTTTTTTTTCATAGCAAGTTTATCGATGTTTCTGTGATGCAAAATATGATATGGATGGCATATTTGAATTCCTCTCATTTTTTTATCAATTTAGACATTTTATTTGTCAAATTTCGATTTACGGATTTAAAAATATGAATTATATTATTACATAATCACTGTTATTTATTCAAAAAATATTATTACATAATAATTGTTATGTATTAAAAAAATATTGTATAATCATTGTTATTTATTCAAATAAATTTTGAAAATTTAAACAATAAAAAAGTGTAACATCATGACTCATGGGTTAATATGATTGATAGGATATTAATATCAGTAAGTTCTAACTTCTCATTTGAAGCTAATTTAGAAGGAACTCAAAAGTTAAGCGTGCTTGGGCTGGAGCAATTTGAGGATGGGTGACCGAATGAGAAGTTTGACCATGGTAAGTACTTTGACATGAGATTAAGTGTATAACTAGATATTAAGTGTGTGGCCAAGTGAGAAATTTTGAAATAGAATTAATTTCAGAATAGAATTAAAAATAAAATTGAGAATAGAATAGAGAATAGAATTGCGAATAGATTTGAAAATAAAATTAAAAAACTCCCGGTACTTTTAGTACCGGTTGGCAAATCGGGACTAAAGATCCTTCCCAACCAGGACTATAGGCCCTTTTTCTACTAGTGGTAGTTTCCGGGACGCGGATTTATTGCACCCGGGCTCGCTTGCTCCCGATATATTGTGTGTGTGTGTGTTTTTTTTTGGAAAAGTATATTTGTGTGTGTTAGCTCCTCTGGCCGAGCATTCAATGCTGTTGTATTTCTTTTCTTGATATGGAGATACAGCACGGTATACTGCGTGCGTGAGAGTATGGTTTGAGGTACGAATTTATTGCGAAAACAGGCGGGGACGAGGTGTGGATAAATGCGTGGCAGTTACTTTGCCCGTTCATCATGTGCCAGACCACGGCGCTGTTTAAGTCCGGAAAACACTCGTCGCCTTCTTCCCCAATTGTACAAATGCACAGTTTACTGTTGCCCAAGTGTATGTGAATCTTTGCCTAAGAACCAACTTATTTGTAGGTCTGGACATGGTGCTGTTTTGAACTGTTAGCTGTCACACAAACCAGATATTAATGTGAACGATAATGCGAACAGAGGGCACTGAGATTATCAGCAAACACTGAATTACTTGATTCATATACAATGATAACGCACAGGTCTACAGTGATGGTGACACCTTGATGCGCATGCTCCACCTAGAATTTAGCCCAGGTCCCTAAATGAATACTCCTACTAGCTCTGTCAGTTGATCCATCAGATCCTGGCGTAGATAGCTAGAGCTAAAACCAACTGCGCAATGCTCGTAGTGAGAGTGCCTAGGCTAATGCACATCAGCGAGTTCATCGTGCAGTCACTGTCTGTTCTGCTTTGCCCTCCGATCTGCAATGGTGGTGACGGCAGGCTGGGGCGTGCTGCGTGCAGCCTCGCACTCCTGATTTGCTGAGCCTTCGTCCAAGGGATCTTCGCGCGGATTGATTGCCTCAAACCTCGGATCTTGCCATACTCGCTGTGCCACACGAAACTGAATCGGCAAGATTTGTCGTCTCCCTCCTACGAAAAAGCAGTGTACAAGAAAAACCAAAAGAGTGGTATGAGAATGGGTCGCGAATTCTGCGCCTTTAGCTCTAGCTGTTTCTCTCTTCCACTTCATGTAAGGGCCTTTTTGGCCCCCCACCTGTACTCTCTTTTCTTTCTATCTATCTGGCACGCAAGTTTGCGTGTCCGCAAAAAAAAAAAAGATGAACACTATCTTGGAAATCTGCGCACTTGTAGAATCTCTTTCCATATGCGCACCACCGCTTAGTAGCACGTGAGTTCTGGCAAGGGGGGATGCGCACGAGCGACTGCTCGGGAAGATCCAGCCATGGTGCCCGGCGCGCGGACGGGACTCGATGCTGCGGGATTTCGGAGGAGGACGAACGTGGGAGGAGGACAGTGAGATGGGGAACGGCGTCC
The DNA here is from genome assembly GCA_947311845.1 of Poa pratensis. Taxonomy (NCBI): domain Eukaryota; kingdom Viridiplantae; phylum Streptophyta; class Magnoliopsida; order Poales; family Poaceae; genus Poa; species Poa pratensis. Next base: position 129,956,284 of record CAMZMU010000041.1, on the reverse strand, counting down.
CCGGGTAGATAGCGCCCGTGGTACAGGTCCGATGCATTAAATCGATTCCCCAGCTGTCCCCGGCAGCAGCTCGACCCCACGCTAAACAGGATGCATCCCGTTCAGTTCTTACGACGAAGGTGGTTGGGGGCGTATTCGCCGGTTCGTTTACAATGGCTTATACAAGTCTCTATATGACGTCACCTAAAGAAACGACTGGCTAGATTAGAAATGGATAAGCGGAGCAAACGCGCTCCAGTTCACTTTGGAGTTTTCGCTTCCGTCACTTGGAGTACTCAGCATAATCAAACGGAGAGGGTACAAGGCATAGTATAAAATTCAAAGAAAATTATCTTATTCAATTTTCCCAATAATAAGATATGAGGAGGATTATACCGCACAAATGCGTGGGTAGGTTGGACAAGTTTTGAGTAAAACACACATACACACACTACGGCCTAAATGAGAGCAAATCCATCAAGTTTCAATTTTGAGCCACCTGGCCATGCGGCAACACACACTTGTAAAACACGTACTGCGAAGTGCTAACACGCGGGTTTTGTCCTTTCATTCTTCTTCTCCTATATCTTCCTTTATTTAGCTTCCGCTGCAGTATGGACGATTTCTACAATTTCTTCCTTTGCTTTCAATATATCCCTGGCCGCGTTGCCCTTGGCCTTTTTCAGATCCTCCACGAGACGCTTGAGGCGCTCGTTAGGATGCTCCTCCGTGCGCATCAGGTACCCGGCAACCTCCGCCGGAGACATGTGGACATCCTTCAGCAGCTCACCTATCTCGGGGAACAGCACGAACAGATGGTGCTCGGTGATGGTGATGCCCTGCAGGTAGTTGGTGGCCAGCACCTTGAAGGCCTCGAAGCCACAGTAAGACATCTCGATATGCGTGTCCATCCTGCCTGGCCGGATCAGCGCTGGGTCCAGCTTGTCCTTGTTGTTGGTGGTGAAGATGATGATACGCTCGCCGCCGCACGCCGACCACAGCCCGTCAATGAAGTTGAGCATCCCAGAAAGGGTCAGCTTGGTGCCGTCGGCGTCCTTCCCGCGCTCTTTCTTCATGTTATCGCTCTCACCGCCGGGCTTCTTGTCCCTGCTAAAGTCAACGGAGCGGTCAATGTCCTCGATAACGATGATGGACTTTCCCTTCGTCTGAATGAAGAGCTTCCGGAGCTCTGTGTTGTCATTGACCGCCGTGAGCTCGAGGTCGTAGATATCATACTTAAGGTGGTTGGATATGGCGGCGATCATCGTGGACTTTCCGGTGCCGGGGGGGCCGAAGAGCAGGTACCCACGCTTCCATGGCTTGCCGACCTTGTCGTAGTATACCTTTCCTTTCAGGAAGGCATCGAGGTCATCGATGAGGCCCTTCTTCTCCATGGGGTCCATGGCAAGCTTATCGAACATCGCCGGGTGCTGGAACGCCACGTGGGTCCAGCAATTCGAGTTGTTGGTGAAGAGGCGGCGCTGGCGGTTTTTGTCGATGACGGCGTGGCCCTCTTCAAGGACGTGGGGCAGATAGGAATCTTTGACTTTCTCGCGGAAGCGGCGATGGAATGATATTCGGTAGAAGCGGCGCTCGTCGTCACCGGGGTGTCGGACGAGGACGCTGGAACTTCGGCGCTCCGTGTAGGCGTACCACCAGAGTGTGATGCCTTCGAAGCTGTCAATGATCTCCTGTTCGTCGTCAACAAGGAAATGGGGTTTCTGTTCGGCACTGCCGAGCTCGGCCTTGAGCTTGATCGCCCGATCGGTACAATGGCCGGAGATGTAACCCTCGATCGCAACGAACAACTCGCTGCGTTCCAAACGGTTGGCGGTGTACTCGGGGATGGTGATTTGTACGGTTGAGCTAAAGAAAGCTGCGATCTTGTTGATAAACAGTTTGATCCTGACCTGGTTCATTACCATGGTGATGAGGCCAGCTATGAACGCCAGAGCTGATCCAACCCCCGCCCACACGTCCTTCAACACCATGGGTTGGGTAGCCTGGCTTGCTAGCTAGCTAGGTTTAGGAAGCAACAGCTCTAAATTGATGAGACCCAAAACAAAGCTAGCTAGCTCGAAACAGGCGCTGCTGTTGCATCCGCTGATATGTCAAACACATATACTTACTATATATAAATAGCGTGAAGAGAATCGCTACTGTAGCGTATTGTAGCTACAGTATGCGCTACAGTATATTCTTTTTTTTTCAGAATTTTTTTTTCCAGAAAAAAAACTTCGCGTTCTCCGAAAATTATATACATGAAATATATGCGCGCCGACGAGTAGGTTCCATTCCCGTGATCGGTTTCGAGTTTGGTCGAGTCTAGCTCCTTAATTTCGGATCCCGATTCGCACATATATTTGACAAATTTTGTCCAATTCGTCGAACTCGGTCATCCGTTTGAATTTCCATTTCACAAGTAGATGTATATCACCCTACATAAATCGGCCATCAGAATAAAACTTTCTGCAAAAAAGTCCCCGCTCGCCACTTTTTGCCCACTCGCCACTTATTTCAGAAAAACCCTCGCGTTTACCTAAAAATTATAAATCGGCCTCCCGGCCAAAAAATATAAATCAGCCCTCTGGAATTTTTTTTTTTTGGAAAAAAGCCCATGTGTTTTCCAAAAAAATAATATAAATTGGCCTCGCGGAATAAAAACGCGTGGTTCTTTTACGCAAAGGTCATTGCGTTCTACGGATATTACAAACTAACTACTATCCTACTATATATAATGGCGCGAAGCATCCGGGCACTGTAACTACTGTAGCAGTATGTTTTAAACTTTTTATTCCAACGAACATACATATATACATTTCTCTTCAAACTTTAAATTCGTTGCATTTTAGACCGTGCAAAAAAGACAAATTCTGACAGATTTCAAAATTTCATCAATCTTCAAGATTAGTTAACCAAAAAATAAGATAATTTTTAACGGTACCAAATAATGATTTTCACCAGACAAATTAACCTAAAGGGCGTGGCATGCGCCGCGTTAGGTTACCTAGTATATATATAGAGCCGTGGCTTAGTGCTGCCCTAGCAAGCTCTTGCAGACTGAGCCCCTCTGAATCATGGCAACCGGGGACAAGGAAAAAAGACAATATACCAACATGTCACAGCGCAAGACACTCAAGGTATTGCTCCCATGTCAGAGCATCTCCACCGGCGCCCCAATAGAGAGTCTGACAAGTGTGCTCGACACATGCTGTTAGAAGCGCCGGTACACGTTGCCGGTCTCCCCACCGGCGGCTCCCAATAGGTTTTTCTCGAAAATCTTTTGAATCTTGAATATGGACGAACCGGCGATATTTCATCTAATTCAAAGGACGTTTAACAAACTTAAACGAAATTTAAACTACGACGAGAGAGGAAGGCATATCCCGCGGCGGCATCATCAGTAAACTTGCATGCGTCAATGATCTGGCGCCGGAAGTGTCATCTGCTATTAGCGGCGGCGGCCGAGCCTTCTGGTTTCACCGCTGTTGGCTTCGTCCTTGAGGAACTTCTACCGGCGGCCGAGGAAGGCCTCGATGGCGGCATGCATTCCCTGCCACTCTGGCTCTGGCCAGTCGTCGCTGTCCCGCACCCCTCCTTCGGTGCCGGTGCCGATGCCGTGGTAGCTCGTCGTTAGAGCGGGCCCGCTCGTTGTCCGACGTAAATCACTCTCCCGGTGGCGACCTCATGCCGGTGGGGAGGAAGAAGCGGCCACGGCGCGCCTTGTTGGGGGAAAGATAACCCGGTAGGCCCATGAAGAGGGAAGCATGACCGGCCAGGCAGGAGGCCGGGCGAGGCCAGCTAACCATCGCCATGGGCCGGGTTACGCTGATGGGCCGGAGAGCTTGTCGGTAACCCGGCCTACACAAGGAAGGTTCTGGAAGACCCGGAGGTGGTACGCATCACGGAGTCTGAAGACTTGGAGGCCACAAAGAACAAGAGGAGATAGAGTAGGACTGCGAGTCTGGGGGAGACCCGGCCTTACCTTGTATGCGACCAGGGGACCCGGTGGCCTTTATAAACCGACTCCTAGGTCATAGATCGATAAGCAATACAGAATCCCCATGGAGTAGAGAGAGATATCGAGACACCATTGTAATCCTAGTCTTGCAACCCGGCGACTTGTGTTCCCCGGGTTACGAGATCCACATATCAATACAGGCAAGCAGGAAGTAGGTCTATCTCCTATGGAGAGGCTGAACCTGGGTAAATCGTGTGTTTCCGTGGAGCGAGACAATCTTCTGTACACCAGAGCTGCTATGACCCCAAACCTAAGTTACCCCTGGTAACATCTGCCGTGGCAATCCCACGACAGTTGGCGCCCACCGTGGGGCCCGCGCCTAAAGGTGTTTACATCACAGGAGAAGCTCTGCGAGGCATGCGGAACCTCGCCATTGGAGAAATCACCATCAGCTCGCAAGGAGAACCTATCGTCGATGATTTGGGTTGGAGCCCGGAGTCAGATCTGTTAGAAGCCGGTGGGTCATCCCGATCGGCCGGGTCAACGTCTTCGTAGGCATGATACGCGCCACGGGACCCACCGAGGAGGAAGTTGAGTATGACTCTGTGTCAGGAGCCGCCACCATCGTTCAATCAGACGGCGAGGAGTCAGTAGGAACGGCAGAGATCGAGATTCCAGTCGTCATACAGGAGGCCCAGCCGGAGGAGCCGGCATGGGAGCCACGTGACGTGATTGATGAGGATACAGAGTCAATATTACCTTTGTTTGATGATCGGTTCGGATACGACATGGAAGAAGAGGAGTACGAGTCATCCCCGGGTCCGGTGCGCCGGGTCACCGTGTACACGGCCCCGGCGACTAACCTTGACCCGGCATCGATTTTGGTGTGGCAGTAACGGCGATAGCAGCTGCGCTGGCCCAAAACCAGCAGCAGCCACAGCAACAACTGGTGATTCAAGAGTCGCCGCGCCCCCGGGTCGACAGAGAGGAGGCGTCAGCTACTAGCAAAAACGAAGCAACAACACGTCACATGAACACCTTTGGTGTCTTGATGAACAGAGCGTTGGGAGAAGGAACTTCCAATGCCCCTCCTAACCCGGCTTTGTTTAGCAACAATTTGGTTTTGGATCCAGGTGCTCTCGTGGGAGTGATAACAAAGAGAACGCGGCAACACGTGCTAGAGAGCTGGAGACCGCACGTCGTGCCTTGGAGCAACAGTGGTGGGAGGTCGCAGCAAGAGAACAGCAGATATTAGCTCGGCAACAGCAGTTGGAGGACCAGGAGAATCGTATACGTCACAATGCAACTATCTTAGAGAATCGACAGAACGACATGACCAGGGTGCAGAACAGGAGGCATCAAAGCCGGTTCCCTCTCAGAGGAGAAACCTTGGACTCGGCAGCCTTGTTTGTCACACCGCTAGATCAGCCCATCCGGACAATTCAGGAAGTTCCAGGAGCCGACGCAGGACAAACCGGAGGAGCTAGCGGTGCGAGGCCCGGCAACGTTCCTGCCGGGTCACCCGTGATGCCTGCCGGAGGAGGCGGAGGTAACAATGGAGCCATGCCACCGCCTTCCCCCCAGATTTCATACCCCACCGGGTCACTACAGCAATCTGACAGATAACGTGTATGCAGCAACTTTAGCACTTGATCGCATTCCTTTGGGAAACTCGCCTCAGGAGATTGAAGCCCGGCGCGCCATTCACATGTTACGTACAGCCGTTGTTCAGCAAGCTAATTATCCAGATAACAGAAGTGGCCTTCATCGCACGCCTTATAACAGCCGCTCAAGGAGCCGGCAGGGAGACAGCCCGAGGCAGCCCCAGACCAATTCGGAACGACAAAGGGTGGCACAGGGGAATCAGCCACCACCACCGCCACCACAACCTAGCCAGGCCGCTCCCGCGGCTTCGGCTGCACAAGCCATTGTTGATAATTCGAGGGCGAGGCGTGCAGCACAATCCGCAGCCCGTGCCGGAGGAGCCGGCGGTTCCAGCTACAGGAGCAGCAGTGAGTTCACCAGTTATGGGAAACGTGTACCAGTCAGCGTCGGGTCAGGGTGCCGGCGGTAGCATCGTCCAGCTCAAACCTCGAGGGCCGGCGTGCCTCTCTGACGTTATTCGCAATGAGCCTTATCCAGAGAAATTCAAAGAGCCCAGTAAGGTTACTAACTATGACCCGGCTATGGATCCTTCGACCTGGCTTAGTGGTTATGATGGCTATGAGTATAGCAATGCGACAGAAAATCTTTGTGCCAAGTTTATGTATCTCATGATGAGTGAGGGAGCTGCCAAGTTGTGGTTCAACAACCTGCCGGCCAACTCCATCAACAGCTGGGCTGAGCTGAAAAACGTGTTCATCAAAAAAAAATCAAGGCACTTGCAGGAGGCTTACCAAAGTAGAGGATTTGGAGAACTGCGTGCAGAGGAAGGGCGAGTCTGCCCAACACTGGATGCGGCGTTTTGCGGAGTTACTTAACTCATCCGAGGGAATCCCGCGCAAGTACCGTAGCTCTGTGCATAAACCGGAACTGTAGGTATAACCCGGTTACAGAGAAGATCGGTATGAAGCAAATGGGACACACCAATTCTATTACGATGAGCGAGCTGATGGCCACGGCCAACAAGTACGCTTCGACAGATAAAACGAAGGATAACCCGATGATGAGGACAATGCAAAGAACAAGGGAAACAATGGTAGGAATCACAATGGCAGTGGACAGAACAACAACAACAACAACAACAACAACAACAACAATGGGGGAAATCAGAACAAGCGTTCATATGGCAAAGGGAACTCAGACTTGGTTGCTAACACCAATTCCGGCTTTCAGAGACAGAGGATGGATGGAAATTATCAAGGCAATGGCGATAACTACAATAGAGGCAACAACTATCGAGGCCCACCTCGTCCAACCAACCATATTGAAGCTTTCAGGATGCCGTGTCCCCGTCATAGCAAGATGGGCAGACCCGCCAATCACTCTTTTGAACAATGCGTGGACTTGCAGAGGTGGAAAAATGAGGAGATACAGAAGGCGTTGAACGGCGGCGGTCGTGGAGGAGGACCCGGCCCGGTGGTAACCAGACAAACAGGCCACCTCCGAACGCAAACGCAGGACCCGGCAACAGAGGGAATAATCAGAACAGAGATGATCAGGGAGGGTTTCAGCAGAACCCAAAGCAGCTTGGACAGTATCACGTTCACACCATTAACGCTACAAAGCGATATAGAAAGTTGATCAAGAGGGCAGTTAACACAGTTTCACCGGCAGTTCTGAGGTATCTAAAGTGGTCTAAGTATCCTGTCACATGGAGCAGGGCTGATCACCGCCAGTTGTGGAACATCCGGGTCTCCTAGCCCTGGTGGTGGCACCATAGATGGGAGGGTATGTTCGACACAAGGTGCTCATGGATGGAGGCAGTAGTATCAATATCTTATATTACGACACTTTCCTGCGTATGGGTCTCAGGGAATCACAGTTACAGTCAACATCTACAATCTTTCATGGTATTGTTCCTGGAAGTCGGCAAGGCCGGAAGGAAGAATCACGCTGGAGGTTGCCTTCGGTGAGTCCAAGGATAATTATCGTTCAGAGATGATTACGTTTGAAGTGGTGAAATTGCAGAGCCCGTATCATGCTCTCTTTGGCAGACCCGCCTTTGCCCGCTTCATGGCCAGCCGTGTTATGTCTATTTGCAGCTAAAAATACCGGGTTCCAAGGGGATCATCACAATCCATGGAAGCCGGAAGATGGCTGCAGAGTGCGATGATGGATGCCGCCTTAGCTCAGCAGGCCTGTGCAGAGGAGGAGCTGAATTTTTACAAGTCTCAGTTAGACCCAAATGACAGGACAATATTGAAAAGGCCAATAGCTGAAGAAAAAGCAAAGTTCAAATTGGCTCAGGACACAAAGATGGTAGATTTCACACCCGGCGATCACTCCAAGCAATTCGCCGTGGGGGCTCACCTGACTGATAAATAGGAAGGCGCGCTCATCGAGTTCATCCGTGAGAACAGGGACGTCTTTGCATGGACACCTAGTGATATGCCCGGAGTACCTGCTGAACTCGCTGAGCACAATCTACATGTTGATCCCAAAGCCAGACCCGTGAAGCAAGGATTGCGCAGATTGAATGAGGAACAACGCAAAATAGTAGGAGAGGAGATAGCCCGGCTTTGGAGGTTGGCTTTATCATTGAGTTTTTCCATCCTAAGTGGTTGGCAAACCTGGTTTTGGTACAGAAAAAGAATGGCGAGTGGCGTATGTGCATTGACTACACCAGCCTCAACAAGGTGTGTCCGAAAGATCCCTTTGCATTACCTTGTATTGACCAGATAATCGATGATGTTGCAGGCAGCGAGCTCTTGTGTTTTTTAGATGCATATTTAGGTTATCATCAGATCCGGCTCAAGGAGGAGGATTGGGATAAAACCTCATTAAACCCCCTTTGGAGCCTATTGTTACAATAACATGACTTTTGGTTTGAAGAACGCTGGAGCAACCTATCAGAGGTATATCCAGAATTGTTTCAATGAGCAGATCGGCCGTAATGTGCATGCTTATGTGGATGATGTCGTTATCAAGTCTCAGAAGGCTGACTCACTTATCGACGATTTGAAGGAGACTTTTGCTAATCTAAGGCGGTATAATATGAAGCTTAACGCCACCAAGTGTGTGTTTGGGGTTCCAGCAGGGCAACTCCTCGGTTTCATCATCTCAGAACGTGGAATTGAGGCTAATCCGGAAAAAATCAAGGCTATACAGAATTTGAAGAAGCCAGAAAATTGAGGATGGTAGAAGCTTACAGGCTGCATCGCAGCCTTGAGCCGGTTCATAGCCTGGCTTGGAGAAAAAGCTATACCACTTTAACCGGCTCTTGAAGAAAACAGACAACTTTGTGTGAATCAAAAGGCGGATGATGTGTTTGAGTTATTGAAGAAGACACTGTCTGAAGCGCCAGTCCTGGCGGCTCCTGCGCCAAAGGAGCCCATGTTGATGTATATTGCTGCCGGGCCACGAGCTGTCAGCGTCGTGGTCGTGGTTGAATGCAAAGAAGAAGGGAAGGAGTAACCGGTCCAGAGGCCGGTTTAGTATGTTAGCGAGGTCCTCACAGAAGCAAAGCAGCGCTACCCACATTGGCAGAAGCTTTGTTTTTGGGGTCTTCATGGCGTCTAGGAAACTGAAGCATTATTTCCAGGAACACCCAATTACAGTGGTTAGTTATGACCCGCTTGCAGAAATTATCAGGAATACAGAGGCCACTGGGCGAATCGCCAAGTGGGAATAGAGTGGGGCCATATCACATCAATTATGAGCCTCGCAATGCTATCAAGTCACGACCTTGGTAGATTTCGTCAATGATTGGACAGAGACAAACGCGCCACCAGCAACACCCAGCACCAAGTCTTGGATCATGCATTTTGACGGGTCTAAGTAGCTTGAGGGATCAGAGCCGACGTTGTCCTTACTTGGCCCAAAGGTGATAAATTGAGTTACGTTCTGCAAATTCACTTTGACTGCTCTAATAATGAGGCTGAGTATGAAGCCTTGCTACATGGTTTACGTGCGGCAAAAGAGATTAACATTAAGCGTATCTTGTGTTCTGGAGACTCAGATCTTGTGGCACAGCAAGTATCAGGAACATGGGACAAAAAGATGCCAGGATGGCGGCTTACAGAAGAGAGGTGGATAAGGTAGCCGGGTTCTTTTCAGGCTACCAGGTGGATCATATTGATCGCAGGAAAACGAAGCTGCACATGCTCTGTCCAGACTCGGCTCTCGTCGTGAGCTGGTTCCACCCAATGTTTTCTTAGCTGAGTTGTGGAGTCCATCAGTTAAGGTACCTTCAGAGGAAGAACTTGCTTATCCAGACCCGGCAGACGAGGAGCTTGTTGAAAGGTCGACTAGAGGGGGGTGATTAGGCGACTACCAATTTTAACCTTTTTCTTTTTATTTAGGGCTAGAGAAAGTATAATAAAGGTTGACTAGTTGTGCACTAGATGAATACAACCTATGTGATACAAGCAAGATATAAAGCGTAGCGAAAGCAACAAGTAAAGGATAGAACTAACCGCAAAGTAGAGACATGGAGATGATTCCCGTAGTTCCTTCCCAAGGGAACTACGTCTATGTTGGAGGAGTGTGGAGCCACCTAGGCACTCCAATAGCACGGATGTGCTCACTCTATTCTCCGTGAGCTTTGCCAGGGAAGACGTAGCTCTTCCACTATGAGGTCACCCTCGAGGCGTTGACCAAGCCGTGCACAAAGGTCGGGGAACTCCACAATGAGTTGGAGCCTCCCAACAAATCCCGGAGCACCTCGCAAACAAGTTGAGGTATCCGGAACCCACAAAGGCCTCCTAGGGTTACAAGCAACCCAAGGAGGAACAAGAACCACAAAGGGGATGATGGATTTGAAATTCCTTCGGTGGAGATGTAGATCGGAACCTCCTCCTTCACTCCTCAAAGTATCAAGGTGATTTGTTTGTGGGTGGGAGATCTCATAAATGAAGCTCTCAACAATGGTGGCAAGATATTTCTGTGAAGCTCAAAATGTCCAACGGTAGGTGAAGGGCAATAAATACCCTCCCTTCAATTCTGCCCGTTGGGAGCATCTTTCCCGCGCCAGCGGTACTACCGCTGGGATAGGCGGTGGTACCGCTGCGGTCTTCAGCGCTACATCCTGGCCAGTCAACGGGCAGTCTTCATTCTTCGCAATCCCACGTCCCCGGTACCAGGGTACCGCTCGAGGACCAGCCGGTACCGCTTGAGGTACCACTGGCGGTACCGCATAAGCGGCTAGAACACGAAATCAGCGGTACCCGCGGCAGTACTGCCTTTGCAGCAGGTTTGCCAGGGAGCTGGCGGTACTACCGCCTATCCCAGCGGTACTACCGCCCCCTGGCAACTTTCATCGAAAAGTTTTCGCGCGCGAAGCAGTGAATACAATTGTATAACCTGTTCAAACTTATATAAAACTGTTATAAGCAATCTTTGTATTATCATTAACACCAAAATATTATTAAGAGCGACAATGCTCTTTCAATCTCCCCCTTTTTGATGATTGATGACAATACAATGATTTGCTACAAAATGGTTCGAAAAATTAGACGGAGCTCCCCCTAGATATGTGCACTACTCAAGAGTAGTCTTTGAAGATCCAAAATGCACATCAACTAGGATCAACACTCCCCCTAGATATTTCAAGCCATGCAAGATAAAGTATAGCATAAAAGCACAAAACTTGCAACTAACATAGGAAGTTTAATACCAACAACCGAAGTTTAAACATGTCTTACACCATGCATAACAAGGTACTTGAAGCGATAATAAACAAAGTTCACAAGCTTATAAGAAACAAAGAGAACGCCAAAGCTTGTAACTTAACCCATGCAAATCCCCGAAAGTCCTAATAGATATCTCTCCCGCTTTGGCATCGAGATACCAAAAAGGGAGAATCGATGCTAACATCCCAAAGCTTAGTTGGAGAGGTTCTCATTGCTTCCGGGGTGAGGACGGCGCGAGAGGAGACTTCTTCTTCACCCGCATAATCTGACCAAGTGATGATGTTGCCCCTTCATCCTTTGCTTGCCACTTGCTCAAAGTAGTGATGTTCTTCTCCGAACCCAAAAGCACATCTTCGCCTTGATCATGGCGACGTTGAATGTCGCGTTGACATGCCAACTTGTCTTCCTTATGATTTTGCCAAGTGTGAGTCTCCACAGCCTTGGACAAACAGAAAATCTTCTTCATTTGCTTGGCCATCCACTCAAAACCACTCTCCTTCCTAGGAGCCCGTGAGGGGCCAGCAACAGTTTCAGCTGCAGTTTTAGCAGACTTGTCCTTAGCTTTGTCATCTTTATGCTTCTCGGTATGATCCTTGATAAGGAGGCGCTTGGCCTTGTGTTCAATCCAAGTTTTGGGGTCACTAACACCTTGAGCCAGAAAACGACGGTCCCAAGCCCACAAGATGATCTTCATAATGATCGGACCATGACACGCATTCTTCTTGTTGAGGACAACACCAAAAAGCTCATTCCAAATGAAATCTGCAATGTCAAGCTTCTTCCTTTAGTCTTGAATTGATGAGTCATAACCAACAAAGTGCGAAGATATCCATGGACTTCATCCAAGTTGCCAACCTTGGGGTTGAGGACAATGCGGTAAATGCGATGCATGATCTCATAGGTAGGATAGAGCCCCTCCGAGTTCCCAACGGTGAACCGTTTCCAAAAATATAGAGGACGAAACGAATCTTTCTCTAAGGGTCTTGGGGCTTCATGAACACGGAACCAAGTGCCTTCCGATGAAGAATCTCTGAGTAGTATTGGGCTTGAAAGACATTGTGAAAGTAGGGATCATTGCCTCGATATTTGGGAAGCAAATTTCCCCGGTCAGTGGAGTAGGCATCCCTCTTCCTCATGTCAAGGAATTGCGGTTCAGGCATCTTGCTTGCGGTAAGGTCCTTCGAGGCTGGTTTCTTTGCAATTTTCTTCTTTGATTTGCTTGGCCCCGACGGATGAAGTTCTTGTTCGATCTCATCCACTGGCTCATCTCCTCTAGCTTTCTTGAATGCCCGACTACGAGAACCTCTCGAACCAACAACATCACCTGTGAATAGCAATGGGTAGGAAAGCATGGGGATAAGTAATGCATATCAATTTCATGATTTGGAAACCAAGAGCACAAGTGTACAAAAATTGGAGAAAACAAAGTCTAGAGGTGAGTACAACAACTAGGAGGGTGGAATCACCAAGTATGATGAGATAATCGGGAAGAACGATGACATCATCCGAGGTGATTCCAACAAATCTAGATGGAGAACTACAAAACTAGCCAATGATTCATCACAGAACTTCTACACAAGGTTCTAGGTTACCTAAAGTACATCTCTACCAAACCAATTCGTCAAGAACATAAAGAATACACCATCTTATCATCTTCCTCCATCAACTAGAGGAGAGAGAGAGGGAGAAGGCATACCGGTGTTCATGGCGAGGGTCAAGGGTGAGGGAGAGGTGTCGGAGCGTCCCCGGAGCAAGGGAGGGAGGTCCCGAGGCCGGAGGGCTCTGTCCCGGCGACGGAGATGGTCGGCGGCGGATCTGAGAAGAGGCAGTGGGAGGGTGTGGGGAAAATGAAGCAGTTGACATCACCCGTGCCCTCCTGAGCCTTAATCTCGCCAGATCCGCTCCAGCGGTACTACCGCTTAACCCAGCGGTAGTACCGCCAGCCGGTTTCTGCGCAGCCCAAGCTTAGGTTATTTTCCCGATCAAAGGGTTCTCGCTCCATGGTAAGGGAAATAACAAAAGAGTGGGATGCCAGTACTGGCGCCTGGGGCACCGCGCTGTGTAAGCCCAAGAGGGCGAACACAATGCCATGTTGCCGGGTCCGACCTTCTAAGCACCGAGAGCATGAAACCAAATGCATGTTTTGAAAGAAGTGTCTGTTGAGATGAGAATTTGGGTTTAGGATAGATCACGAACTGAAAGGGGTGGAAGTATTGAACTTTTGCAAGATGCAAAAAGAAAGGCCAAAAATTGAACATTTCCCGCAAGAGACGAGAGTCTAAAACACCCAAATAAAATCAAATAAGATCCAACTCGAGGGCGGTGGCCTAGGCCACCATGTATGAGCAAAGTCAACCAACCGCGAAGATATATCTTGGATTCCCGGCCAACACTCATCGCTTAAGCACAAAGTGTCACCAAAAGTGACCGATGAAGCACGAATTGTCTATATGGGCATCATAGGGGTAGCATTGACTCATGAATTGAGCTATGCTCCCCCTAAAACTATGCCTACATCCAAACTAGTTATCAAGTACACTATGGGTAGGTGTGCGCGGTGCTCAAGCAAAGTTACTCGCATCAATGACATTTAGCTCATTCCTCAACTCTCAAAATCTTGTTTCATCAAGGGCCTTCGTGAAGATATCCGCGAGTTGATCCTTGGTACCTACATAAGACAAGTCAATGTTTCCCCTTTCCACGTGCTCCCGGATGAAGTGGTGACGCACTTCAATATGCTTCATCTTGGAATGTAGCACGGGGTTGTGGGCGATCTTGATGGCACTCTCATTGTCCAAAAGAGAGGCACCTTGTCGAAGTTGACTCCATAGTCCTTCAAGGTTTGCCTCATCCAAAGCAATTGAGCACAACAACTCACGGCGAGATGTACTCGGCTTCGGTGGTGGAGAGAGCAACACAATTTTGCTTCTTGGAAGACCAACATACCAAGGAGCGACCAAGAAATTGGCAACCCTCGGAAGTGGACTTCCTATCCTTCTTCTCTCCGGCATAGTCCAAGTCCGAATACCCAATGAGATGAAAGCTTGAACCCTTGGGATACCAAAGACCAAAGTTCCGGGTATGAATCAAATATCGAAGGATGCGCTTAACCGCCATCATATGGCTTTCCTTAGGAGCCGCTTGATACCTTGCACACTTACCCACACTAAACATGATGTCCGGTCTAGATGCAAAAGATAGAGCAAAGAACCAATCATAGAACGATAAAGCTTTTGATCAACATCTTTACCCTCGGTGTCAGTGTGGAGATCATGTTTTGTGGACATCGGGGTCTTGCTAATCTTGGCACCCGCCAAGTTGAATCGCTTGAGCATGTCTTGGGTATATTTGGCTTGCTTGATGAAGGTGCCTTCCCTATATTGCTTCACTTCAAAACCTAGGAAGAACTCCAACTCCCCCATCATAGACATCTCAAACTTGCTAGTCATAAGCTTGGCAAACTCATCATTGAAAGCATTGTTAGTAGAACCAAATATGATATCATCAACATAGAGTTGGCATATGAAAAGGTTCCCTCCAACCTTCTTGGTGAAAAGGGTGGGATCTATGACACCCACTTGAAATCCACGATCGACTAGAAACTCGCGAAGGTGCTCATACCACGCACGTGGGGCTTGCTTTAGGCCATAGAGTGCCTTCTCGAGCTTATAGACATGATCAGGATACTTGGGGTCTTCAAACCCGGGAGGTTGCTTCACATATACCAACTCATTAGTTGGACCGTTAAGAAAAACACTTTTAACATCCATTTGTTGTAGTTTAAAGTTATGATGAGATGCATATGCAAGCAAGATGCGAATAGACTCAAGGCGAGCAACGGGAGCAAATGTTTCACCGAAGTCGACACCTTCGACTTGAGAGAAGCCTTGTGCCACCAATCTTGCCTTGTTTCGAATGACAATGCCATTCGAATCTTGCTTGTTCTTGTAGACCCACTTGGTGCCGATGACGTTCTTGCAATCTTTTGGCCTTGGCACCAACTTCCACACCTTGTTGCGCTTGAAATTCTTTAACTCCTCATGCATGGCCTCCACCCAATCATGATCTTCAAGGGCTTCATATACTTTCTTGGGCTCGATGAAGGAGACAAAAGCACGATTTGTGCTAAAGCTTGCCAATTGCTTTCTTGTGACGACCTTGCCTCTAACATCTCCGAGGACCTTATCCAAAGTATGTTCTTTGAGGACGAGGTCTCGTTCTCTTCTCATTGCTCTTCTTGCCTTGATTTCCTCCGAAGTTTCTTGAGATGTAGCTTGATCATCACCTTCATCATGGGAGTCATGTGCACCACCTTGATCTTGAACTTGTTCTTGATCATGAGGTTGTTCTTGGCCTTGTGCACCATCATGAGCTTGTTCTTGAACATCATGTGTAGTATCATTGGGTTGGACTTGATCAACAATGGGATGATCTTGTTCAACAATGGGATCAATTTGTTCTTGAACTTGCTCGTTTGGTTGAGGGCTCGTAGCTTATTCTTGGATCACTCGAGGAACTTGGATAGGTGATGAGTCTTGAGGTGGCTCAACTTGAGGAGGGTCCTATTCAATAGGACGGATATCACCAATCGCCATCCTCCTCAAAGCGAGCTCCATGGGAACGTCACCTACAACATTAGAATCAACTTGCCCCACTTGGGAGCCATTATCCTCATCAAACTAGAGGAAGAAGCAAGACTTTGTTTCACTTGTTGACCTAGGTATTGATCATGAGACTTTTGGAGTTCATCAAAAGACTTTTTGAGAGCTTTGAGTTCCTCATCAAGTCTCTTATTTTCCTTTTCAAGTCTAGCATGGCCAATACCTAGCTCATTCTTTTCATTCTTAAGAACTTTGGAAATAGCAAGAGCATGTTCATGATCCTTTTTTATTATAGACATATCAATAGCATATGATTCCTCTTGGTAAGAGAGGGTCTCTTCAAGAGCACTCCTAGGAGTTTGCTCTTTCTCAAGAGCATTGGATAGCTCCGCTATTTCATTAGCGTACTCACACTCATTAGCCTCCATGGTCAAGAGTTTCTCCTCCTTTTCATCTACAAGAAGGTTAGTCTCATCAAGTTGCTCAATAAGAGCATTCACATGAACTTTATTCTCCTCCTTGAGCTTAGCTAGCCATAAGTCCACCATTTGGACCTTGGGCCTCCTTCACAACATTTTCTACACAATCCAACAAAGAAGGAGGTGTAGAAACAACGGGTTTAGGAGAAGGGGTTACCAAGCCGGCTTTTTCCATAAGACATTGTAGGGAATGGCCTTATTCTCATTGGGGGATTCGAAGAGGATGCCGGTGTAGTGGAAGTAGTAGCAATGGCCACATGCGCCATACCTTCAACATCATCATCCTCATAACCAGACATCTACTCTTCAAGCACTTTCC
Organism: Poa pratensis; assembly: GCA_947311845.1. Lineage (NCBI taxonomy): Eukaryota > Viridiplantae > Streptophyta > Magnoliopsida > Poales > Poaceae > Poa > Poa pratensis. The sequence goes on along the minus strand of CAMZMU010000041.1, from coordinate 129,939,653 downwards.
TATCTTGGACACATAAGGCATTTGTAACCTTCCTCTTCACGAAGTTCTTGTTGCCGACGGTCTTGTTGCTCTTGTCTTTTCTCACGAGCTTGCCGTTGGTGTCTTCTCTATTCTTGTACGGGCACTCGGCAATGCAGTGGTCTTGGTTGCTACAATTGTAGCACGTCCTTGGATGTTCAACTCTTGACTTGTTTGCTCTTGCGAAAGATCTTGCACTTTTAGAGCGGTTACCCCAAAAAGCCTTTGCGGCTAGAGCCATGTGTTCACTATAGGCTTGCTTGGTCTCTTCCGGATCATCTTCTTCATCTTCATGCTCAACCACTTCCTCACATGCAATGGCCTTCGATTTCAATGCAACATTTGGTGATTGACCCGCAAGTCCTCTTTTGCGAGCAAGAGCATTGATGGAGCTCTTGACCACCATTCCAATAGATACAAATTCATTGACCACCGCGTTGGAGCTAAGAGTAGCAAAGTCCGGCCTTGATCGAATGGTTTGAGTCAATCCTTGGTTGGACGGAGTGATTGCCTTGAGAAACTTGCGCTTGATCCAATCATCACCAATCTTCTCATAGCCAAAGTCGCCCAAAGTGACGGCAAGAGCGGTGAGTCTTCTATAAAGCTCTTCGGGAGTCTCATCATCCTTCATCACAAACTCATCGGCCTCGTCTTGGACCGCTTCATACTTGGAGTGTTGAATGCTCTCATTGCCCAAGAACAAGGTATGGAGGGCGGCCCATGATTCCTTTGCCGTGGTGCATCTTCGGAGGTGAGTAAGATATGTTGGACCGGCGGCGGTTTGGATCATGTGCATAGTGGTGGTGTTGAGTTGATGATCGGCCTTCTCACTTGGAGTCAAATTGGCGGGATCCCTTGGAGAGAAGCCGCGCTCTATAATGTCAAGCAAATCAACACAAGAACTAGGCATATGTGACTTCATGCAAAATTGCGAATTAGGAATGTCTTTTGTGTCAAGCTTAGGAGGTGCGCCCATATTGGCGATGTGTGGCTTGTCAACTTGTCGGTGGATTTGGTTATACACTTGTTCCTGTGGAACTTGTGAATACACCCCCGGAATAGCCTTCGTGGTGGATGATGTACCATTCTCTCCTTTTCCCGAGTCGGCATTGGCTTGCGCCTTTGCTTTCTCGGGATCGACTTCCAAAGTCAAGACGTCGCCGTCTTTGTTTGGGGAGTCTAGAGAGGATGGAGCGTCATCCACACGAGCGGGCTTTCCCGTAATTTGCTCAAACATCTTCCGCATCTCATTAATGACATTGGAGGTAATCTTGTTGTCAAGATTATTGATCTTGGTCTCAAGATTACCCACAATCTCATTTAGTTGAGACTTGGAGATGGGAGCTTCAGGATCACCCTCTTCGGCCATTTTCTCTTAGGCGGTGAAGCCTTAGATAAGAGTCCAGGCTCTGATACCAATTGAAAGGTCGACTAGAGGGGGGTGACTAGGCGACTACCAATTTTAACCTTTTTCTCTTTAATTAGGGCTAGAGCAAGTATAACAAAGGTTGACTAGATGTGCACTAGATGAATACAACCTATGTGATACAAGCAAGATATAAAGCGTAGCGGAAGCAACAAGTAAAGGATAGAAGTAACCGCAAAGTAGAGACACGGAGATGATTCCCGTAGTTCCTTCCCAAGGGAAGTACGTCTACGTTGGAGGAGTGTGGAGCCGCCTAGGCACTCCAATAGCACGGATGTGCTCACTCTATTCTCCGTGAGCTTTGCTAGTGAAGGCATAGCTCTTCCACTATGAGGTCACCTTCGAGGCGTTGACCAAGCCGTGCACAAAGGTCGGGGAACTCCACAATGAGTTGGAGCCTCCCAACAATATCCCGGAGCACCTCGCAAACAAGTTGAGGTATCCGGAACCCACAAAGGCCTCCTAGGGTTACAAGAAACCCAAGGAGGAACAAGAACCACAAAGGGGATGATGGATTTGAAATTACTTCGGTGGAGATGTAGATCGGGACCTCCTCCTTCACTCCTCAAAGTATCAAGGCGATTGGTTGGTGGGAGTGGGAGATCTTTTAAATGAAGCTCTCAACAATGGTGGCAAGATATTTCTGTGAAGCTCAAAATGTCCAAAGGTAGGTGAAGGGCAATAAATACCCTCCCTTCAATTCTGCACGTTGGAGCATCTTTCCTGCGCCAGCGGTACTACCGCTGGGATAGGTGGTGGTACCGCTGTGGTCTTCAGCGCTGCATCCTGGCCAGTCAACGGGCAGTCTTCATTCTTCGCAATCCCACGTCCCCGGTACCAGTTGGTACCGCTCGAGGTACCGCTGGCGGTACCGGATGAAGGCTCCGAACGCCAAAACGGTGGTACCCGTAGCGGCACCAAAACCTCCTCAGCTGTACCAGCCGGTACCGCTTGAGGTACCGCTGGCGGTATCACATAAGCGGCCAGAACACGAAATCAGCGGTACCTGTGGCGGTACTGCCTTTGCAGGAGGTTTGCCAGGGAGCTGGCGGTACTAACGCATATCCCAGCGGTACTACCGCCCCCTGGCAACTTTCATCGAAATGTAGAGTTTCGCTGCGCGAAAGCAATGAATACAATTGTATAACATGTTCAAACTTATATAAAACTGTTAGAAGCAATCTTTGTATTATCATCAACACCAAAATATTATTAAGAGCGACAATGCTCTTTCACTTGTTGCCGCCTTACATACAATCCCGGAGTGGACGGAACCATATCTAGCATATCTTCTGCGTGGAGAATTGCCGGGTCAGGAAGTCATAGCCCGACAGATTGTGCGTCGGGCCAAGGCATACGTGATCATAGATGGTGAGTTATACAAACGAAGCGCTTCAGGCATGTTTCAGCGTTGTGTATCACCAGAGGAGGGCCGGAAAATTCTTAGAGAGATACATGAGGGGGATTGTGGTCATCACGCCTCCACCCAGTCCCTAGTTGCAAAAGCCTTCAGACTCGGATTCTTTTGGCTCACCGCGTTGGCAGATGTAGAGCGTTTGGTGAGAAATTCTGATGGATGTCAGAGATATGCGAGGCAAGTACATGTGCCAGCTCAGGAGTTACGGACAATACCTTTGACATGGCCGTTTGCAGTTTGGGGTCTTGACATGGTGGGTCACTTCCAGATGTCCCCTTGCAAGAAAATCCACCACCTAGTTGCTATTGATAAGTTCACGAAGTGGGTCGAAGTTATGCCAGTTACAAATTGCGAGTCAGCTACAGTAGTAAGTCATTCTTGAAGCGCATCATCTATCATTTTGGATATCCACATAGCATCATCACAGATAATGGGACAAATATGTCTCTTGGAGAGGTGGCAAAGTTTTGTGGAAACAACAACATCCGGCTTGACGTTGCTTTGGTGGCTCACCCCCTAGCCAATGGGCAAGTTGAGCGTGCAAATCAGGAATTGCTTAAAGGATTGAGACCCCATCTCCGGGTCCCATGTATATGAGCCGTCAGAGCTTGGGTGGAGGAATTGCCTTCTGTCGTTTGGGGCATCAACACAACACCAAATAGATCCACAAAACTTACACCGTTTTTCATGGTGTATGGAGCAGAAGCGGTTTTGCCGAGTGATATTTTTCATGACTCGCCTCGAGTGGCGGCTTATATTGAGGCTGAAAACGAGTTAACCCGGCAAGATTCTTTGGACGCATTGGAAGAAGTAAGGGGCAGGCTCTGGAAAGATCAGCAATTTATCAGCAAGATTTGCGCCGCTATCACAGCCGCCGGGTCAGCACTGGATCTTTTCAAGAAGGTGACTTAGTGTTGCGCTTGGTTCAATCCCAAGCCGAGATGCACAAATTATCACCTCCGTGGGAAGGCCCCTTCATTGTAAGCCGAAACTTGCACAACTGGTCATATTATCTGGAGGATGCAAGAGAGCAAAGTGAAATCTCCAACAATACTGATGACTCTACCAAATCGTTGGAAGAGCGACAACGGCCATGGAACATCGCCCAGCTTCGCCCCTACTACACTTAGTTTTAGATCTAGTTTTTATCAGATGTAATACACGATGTAAAGAGGCAGCAGGTTTCAGGCTTGTTCTTTTCCTTACCAGGCTACCTAAGGGGACTGGAAGGTTTTTAATGAGGCGGCTTGCTGACCTAATATATGAATAAAGTGATGTTTGACAGAAAAAATTCATCGTTTCTTCTCAGTTTTTACTTTACTATTTTTTATTTTTATTGCTTATTGTAATTTCTCTGATATTTATAACCCGGCACCTCCAATTTGGAGACCATCCGAGGTTTTGAAAGTCAAGTATTTATTTAGGTCTTGGGGGCTGTACACTTAAGAAAAGGTGCAGTTACAAACTCAAGACCTGGCAAACAAGCCTCTTTGGTCATGGGGGCTGATTACTGTTCATGATACAGCTACAATCTCATGACCCAGCCAAAATTAAAGAGCCACAAATTTTCTTGGTTATCTTACTATTGAGCTCGATGTGACTCGCAAAAATATGGCCTGATTGCTCACTTGTAAATTCAATCAGTCATGATGCCCACTGGGACTTGCATGACCCTGTTTTTATCCAAGAAGATTGCAATAGAGAAAATCCATGCGAAAGCCGGCTTATAGTTCAAAAGAAACCAAAAGGGTCATCTAAACCAAAAACTTTGCAGAACAAGCAGAAAGCTAATAAATTCATTACATATCAAGCAAAGTTTCAAAGTGCACAGGCGCACTATCAAAATATAAGAACCAAAGTATTAAGTTATTACAGAACTGCCCCATAGGGCCAAATGAGATTATTTTTTGCAGAAATAAAGTCTCTGTAGCATGCTTTAAGACTCGGCATCTGGAGCCGGGTCATTGGTAGAAGCAGCGGCCGGGTCGTTCTCTAAGGTTTTAGCCGGCTCTTCCTCCGTTGCCACCTCAGCTTGAAGTTGGACATCAGAGGGTTGCAGGCTCATCGCATTGCGTGAACCTACACAAAAACAGTGGGAGAAAAAGTAAGGACGGTTACAAAAGAACATCATAAAGAAAGAGCAAAGTGACGCAGTAGTAAACATACCCCAGAAGCCCTTACAACTCCACCGAGCAATCTGGCAAAAGAATCATAGGTCTTTTTTAGCTCGGCCAATTTTTTCTCAGCATCTTCAAGCCGGGTCTTCCTCGTGCTCTTCCATGTCCTTTTTCATGGTCAAATTTTCTTCAGTAAGCGTAGACAAGGAAGTCTGTAGCTGCCTGGTCTTCTTCTGGGCCTCATCCTTTTGTCGGGTCTCGGTTGCCAGTGTTCCTTGAGTTGGTTGATCTCTTGTGTGGCCTGGACCATATATTGCTACAAAATATGAACAAACATGAAGTCAAGTATCATGACCGCCAAGTTACTGAAGCAAAGGTCACCCGGGACTTGGGGGCTACAGTGCGACAATCAAAAGTTTGCCATGAAGGATAAAAGCTACAGATTGTGAGTCCCAGGTTGCTGCAGGCTAACAGAACTCGTCACTTGGGGGCTACACGTGTGAAATTTCAATTCTTTCTTCTTAAGTATATTATTAGCCCCAAGTTGTGCTTCAGACAGTTAACTTGGCGCTTGGGGGCTACAGTATTTGAAAGTTTTGACATCTTAAGCAAAATGTAAAGTATGATAGTCCAGGTTGCTGCGGCATGCAACCCGGCACTTGGGGGCTACAGTGTTCAAAGCTTATATCTATGCATACAGAAAATTTGAAGTCCTAGGATGCTATGAACATGCAGCCAAGCACTTGGGGGCTACTCTAGTCAAAAGTTTCATGTTTATATCAAAGCACCAAGCTTATTAACAGGTGAACAAACTTGGAGCTTGGGGGCTACACAATAAGTGAGTAAAGGATTCAAGTATTACCTCATGGCGTTTCTGGATTGTGGCTACCAAGTTATTTTTGAGAGAGAACCTGAGAGAGCCAGTTGAAGTATTCAGAGAGAAGAGCCGGGATCTCCTTCCTATCGAGAGCCGGTAGTTTAGCATAAATCACCGGGTCCTTGCCATGGTTGCTTGTCTCTGCCTTCACCTCAGGCTCGGCAATTTTTGCTATCACAGTAGAAGGACCAGCGTCCTTGACAACACGAGACCCAGTAATTTGCACGCCATCATTGGTCCCAGTAGCTGAGGCAGGAGAAGAGCCATGAGACTTGGCGGGAGACCCGGTTGGTGATAGTGCAGCAGATTTGGTGGGCGAGACCGGGTCACTCATCCTTGGTGGCGAGGCTTGTGGAGTAGGTGGTTTATCACCTAAATCTTCAAGTATCGGCTCCTCTTGAATTGGGTCATGCACCGTCATGGCCGGGTCAGAGGGGGAGCCTGGAGCATCAAGAGGAGTAGCCTTGGCACTATAAAGGAAAGGATATTATGTTATGATGACAAAAGTGTTGGGAAAAGACAGAAGATTCAAGTAAGTGAAAATAAAAGAAGTAACTTACCCAATGTTAATCTGGCAGTCATCAGGCAAATGCACGCTCTCGTCTGAAGAAGCTGACAAAGATTGGGACTTAGAGGCCGATTTTGCCAGCTAAAATAGAAGTAGATTTGGTAGCACCACCTTTGGAGCCAGGCTTACGAGAAGAGGTGGTATAAGAGATACCTCCATCAAGTTGGTCGGCGCTTGTGGTAGACCGGGTTTTGCGCCTTTTGCTGGCCTTGGCTTCTTTTTCTTTGGTTGTTCTTCAGGTTGAGAAGTGCTCATCATATAATCAGAGAGACGTGAGTATGGCACCTTTGCTACGGCAGACCGGGTCCTCTTGGTCGTTGGAGGTTCGGTGGGTTGCGGAGCCGGTAAATCAGCTGCAGTTGAGTCAGTGGGACCTGGAATAAATTTCCGGGTTATCAGTAGAAGAGCCCCTGGGAGCGGCCTCGCTGTTAATCAATTCATTGAAGAGCCGCTGTGGAGTCGAGCTCACCTTCCTCGTCATCTTCATCTTCATCTTCAACAATTTCAATATCTTCACCATCTGGAGATGAGACGGGGGTGTAGTCCAATTTCCACCAAGCCGCGTCCTGATAAGACAAAAGAGCATAACCCGGTAATTAGGATATGCCGGGTCAAAAGTTAAAAGAAACAGACATATATCAAAAACTTTACCGTGGGGGGCTTGTTCTTGGCGCTGAAAGGGGCAAGCCCGGTCAGAGCAATTGTTGTCTTATTCTCGCCAAGTAGTTTCTTGGCATTCTTGATAAGTTGATCATTAGTGAGTGAAACCTCTGTAACGCATGTTATCAGTGGTTTCACCGGTATACTCATGGAAGAGCCGGGTCCTGATGCTCAGTGGCTGGATAAACCACCCGATCCAACACTTGACAAGATCTGTGCCTCTAAGGCCATGAGCAAGCAGAGGTCTAGCTCGGCGACGGAGGTCTTTAACTAGGACCCGGCTAGCATCGTCCGCATAACTATTCATCTTGGAATCGTAGGTCAAAGGTGAATTCCGAACGCCGGGTAACGAGCCTCATCAGATTCAGGGGAGGTGTCTTGGCAGTAAAAATATGAGTTTTGCCATCCCTTGGGATGGCTTGCAAGAAGCAGAGCCGGGAAATCACAGTCCTTCCGGCGTTGAATAGCTACTCCACCGTATGGACCTAATGGTTGATCTTTGCGAGATGGATTACAATAAAAGATCTCTAGAAACAATTCTAGACTGGGAGCCATCTGAAGATAGTCTTCACAAAAGACTACGTAGTTGCTTATGTTCAGGATGGAATTGCGAGCTACGTCTAAAGGATGAAGACCGTAGTATTTAAACACTTTGCGAAAAAGAGTGAGCCTGGAGGTCGGAATCCCCGCATCAAATGATCAAAAGAACAAAAATTTCACCTGGTTGAGGAGTGGGACGGATCTCTTCTCCAGGAATGTGCCAGTAAATTTCATCTTGCTTCGGAGCTTGCCTTGATCAACGAACTCCTTCAGCATCAGCTCCGTCACCGTTGATTTGGTCCAGTTGACCGGCACGAGCGGCGGAGCGGCGGCAGAGCCCGAGGCGCCACTGGCCCCTTCTTCGCGGCCTTGGGGCCCTTAGTCTTCACCTTGTCCTTCGTCCTCGCCGCCGAGCTCGGATAATGACCAATGGCGGATCTAACTAGATCGTGGATTGGTGGCTACGATGCAGAGATGATGTAGAGCTGTGGCGAGGCGATTCGAGCGGGAATCGAAAGATTGGTGGCGCTAGATGGATGGGGGGTGGCTACGGCGGCGTTGATGTTTTCTTTGGAGCTTGATTTTAGATTGGATCGACGGCGGCTGCGAGAGGTTGAAGACGAAGGCCAAGGGAATGGGGAAAGTGATCCCCATTTACCCTAGCTCTTTATTTATAGCCCGCGGTGAAAACCTAGGGGTACCGTGGTAAAAAATAAAGGATAAGATAAGCATCTTTGACTGACGGTCAATGACAAAGAGATAAGACAAAAGGAATATTCTTAGATAGAGTTTGATCGATGTCTTTTCGCTAAGTGTTGAATATAGAACCGGAGGAGTACGAACCCGTGAAGAGTATACGGGTTATGATAAGGACCGCCATGAAGAGCCGGCCCCGCTGAAAGGAAAAAGCAATGTAACTCGGTCTTTTATATTTTGTGTACATATTTCTTAATTTTTAGGTTAACCCGGACAACAAGGATGGCGGCTTCTCCTGAGACAAAACTTGAAGATAAGAAGTGAAGTATGCCAACCTAGTGTCCAAGTTACCCTGGGGCTACTGTTGGGGGAAACATAACTCGGTAGGCCCATGAAGAGGGAAGCATGACCCGCCAGGCAGGAGGCCGGGCGAGGCCAGCTAACCATCGCCATGGGCCGGGTTACACTGATGGGCCAGAGAGCTTGTCGGTAACCCGGCCTACACAAGGAAGGTTCTAGAAGACCCGGAGGTGCTACGCGTCACAGAGTCTGAGGACTTGGAGGCCACGAAGAACAAGAGGAGATAGAGTAGGACTCCGAGTTTGGGGGAGACCCGGCCTTACCTTGTATGCGACCAGGGGACCCGGTGGCCTTTATAAACCGGCTCCTAGGTCATAGATCGATAAGCAAATACAGAATCCCCAAGGAGTAGAGAGAGATATCGAGACACCCTTGTAATCCTAGTCTTGCAACCCGGCGACTTGTGTTCCCGGGTTACGAGATCAACATATCAATACAGCAAGCAGGAAGTAGGTCTATCTCCTATGGAGAGGCTGAACCTGGGTAAATCGTGTGTTTCCGTGGAGCGAGACAATCTTCTGTACACCAGAGCTGCTATGACCCCAAACCTAAGTTACCCCCTGGTAACATCTGTCGTGACAATCTCACGACACGCCTCGTACTCCGCGTCTATCACAGGGTGCTAGTGTAGTGCCGAGATAGAGTAGAAAGGGTCGACGTGCTGCGTCCACAGTAGGTCGCTCGACCGATGCATGATGAAGTCGAGGCTGGCCTTCCCGCTGAGCCGTGGCGCCACCGGCACCTTGGCGACGTTCAGCACCCACCCCTCCGGTAGCTCAACGCCATCTGGCACTGGTATGTTGTGGCGGGCGTGGTCCTCCGATCTCCTCGACCGATAGCGTCGGAGGAGGCACCACGCGGGAGGAGCTGGCCGCGCCGGCCGCAAAGCCATGCGACGTAAGAGGTTATGCGTCCGTAGGCGGTGGCGCTCAGGACGAGCTGCCCTGCTCGGGGGCGGCGCACGAGGAAGGCCTGCTCCTCGCGTCGCATCTTGTCTAGGAGGAGGCATTGCTTGTTTGACGCATTCCACTCCTCCTCGCGCTACGCATCTTACGGCTCCACGCCTCGCCCATCTCCGCTCCTCGTTCAGGAGGCAGCGCTGCTCCTCATGCTCGTTGCGGCGCTCGGGGGTCATGGCTCGTTCGTACCGAGCATGACGGTTTGCGGTCAATAGATGGCGGCGGGCAAGCTCCTCTTCGATCATCGGTGGTCGCGTCTTGTGGTCGCCAGACATGCTAGTTAGGGTTTGGTTGGAGATGAGAGGAGAGGTTTCTGTGGAGATGAGGCGCACCGGACACCGCATTAACGCCGACATCGGCTCGTCTGCCACGCGCATTGACGCCGACGACGCGTGTGAGCCACCGCCTGCGATTCTAGTGATGTGCTCGACGTGTCGCGTCGTCTGCGCCCGCCTGGGGATTCGTTGCGTCACTAAAACGGGCATACCAGCCACAATAAATCCGTCTGCGGCTTTCAGTCGCTCACATGTTGGTCCCCCGCATCAGGATCCGACGTGGCACGCGCTACCGCGGTTGCCGGCACGCCCGCTTGCCTCCCTACAAACAGGACGTGAAGCGAGGTTACCGGATGCTATATTATATTGGAACGCGCCGGTGGAGTCCGATTTCGTGTCGGCGCGCCAAATAGCCCTACTGAGAGCGCTATTTGGTGCGCCCGGTGGAGATGCTCTCAGATAATGAGATATGCTTTTCGTACATCCTCTTTTCAAAAAGCATGTCGCTTTATTCCGTTTTTCTGGATGCGGGAAGGAGAATACGAAGGACCACAATTCTTTATATATGCAAAGCAATTCTTGATGGTACGTAAAGGCTGAAGGACTACAATTCGCAGAATCAACCAAAGCATAGATCTTGAAGCATAAAATGAGACATTTCCGATGGTAAACTAACCGTGGCTTGGCGCTGTTGTTGCATCAGATGATATGACCGGGTCTCTAGACTCTAACATGCTCTTTCAGGCTGGACCCTATCCAAACCATGGCAAGCAGAGACAGAGTGGGAAAAACAAACTATAACATAAAAGAAAATAGGTGCCATTATATATTTATTACAAGTATATAAGAGGAAATTTTTGCCTCCAGTGGAGACACGCACTCTTACTACAGGGTCTATCCCATTAATCCAATGAATCTACTACTCCTACTCCCAATACCTGCACCTACAATCTAAAATCATCCTTGCCTTACTTCATCTACTACCATCACAAGAATATGACGGCCAGGTTATGCTTAGCTGGTTAGATTATTTATGGTGAAAATCCACTCAAGTTCGAATCCTTGATTCATTTCAGTAATTAATCGATACTATGCTTTTTGTGGTAGCAAACGATGCCTGCCGATAGCGAGAGCATCTTCACTGGCGCTCCCAAAAGCATCCAACAAGTGTGCCGGACACATGCTATATATTGTGAGGGCTGCCACAGGTTGCCACGCTATGGGACCGGCTCCCCCCACCGGCCGCTCCCAATAGACGCTTCTAGTAGCGAATCTATTTTAAAAAAATTAAAACAACGATATTTCATATGTTTTACATATTTTGACGTAAATTAAACTGAGTTGACCAAAAACTAAACCTAGAGACCGGTGTAGAACCAGTCCCAGTCGAACTCCTCCGTCATTTCCCGATGCGGCTGCGGTGGCGCGGCGCGCTTTTTTCCGCAGGGCGCCACCTCCGGCTCGGCCTTAACCTTGGCCGGGCCAAAATCACGAATGGTCACCCTGCATCCGCCTGTCCTTCGCGGCAGCACTGACCAAGGCGCCTCCGTCTTGATCTTCACGGGAGGTGGCGGCCTGCGCTAGGAGCCGGCCACCTACTTGGGGACAAGGAGCGTTGGCGACGACGTCATCATCGAGCGCACTGGAGGAGCCACGCTAGGAGGTGTGCGCCGGAATCGGCGTCGGCGTCACCCAGGGCACCTGCTGCTTGGGCGGCGGGTGTACCCGTACTGGGTCATCATGTCGTAGAGCGCATGGTCGACCCACCAGTGGCGGGGCGACTCCCTGTTTAACTACGCCGGCCTTGTACCCTCATGGCATCATCGTTGTGCGCCATCTCTCCTCGCAGGTGGTGGACTGGAGAGTAAGGGGAGAGAAGAGAAAGTGAGTGCCGGTGGAGGCCACGGGGAGCGCCGTGCGCGCTTATAAGGATGGCGGAGAGGTGAAGCGCGGGAACGCGAGGGGCGTCCATTAACGTCGGTGCCGGTTCCCGAGGCACAGTAACTCCGGCGATGCGCGTCAGGAAGAGGAGGCGCGACGCGTCCCCGCGTTAGAGGAAACCGCTCACCGTCGCAATAAATTACGCTGACCATCGTTGTGTCGCTGACGTGTCGAGCCCGCCCTTCTTTCTGACGTGGCAGTGTTGCCATGAATTGCCGGCGCTCCAGGTTAACTCCCTATAAACATAGGGCGAAGTGGGGTTGCCGGACGCAGTATTGGGCCCGTCCGACAACTTTTGAGATATTGGAAGCGTCGGTGAGTGAGCATTTCGTGCCAGCGCGTGCAATAGCCTATTGGGAGCGCCCGATGCTCTGATGCGCTTATGGTGACTCCATGCAATGAGCGACTGAGTTTGTGCTTGTGTTTAAAAAATATGCACCATATTATGTAGAGTGGTCCCATCTTCTCTCTCTATATATTTGTCTTTCTATGTCTCTCTTCTCATAACATTAGTACTTTGTTATTATGTCATCAGACTTGTCTACGTGGCATCTTATTTACTGAAAATGAAATTGCTATCCGAGGCATTCCACGCTGCAGTGCTAGACGCTCAAGGTAAGCATAGTTTCTCCTGCATCTTCTTTTCACAAAGAACTAGCGGAGTGGCCCGCGCATTTGCGCGGCTAGATTTGTAATGAGTTGGATGTATAAATAATTTTGAATTTCTTTTCCATTTCATTCATTTTCTACCTTTATTTTTCTATTCTCTTGTAGATGTTCAGTAAATTATTTTATTTAATGTACCGTTGATAATATTTCATACACATTAAATCAGAAACCTTGTTAGATACATATGAAGGTGTAGATGCATGGTAGAACCTAACATATTATTGTTGACCAATTTTATTTAAGAGTCCTAATGCTTGTGATTTTCATATTTTTGAGGGAACTTCTATTCTTCAACTGCCTTAGTATGATATATGTGGCTAAAGTTGGACTTTCTATTTACTGCGAACATGGAAGATCAGGAAAATAAAATGCAAGCAACGCTGACAGGCTAGTGGAGAATATAGCGACGAAAAAAATGCTCAAGGCATTGGAGAGTCTATGCAACTAATATTATATATCTTTGTACTATATATAGACACTGGTGTGGTTTTATTAATATTAATAGTTCCACATCAAGAAATATGCATGACAGGAAATACTTAAATATCATCGTGTTGCTTGCATCTCACAGTGTCCAAGATAGTGCAACAAAACCCTAGAACTGATAGTAACAAATTGTTTCCGGTAGCATCATCAGCTCATTAAAGTACTGTACTTTCTTCTGACATCTACATTTAATTCCTTAGTCACTTCATTGCATTGATGTTTTTGTGCCACGAATTAAAAAGTGACAAAATACTTAATGCAAGCAATACAAATTGGGAGCATTACCTTTATTATTAGACCGATACCTGCTGAACATATTTTCTGATGCAACCTCACTAAGCAACTCTGGAGAAATTCATTAAAATTTAGGATTTCATGTCTAACTGGAGGATCGACTAAATTATCTGCACATGGAACAAAACTGACAAAAGGTTTAATAGAAGATCTTGAATAAATAGGTTCTGCCTTCCACAAAAAGTTATCCTGTGAGGAGAAATTATATGTACACCGACTTGGTAGAAATTATGATAACGATGAATTCTTTGGAGCAATGGATCAACTTCTAAACATTACTGATAAAGGAAGGTTTCTATAGTCTTACTTGAAAATATCCGTCGACTGTCCAGTCTAAATAGCCTCGCTAACCTGAACCTTTGAGTCGAATGTGGAATTTCCCTGCCTCGCTCGCCACATGGCGCTGCGCCATCAGCCGCATCCTCCACTTTGAATTACTCACGCTGTTCGTGGGCTTCCTATAAAAATAGTGAAATCAACTACAGATGTATTCAGTCAATTCTTTAAACACATTCTTGAAAACAACATTCAGTTAGTGCTGGTCATTACCATCACTAATCTTGGAAAAACTTGTGTCACCGCGCTGAGTAAAAATACTTGGTCAGCTCATTTTAACGAAATCTTCAAATGATATGTACTTGTAACCACACTAATGAACATGTGGGAACAATAGTATTTTCATGGCCGTTCCTTTAATGTTTTATGTTTAATTCTGTGGAAGAAATGAAGATTAAAAAAGCATTCTGCTATCCTTTTCTTGAATGTCGAAATCTCTCCTGACCACTAACCTGAACCTCAATATTTGACACGGACAACACATAATGAATCGATCTGTGTGTAAATTTTTCAAATTTCTCATACGTTGCAAATCAAGACCAAATATTTTAACAACCCAACCTAGAACGTGTAAGACAAATATGTGTAGTTTGAACAAATCAGCAAAACAATGAATCCAAACCTGTTGCTGGTCACCACCATCTGTGAATAGAGCCCATGCCTTTGTGACGTCAGTCCCTAGCCATGCAGCTATTATGTGATAAGAAAATCGATGCATATTTTTCACCTGAAGATCATACATATGTAAATGCTCGTGGGGGACCTTGAGCTGAGCACAGGCAAAGGCACACAGTAACCGCGTGTCCGTCAGCCGTCGGAGTATAGGCGGCGCAGCTTGATTCCTATAGTAGTCCTTGTACATGAATGCAAAACAGAAGAAAGATCCATGTACGGTTCAGAATGGTATGTGGAAGCCTTTGTACGGTTGCTAATAAGGACTCTTAAATAGCCCGAGTGTAGTCCTTGTGCTGGAATACAAAATAGTCTGCGGAAGCCTTGGTACGGTTGTTAATTAGGACTCATAAATATTATTGAATTTTTGCCGTTCATTAACTCTGTAAAATCTGGGCTGTTGAATGCCCCTACATTAATTATTTATTATAAGAATGCCTTCTTTATAATACCTACTCTATTGGTATTATTAGAGCTGAAAGATCAACTACGTAATGCAGAGAAGAAAATACTGGTTCTTGTACTTATTTCCTTGCTTCTTGTTTATTTCCTGAACATCTTAATCGTGTATGATATACTACTGTAGTTTCTTATAGTCTAACACCTCATAAGTATTGCTTTAAAATTAGATAATAGCGTCATGATTCAGATGTAGTGAATTTTCTCGCCCTCACATTGTTAACCCAATGAAGGTACCTGGGCCCTCAGACAAAAATTCAGAGGTAGGCACTCAATCATTAACTAAAGAATAATGTATGTTCAACGGAACACTTCCACCTGAACAAACCAATATCCTTGAGGATGATCTATATAACTGGAACAACCATGAATATTTTAGTCTGCATTCCTATGCTACTATGCAAAGAAAGAGAATGTGAAAATAAGCAGTGGCACAGTGGAATCCTTGATAGCATAACATGCATCTCCTTGACCTTCAGACTGCACTCCTATCTGTGACTAATTTCAGCAAGTAGATGGATGTTAAGCTAAATGCAAATATCAGAAAACGCAAGACCAGAACATCTGATTTCATCTCGAGAATGCTACAAAATCTGCAAGATGATAATAAGGAAGGCGAACCCAATGACTGAAAGCTCCCTACAGCAGCATAGATGAAACATTAACAAACTTTCAATTCAGAAGACTTAGCAATGACATCAATAGAATTATAATCGATAAGGTTTCTAGGCCAAAATATTCGAGAATACATGACTATTAGGATGTGATGAGTGGGTAAATACCAACAAAATTTTCTACATAAGAATCCAATTAGCGTACCAAAAAATAGTCTAGCAAAGTTGGTGGTTGCTGTATGGACTCTAAATAATTCTGAAAAATAGCAGGGACAAACACTGTTAGCTATCATATGGAGATCTTTAACAATTGGAACAGGGAATTGTAGAAGTGAACATGGGATTGGGCCTCAGTTACATCGTTGGCCAAGAAGTATATGAAAAGAGATGTGCATGCTACATACATAAGAATTTATTTGACGCTGTTGTCCATAAATTTTTCTAAATAGATGACAGATGCATGTGGCTTATGTCCTGGGCCAAGTGGAAACCTGAAGATACATTATCAAGATAAGTACAGCTTGATAAATAGAATGTGCATATTTGGAGAATCATAAATTATTTCTTTTTCATGCTTACCAAATCCATATGCTTACTACAGCCTATAGACTGTAAACATAGAGAACACTGGGGCATCAAATAAATTTACTAAATCTAGACAAATAATAAGAAAACTCAGAAAGCATTGGTGTTTAAGGAATTGCTACCTGCTAATGTTGCCCCGCAGATTAGCAAATATCAATGAATTGTTTGGTGCAATGGAGTGATCACCAAGGAATCCCTGACAACGTAGAGAAAGTCTACAACATGACACAAAGCAAGGATAGTAGTTGTAATAGTACAAAACTAAATATCATCCTTCCTGTACTTCTAAATCTAATGCACCAATTCCATCAAGCAGTTAATTATACACCTAGATGCAAGTAAGAGAAAAGGAAACCATATAAACTGAATTCACCAAATCACCAATGTAGAAAATCTGTGAGGAGCACAAACGCTATATATTGATAGCTCCCTGCAATAACACACATGAAGCAGTATCAAACATGAACATGAGAAGAGTCAGTTTCTGTATACAATTATTCCGACTAAGACATTGAGAAATATCATGAGTATCAGTAGATCGGGACATGAGGAGTATGCAATTACCAACAAAATTCCTCATGCGTACCACACAATTCTGGGATGGTGGGTGATGATTCCGCCGGCGTCCGGACGGGTCGCTAATCTGTGGACATCCTATCCTACTTGATGTAGGGCCTCGCATGGGGCTGATGCAAGGGGGGCAAGGGGGCGGCTGGAGGAATCCTCTGTAGTTGCCCACGATGTCAGCTATAGGTCCTTTTCTTCAAAACTGTCATTGGCGCATCCATCACGTGAATTGGTCGGCAGCAGAAGAGAAGCTATATTGCAGATTTTGGAACGAAGGAGATTCCAAGGTTGGGGATGAAGAGGGCAAATAGGCTTTCTAGATTGAATCGTGGCTTTGTTGTTGGATCCATCGTGGCAGGCATGGAGGGATGCGAAAAGACAGAGGAAATTCTTTGCGGCGGCATGCGGGAGTGTGCGTGAAGGAGCGGGAGGGAGATCGGGCGAGGACACGGTGTTTCTCTACTTTTTTTTTTTTGCCGAAACTCAATCCATCGTGTTTTGCCTATACACGTGACCAAGCTATACCGATTGGTGGATGCGGCTGGATCTAGACCGTGAATATATTGTAACCTTACAGCGGTAAATCTTAAGCGTTGATTGTTGTTGTTTTAATAATATAATAGAAAGATGTCTTTGCTGTGCGCTGGAAGGATAAGTTCACAGGTGATTCTTGCTGCTAACGCACGTAATTCTTCAGGTTGTGCAAATGCTGAAGGACCACAAGAACCAGATAAAGCATGGTGGCCAAAGCAAAAACATTTAGCATTTCGTTGCTGTGTGCACAACTGCACCATAAGAATTCAAGGTATTTATTCTGGACATGCATGTCATTAGCTAAAGCACAGGTTCTCCTGCTTCCTCCTTTCGCAAAGAACCACAGTGTTTTTTTGTGTGGCTCAAGCAGAAGGCTAGCAACGAATGTTTCAAGCAGCTGGCAAAAGAGGACAGGACCAAAAAAGCCAATCTACAGAAGACTGATTGCATGGAGGCTAAAACAAAGAACATATTCTCAAAGGTGTGCAAGTCACCTGTAAGGGCAACTCCAACGCGGGGACGCACTGAATCTGGGCGCGTCCATTTGCGTCGTGATCGACCAAAAACACGGCCCAACGCGGCGACGTAAACGTGTCCCGTATCTATTTTCTGCCCGCCGCGCGTCCGCCAGAACTCAATCCTGGCTCACATTTGGGCCAGGTTTGCGTCTCCACGGACAGAGACGGAGCGTACACGCATCCGCTCGGTGCCCGCCCTGGGCCCACCTGGCAGCGACCCAACCGCCCGTCGCTCTCGCTTGCACGTCCTTTTTAATGCAGGGGCTTATGCAGATAGGGACACTCACCGTCCCCAGTCTGCTCCCCCGCCGCCAACCAAACCCTAGCCACCATCCTAGCCACCGCCGGCTGTCGCCATGAGGCCGTTCAAGTGGAACGAGAAGGGCAAGCATGACAAGGAGGCGAGTTCATCGTCGGGCAGCGCCGCGCTACACCAGCGGAAGCACGGGCACCACCAGTGGCTGGCCCGTTCCAGGTGCCGCCGGAGGGCGACCAGCGCATGCAGCAGCGGCCCTACCTCAACAAGAGGAAGTGTTGGTGGTACTAGGACAATGCCGTCCTGGTGTTGTGGTCGGACATGCACCTCCCCGACCACTGGCACTTGAATCCCGAGACGATTCCGGTGCCTCAAGTGCCAGCGGGTGGCACGGCCCGTACGCGGGATATTCAGGAGCGCAGAGCCCAGCTCTCCGCCGACCTCGCCAACCACCCGGCGTTCACCGAGGGCAGTCCCCATTGGGACACTTTGTTCAACAACAAGCACGACCTGCGCTGCTGCTCGTATTTCGGCGCCCGCGCCGCTTGCAACGAGCCCCGTTCTCCTCCTCCGCCTCCCCCGCGCGTTCGTCGTGCTTCTGCTCGCGGCCCTGCTCCACCGGCACCCATGGTGAAGGAGGAGGTGAAGCAGGAGGAGGAAGACGACGACCCCGACTACAAGGCCGCGCTGGAGGCCTCCCTCCTAACCGTCGACACCGATGAGCTGGCCCGCTGGCAAGGGCACGGTGCTCCACCAGTCCCCGCGGCGGCAGAGGCACAGCGGTAGCAGCAACTGCAGCTGGAGCAGGAGCAGCAGCTGCCCGCCTGGTTCGCTCCGTTGCATAGGGTGGTCCTGGTCGTGGACCTGCGAGCCCGATGCGCTGCTCCGCCCCGGAGTATGTCATCCTCGATCCGTTTGACGAAGAGGAGTAGGGCTCCACGATCGGCGACGACGAGGATAGGCTCCGGCAACCGGCCGTGGCTTTACGTTTAGGGTTTTTACTTTTATTTTTATAATGTAAAAATCGGCCGTTTGTGCCTCCCCCTATCTATGAAAGAAAGCCTAAAATGTGTGGCCGCATTGGGTGGACCCGCTGGCACGGCGGACACGCGCGGACAGGAGCTGTCTATTTGGTGACCGAAACGGACAAAACACGGAAATATTTCGTGTATGTTTGGGTTGCCCTGTTGGAGTTACCCTAATCACTCAAGGTATTTTTCTCTTGGGAACGCTTATGTCAGCCATCCCGACACTGGTGTTGCCGTCTGTAGTGGTGGGCATTGGGCGTCTGTCACTACTGACCCGAGGGGGTCATTAGTCACGGGACTTAGTGATGGGCAGCCTGCATGTCTCAAGAGCCTCAGTTGCATTTCAAAATGCATATGGAGTGGGCAAGCAGTGCCAAGTTAACTCAAGCCGAAATTTAAATCACATCCATTAACTCAAATATGGACTAGTAATGAATTTGAATTAAAAAACCGTACTTGCCCTAACAAAAAATTATTAGGTTCCAGAGACCAGAAGAGAATTTAAGAGAAAATGACAAGATTTTAGGAAGTCCCTGAGGGCTACCAAAGTGTAGTCTTTCCAGAATTCATAATTCAAATTGAATTTGAATCTCTAGTCAAGAACATCACCATCACTTTGTGTTTGCCAGCACAAAAATTGGCATATTTTTGTAGAGCCCTATAAATATTTATTTCAATTAAAGAAAAGGGAGAAGAGGGTAAAACATGAAATTATTAAACTCAGTGGCAGCCTTCTCCTGCCTCCGGATTGGCCAACCGGGGTGGCGCCCGCCTTGTGGTCGCTGCCTATTGGACAACGGCACTTTCGGACACGCAAAAAAACCCTCCACAAACCCCCCCCCCCCCAAACAACCCGTTATAATGGGTGTCGGCCGAGGTCATCGTCCTCAGCCTCGTTCTCCCTGCTGCCATTGCCAGCCGAGCAATCTCGAGCTCAATTAGCCCTCCACAACCCACGCATGCATGATGAAGCCGCTGCACCGGAGGCGGCGCACGGAGTTAAGAAGCTCGTGTCAGGCTCCATTCTTCCCTTCCCGTCACCAGCCGCGAGATCAACGCTAGCTTTCCTGCACACGATCAATGTCGACTTGGCTGTGAATTACTCCCAATATGCTCAGCTACTGTCTGTCTTCTCACGTCTGTAACCATATCTCGATTGCGCATCTCCGCTATTGACTGGTTCTCGGACCAATCCTGCAGCTCAATGTCACAGAATCGAGGTCCCCATCGCCGCCGTCTGCCACACCGTTCATCGTCCATGTCGAAGCTCAGTTTCCAAGCCTCCTCATCAACTCCTTCATCCACACCGTCATCCAGGGCATGAAGGTGAAGCTCTAGGGTCATTTTTTGTTTAGAGAATAGGTGTTCCTGCTTTATTGCAAAGCATCATCCTAAAATCTGACCCTTAAATTCTAAACCCTAAACCCTTTAACCCTCATGCCAGAATACGAATTCGTCACCCTCCAATGGCATGCTCAAGCCCGCCAATGCTCAACTCTGGTGTCGTCCATTGTTCTTGTGGGGTTTGAGGCGTCATTCATGTCAGCATCGGTGTTGATGAGCCTCTTCTTTTGAGTTGTTACTGCTAGGGTCAAGAGCGTACGTAGAGAAAAAGGGCAGATACTCACTGGATGTCAGCATTGGTGAAAATCAGCACCACACAATGACTGGCAGTAGGCTGCGCAGGGGTGGATATCGAGCCAACTCGACTCAACTCGGCTCAACTTGTAAATACTCGTTGCCAACTCAACTCAACTCGTTAACTAAACGAGCACCAGACCCCAACTTGGCTCGACTCAATAAAAACTCGAGCTGGCTCAATAAACTCATTAAGCTTGGTAATAAATGTCAACAACATAAACATGTATGGCGGGAGTAGTCCATAATATAATGTGAACTTAAACTTTTAAACACTGCTTAACAAATCATTGCCCATACCATAGAAATTGACAGCATGATAGAACATAACAACTAGATATGCCCTACATGGCTCAACTGGCTATGCTCCTACATAGATATGGCCTAAATAATGTGGGCATTATAGATTTGAACTTTGTATTGCATGTTGATGAACAAAAACATTTAATGGAATAGCCCACCAATTAATGGTCTTAGGCATATTACAAGGTACACGAGTTCAACGAGTACTCGTAACTCGACTCATTAAATTCGTTTTCTTAATGAGCTGGAAATGTCAGATTGGCTCAACTCATTAGTATCCGAGTTCGAGTGAAGTTGAACCGAATTTTTGAGTACTCATTAAGCTCACGAGTTTCCAGTTTTATTTCCACCCAGCGCACCGGGTGAGCACCCGAATGAAATGTCGGACATTTTCCCCTTTTTGTAGCTCTTGCGACTATCGGGACAAATATTGAGAACATGCATTGATTGATTACGGCACCGATCGAAGCGCCTTGTCGATTTCTAAGAAGACGGAGTCAGCCACATGAAGTTGGTCGGACCGCAGTTGTCCACCACAAGTGGATGAAAGCACTGAGAGTTGGATTTGAGCCCGAGAAACAGCGGGCGGATTTGGGCTAGTTGTTAGATTCGGTCACATCATGTTGGTCAGGCCGCATTTGTCCACCTCAGGGCAGAAGAAAGTGTAGGACAAAAGCGGCCAGAGTCAGGACCGAGGAAAGATTTGGCCCATCATGTAAATGTAGTATTGATCGGTTTTTCCACTTCTCCCGTGTTCCTCAAATCCATGATTTGTCGGTTCTTGCAGCCAGATCCGCTCGCTTGGTGACCGGATCCACGTGATGAGTGGCCGGGTCCAAATGCTAGGTGGTTTGATCCATGTACCCAGGTATTCTCGGAGTACCATATGGAGCCATTCAGGGTTTTTTTCATCTTCTATTTATAATACGTACTTCGACATCCAAGTGACCTTATGAATTTCTTTTGTCCAGGATTCGATTGATTTTGGCATTACGAACATAAATCCAACCATGGCAGGGTCATTACCATCTGGAAGTTCATTTGGAATTTGCTTTAGGAAAATATATAAGTATGTTGCTTCAAGTTCAACAAAGCTCTGTGGCTTTGTCCAATTCTACAGAACTACACTTGAACGGAATTGGAAGGATCAATGGTGCGATGGACCAGAGTTAGACATGATTTGGTTTAAATTAAAGTGTTGGATGCAGCCCTTTTTATGCACTTGGCAACTTTAATGTAGTAGCTGATAAAAACCAGGGTACTGATGAGACGGGAGACCATCCATCAATTTCTCTTTCTCTACATCTCAAGTTGCAATATTTTTGTACTGTGTTGAATATTGTAATGGATGTTTTCTCAGTGCTATTGTGTTGCTAAATCACTGATCTTCGCTCTCTTTATGATCCACTGTTCCACTAACTAGTGTTGTCCCTTAGAGCTTCTTCTTTAATCTGTTTGTAAAGTTTCACCGAATATTCATGTTGGAGATATGCCCTAGAGGCAAATAAATAATAAGGATTTATTGCATTATCTCGTTAAGTTTATAATTAGTTTTATACCATGCTATAACTGTATTAATCGGAATTGTTAATACATGTGTGGTATGTAAAACAAACCAGAGTCCCTAGTTAAGCCTCTATATAAACTAGTCCATCAGTCAATGGATGATCGTGATTTCCCGATCATATTGATTCATAACAGTTGATGATGGAGTCATTTTATTAGTAGAATAAATTGATGGACATTACCCACCAAAGTATTGCAAAAGGATCGTATCACTAAAGTTCAACACTGCAATAGGAAAGTAACGTGATAGATTATTCCTTAGACCGTGAGATTATATCAAGTCGCTGCTTTTGGAAGATACTTTGATCGCATCAAACGTCATATCTTATATAGTGTGACAATAAAGGTGACACTTTCGGGTATTGGAAGGAAGTAGTCGAGGCGAGTGATCAAGAGCGGGATTTGTTCATCCGTGTGATGGAAAGATACTCTGGGCCCACACGGTGAGATTATATATATAAAGCTACGCAGCGTATGACTAGGTCATTGGAGATATAATATCACGGAATGAGTTAAAGCAACCTTGTCGGTAACGAGATAAAACACAACATAGGATGTTGACGATCGTATCTCGGACAAAGGTAGTATCGATGGAACAAAGGGAATGAACATATTATGTTAACGGTTCAACGACGATTTATTCTGGAATGCACAGGGACCGTCATAGTCATCCAGGGCTCCCTGACGGTCATTGGCGAGCAAAGGGTCTCGGCCATGTCTGGAGTATTCCCGAACCATAGGGTAACACACTTAAGGTCTTGACGACGCTTGGAAAACGTTTTGGAAACATCGGAATTATTTAGGTATAGAGAAAAGAGGTTCCGGAAAGGTTCCGGCAAGAACGGAAGTGTTCCGGGGAAGACCGAAGTGAGTTCGGAGTGATTAGGAAATTGTTTCAGAGTCAGGGGAGATTAAATATAATGTAAATATATTAATTATAGAATTATATATATTTATATTAATTTAATATTAAATAAAAAGGAGATAAAAGGGGCAGCCCAGCTAAATGGGCCAAACCCCGGAGGAAAGGCCCAAGTGGAGACTTCCCCCCCAGGAGGTGGTGCGGCTGGGCCATGGGGCCCACCCGACCAGCATGGGGTGCGGCTGGCCCATGGTGGCCGGCGTGCCACCCCCCCCCCCCCCCCCCCCCTCCTCCTTTGTTGTTTAGTCCCACATGGACAATTGGAGGAGAGGTGCAACCCCTCTCCTCCAATAAATAGGAGACCGGATTAATTGAGAAAATACACAATAAATCTAGGAATTAATCCCGGTTGGCCAAGGCTTCTCCCTTTGTCCACTTCCACCCTCCCGTCTCTCGGCCTATGCGATCCCACGTTTCGATTGCGTATACGTGAGACCTATATACCGCAGTACGCCGTTGTGCTGCGGGATTCCACCCAAGTTCTCGCTTCCGCTATCTCGGCTGGATCAGGGAGCCCGGAAGTCATCGTAAAGGTCCGTACGTGTGCGAGTACTCGGAGGTGCTGTTCACTCAGGCTCAGCACCGGAGCATCGTCGTCGCGCTGCCTCCTTCTTCGTCGCGCCAAGTTCTCCACGATCTTGAGGTCGGCTACGTACGTCTTCATCGGCAACGCTTGTGCGGGAGCGTATTTCCCGATTATCGGTCTACGAGGGTACGTGTCCGATAACTTCTCTGTTATAGCATTACCAGATAGATAGATCCTGGCTAGTTTTCGGTGTTGCGATAGTTAGAAAAATTATTGTTTTCTGCTATGAACCCCATCAGTGGTATCAGAGCCGATATGCGTAGTATTACTGGTACGGTTAGAACACATGTTGAATATGGGCATCGATTCTATAATTGTTACCCTCTCACGTGCACTTGCTAATGTTGTCGGCATCGAGTTGATGAAGCGGCCCGGACCGACCTTACGCGTACGCTTACGCGAGACTGGTTATGCAACTGACATATGGCTTGTACCATATATGCGGCTAGCGGGTGTCTGTTTCTCTCTCTTTAGACGGCTTAGCATTTTCAATGGAGGGTCCTGAAAAGGGTGTAATAGAGACAATTATTTAATCGCTGTTGTGGTTGTATGTTCGTAGGTAAGAAACAGTTCTTTCACGAAAGCCCTAGCAGTCACGTAAAACATGTAAAAGTTAAAGTAGAAAGCGTCTAACTTCGTTTTGCAGTCGGGCATTTTAATATGACATGGTTACGATAAGTTTTATGAATTGTTCAAGTTATCGGAGGCAAAAGGTGGCGCCGTAGACTCGGAGCACCGCCGGGGCGCGCCGTGGAGACCAAGGCGCGAGGCCATGTCGTATCGCACTTCATTACATTATTTTGATATTGTTTGTTGTGTGTGCATCTTGTTTGAGTGCTTATATTAAGATATACAACGGTAGCAATAATAGGATGATCCCTAATTAAATACCAAAATTGTGTTCTCCCTTAGTGTGCACCACCAATAAAGTTCTACGTTACGGGGTACGCCGCATTGCAGTTACACTCGTCTCTTCGTTCGCATACAGTGGGTGTAAGCCACGTTGCACACGCAAATACACTAAGGTCAGATTGGCGAGCCTAGTATGCACAGACATAGCCTCGGAACACGGGAGATCGAAAGATC
Organism: Poa pratensis; assembly: GCA_947311845.1. Lineage (NCBI taxonomy): Eukaryota > Viridiplantae > Streptophyta > Magnoliopsida > Poales > Poaceae > Poa > Poa pratensis. The sequence goes on along the minus strand of CAMZMU010000041.1, from coordinate 129,914,680 downwards.
GAGCATGAGTCTTATGATTGTTGCGATTGGTACTTCGTTGCCTACCTTTGAAATTGTGATGTCGGCCTTGTTGATGGGGGGCAGTGTAGTGGATTAGGATCGTGTAATCACTAAGATTTTTGGGGATGATTTTCTTAGTGGAGTGTGTTTGATAATGTGATTATTAAAATAAACTCATATTATTATAAACTTAGCCTTATCCGTTCTTTGCAAATTATCTCTGTAGATCATGCCTTACCCTAAGGAAGAAAGTCTTGAGTTCAATCATTTTATTAGAAAAGGGAATCTCTGAAACGATGGATCCAACTTCATGACGTGGTACAAAAACCTGAAAGGCGTCCTCTACCAAAACGACATTTCTTACGAGATAGAAGAATTCTTAGGAGATAACCCAGGAAACTCCGCAAGTGCAGAGGCGAGAGAAGATTTTCGTCAACGTCGTGACATCTTCATGAGTGTTCAGTACACGATGTTCGGCTGCATGGATCATGCGTTGAAAAATGAGTTTCGCCACATGGAGCCTTTTATGATGATAAATGCTCTTAAAACTTGGTTTGTACACTGAGTGAAACTTGAGCAGTTCAAGCAGCTGGATAATTTTCTTTCACTCAAGATGGAAGAACACACCTGCTTGGAGACACATTTGTGTAGGATGTTTGACATTCACGATGGTCTCACAAACATGTGCGGCTACTGGATGGCGGATACTTTGCGATTACACTCGTCTCTTCGTTCGCATACAGTGGGTGTAAGCCACGTTGCACACGCAAATACACTAAGGTCAGATTGGCGAGCCTAGTATGTACGAACATAGCCTCGGAACACGGGAGATCAAAAGATCGAGCATGAGTCGCATGATTGTTGCGATTGGTACTTCGTTGCCTACCTTTGAAATTGTGTTGTCAGCCTTGTTGATGGGGGGCAGTGTAGTGGATTAGGATCGTGTAATCACTAAGATTTTTGGGGATGATTTTCTTAGTGGAGTGTGTTTGATAATGTGATTATTAAAATAAACTCATATTATTATAAACTTAGCCTTATCCGTTCTTTGCAAATTATCTCTGTAGATCATGCCTTACCCTAAGGAAGAAAGTATTGAGTTCAATCATTTTATTAGAAAAGGGAATCTCCGAAACGATGGATCCAACTTCATGACGTGGTACAGAAACCTGAAAGGCGTCCTCTACCAAAACGACATTTCTTACGTGATAGAAGAATTCTTAGGAGATAACCCAGGAAACTCCGCAAGTGCAGAGGCGAGAGAAGATTTTCGTCAACGTCGTGACATCTTCATGAGTGTTCAGTACACGATGTTCGGCTGCATGGATCATGAGTTGAAAAATGGGTTCCGCCACATGGAGCCTTTTGTGATGATAAATGCTCTTAAAACTTGGTTTGTAGACCGAGTGAAACTTGAGCAGTTCAAGCAGCTGGATAATTTCTTTCACTCAAGATGGAAGAACACACCTTCTTGGAGACACATTTGTGTATGTTTGACATTCACGATGGTCTCACAAACATGTGTGGCTACTGGATGGCGGATACTTTTGCGATACAGGCAGTGTTGCATTCTCTACCTCCTAGCTATAAGGAGCTTGTCGATGAGTATGTGATTAAGAGTGAGTCACTCCTCTTCACTGATTTCCTGGTTGAAATCAAAGATGTGAAAGTGGAACCCATTGAAGGAGAGATAGATGACACGCAAGGTATATTTGATATACAAGTTATAATTTTTATTTCTTACACTTGTTAATATTAAAGTATTTGATGCTTATGTTCTGTTTTATTGAAACAGCACCAAAATATAACAGGATAGCTGTAGAGTACGACATGATGTTGCGGAATGATGGCAAGCAAAAGAGTTGATGGCCAAGGAGTTTCAAGCCCATAGTTATCAGTTTTTGATTAGTAGTTTTTGAATAAGAGTTTTTGTAATCAATTTTGAGAGTGATTGTAATAAGTGTGTCTTGCATTCGGTGAGACAAGTTATTCATATTTGTAAGGGAACAAGCAAGTTGTTTTTATTATGAATAAAGTTTCTTATGGTCACATTTCGATTGTGAACAAGTTATTCGTGTATTAATCTCAATGATAGCAAAGTGGGTATAATTGCTAAAATAAAATCCTAAGTCAATAATTATATACACTACCGAATTTAATCATATTAGTGTTGCAAATATTTTGGATGTTTTGATCTTGTGTATTTGCATATGACATGATGATTGAAAATATTGATGTATCAATATGAGAAGAAATTTAATTTGAAATCATGCAAGATGATTGTTAAATTAAATTGTGTAGTGAAAATTATTATTGTACCTTTTTTGTATGTCTAAGTAAATAAAATTATTTGCTAAAAGATACAATTGTCTGAAATCATTTGATTAGATCAAAAGGATTTTTCGGAGAAAAGGAGGATATGAAATCAGGATATTGTAATTGGATTATAATAAAGATTTTAAAGATTTATTTTATCATAGAAGACTTGTGAAATTTCGGTTCACAAATTATAATAATACATCAAGCATGTTGATTTATGTGAATATTATAATCATACTCTGTTTTAAATAAAGTATGGTCTTAAAAGGTATCTCTTAAAGGATTAGATGTTTCGTTAAAATTAGTAAACTCCCTTATTTTGAAATCTTCACCTAAAATTCGCATAAACGACAATATGTTGAGTGTCGTGGTTTATAGGATTATATGATAATACGAAACTATATACGAAATAGTTCTTTGTAAAATATTCATAGGAGTGAATATATGTTTCATATGGCAAACACCGACGAGGGCAAAACTAGTATTGCTAATTTGGTGATTTGTTGAAAACAAGTTTCAAGAAAGGATATGAAATAAAGTAAAAGCTTATATGAGGTAATTGACCTTGTTCGCACATAGCCGTAGAAAAGAACTCTTGTAATATTTCTAGCACATAGCCGTAGAAAAGAACTCTTTTTGGCCGATGGCCTGTTGTAAATATGTAACTTGTTTGTGGTTGGTAATATAGAGGCAGTGGGAGCCTTTCCCACTGTCATAAAAGTTTCAAAAAAAATTGACCTTGTCCGAATTATGTAAGAGATAATGTTTTCGGAATATGCTCCGGTGACAAAAACTCACAGATGGAAATGAAAAATGATGATAAAAGATCATAATGTTTTCAAATAAGGAGTTTTTATAAATAGTAGGCATTGAAGAATATTTTCTGTCCGGTCACAGATTAATATTCATGATTTAATAATCTTGTTACTAGAACAAGGGATACTACGAAATACAAAGAAATTAAGGTGATACCAAATTCGAATCATGACTAAAGAGTCATAAATCCAAGAGGTTGCATTTAAGATTATGGTAGTAAATGTTGCTTGAATCTTATTAAGTAAAAGGATTACTTGATTTTTCACATGACAGGTTGTGTGAAAAGAATGGAACTGTGAGAAGGACATGAAGCTAATTTTGTCATAGAGAATGTCTTGGACAAAATCAAATTGTTTGACTGCATTGGATGTAGACATGCCTAAGTCTTTTGGATTTGTATTAGACAAGTATAATACATCGTGTTTGGAATTTTCGAATTGATGAATGATCAATGGATTTCGGTATTGACCGAAATATCGAAAGAAATTATATTAGTATAATTTAAGTGGGAGTAGGACAGCTCACCATATTAATATGCAAGTCATGTATTATTAAGTGGGAGCTTGTGGGCTACACAATATGAGATGTGATTGACATTTTGAGTGGGAGCATCATAAGTTACACAATCTCAAATGTGATTGACATTTTGAGTGGGAGCTAAGTCAGGTGTTTATATGTAAATGACATATAGTAGATGGTACTAGGAGTAATTGTGGAATTACAATAAAGTCATATATGATTTAAAACATCAGTGTCTATTTGAATAGATTAGAATGTTTAAAATAGAAGTCGAGGTGTTTTTCTGGATTAGATTCTGAGAAGTCAGAAAGAGACGTGACAAGGAGGTGGTCCTTGTAAATCTAGAGAAAATAATCATGGTTGTAAAATATGTTGCATGATAAGATGGCAGCGTATGGAACCATATTATATACTCGACATGATATGACTTGAAGAACAAGTACTGAGGTGAATTTACATTCACTGTAGTGAAACCAAGAACATTCTTCATTGTTTAAAAGAAACTGAAGATGTGTGGTTATTTCAAGTCTGTAAAGGATGATGAGTTTAACAAGTGTTATGTTAAAATGATCAACCTAGATGACAGAAGGAAATAAGGATCAAGTCGTTATAGGATTGGCATTAGGCTGACAATAGAATGTCAGGATCTACTTAGGTAAATATAAAAGTATATATATAGATACTGCGAAATTACATAGGATTGGTAGAGAAAATGTATTCTCTAAACTGAGTGTGTTTTATGCAATTAACTGATATAGGATCAGAGTAAGCGCAGGGAAACAAAAGTCTCACTTAGTTGCCAAATATGTATATTTGTTATAAAGATAGCTTGATGATATCAAACAAGGTGATATCAATGATTCACAAAGAACTTACGGTTATGAAAGGTTCTGGCCGAAGGAAACCTCTTCCACAAGCAAGCATTATCATAAACGCTTATAGAAGATAAGGTTGTATGATTGGTATAGAAATGCAGCTGGTTTATTTGTAATCTAGTGCAAGTGGGAGACTGTTGGAGATATGCCCTAGAGGCAAATAAATAATAAGGATTTATTGCATTATCTCATTAAGTTTATAATTAGTTTTATACCATGCTATAACTGTATTAATCGGAATTGTTAATACACGTGTGGTATGTAAAACAAACCAGAGTCCCTAGTTAAGCCTCTATATAAACTAGTCCATCAGTCAATGGATGATCGTGATTTCCCGATCATATTGATTCATAACAGTTGATGATGGAGTCATTTTATTAGTAGAATAAATTGATGGACATTACCCACCAAAGTATTGCAAAAGGATCGTATCACTAAAGTTCAACACTGCAATAGGAAAGTAACGTGATAGCTTATTCCTTAGACCGTGAGATTATATCAAGTCGCTGCTTCTGGAAGATACTTTGATCGCATCAAACGTCATATCTTATATAGTGTGACAATAAAGGTGACACTTTCGGGTATTGGAAGGAAGTAGTCGGGCGAGTGATCAAGAGCGGGATTTGTTCATCCGTGTGATGGAAAGATACTCTGGGCCCACTCGGTGAGATTATATCTATAAAGCTGCGCAGCGTATGACTAGGTCATTGAGATATAATATCACGGAACGAGTTAAAGCAACCTTGTCGGTAACGAGATAAAACACAACATAGGATGTTGACGATCGTATCTCGGACAAAGGTAGTATCGATGGAACAAAGGGAATGAACATATATGTTAACGGTTCAACGACGATTTATTCTGGAATGCACAGGGCCGTCATAGTCATCCAGGGCTCCCTGACGGTCATTGGCGAGCGAAGGGTCTCGGCCATGTCTGGAGTATTCCCGAACCGTAGGGTAACACACTTAAGGTCTTGACGACGCTTGGAGAACGTTTTGGAAACATCGGAATTATTTAGGTATAGAGAAAAGAGGTTCCGGAAAGGTTCCGGCAAGAACGGAAGTGTTCCGGGAAGACCGAAGTGAGTTCGGAGTGATTGAAATTGTTTCGGAGTCACGGGAGATTAAATATAATGTAAATATATTAATTATAGAATTATATATATTTATATTAATTTAATATTAAATAAAAAGGAGAAAAAGGGGCAGCCCACCTAAATGGGCCAAACCCCGGAGGGAAAGGCCCAAGTGGGGACTTCCCCCCAGGAGGTGGTGCGGCTGGGCCATGGGGCCCACACGACCAGCATGGGGTGCGGCTGGCCCATGGTGGCCGGCGCACCACCCCCTCCTCCTCCTCCTTTTTGTTTAGTCCCACATGGACAATTGGAGGAGAGGTGCAACCCCTCTCCTCCAATAAATAGGAGACCGGATTAATTGAGAAAATACACAATAAATCCAGGAATTAATCCCGGTTGGCCAAGGCTTCTCCCTTTGTCCACTTCCACCCTCCCGTCTCTCGGCGTATGCGATCCCACGTTTGGATTGCGTATACGTGAGACCTATATACCGCAGTACGCCGTTGTGCTGCGGGATTCCACCCAAGTTCTCGCTTCCGCTATCTCGGCTGGATCGGGGAGCCCGGAAGTCATCGTCAAGGTCCGTACGTGTGCGAGTACTCGGAGGTGTTGTTCACTCAGGCTCGGCACCGGAGCATCGTCGTCGCGCCGCCTCCTTCTTCGTCGCGCCAAGTTCTCCGCGACCTTGAGGTCGGCTACGTACGTCTTCATCGGCAACGCTTGTGCGGGAGCGTATTTCCCGCTTATCGGTCTATGAGGGTACATGTCCGATAACTTTTCCGTTACAGCATTACTAGATAGATAGATCCTGGCTAGTTTTCGGTGTTGTGATAGTTAGAAAAATTATTGTTTTCTGCTACGAACCCCATCAATTCAGTGCACATGTCAGCCACATGGACAGGGTTTACACCTATAATCTTTCAGAACCCAAGATGTCAGGACTACAAAGAACACTTACGCAGAACTAAACTTCCCGTAAACTGATCACAGGAATACATTATCTCACATTGTGTACGATCCATAGGTGCAAACAACAATATTTGCTAATTTTCCTATAGCTTCATGTTTCCTCCACCGAATATTATCTCTGAGGTTTCTTGGCAATCTCCATCGGACAAGGATCACTAGCAAGCCTATCATCCAGAAGATGTACACCCGTTTCCTCTTTGTTGCTTCTGAATATGCACTAGGGACAAGAGCGATGTGTCTGAAGGCGCGCGTGGTGTCGGGCGACTGGGATCGCGATGGGGCTGCCCTGGTCGCAGCGCTGCCATCGGCGCGGCGGAAGGGGGCGGCCGGACCTCAGCGCATGGGGCGGCAGTCCCGCGTCCCTGCCCGGCGGTGGGGAACCGCTGGGCGGTGCTGGAGGAGGTTCTCGAGAGGTCGGAAGAAGATGGCGAGGTGCGGGCCAGCGCTTCGCGGTCGCCAAGGGTGGTGACCTTGGGTGAGTTCCTGTGCCCGGCCATGGGGGTCGAGCACGACCTCGCCGGTGACAAGGGTGTCATGGGGAGGAAGGAAGCTGCGCCGGCAAGCTTGACGACGGGAGGGCCACCGTCGAGTCGGAGTTTCCGCCCCTGCCGCTGCTCGCGGGGAGCGTGTGTAGGGGGCAGCGCCAGCAGCCGGAAGAGAGCATCTTGGTGGGCGCCATCCCGATCCCGGTGTCGCCAGGTCGAGCTTCGGGGGCTGCGACGCTGGTGCCCGTGGAGGCGGCGGCGGCGCGGGAGCTAGGGTTTCCGCCGTGCGTGTGGAGACGAGGAAGCTGGGTTGGGCTGATGGGCCTGCTGGGTTGTGTCGGCCCACCGGGGTGGGGAGGCCCAGTCCAGTGCGGGTGTGGTAGTCAGTGCGGTTCTATGGGCGCCACGTGGAGTCCGAGGGGGATCCTGCGGCGGTGGTGCTCCGCATAGAGGACAAGCCCCTACTTAACTGGAGGTGGCTGCCCAAAGGAACCCTAGATCGGGATTTAGGGTTTCCAGCCACCATCCGTGACCTGAAGAGAAACAGAGCGAGAGCTAAGGTCTTTCTCGATTCACTTGCTGTTGGGGGGCGTCCGCGGCTGGTGGCGATGGACCGCGACCGGCGGGGAGAGGGCTACAGAGGCCGGCGGCTTCGATGGCTCGGCAATGGGGGAGGCGGCGGTGGCAGGGGCCGCTACCATGGAGAGGACCTGAGGAGCCAGCTCGAGAGGGAAAGAGTGGAGCGGGAGCGCGAAGATCAATTTCGCCAGCAACTGCTCCGGCGAAGGGCCGGGCGGATCCCGGATGACAGACGTGACCGCTCGATGGAAAGAAGGAGCCGGTCGCCGCCGCGGTTTGGTCCTACGGGTAGGGACCCACCGCGGGCGAGCGGCATCAAGAGGCCTAGGTTTGTACCTCCAGGGAAGGGCCCTGCGCAGGGTGTGCCTCCGGCGGGGGGGCCCGCCGGCGGCGGAGACGACTCAGGCGACGTGCTACAACTGCGGAGAACAAGGGCACATGCAAGCTGCCTGCCAAGGGGAGGCCTTTTGCCTAATCTGTAAGATCAAAGGCCATCCGACGGCAGTGTGCCCAACCAAGAACCCGAAACCAACTTGGGCAGGCTTTGGGCAGGAAGGGAGAGGTTTCTTTTTCATTGAAGCTGTGGAAGAAGAACCGGAGAAGAACTCGTCAAATGCAGCTTGGTGGTGGTGGACACGCGTGACATGGGTGAGATCTCTGAGATACTGCTTGCAGAAGAGTTCAGGGACCTTGTTGAGGACAAGTGGGATTGGAAGGTGAAAAGCTGGCAGCAAACAAGTTCTCGGCGGTGTTCCCAAAAGAGACGCTGAGGATGGCAGTTCGCGGGGGTGGGCTTGCTCTGCCCACCTCGGGTTCAAGGCAGCGGTCACTGAACCAGAGCTGGAACCGCAGGTGTTCGAGATGTTGGAGGAGGTGGTGGTGCTTCTGCACGATGTTCCCAAACCACTCCGGGATGCCCGGATTTTGCTGGGGAGCACGCTGGAGATCGGCCGGCCGCTCGCCGTGGAAGAGGAAGCGCTTGCAATCAAAGATGCCCCCATCCGTATGCGGTTTGGGTGCCGCGTACCTGTGGTGGTGAAACCATTCATTGTGCTGTTTGTCAACCTCAAAGGGTTCAAGATTAAGCTGGAGGTCGAAAGGTTGGGCAAGGAGCCGGATGGGCCGCCTCCTCCCCCACCGCCCAAGGATCGCAGGGATGATGACAACGACAAGGACAAGGAGGAGGACGATATGGGCCTATCGTCTGATGGCGAAGAGAGAGAGGAGAGGTGCTGGAAGAAGAATAAGTCGGGTGGTGATAAGAGTGCCCCCTCGGGCAAGGACCAGGGCTCGGGGCAAGCATCGCTCCCTGGGCGGGCCACAGGTGGGCGCGGGCGTGCAGTTAGACCCGGTGGTGGCGTCTGCTTCGGTCGTGGTGGGTGCCTCGCCGTCGAAGCTGTCCATTCAGTCTGCTGCTTCCTCGGTGCCTTTCAGTGATCAGCCACCGATGTCCCCGGCGCCTACCTTGGAGGTGTCCTCTGCCGATCGTGTGGCTCTGCAGTCTCAGCTCTTCATCACTCCTGAGAAGGCTGCGAGTTTGCTGACAACCGTGAAAGGGAGAAAAGAAGCAAGAGCAACTATGACCGCCCATCCCGGGTGCGGTTTCCTGAAGGGGAGGGGCAGCTGGACTTTCTGATCAGTCCTTCGTGGCGACGCGCATGTGGAGGAGAAAGAGGCAGAGGGGCGGCCGCTCGACGAATCCATGCGGCGCTTTCGGCTCCAGTGCTCCGTGGCCCACGTTCCAAGGCGGTCCCTGCTGAGCCGAAGAAGAAGAGTGTCGTGGCAAAGGGGAGACGGACGGGTCGATGTTGGACAGGGCGATCAAGCGTACTGCGGACAAGAACAAAACAGGTACACCATCTATTTCCAATTTTGCCATTCTGCAAGATACTCCTGCTGTTTCGCTTCTAGAGGTAGCTAGGGATAGCTGCGTTCTGTTTGATCCGACAGGGGGTGTGGCAGCAGAGGTGGTCTCGATGATCCAGGCTAGGGAGTTGGCTCAAGCTGAGCTAGCTCTGGCTGCAGTAAAGGTAGCGGCGAAGCCGATGCTAAAAAGAAGCAGGAAGAAGCACAACAAAAGGAGGTGGCGAAACCTCATGGGGAGGTTGAGCCGGAGCCAGAGGTCAGTTTAGCTGCTCCTGGGTCAGGAGGGCCTGACCTAGGAACTGCTTGTATCCATCACCGAAGGGTTGGAGGGAAGATCAAGAAGACTCGCAAGCGTGTGGTTCGACCGGTGGCACCGTCGAGTCAACGCCCGCTAACCCGCCAAGCACGGGCTCAAGGAGGGGTGTTTAATGCGGATTCTATTCTGGAATATCAGAGGGTTCGGCGTGCGGGGACGTACTCTTCTCAAAGATTATCTCCGCAAGCACCACATTGATGTCGTGTTCCTGCTTGAAACGGTCAAACAGGACTTTACAGATGCAGAATTACAGAGTCTAGAGGTGGGGGAGAGGTTCTTTTGGAGCTGGCTTCCGGCGGTTGGCCATTCTGGCGGCATCTTGATGGGCCTTAGGGACAGCTGTTTGAAGTTGGCAGACTCAGTTGGGACAGTTTTTCATCAGTGTGGAGGCTATCCACAGAGCGTCGGGGCTGCAGCTCGAGATCATGGGGATCTATGGGCCGGCAGACCATTCGCGATCGGTTGCATTCCTGGAGGAGCTCTCCGGAAAGATTGCTTCTTGCTCTCGCCCCATTGTTATGGGAGGGGATTTCAATCTCATTAGATCAGCGGAGGATAAAAATAATGATAGGGTCAACTGGGCTCGGGTTGAGCTTTTCAATGAGAACATCGCGACGTGGGCTTTGCAGGAAATACCACGCATCGGGGCGCGGTATACCTGGACGAATAAGCGTCTTAATCCTGTGAGATGTGTTTGGATAGGGTGTTTCTGTCCCCAGAACTTGAAGCAAGGTTCCCTTTGTGCACTCTGGTGGCTGAAACAAGTCTTGGCTCAGATCACACGCCGTTGATCTTTGACTCGGGAGAGGGAGCCTTAGTTCGCAGCAACAGATTTTTCTTCGAATCGGGTGGTTCGAGGTAGAGGGTTTTGCTCACTTATTAGGGAATAAGTGGGCAGAACTGGCCAACCAGGCTGGTGGCCGTGATATTGTGGACTGGTGGAAGTTCATGAGCTCCCGACTTAGGCAGTTCCTCAGGGGGTGGAGCCGCAACCTTGGTCGTGACTCCAAGCGACAAAAAGATCTTCTGTTGTCCCAAATAAAGGAGTTAGATGACAAGCAGATGTGGATGGGCTGGTAGAGGATGATTGGGCGTTCCGATACCATTTAGAGGAGCGTCTCCTTCAGCTGATCAAGGTAGAGGAGGATACTGGCGCCAAAGAGGACGCATCAAGTGGGCATTGCGTGGGGACGCAAATACTGCCTATTTTCATGCGATCGCCAATGGTAAAAGAAGAAGGTGCCATATTGCCTCTCTTATGACCCCTTGCGGTCCACTGACGGCAAAGTTGGATATTCAGAAACATGTTTATGACTTCTACCGGGCTCTCATGGGTGCCTCGGCTCCACGGAGGTGCGGGTTGGCTCTGAACACCTGGGCGGCTGACAAGAGAGTGTCGGATGACGAGAACACCAAGATTGCGCTGACGTATTCGGAGGAGGAGTTACAAGTGCTGGTGGACTCTATGAAAACGGATACGGCACCCGGACCGGATGGGTTCCCGGTCCTGTTCTTTAAACGATGTTGGGGACTCGTTAAGAACGGGGTGCTCCACATTCTTAATGACTTCATCCTGGGTCGGATTGACATTTCGAGATTGAACTTTGGGGTTCTCTCTCTTATTCCCAAAGTCCAGGGAGCTGAGTGCATTTCTCAGTTCAGACCGATTGCCTTGATTAACGTCATCTTCAAAATAATCTCCAAGGCTTTTGCGGTCAGGCTCGACCCGATTGCTAATAGGATCATCAGCGTCAACCAGACAGCCTTCATTAAAGGGAGATTTATCCTGGATGGGGCCTTGGCTTTGCAGGAAATTGTCCACGAACTCAAGCACAAGAAGCTAGGGGGCATCTTGTTGAAGCTTGATTCGAGAAGGCATATGACAGGGTAAACTGGGATTTTATTTCGGAAGTTCTGCTGAGGAAAGGTTTCGACGCTGGCTTTGTTCATAGGATTGCCCAGCTGGTCAGGGGTGGCCAGACAGCGATTCGATCAACGGGAAATTGGTCCTTTTTTGCCAATAAAAGAGGGGTGCGCCAGGGGGACCCCCTCTCTCCTTGCTTTTGATTTCGTAGCTGAGGGGCTCTCAGCTATCCTTTCGGCGGCGGCTAGGGCAGGGCACATCCAAGGGGTTGTGCCGCATCTATCCCAGGGGGGATTACCCACCTTCAGTACGCTGATGATACTCTCATCATGATCCAGAATAATGACAAGGCGATTGCTAATCTCAAGTTCTTACTGATGTGTTTTGAGGAGATGTCAGGCCTAAAGATTAATTATCACAAGAGCGAGGTGATTGTCATGGGGTCTCCTACGGCGAGAGACAAAGAGTGGCTGATATGCTCAATTGTAGGCTGGGTCAGTTTCCCTTTGTGTATTTGGGGCTGCCAATCTCAGACAGAAAGTTGACGGTGGATCAGTGGAACTTTTTGGTCCTAAGGTTGGCGGGTAGGGTGGAGCCATGGGTTGGTAAATTTCTGTCTTCGGGAGGGAGGCTGATCTTATCCAACTCATGCTTGGCCAGCTTAGTTTCGTTTGCTATGGGGCTCTTCCTCTTCAGGATGGTGCATAAAAAGTTTGATTCTCATCGTGCTAAATTTTTCTGGGAAGGAGCGGGTAATAAACGGAAGTACCATCTTGTGAATTGGCCGGCGGTTGTCGACCAAAGGATTGTGGTGGGCTGGGGCTCACCAATTCTAAACACATGAACAAAGCCTTAATGCTTAAGTGGATCTGGAAGCTGTACCAGAATGATAACTCCATTTGGGCCCAACTTATTCGGGCTAAGTACCTCCCTCATGACGACATTTTGCGGCTCCCATGGGGGTGGGATCGCCTTTTTGGAGAAGCCTTAACAAGATCAAACATTGTTCAAGGTGGGAGCCAAGCACTCGGTGCGGAATGGCAAGAGAACTTGTTCTGGTTGGATGCGTGGCATGAGGAGGGCATTCTGATGGATCGCTTCCCTCTCATCTATGCGATCTGCTCGAATCAGCAGGCTTCGGTTGCTGAGGCGGTCTCTCGGCCGTTTGGCCTCGTAGAACTCTTGATCAGAATGCAGCGGCCCAGTGGGGGGAACTTCAGCTTCTTATCAATCAAACGGTTCTTAGGGAAGGGTTGGATGTGGTGTCTTGGTCCCTTGAGGAGTCAGGGTGTTTTCGGTTTCATCTATGTACAGGAAGCTGGCGCAGGGCACAACGATCAATCATTTTGAGGATGCTTGGAGGGCCAAGCTTCCCCTGAAAATTAATCTTTTCTTGGCAGTGATGTTAGACAGGCTTCCTTCTGGTCTGCAGCTCAAAACTAGACACGGTCCTTCAGACGGGAATGCCCCTTGTGTGGTGTCGGGGAGGACGCGACTCACATCATGCTTGGAGTGTCCTGAGGGAGGTGCTTGGCTGTGCTTGGTGCCCTGCAAACTTTGCCCAGTTCTATGCGATTTTGGATGGTCTGTTGGGTCAGCACCGTAGGGTGGTGTGGACTTTGTTTGTTGCCCAATCTTGGGCACTTTGGGGGATTCGTAACTAGCTAGCTATTGAGAGGAAAGTTCTTAATCACCCGGCTGACTATATTTTCAAATGTATCATTTTCTTGCAGCTTTGGTCCTTGATGGCCAAGAAGGGGGACAAGCCAAGTCTAAGAAGGCTGGAGGGAGACTTAAGGAGGTTGTATACACTCAATCGACCTCCCCCTAGAAGCACCGACTAGTTTCATCCTGGTGGTGGTGGCGTTGGCATTGGCAGGCTTCAGGTGCGGGACCTGGAGTAGCTGCTGATGTGTAGTGGTGTCTTGTAGCCTTCGGTTTTTTCTTGTCATGTTGAACTTTGGTCTCTCGCTTTTCTTGTTGGGCTAAGCTGTATGCCGCAGCATGTAATAACCTTGTGTGAACCTTGCTGGCCTTATTAATTTAAGGTTGGGTTGTGTGCCTTTATTCTAAAAATATGCACTAGGGATAAGGGACCTATTTCCTCTCTGTGAAGTTTCTTGGGAGGAACAATGTAGTTAGGCTCTCGTAATTCTGCAGTCAAAACATGTGGAGACAAGCTTGCATAAAGATCAAGCAAACTAATTGGACAGACTGTGATTTTTTTGCAAGGAAAAGTTGAGAAACAAAGCCGATTGTACTCCTGGCAACGAACAGTAACAAAAGTTACAAGAATACAGAGCTGCCGATTGTGACTCCTGCCGAAGAGGGGTAGGTCGCCGAGTCGCTGCAGCCGAGTGGTAAGTCACCGCTCTATGGAGATCGCCGTGAAACTGCAGATTAGGGGGAGCTCGCCGCGGACGACGTGTAGGTCGCCGTGGCGCCCCGATCTAGGGGAGAGAATGGGACGAGAGAAAGGAGAATAATGACGGTGGGGTAATTGAGAAGAATTATCTAAATATACTTTCACATTAGATTAAAAAACCCTTTCACATTAGATTAAAAAAGAATATTGGTGTTTCAGGTATACTTTCAGGTACTTACAATCTGTTACTTTCTCGTAACTCCTATTTTATGACCGTTTGATTAGAGCTGATGAACGGTTGTTAAAAATACAAACTACCATAAAACTTGTATTTGTTTTAAGTATGAAGGAAAGTAAGTGAAGGATTGTGATAACTTGTAAGCATTATATCCTAGATTATTCTCCATTGATTGATCAAAAACTTAGCTTGATTTGGGCGTCGACCTAGCTTGTCTCCAACAATGACACTATATATTTCATTTGGAGAAAAAAAATCATGAAACAAGAATATCAGTTTTTTTTTTGCGATGAAACATCAGGTGATTACAACGAGAAAGCAGAAAAGAAACACACGAAGATAGAAATTACAACCCAAAACTTCTGCAAATCGAAGTCGTCGGCGAGGAGAAGAACGTGCCGATAACGCGCCGCCGCTGCATCTTCCCTCTTGCCTTGGATCGGAAGAAGCCCCCAAGCGGACGGGAAGCCGTCGGACCTCGAATCCAGAAGGACCTCCATCCTGCTCCGCCAGCAGCTTCGTCTCGCTTCATCACCTTCAGCTTCAAAAGTCAACTGGATCCGCCGCCACTAGATCCAGAGGGGGGAGACCGCACACGGCGATCCCGGAGGACCGCGAGCACGGGGGAGGAGATGCTCCGCCATGGAGCTCCAAGGAGCTTCACCGCCGAAGGGGACGAACACCTCCTGCAAACACAACACCGGCCACGCTCGAGAATATCAGTTTGACTATGCTATTCCACGCAAAAAAAAGTTTTTGACTATGCTATTGGCAATCCGATTTGCCGACGGGCCAAGTAAGTTTTGCACGCCTGTTGGAGCTGGACGCAAGAGTGCGGCGCCTCTGCAAGCTCCATGATGCTCTCGACCGTGCCATCTTGGATGAAACGGCATAGCCTGTTGGCGCACATCATCTTCAGCCTCTCCAGCAGGTACATATCGGCGGCCACGAAGAGCTGCCGCGTCGCCGCCTCGTCCACGCTCGCCCCGTCCGACAGCCGGTCGTTGTAGATGTAGTAGAGGACGGCCTTGAACGCCTCGGGGCTGGTGCCTCTGATCTCTACTAGGCGCGTGCCGCTCGTCTCGCTCCAGTGGCCGTAGAGCAGCCTGTCGAACCATGGTGACTGGCTCGCGAGCACCAGCCTGTGCGCCTCCAGGACCACGCCGTCCACGCTGAATTTCACGTCGAACGGGGCCCTCCCGCTGGCGAGGAACCTCGCGGCGTTCTCTGCGAAACAGGACGGCGGCACCGGCACCTCGACGGGGCCCAGCAGAGCGCGGGGTTCTTCTAGCTTTAGGACGCTGATGGTGCAGCGCACCGTGATGGAGTCGTCATGGAGGGCGCCGAAGTCTGCCCCTCGAGACGCTTCCGTGAGATGAACCGGCGCATGCCCCAGATGTAACTGTTAAAGTCGAACTGGACCACGGCGGAGTTGACACCGTAGACGACTTCGCCGCCGTTGCGGGGGTTGATGTGCTGGAACTTGACGGCGGCGTGCACGGCCCTGAGCGGCCTGCTTACCGTCTGCACGAACCAGGCGGGATCGTGCCAGTCGAAGAAGCTGTAGCCGTCGGGATAGAATCGGAGATTCCAGTCGAGGCCGCCGACGGTGAAGTTGGCCGAGCTGATTGGTTCGCCGATGCCGATGCGGCCTTTGGTCCGGCTGTAGTTGCGGATGGTGAACTCGTGCGTAGCCGACACTCTGGTCGCGTCGGAGTGGACCGATCGCGTCGTCTCCTGGCTGCACCCCATGGCAGAAGCTTTCCTGCAATAAACTTGGCAACAGCTTGTCAAAAATATAATAACTGTATAGAGAGAGAGAGAGAGATAATATGGGCGCGTATTTTCGGAGCCCAACTCAGTCACGTCCGTGGTTACATTTACAACTCCTTGTCCTTGCACGGACCCGCTGCTTGTAAAAGAACACGGACACGATTTCTGACACGAGCCAGGGCACCGCTGCTTGTAACAGAACACGGACCCGACTCCCCCGTCAATCTTGAAAAAAATGATAATTCCGACAAAATTGATTTTTTTTTTCGAGTAACCTCTCGAAGAGGGCAGGGTGTTCCTGCAATTCGTATAGAATAAAGAATTGACCCGATTTATAAGAAAAACCGGGCCCAAAAACCGTACAAATGTCATAGGACAAACCCAAACTCGATGCGGCTCAATCGCTTATCATCAGCTTTTCGGACCTTCAAATTAGTTTGCCATAGGACAAACCATTGCCGTGGAAAGAATCAGACCGGGGCAGCACGACCCCGAACACGCAATCGAACTTCAGCACTGGCACCCCCGCACGACGACGTTGGAGTAGGGAACCAGAACCGTCAGCCTCCAACCACGAACCCACCACAAGGTGCACCATCTTCCAGCTGTCACCAGTGCAGACCACCGTCTGCACGTACTCCTGAACGAGTCATCTTTGCTCCACCATGGCGTCGGAGACAACGCCGCAGCAACGAGGACAGAGCAGGAGGAAAAACCCATCTGATGGAGTCGCCGCCGCCGCCTCGCCGACACCATCCATGAACCCTTCAGCCACCGATCTGAAAGATCGGCAAGCACACAGTGCCACCAACTCCGAGACGCCGCCATGAAGAACAACGCCGGTATGGGAGTAGAGTTGAGGCAGATTTATTTGCCCGGGCGCCGCTCCCACCACCCCAACGGCGCACCATGCCAGAAACTTCCTAACCCTAATTACCATGCAAAAACGGGGTCCCCCTCCCTCCTGCCGCCGGAGCAGCAAGCGGAAGGAGAGGGGCCCAGCTCTTCCGCCGGTGGTCTGCGGCGGCGGCGGCGGCGGTTAGGGTAGGAAAGCTGAGTCGCCTCGCGAGTCGCCTTCGAGCGCCTCACGAGCTATACAGTCACACACCAACCAACCATGAGATGGTTCGCTCGGTTACACGAACGACCAACTCTCATTTAATAGTAAAGATTTATGGTGATGAACTGAGAACTACGGTGAGAACAATGAATAACTCAGGCACAACAGATTAAATTTAAATATACCATCCTAGATAAAAATGTTTTGAGGAGATGGATTCCAAAGCCGCTTCCCTTGTAAAACTAGATGCTCAGGTGTAGGACAGATGCAAACTTATTGATCAAAGAGTCAGGTAAATATGATCGGTTTGGAAAACTAAGCAAAGATAGCTAGCAAAAGCGGGAACAAAATTAAAGGTGGATTGCGGCAATCATAGATTTGAGAGCAAGCAACCATCTGTATGTGCCCCCCTTGGTCGTCGCATATTTTAAGGATCATTTGCTCCATCGACCATGGTTTAAGCTATCACTAGAGAAGTGTAGGCAGTTGTGATAGCCTACTTTTAGTATTTTTTTGATTTGGACACGGTAGAATTTGTCTTCCAAACATGCCTAACTTTCCTATCGCTGGCTCTTCTTCGTCCAGCCGTGTCGATGAAAAGGTGCTAAACTGGAGGTCGATGACGCAACCATGGTGGCGCGGACGCAGGTGAAACTGTCATCAAGAAAGTAAAGACGCGGGCCATGTTCAGGTTCGTGGACACCGTGACCATGGAGGAGCACCCTTGGCTCATATCTTTGGAAGTAAACACCTTGGCATGGCATCGTTCCTGGGGGCGAACCCCGTAGACGACTCTTTCACCGTCAGGTGCGACATCGCTGTTATAAACATGTTAAGCATCGCACCGAGGAGATGTTCATTCCAAAGTTGGTGTCCGTTCCAAAGCCTGATCTAACACCTAGGCGATTTCCCCGCAACTGGGGAGGGCGCCGAGTGGTTGTCAATGTCACCAGGGAACATTCGCTGCTCACCGGGGTGGCTGCTCGCTTTACGATCGTCTGTTTACATGGTGGAGCTCTTCGACTCGATGAAAGAGAGTGGCACTGCCGACGTCATACACATAGATGACATGGAGGAGCAGGGCTGCTACATTTCTTGTACATCGACTCGTTGCCAGCGACGGAAACAAGAGAGGAAGAGCAAGACGTCTTGTGCCTTGATGCGACAGACAGGTATTATCTTGAGAGGCTTAGGCATCCTTGATTCGTAGAATTCTAAAAACACGGGAAAAGGAAAAATATAGGATTAGAGTGTCATGTCCAACTGATTCCTACATGAATTTTCGTCAAGTAATGTTTGAATCACAGGTAAACAAATAAACTGTAACATGAGAATTTACCGGATGTGTAAATTCCTCCAAAACATAGTGCAATGCAATCCTATTGAAAAAATTCCTAAGGATTCAATCCGTAAGGATCAAAATCCTTTAAAATTCCTATGTGATTCATTTAAATCTAAGGAGCCCTAAAGTTGAAAAGCTATGCAAGTACATCGACGTGAGCACAGCAAGGACCATCCTGTCACTCGCTGAGCAGCACCGCTGCGAAGGATCGAAGAATGCATGCTTCCATGCAATTTCTAAGCTATGACGTCTTGCTTTAGATCTAGTATTATCAGTTAGGTAGAACAAGTGATTTGTCAATTTAACGTTTTGAATAAGACTGCAGCATGCAGTTTTGGATTTTACTTGCACGACTTTACACATTTAGTCGATTTACACTAGTTTCTTTGCAAAAAGTTGTTGAGGATGAGTGCAAGTCAACATTAAACATCGGAGGTAAGATAATACATTATACTGAGAGGTACTAACAGTATGCCCAAAAATTCAGCCATTTTGGCACAAATGGTTGGCAAAAAAACGGCCAAAGCGACAATACAGACACAGCAAGCTCAAACTCCGCTGGTACGGTGGCGTTCTATCTCGCCAGACCTCTATGAGTCGCGCCACCACTCCACTGCTACTATGGATACAATCCACTAAGAGCCAGAAGCTCGTTTGTAATCCTTCATTCCTTCTATAGATGGGATGCAAACGTATAGGTATTCTTAGATCTGATAGAGCTGTTCTGGCCATTTGGGGAAAGCTCGTTTGAACAAGCTCATGCATACGGTATCATGCTGCTGAACGCTGGTATTGAATATGCATTTCATTGAACCTGACGGCAAGGATAAAGTGAGTAAAGGCACAGAAGAAAACTACTTGATCAAACAAATCGGCCGGGTCAGAAAACATACCATGAGTGCCGACTGTCTCTTTGATCCGGCCACGTCGGCCATGTTTTGACCACAGCTCAACAGGCTGCAAAATAATGGTGTTACACAAATTCATATAATATAGCAATACAACACAGAAATACTTGCCTTAAACCATTTGACATCTTCGGGATTGTGGAACATGTACCGAACTGTTGCTTTAAGTTTTGTGACTCTCAGTGGATACCTGCACAAGTTGTCGAATAAGCCAGCATGTATTAGATGAAACGGAAACAAGAACAATTCAGGGGGTAAGAAAAACAAGCTTACCCAGTCAAAACTATTTTCTTGAGAATAATCTGGTCAGGATCCACAGTTTTCAGTGAACCTACAGCAGCAACGGCAGGTTGCTCCCCATCTCTCTTCTTCAAAACAATCAGAGAAGCCGGTGGAAAGGAAATTGGAGCATAGACCGAGGCAATAGAAAACCGCCCATGATGTAGAAATCTCTCCATCTTATGCTTATTGCAATTGATGTTGTCGGATGAAAATAGTGGCCTAGTAAAGGGTAAAAACAATCAGCCTCTGGGTATACGCGCAATAGTACAACTAGAAATGGAAATATAATATTCTCTATACTCTCATTAGTATGGCTCAACTTCCATTACCTTGCCGTAAACTGCCGGAACCCAACATTGAAAATAAGAGGCTCCTTACTTCTGATAGGAGCTTCATACGAATCGTGCTTCTTTATGCTGAAATAAATAGCAAGTGCCAATTAAACCTCAGTGTTGCGGCATTCTAGTCTTATATAACCCAATACTCCATTTAGCAAACAAATACAAAACTTGAAAACCAAGATAATGCGCACAATGTGTACACCATGACAACAATCAACACAACGCCAGTGCAGGTTCAGTGACTTACTATTGTTAAGTGAGTACTAAGGTCATATACAACTAATACAAGTACAATTTTATAGTCTACTGAGTGCATATCAGTGCAGATTCACCAACTTCTCTACAGTAACCTAACATCCAAATTACATTGCATTGTCTATAAAGGCATCGAAACTGATTTCAGCCATTCACATCAACATGGTAATAATTCATATAAGCAAAATGTTATAGGATCCATCAATAAAGATTAATGCTGTACTTACTGTACATACTTCCAGAAAACTGGACCATATCAATTTGTCAAGTAGAAAGAAAAGATGAATACCTGAAGTGAAGAACTGAAATTTTTGACTCGTGTTGAAGAAGACCAGAAACAACAACAGGTGATCTCCTAGATGGATGACAAAGTTTGGAGGCAATACCGTAGGAACATTTTTCACATGAAGCGTAACATATGATCCTATTCGAGCACAATCCTTTGAGCTTCCTTCATCTAGATCAGCAATTTTAGCAAGGACATGCTTTTGTGTTCGTGTGAAGTTATCGAATGCAAATATTCTGGCATATTCAGGTGGCAAAGATTCCTGAGGTTCACATGGAGAGACACAACCATGTCAGATGAAATACATAAGGTTTCTATTAAATTTGCACTAACCGGTAATAGTAAAATCATGCGCACCTTAGGATCCCAGGATGATGTCCTAAATGATTTTAGTCCTCTGTATTTTGCAAAACGTTTTCTTGCCGGGACATCTAAGGGCGTCTCCACTTCATCAGGAAATTCTGAAAGGATAAAAAAGATTTACATGTCATATTTAGGATCACGTAAGGTATAGGTCTAGTACTGAACATGGAAGCTAGAAGCTGAACAATTAAACTACAAACTTAAGTTGATTCCTAAGTAGGTAATCCCTCCAAGGAGTAATGACACTGAAACAATTATTCTGACCAGAATCATAGTATCAGCAGTTCCCAAGTTCAGATTATGTATCCAAACTATTTTCAGAATTGCCCATTTTTATCTTGATTAAATTTCATAGAAACACAGCTTTAGGACAGTGGTAACACAAAACCTTTTAATTTCGCTTCACATAATGAGAAAACTTTTTTCGCACTTGGTTAAAAACCTAGTTGTCTCACCTTCCGTTAAATACAATGGGATACACATGGGACCCACTTCCATCACACGCGCACTAACAATTGACTGTGTAGGCCCGTGCATGGAGTAGCACGAGGGGTCAATAGTGGTAGTGTCTAGGGATTACGACAATGAAATTTAAAATAGTGGTCGCATAACTCGCATTACTATTGCCCGAAAAGTTGTGGTTACACGAAATTTTACTAATGGTCTATTGCAAGAAACCCAATACAATCACAACTCTTCAAAACTAATTAATAACACGCCAATAATAGGGTGGTAAAAGGAAAACACAATTACTTTCCAATTCCTGTTGTCATCTCATACAACTACAGATGTCTAACAAACCCAAGGACAGACATATGACATTTGAAACACGTAGTGTCCCCAGAAAGAACTAAAAAAACAAGAATATTGCAATCTCATTTTCCGAATTATAGTTTTGCCAGATTATTACGAGTTATGACCAATCCTCGCCTATTCTAACAAATTAGGAAATTCCTATTCCTTAATTTTTCTAATGGACAACACAATAGTCCATAAATATTACTTCCAAGAATTGGCAAGATAAGAATCAGTCATGTCATCATGAGTCAACAGTCATCCTTTAACAGATGGCTTTTCCGCATTTTATGTGCCAGTATTGAAAGGATCGGTCTCTGGTTTCGTACATATTGATCGCACTGGGAATTAGCCGGAAACATGTACCAACAATCCAGTATAGCAAAAGAACACAAGTTTTAGACCCTGCAGAAGCTGTGCTTACTAAAAAGAATCGTTAACACTTGATGGCCATTGAAAACTCATACCTTCATCGTCAGCATTAGATTCTTTGATTTTCTTAATCTCTGCCTCTATCTGCTCTTTGGTCAGATTTTCATCATCCTGCAAACGCACAAAGGATACATTTAGTTGTTAAGACGGCTTTTCCTTACATGTATAGACATATACTACCTCTGTTCCTAAATATAAGGTGTTTTAGCATTTTTCTGATTCATGCGCCTAGCGTGTTGGTTCACTCATTTCAGTCCGTTTATAGTCCACATTGAAAAATACCTAAAACATCTTATGATTTGGAACGGAGGGAGTAGCTAAAGTGGAAGAAGGAATCCACAGGGTAGAAGAAAAGAAGATAATAATTTCAAAAGGCCAACAAGGCACACCTCATAATTTTATGAATTATTTAACTTTCTATATAAAGAAAATGATTTAATTGAGAAAAGTGTAAAAACACTGTGTTGACTGTTAAGTACGTCGTGTAGATTTGGATCCCTTATTACAAATATAATTTTGTACAATGACGTGTGACGGGGAAGGTTTACACCTGTGATGACCTATCTGTATCCAGGCATATTAAATGTTGCCCCGCATCGAGTCCACACGGAATCCAGATCCGGTGGGAAATATCAGTCCAATTCAGCCCTACTTGGAACTATAGTGCTCTTAGTATGGGTATTGGTGTTTTTATGTTAAATCCTTCTTGGTACTATCCCTTTCTTCCTGTTTTGTGTAGTGTGCAATTGACTTGGACAAAATAAAACACAACAAACAAACAGTGGAGAAGTAGAAACAACATAAACATTACAAGAGCAAGAGTTTTATGGCATGTTCCCAGCTAAATCAGTACAAGGCTGATTCCAACAAGGGCCCGGTAATCATCCAATTCCTGGTGAATGGAGCAAGTGCTCTAAAATGTACAGAATTATCAGATCAAAGACAAGTATAAGGTAACTTACTCCCATCTCACTACCCCCAATAGTTTCTTGATCAAATTTCTCTGTGAAATGAGATGCTGCATCTACATCCGAACCATCACTGTCGCGCTCTGAGTCATCTTTCTCATCAATTACCATTCCAGCACCATCTGGGTTGTCATCCTCAGAATCATCACCTTCATCATCTGTATCATCAACAATCCAAGCAGCCTGCCAAAAACATTTGTATGCTATTTTTCAATTAAATAATTATGAGCAATATTAACAGTAAATTTTAAATCTTCAATAGCCTTGTGAACCTGGTATTCCGAAGTGCCTCGGGGAAGTTTCCTCTTTACAACTTTTTTATGTTTATTGTTTTCATAGGCTTCCACCATGTCAGCTTCCGTTGGCCAAGTCTAATAAAATATAAATAATATGCAAGTTAGCACTTAAAATATATTTGCCTAATTTGGCTTGTACTGGAAAAGAAAACATTGCCGTTGAAGATAAAGACGAAACTCTTGACTTAATGTGTTATGCAAAGTGGGAAAAAATCAATGCAGTTCACGAGAATCCACAAGCATGGAAAGTGTGAAATGATTCATAGATCTGTCAAATGATCTTATAAAAGATATGCCCAACAGATACAAATATACCACTAAATTCGCTATGCTTGAGTGTATACAGTATCTACCGAAACGTGTGTTGCGCTTGTTGAAGGAAAAGAACATATTTTAGAACTATCTTCGTAGCAAACAAACTTAAAGCTCATATACATGAGCAACAGCACATCCAATGCAGAAACAATACGCCATGTGCCAAGCGTCCAATGTAAAGACACAATTTGTCAACCCAAAAAAGGAACACCTCACTGCCACGCGTCATTAAAATTGGAAGTAACTGTTGAACAGAAATTAAGCACTAAATTCAAGTTCTAAAAAACAATTTATTAGTATTAGAACAATAACTATTCACTTAAACTAGAAAATATAATTATTCATTTCGTTTTTCAGCACCAGAAGTGCAAGATCATTGAACTAACTTATCAAAATCGTCTATCAATTAAACTGGTATGGGAAATTATCACCTGCTCTCCAGCAAGAGGATCTGGGATATTTTCAACAAGTAAGGGCTCCTGTTTCAAGGGGTCTGGAACAAAGGTGTCAACAACCTGAAACAGCCAAATTATAAGTTCAAGAAGCGTGAATAAAAAAACAGCATGTAAGATGGAAAAAGGAACATATAAGTATATAACTGAAACTCATTGGTTCCCCAGAAAAGCACTATTTACTCTGGATGATATATACCATAATGTATGTGCACCTGTATCATTTAACTTCTAAAGCTGTACATTTCCTATATAACAAACCTGAATCTGATTATCGTCCGAATCCATTACATCTGAGTTTTTCCTCTCACTAACAGGAAATGGATCCTTGAGGACATCGATTTGCTCTAATTGGAAATCACCAGCCCCTGACACATGGACCTTTGATGGAGCAGGCATTAGTAGAAATAGAAACAGATGAGACCACCAATGAGAAAATAAAACAAAGATCACCTACAAGCTGATTCACTGAAAGATTGTGGGTCCGCAAATATCCAGACACAAGCAAGGTGCACAATCCCATACTTTCGCAAGGTTTTATGCAGGCCTGAAAGAAAGATTATCATCAATCATCAAAGAAGAAAAATAAGATAAATGCACAGACACTTTGCAAGAAGCCAAGAACTAAAGTTGCCTTATTGCACAGGTGGTAAACTTGCAATAATACATAAGAACCTTTGATGGCAACTCTAATGTGAAGTAGACTCGGTTTGAGTTGTTTGTGGAAAAGATCAAAGATTAGTGGTAATGCAGTCAGTAGTTTAGAGCTTGCAGGACAAGTATATCCATGAGTTATAATTTCTCAACTGTTAGGACTTAGACTTAATCCACCAGTACCATTGAGTAAGATCAACAGAGTATGAGTTAATGTGCTTTATTCATGCTGTAACCCACCTCCTAGGAGGCTTGTAAGCCTATACTATCTTTTCAATGAAATGAAACGCAAAGGTTCTTTGCGTTTTCTCGAAATATGTGCTTTATTCCAAGTGTTGCAACAGAAACATGCTTGATATCAACAAATAGTATTTCCAAACAAACTTTTAAGATGAGAAACACTAAGGCAGTTCTTTTTTAGGGAAAACGTCCATGTTACAACCAGATAACAGTTCACAACTCATCAATGAAAGAGCCACAAAGTGTAGGAAGTCAATATAACCTCCTCAGACATAACATAAGGTCTCTGATTTCTCCAATGCGGTGATGAAAGGTGTTGCTCCTTGAAAAGCCTCATGAACTGGAAAATTTAAGTCAATGGCAAATAATCAAAAGGAGCATTAGGCATATACAGTAAATAAAAGAAGGAAAAGTTGTCATCTCTTGCTAATTTATTAAAAGAAAAGACAAATTACCATATGCAAATCATCCTTAGTTTCTGCTGCATAGAACTTGGAATCTTCAGGCAGCTCCGGAGAAACGAAAGATACCACTGCTTTCTTCAATTCCTGCCTACTTTTGGTGTCTGATGGAAGATCCTGGCGATATTAAGAAAGAATTAAAGAAGAATCACAAGATAGCGTCTTGAGTGAGAAAAGCTCATGATGGCGAACTTACTCGAATGAGAACAGCTGTACTAGGTAAGCCCATTGCTCGAAAAACAGATAGGCATTGTTCACCAAACTCATCAATTGGACTGCTTGAATCGCTGTTGTACAATGAATTTGCTGACACTACGAACGCTAACAAATCAGCAACCTAGGAAGAAAAATACAAGTTGCATGTTTCACATTAGAGTTAAGAAATTTCGAAGAAACAAATTCTAGTAAGTATGGTAGAAGAGCATACCTTTGCCAGTTCCATGCATGAAGCAAGATCACCATATGGTGCTTGCAGTACCTTCACAAATATCATGAATATTAAACAATGAAGTTGACCAACTAAATTCAATTAATGGAAAACAGAACACGAACAAATTAACACAATTATATTTATAAAGAAGCCAAGAATGAACACCTAGAACAAAGGATTGAGAACTATGTGCAGCCCAGTTATGGTTCAAACATCTATAACAAAGTGATGCGATAACAGACCCAAGGTAGAAAGATTGGAAGTACTTTATTCGTATTGAACTAACCGTGGTTCGAAGTTTATAGGTGGCAGAGGCAACGGTAGAGGATGTGAGCTTCTCATCTCCTGCCGCAAATGTGAGAAGATCTTGGGCAAGTGGTCCAACATTTGCAGACGACGAGAGGGCACAAAGAACCTGCAACAATCAGATATATTACCTTATGTCCATCGTGCGACAGCAAGAAACGATAAATGCCAGGACAACAGAGCAAAGCCCGAGAATAATACTAACAATAACACGGGGTGCACTTGAAGACCCAGTGGATGACCGTTTCTCCTTCAGCAAGGCAGCGCGTTTCTGGTCACGGATCTGCGACCAAGCTAAGCATTTCAGGCCTGCGTTGAATAAATAGAAGCTAAAGCGCAAAAGAGGGGCAGCTCGCTGAGCTAGAATCTGACCACTTTGCTCCGCTGGACGCGGGCAGCACGGGCGCCCTTGACGGCGGCTCGGTGGCTGCCCTCCGGCTTCCCACTCCTCTTATCTGCAGAAGCAACACCCAGGCCGCCCGTGAGACGTGGAGTTCTACACGAAGGGGAAGGGCGGAAGGGATGGATAAAACGGGAGTAGGGATGTACCGATTTTGTGCGAATGGCGGGAGGCCTTGGAGGCGAAGCGGGTCTTGTGCGCCTTGTTCACCTGCGAGCGCGCGCCGCCCATCTCGCCGGCGGCGGCGGAGCAGGTCGGGGACGGCGGCGTTCACAAGGGTTTGGGGACGACGGCGAGTGGAGTAGTCGAGAACGGGGGTGGAGGCGGCGAGTGGCGGCCGGCACGACGGCGACGTCCGAGCGTGAGGTTGGCGGCGGCGGTGGTGAGAGGGAAGTCTAGCGAGACATGTGGTTTCCTTGAGGCCTTGTTCGGCAGCAGTGTTTCTGTGGGTTTTGTAGTGTATATTACGGAGTGTTTTGGGTGAAAACACTCCTCACACCCAAAACACTCTAAAACCTGCCAATCCCCTCCTCAGCCAAAACACTCCATCAAATCGTGTTGTTTGGTACTAGTGTTTTGCAGCAGTGTTTCAGCAGCAATAAAAATGTGATTTTTTTCACAGGATATGAACTCAGAAAACTGATCGAGCTATACCAGGCAGGTTTCAACTTGAAATTCATCAGAACAACATCATAACAACATCAGAAATAATACATGCAGTTTTAAACTCGAAATACATCAGAACAATGCAATGTCTCAGGCAGTTTCAATTGTCACACAAATCTCTATTTTATCACAGGAACATAATGGATAAAAATATTTCATGACAAGTTTGCTTCATCGCAGCAACAATGTAAGCATGATTGATCACCACAAGAAGATCATCGCAGCAAGTAGTTTCTTCATGACAAGTTGTTTCTGCAAACAAATGTATACATATGTTGTTAAACTGAAGCTTTTGCATATGCAGGCACCGAAACAAAACAAGGGACGGTAACGAGAAATGGAGGAAGAATAGAGGTATATGATCTGCATTTGAAGGAGTGAACTAAGGATGCAAAACGAGGTTGTAACCTTTGCTCATGCGGAGCACACACAGACTGTCTATGATCATCTCTCTGAATTTTAACTTGTGTCACCATATATGCAGTAAATTGCTGAATAATTGCAGGGCATCTGTTTGTTCCTTTCTTTTACGAATATTGTTGTTCCACTCATCTTTTCAAACAGAAGAGCTCGCATAATCATACCCACTTGGAAGAACGACACAGGTACGAAATGGAACAGACTAACCCACTGCAGCCCAGCATCTGACATGTATAACAAGAACGAAGCATGCTATAATACTATCATCGTTTCTGTAAGTATACTACACAAACCGTCTTCACCTTAGCTAATCCTAGGTACCCTTGGTGGACTACAATGGTTGCTCAAGATTCTACTCAAGATCTGCGACGGAGAAGTGCCTATGGGAAAATGAGCTAATGTGCCGATGCAACAATGGTTGCTCAAGATTCTACTCAGATCTGCGACGGAGAAGTGCAACAGGAGAAGAGCAACAGGAGAAGAGCAGGAGGGAGACATACCTGGTAAAATTCCCGAACAAGTCCGACGGAGAAGGAGATCTGCGGCCACGGCGACACGAGCTCCGGCGGCGGCGGGATCAAAGAACTCGGAGGCGGGATCTGCGGCCACGGCGACACGAGCTCCGGCGGCGGTGGAGACGGAGGGCGGAGGCACCGAGCGGCGGACGGAGGGAGGAGGGTGGAGGGCGGAAGGCGGAGGAGGGAGGACAGCGGAGGGAGCAGCCGCGCCGCCAGAGCCGTCGAGACACGAAGAAACGCGAGGGGCCTCTCGCGTCTTCGAAACCCTCCAACCCGACGTGTCTCGACCGGTCTCTACCGGGCCAGCCCGACCAATCCCGGCCCGCCGAACAGCCCGCTCGAGTTTTGGCGTGTATTATTTTGGGCCGGGAATTTACACGCTAAAACCGGTCAAGACACGGCTGCCGAACGAGGCCTGAGGGTTTTTAGGGGATTCCCGCGGTCGTGCTAAAGGTGGACAACGGGCCGGACCAGGCCTGGCCCGGCCCGCTGAGGCATGTTTATAAACGGGCCGTGGCGTGCAGGCACGCGGGCTTCATTTCGAGGCCCAGGCACGACACACCTAACTAAACGTGCCGACCCATGGTCCACCTGGCACCCAATAATTTTGAAATATTCAGAAAAAATACAATTCAGAGAAAAATCTAAAAAATAAGTAAAATCAGGAAAAGTGGCATATGGGTTACATATTGAGTTCTATTAATAGTTGCCTCATTAAAAAAAGTAAAATGAGTCCAAGTGGCATATGAGTTACATATTGAGTTCTATTATTAATAGTTGTATGGAAAAAGAGTACAGCTTGCTCAAATTATAGAAGGAAAACAAAATTACAAAACGATAATAAAATTACAAAGCCTAGAACTACCCTTCCGGTTCTTCTTCGTCAAGGGAACTCTATGGAACTAGTCTGCAAGCTATGGGTTATCAGTAGTGTGTTGGGCTCTCCATTTGGCTAGTTCACCGTATTTCACAGCTATTAGTGTTTTCACCATATCCTGGGTGAGACTTTGTATTCTCTCCACAAGTATTCTTCCAGCTAGACTAAAAGCAGACTCGAATGATACCACTAAGGAATGTACTGATGACACATCTCATGTTAATATGGAAAGCACGGGATATGTAAGCTCATGGGTCATGGCACCACTCCAATATGTTGAAATAAGTAGCATAATCTATATTTACAGCCTCACTTAATAGCGAGAGAGAACTACAAAAAAAAAATCAAGTTTAGCCCTAGCATTCAAAAAATGTAAATGCATACAACAAAGATTGTGTTTTCCAAATTTTCAAATATTTAACTTTGATGGCATAGTTCATTTAAACTAGCATCATTTTCGTATGTTTTTAGGTGATGGCAATTTCTAAAATATGATGCACCATTAAATGAGATGTGGTATAATAAACCCTAGACAAAGAAATAGTTGTATCATAAAACATCTCCAAAAACATAAATACTTCAACAACATGCCAGATTGCATGAGTGAGCAGTGGTGTTCAATCCATGATACGGTGATTCATCTGCAGAATAGCATTGCTCTGGAAGGAAATTGCACAAACCAATAACTCTTGGGGCCATTTTTCCACAAAACAGTGACTCAATAACTGGTTTGTGCAACAAAAAAATTGAGTCATTGGTTTGTGCAAAAATGCCCCGAAGATTTACAATTTCCTCTTGCTCTGGGGATGACTCTGGTAAGAATCCTACGCTCTCATCCACACAGCCTCCTCCAGCAAGAATTTCAATTATATGATTTAGGTAGAAATACAAGGAGGAAAATAAGGAATCAGAGAATGACGGGTTCTGGCACTTCAGCAAGTAAGAATCTAACAAAAAGACACAAATAGATACCTTGTTTGCAAATTTTGATCGAACTGATCGACGAAACAAGTAGGTCTAGGTAAGAAAACTTTGTTTCTATCTAAACTAAATGATGTGTCACACTTTTTGGATAAGCAATGGGAGCCTCCTACTTGGCGCTGGCGGAAGCTTCTCATCCAGCAATGGCGGAAGCTATTTGGGGGGAATGAACGATGAATTCCCAAGATTATTGGCCGCGCCGGGTTAAGAACGAAATGTTGCCTATTTTTTGTCATACTTTGATATATTTTGGAATACCGATTTAGGCAGGTTCTGTGGTGGAAATCTACCTAAGGATCAAGCCCCTGTCCAACAAATTCTGCGCGAGTCTCCAATAAACAAACGGTAGAGATAGTGCCGTGACGATCAACATACATGTGGGAAACACTACATCACGGTTGACATTTTGGGGCACTTCAAAGTTCCCCTATATGTCAATTTCGTGCCTCAAATTATTTTTGGGGCATTTTGTATAAGTGCAACGGATGCTCATGACGGTAAAGGATATTGTGGCACTTTCAAATGTGCCACAAAAAGTGCCCCAAAATGTAACTATTAGAGGCACTTTGGATTTTGCCCCTTATACCTATTGGGGCACTTTCTCAAAATGCCCCTAAATACATTTAGTGGCACTTTGAGGAAATGCCTCTAATTCAATTTGAAGCACTATCTCAAAATGCCCCTAAATGCTAGGGGCAACTCGATTATCTGCCCCTAATTCAATCTGAAACGTTTTCTGGCAAATTCTGAATGAACCATGCATCTGTTATTCAAATCACAGCACACATCAATTCAAATCACAGTGTACAAATTACTTGAATCAATCTTCAGTTCACATTACACTTTGCAATAATCAGAGCACCAGTTTCTAAACATCACAGCATCACTTCAAATCACTGTGTACAAATTACTTGAATCAATCTTCAGTTCACATTACAGCTGCAATCATCACAGCACCATGACTTGATGGGCAGGAGAGGTCTCCGATGTGGAACACGGTGTCGTAGTTGGGCAGGTCCTTGATCAGCCGGTCGGTGGTCACCTATGCTCCGGGATGGAACTCCTCGAGCTCACTGCTCCCGTCCTTTGCCCCCTGCAAACACATAAACCATGACTTGATCAGTGCCTTCTAGTATGGGGTTGATACTATGATACATTCATGATTGTATGCATACGACGTCAGACTACAGAGTGTCGTCCTAAGACGCCAGATTAATCATAACACTACTTCAGGTTTGTACATAGCTGAAGTGCACACACCAACACATGAATAAAACCGTGACACTATAGTTTAATTTAAAATCAGGGTATCAATTATGAAACCGTATAGGAGACTCAAGGTACCTTGATCAGAAGTTGTGAGGGAAGTCTCTGCCAGCCAAGTCAATTGCTTAAGGAACCAATGTTGCAATCTGATCAACAATAGAATAAATAGCACAAGATCAACAATATAAATGAATAAATGTAGCTAAACTGTGCATGGAGAAAGCATTGCACCTTCTAAGACACCTCCAGCAGTCACCTCGCGTGAGGCAGAGATACCACAACAAGAGTTGCCTGCAAAAGAGGTACCTGAAGATGGAAGAATACTAGAATAGTATGATTTTGACATTTCAATTGAATTTTTGTATTTCGCCCTAGTGTTTCTACTGTCAAGGTGAAGAGCATAAATAAAGATCTTATTGTCAATTGAATTGTAATTTGGTTAAGAGCATGTACTCCTGGTTACTGATTACAGCAGAAGTACATGTGTGTATGCATATGAGAGAACACTAAACACTTGTATACCAAACTGAATCTGGGTAGATAAGCAAGAATTTAACAGTGGGAAGTTTTTGATGTACCAAACTAATTTAACAGTGGGAAGTGACACTTGCTTCACTATGCCATATTTTCAACTACGTGTAACTGCAGAATCTGGCCACACAAAATTATCATTTTACCATGGATGTTGTTTTGCATAGATATAAAGCTAATTAAATGACGTTTGTGAACCAAAAGTTAGAGCAAGTTGGTCAAGTAAACAAGACTTAAATTCATATAAGCAATTACGGTTATTGGATTGTTTGCCCATATATTATGAAGTAAGACACTAAACATTTCTTTCTAATCTCTATAGCTCATCTTAAGGATTCCTATCTTATAAAAAGTGCAAGACTGAAATGATGCTTATCTTACAAAAATAGCAAGACTGAAATGATGGACAACATGTATCATGTCGGAATACAAAATTAATGGACAGTACGCTAATTAGCTGCTATTGACACGATATCAAGGCCATCGAGGATGATCACCAAATACACACATAACCATATTGCAAGTCACTCAAATTTGTTAACAGTTTCGAGAACAGTAAAGCAATCACTGTCTGGAGTTGCAAATATGATTCAGAAGAATGAATTACGTGAATGTCATACAGAAGTCGCATTATTTGTTGACGTTTGGGATATAACGCATACCTTTTGCCTGGATGCACAATTCTAGTAAAAAGAAAAGACATCACATTTTGTTTGCGTACAGATTCTGTTCAGAAAGAAGACAAGTGTGGTGCCAATAATAAGCACTCTATGATTTCTGGAGAAATTATGTAATGGACGGGAAGTGAATTTTAACCAAAGAAGGGAAAGCACTCCATTATTTCCTTATAAATTACACAATGGATGGAAAGTAATTTTTTACAATGGGGAAGCCAGTCGAATATCATGCTAAACTACGAAGAGTTCATCATGTTTCTCTCCAGTATAATTACACTAAACACCACCAGAAATTTACTCATGAGAATCAAGACATGCGCTAAAGTAGCACCTCTGTAGTATTTTACCTTCTAGGCAAAGCTATCTCGAAATGTAAATAACTCACTTCAATATTCTAATAATGGGCATATATTCTTCAACTAATCGCTGAACAAAACCAAAGATAAGAGTGTTACTCCATTATGTATTTGTCAAACAAAAACCTTATGATGCTATCTATGCTACTGATTATGATCAACGCCACTTATGAGGATCATTAGAAAATACACTTCCACTAAATTTGGAACTAACCGCGCTGCGTATAATTTTAAGACAGAAAATACTAAGGAATGGGTGGTTTTCTTGTTGTCTACATAAATAAGCTATTACTGTGAACCGAAAAGCAGCAACAAATCATGTAAAAAAAGTCTGCAATTGATGAAACATATGTTCATTACAATCATGTTTCAGCTCAACTAATTTTAAAAGGAAGACACCAATTGATGCTAAACATGCCTACTAAGATACTGTTGTTATTTCATCCTTGCAGTTTGTATAGTAGTCAAGTTAATGCCATCTTCAGAAGTGAGGAAATCAAGTACTCAGGCGACTGGCTAAATCATTTGCAATGCAGTTAGCACCATAGACAAATAGACAGAACCATTAAGATGAAATTAATACTAATTAGCACGTTACTTGTATTCACCTTATTTGCAATGCAGGGAGAGTAACCAAGAGGAGCCATTGAGGAGGGACAGAGGAGCACGTACCAAACGAGAAGCACCGCAAGCACCATTGTCACGCTGCGAGGACGCGATGGTCGAACACGCTGGAGGCGTCCCCGCCATTGTCACAGCGCATGGTCTCCATCGCCGTAGAGTAGGCCATCCCAGCTCCCTCCGACTCCCCCGTTGGTAAGTTAGTGCACGAGGGAGCGTAGGATCTGAGAGTTTAAGGCTGTGGTTAGATTTATCTTAATTACTTTCTTGTAGTTGCGGATGCTTACAAGGGGTTTAATCACAAGTACGTATTAGTCCTAGGAAGGGCAGTGCGTTAGCATAGATTCACCCACACAACACTTATCAAAACAATGAAGATTAACCAACTGCATGAAGCGAAAGCACTAGACATAACTCTCATGTGTCCTCAGGAACGTTTGGTAATCATAAGTAACACAACCGGCTTGTCCTTTGCACTCAAAAGGATTGGGCCACTCGCTGCAATTATTATTGCTCTTTTTTTTTACTTGTACTGTGTTTATCTGTTATATCGAAAACCTTAATCAAAACTACTTGCCAGCACCTTCTGCTCCTCGTTGGGTTCGACACTCTTATTTATCGAAAGTACTACGATACACCCCCTATACTTGTGGGTCATCAGAGACTGTTGGATGTATGCCCAAAAGACAATGAATTTAAACATCTGATTCGTAAATTATGATTTGTATTCTCTATGCTATAACTACGGTGATTTCTGGATACATGATTCAGAGGAAAACTCACTCGTACGTGTAGATAATATGAACACGTAAAACATACCCTAGTTCTTTTACGGACTAATTTGTTGATTGCTTGATGACTCTGCTTTCCAAGTCATGGACATTGTTTGTGTCAGCATCAATGAGTGGTATATTATTGGATAATAATATGGCTGGGTAATCCAAGTTTTGATATGCTAAGAGATTCCGTTAAACTGTCTTTTTGTCCTTAGTTTTATCATAGTATGGTTATTATATAACATGTCATGTAACCATGAAGTTATTAGGGTTATGCATACTTGAAGAGTTACTTTGGCATTGTCTTAACCATGGCCGTAACTGGGTGGGAAAAGGGCAGTCACTGGGTGATTCCAAGGTGTGTGTGTATCCTAATGTTCTGACTTGGGAAATTACTCCTCGGTGATTAGAGAGATACGCCTTGGGCCCTCTCGGTATTATAAAGGTATCCAATACGTTCTGCAGACAATGCATGGTGAAGTTACACTATGTGCGATATCATAATACGGAAACGAGTAAAGGGAACTTGCCGGTAACGAGATAGACAAAGATGTAGTGAATCATTTGTTGATTCATGCCAACATCACGGATCTATATCTCGGGTGAAGTTTTGGTATCGTGAGTAATGGGATTGATATATTAAATAGCCAGCAGGTTCAACAGAGTGTCTTTCGCATAACGGTAGCAGTTATTCAGGTCGTCCCTGGATCTGACCCTGGCCGGTGATTGGATGGAGACATCCGATTATAGCTACACATTATCGAACCTGTAGGGTGGACACGCTTAAATTAGGATTGGTTAGTTGTGTATTTTGGTTGGTCTGGAACATGGAGAGAGTACCACCGGCATAGTGTTTGCGTGATAGATATGGAAATATCGGAGAGATTGTTTTGTGATAGAAGTTGCTATCACGGTCGGAATTATTCCGAGAGTATATATATAAATAAAGGTGATATTTATCCGAAATATTTTGTCGGCAGACACTGGGTGTCCCGGATCATATAAAAGGTGTTTTATATGATAGGTAATTAATTCAGTGAAATATTCTGTAAAAGGAAATATTCAAATAAGAATTAATTAGACAAAATATTATTTAATTAAATATTAATTTATTTAATTGATAAATAATTACGGAAAAAATTGTAGCCCAATTTGGGGCTACCAAGATGGGCCCTAGGGGCCCACCAAAGGTAGCCGCGCCATCATTTGGTGGTGGTGGGCAAAAGCACCGAAAAGCGAAAGTTCCCCCTGGCCGAAACCCTAGATGGGCCCTTGCGGCCCATGGGGGCGACGGCGGCGGGCGGCGGCCAAGGGCCGGCCGGCCTAGGGTGGGCCCCACCCACCCAGGTTGGTGCGACCCAGATGGGCCCCACCCAAGGTGGCGCGGCGCCAAGGTTAGCCGAGACGGGCCAAGCGGGCCGAGGCGGGCCAAGGCGGCGGCCGAGGCGGTGGCCAAGGGCGGGCCCGGGTGGGCCCCACACGCGCCTAGGTCGGTGCGACCTAGGGTGGGCCCCACCCGGTGGCAGCGGTAGGAGAGGTGGTGGGGGGAAGAGTTGGAGTCCTACTCCAACTCCTCCCATGCCGAATTGGGCAATGGGAAACATTCCCCTTGTCCAAGTTGAGTTGGACTAGGAAAGTTTCCCCTTATCCAAGTTGGACTAGGACAGTTCTTTCCCCTTGTCCAAGTCCCCCTACCCCTTGGGCCACGTATATATACTCCCACCCCTCCTACTTGGAGAACACACAACTGAGACACAATTGACACAAGTTCTCTCTCAAGTTTAGAGCTCTTCTAGTTGGATTAAAGGAACCTCTAATTAGAGGCAACCTATCCGATTAGACTAGATCTAATCTCTCTCTCCTTCTCATGTGTTGAGATCTCCACCTTCATATACACCAGTAGTGCTTCAAGCTTGGACGGCGAAACCCTGCTGAACCTTTCCCGGCGTACGCGTGCAAGCTCTCGGAGGGGTTATCCGTTGAGAAACGGTTGGCCCTCGCTTTGTTGGATCAAGGTGACAAGGCGAAGGAGGAGGAGGTGCCGAAATCTCTCTACCAGGCTTGGTTGAGAGAGACGGCAACGTGCTGCATCAACTACGTCATCAACACTTCTTCCGCAACTTCGGTGTTGGTAACGTATTCTATCTAGATCTATGGATCTTCGTATTCACTTGTATCTTCATAGTAGATCTTGGCATGTTGCGTAGTCTTTGGACAAAAAATTTAAATTTCCGTGCATGCAACCCAATACAAATGTCCGCAGAAAGTTTCGGGGTAAAAACTCATTTTATTTTGGGCTATAGAAAAAACAAATATCTGCCTGTATATAAGTATACAGTCACTACTAGGAAACTAGCTATAGGTGAAACCACTTTCTGTGGTGCACCGAATAGCCATGCGCTACATAAATATTTTCTGTGTCGCATTGTTCTGCATGCGCCACAGAAAAACATATTTTTGTGGCGCACGAAAACCAAATGCGCCACAGATATATGTCTTTCTGTGGCGCATATCCAACATGCGCCACAAAAGTTTCTGTGCCTACCCCGTGTATCGCCTTTTTTTAGTTTTGTAGAAATAAAAAAAAATGATAAAATCTTCAAAAATAAAATCCTTTGAGATGTAGTTAGGTTTTCGTGTCTACTTGGTATATAAATTTTGAAATATGAAGTTTGACCTTTTTTTTGCAAAAAACAGATTTTTTTTAAACTGCCATAACTTTTGCATACGGCGTCGAAAAAATGCGTTTAATATATCAAAAAAAAACTAGAGAAAAATTCGAGCTCGATTTCACACAGGGAAAAATGAACTATCCACTGAAACCAGCATGCTCAACACAATGCAAAGAGGTACAAAAATCTAGCTACGAGAAAAAAATACCCCCAAAATAACATTTGGACCAATTCACTTTTGCTGCCCTAAATCAGATTGAACCCATCGACATGGAGGATTTTGCTGCTATAGATCAGATTGAACACAACGACATGGAACTTCTCCCCTTCCTCCATGGCCAGTCATTCCAGGGGAGAAAAACACAGGTAAAAAAAGTAAAGAAGTAAAGAACATCATGGAATCGAATCTCCAAATCATATTGAAACCAATCCCGCCGAGCATGCGTCCGCGCGGCGAAAATAACACATAATCCAGCGAGCCTAGGTGAATATGTACGTCTGGCTACTAGGAAGATCGGGAAAAACTGTAAAAATGCAGTCGTACTAGTCAATAACAGAGATAGATTTTCTTAGATGATTGGAGGATCGTCCTGCCAGACTCTGAATACGGAAGACTGAAATAAATTGCAGCTCAAATTTACCATGAACTAGGCTCCAATGAGGTTTTCCCTCGTTGCAGACTAGCCCACAGATTGCATCACCCGCCCACAATGGTCACTAGAGCGACAGAAAGGGGGGAATAAAGATACAATGTAGGATGTAGCATTAAACCCCAATAGAAACCCACTCGACTATTCACTCTCAGTAGTCCCAAAGAATCAAATTAGCTACTTTACCAAGAGAATGAAAGAAAAATACACAACTAGACACATACGGCTAAGGTAAGTGAACATCCTTTGTTTCTAGTTAAAAGCACAAGATGAGAAGAGAAGTTCTGTTTACTCACAGTCAATGTCCTACTGGAGGTACCTTCTCCAAACAAAATCTAACTGGCAATACGTATGTTCCTGAATGAACACTTTCTTCCGATTGGGAGAAATCTGACTGTTCTTGGCTTGAACACCAGCCATAAACTTGAACCTCCTTATGCATCTGTATCACCACAAAACATCAATCTAACAAGATAACATCAAAAAATTGCACCCCCAAGCTAGCACAAATCATGTACTGCACAGGAATAATAAAGCTCACTTCCGGTCCAAGGGGAGTGGAGGCATCTGGACGGGGGAGAAAAACAGAATTACCTAGGGAGGACCATGTCGTCGGGGCAGAATCAAGGGCTCCGCTCCTCATCCTGGTCCTGGATGGCCGCAGCTCGGAGGGAAGGAGGTCATCGGAGGGCTGGGGAGATCGCCGGGAAGGAGTGGTCGCCGGGCAAAATCTAGGGCTCCGCTTCTGATCTTGGTCCTGGACGGCCGTGATTCGGAGGGAACGAGGTCTTCGGAGGTCTAGGGAGGTCGCCGGCGAGGAGCGGTCGCCAGGGCGGCAGATAGGGTTCCGGTCTTCCTCATGGTCCTCGACGGCCCCAACTCGGAGGGAAGGAGGTCGTCAGACGGGCTCCCACCAATGGGAAGTACCCGCCGACTAGAAGCGTTAACTTGATCATGCCCGTGGGCCGTGGCAGGGCACCAAGCCACCAACACAACCTGGAGGTAAACGGTAAACCACATGTGGGGAGCATCTACAGGATACGCCTCACACTGAGGCTTTGTTCGGTGCAGAGGAATGCAAAACAAAGGAAATGGAAACGATGCAGAAATGGAAAAATTATATGTAAGGATATGCTTCAATGCTATATTTACTAACCTGATAATGGAATCGATTCAATAAGAGTCATATACACTTTTAGTCCCACAACTTGCAATGTAGGTGCAATTTAGTCCCACAACTTGCAAAGTGTGGAGTCACGGAACCGCAACTTGTGTATTGACTGAGCAAATATGTCCAAAATCACTGACGCCGACATGTGGCGTTGTGATTTTTGTGAGAAGGCCCTGCACATTTTTCCCTGACACATCTAACTTTTGCATACGACGTCAAAAAAATGCGTTTAATATATCAAAAAAACTAGAGAAAAATTCGAGCTCGATTTCATCAGGGTTTACCTGTTGAACTTTTCTCAGATCCACGGAATTTCAAAAGGAAAAAAAGTTATTTAAAAAAGAAGATTTTTTCTACAAAATCAAAAAATTAAAAAATTCAAAACGAATTGTTGAATTTTTTGGAATTTGGAATTGGTTTGGATTTTTTTTTGAAGTTTTCACGATTATTTTGATTTTTTTTATTTTTTTGAAACTTTTGAATTTCCTTTTGAAACTTTTGAATTTAAAAACACACATACCACACATAAACTACACACATACACATACAAGGCTTAAGAGGGTTGATATGATACTTATATCAATAAGAACTTTAGTAGCATAAGGGTGGCTGAGCTGAATAGAACTTAGAAGTTAAGCTTGCTTGGGTTAGAGCAATTTGAGGATAGGTGACCTAGCGGCAAGTCATCATTTGAGATAGGTTAAAATATTCAAAAAGTGTTAAAAAAATCAAATATTCAGGTTTTCCAAATTATACCCTTTTTTTATTTTTTTTCCAGAATTTTTTTGATTTTTTTAAAAATTTACATTTTTTTAATTTTTTTAAGAATTCGGTGGCGCATGTGCCACAGAAATGTTAGAATTCTGTGTCGCATGCAGATATGCGCCACAAAATCACAATTTAGTGGCGTGACTTCTATGGCGCACCCACCATGCGCCACAGAACTCAAAAACGGTGCGCCACAGATAGCCTATTTCCTAGTAGTGAGTGTACTATAATCTGTCAGAAATTTGTTATTTTTGTATCTCCCAAAATACAATCTCGTTTCTCCCAAAAATTTCAGCGTGCTTACGGATAATATATAGATCTATGCCTATTTAATTTGAGATTTTTTTGAGTTGTGGAAGTACATTTTTAAAAAAAAAAAAAAGGGCACCATGGTGCCCGGGTGCTGCTGCCCATTTCCCGATGTTTATTGCCTATAATAGTTTGGGTTCTTGCCTGCCCTGCTGCCCATGTGAAATAAAAGATGCCTGCATTGGATCTTTCTAGTCCAAACTTAATTATCGTGCACACTTGTTATTTATAAATTATAATCTCTACTACAAAAATATGCAGTGTCCTGTCTTCTGCCAGCGACGGACGAAATTGTGCGGTCGTGCGTCGCGGTCGTTTTACAGTTTAGTCCCTCTAAAATTGGAAATCAACCCGCAGTCCTCACTTACCGGTTCGTTCCCTGAATGAAAGAAAAAAAAACTCGATTGACTCTTCCCCATCGAGAGACAACCTGCAGATCTCCGACGACTACGACTGCCTCAGAGCGCCGCCGTCTCCCCGAAACCCCGCCCAACCTCCCGCGACCCTCCCGTCCTCTCCCGCGTCAGAGCGCCGCCGTCTAGGTTTGGGGCTCTGCATCCTCCGACGCAGCCGGCCGTCCGCACGGGTGGATCTCTCCGCCTCTATCCGCGGAACTCGGAGCTCTCCACCTCCGCCTGCCTGAATGCCCTGAGTTATTCGCCGCCGAACGCATCCAGCCGGAGGTAGTCTGCCTCCTGGCCTCGGCGTCCTCAGTGGCGCCTCAAACTTCCTCGCGCACTGGCCCGCCTTACACCAGGTCATCTTATCTTCTCCTCTCCATAGCACAGCAATCTCCACCTCGCCGTTGTTCAGCTGTCACCCGTGAATCCTGCTCCTTTCTATTCGCACGGCTTCTGCTGCAGGGCCGGAATCTGTGGCACGCGGAGCGCCACCGGCCGGAGCTCGCGTAGAGAGGTAAGCGCCTCCTTCTTGCGTGCTTTCTTTCTACTAGGTGGTAGCTGGGTGGGATTTGCGCTTCATTAGCACTTGGAGATTGATGCTGAGCTACCGTCCTTTGTTTCAGTTCCTCGTATATGGCTGTGAGCGCTGATGTGCATGAATTGACTCACACAGGCATAACTCTAACTCACAGGTGAAAAAGAAGCTGCTTTTTTTCCTATGCTTTTTGCTTGTTCAGTGACCATGTCGATCCCTGCATATTTTGCAAGGCCTTAGCACTAGGCCACGGCCACACTACCTGTGAAGCCATGGAGAATTTTCTTACACCGCATCAAATGGTTCAGTAAACGCTTGCAAGTGGTATACTACGGTAGATTAGAATTCTGGGTCTTCAAGTTCTAAACTAATTCGGTCTCACCCAAGCTGCAGTATGATCACTAACTTTCTGTTTTAGGCAAATCAACACTTTTAAATACCTGAGGCATTAATTGCATCATATTAAGTTCAGGCAAATAGAACTGTACAAGTGCGTGTTGTTTGATTCAGAAGTTCTATTTGCACTTCAATTCGGTTGTTTTCTTGGAGGTCTGACGAAACATCTTTTTTCACATGAATTTTGTCATAGATCAAACATAGATGTGCAGTGCATAATTACTTGCCATTTAGCAGCCATTGAATAGTGTATTATGTATGTTGATCTTGGAACCTTTTTTAATAATGGAATGAATGATCCGTTTTATTATGTTTTGTTGGTGTGCCTCTGCTTACTTTGTGTCGTCTAATGTCTTTCTGTTTTCGGGATTCCTTTGTTCTTTGCTAGGCGCAGATTCAGGATTGTGGAGGCTGTACCTTACAAACAAAGAATTGTTCTTCATTAGTAACTTGTATATAGCAGGCCAGTAAAAATATAATGCATGTACTGGCTGTTTGTAAATATTTTGCTGTACAGTTATATTTTTTAACAAAGGGTTGCTGTGGGGCTTTTTTACCTCACGGTCAAGGTTTTAAAAAAACGCACAAAATTGTACAGTTAGTTGGTATACTCTTTTCGAGGAGCTTCTGTTGAAACGTTAACTAATGAGATTCAAATGGTTATTCTTTTCTTCTCAAAATTTCCTTAATTAATGTAGCTTTTAGTGCCCATGTAGATTGCTGCTCTGTTCATAGCAGCCCTGTGTGTTTTACTTTCCTCTTTACCATAACTGCAATTCTTTTCAATTTTAATCAAGGAGTGAATAACTAAAGCACAAAATGATAATCTATGTTAGTTCAGACATGGAAGTTGGTAACTTTGTTTAAATGTGCACCGGTCACATCATGCAATGTTGAACTTTTTGTTTTATGATATTTTGATCATTTTCCATGTGTAAATTATAACTTATATCCCAACTAATCTTAGTGATTTAATTAGTCCCGTAGCAACGCCGCGGGGGCTCGCTATCTCCGCCGCATGCCCCATGGCACCTCCGCCCAGACGTGCGGGTGTCGCTATGTCCACCGCCGCCATCTTCCCATCCAGGACCGTGTCTCCCACCTCAAGTACTGTTGCGAGCTTCCCCTTTGCATTATTTTTGCACTTTTCAGATTCTTGAGTGATGATTTTTCCTTCAAGTTCTTCCCAAAGACTAATTAATGATGATTGTTACTACCTGGCTACAATCACGGAATGGGGATTAATGCCTCCCGCTGCATCGTGGTCTCCAGCCTCAACCACTCTCAAGGTACTGCATTCACCTGCGGGAGCCTCCCCTTCGTGCTTGACACCCCCACTGCCTTGTGAATAATTTTTAACTTGCCTGTCATGTGTTTATTAGAATGCTTCACACAAAGATACATGATTTCCAATGAGCATCATTCTCCTTTTCTCAATTGTTGAAAATTAATACCAGTGCGCCATGCTTTATATGCAGATATTAAGATGGTTTAAGCAAGACTTGGACTAGAATAAAAGGATGGGGACCTATCAGTTTCAATCCGATGGTGACTCCAGTTGTTGGCAGGCCCTTTTGGCTTACAAGAATTTGACTAAATGACACACCTTTGTCAAATATTTCTTTGTTGTATTAGACACTTGGATCTTGGTTGCTTGTTATTTATCTCGCTGTTAATATGTTTTCATGAGTCCTGCGATGTTTATTTTTGTTACCTGATCCGAGCTTCATATAAGTTAACTCTATCGAATTTACTATCTTTCTTGTGTAATTCAGAAACGAGAAAGATAGTTGTAACCATTTTCCGACAAACTGTACGTGTCCTTGTATGTGTTGAAGAAACAAGAAAGTGTTGTTAATATTGTGGTTTTGATTATGACTGGAGTAGCCATTCTTGTTTCTGACAAACTTGGCAGAAGACGCATGCCATTTAATTGTAATTAGAACTTCGATGGTTAATTAGTTTATATATTGGTAATACAAAACCAGATCCTGCTATGCTTGGCTTTATATTTTGATTAGCTATACATAATCCACCATGG
Source organism: Poa pratensis (assembly GCA_947311845.1). NCBI lineage: Eukaryota > Viridiplantae > Streptophyta > Magnoliopsida > Poales > Poaceae > Poa > Poa pratensis. Next base: position 129,871,400 of record CAMZMU010000041.1, on the reverse strand, counting down.
TTTTGCGGTACCTTTGCCTGTTTTTCGTTGTATATCTGAAACTTCAGACTTCCTACTCTAAATAAATTGCAAATGATCATTTTATTCTAAGATATTCTAAAGTTCTCTATGAAAAAACATGGACCACATGAATTCCAGTTAGTACATGTATGTGAACTTTGTCATTTTTTCCCAGCTCGGGTTATGTACTTCTGTCATTATGTGTAGCACATAACATCATACTAATGAGTCTGATGTGTTTTATTGTAGGCTATAGCGGTAGAAAATACCTACAAACCCATACCCGTAGTAATCCCTCCTCTAATGACGGACGAAATGACCAGGAAATTGCCTAATTATTACAGGATCAAATTAATTGCACCTCCTCTAATGACGTAATCCCTCCACGAATTAATTACCATTCGCTCCACCTACTAGGAAAGTTTCAGCAGGTCAGCGTGGTTAATGGGAGGCGTATCGGTTGTTTTCATTGGAGAATATTAAATGCTAATTATGCCTAATGAACAGAATCTCCTAATATTCGTTTGTCAGTAATGCTACACCTACGGGTAATTCTTACGGAAAAATTGTTACGGTCTGACATGTGCGGTTAAACATGGAAACCACGCTGGGGAAGAAGACGATCGGAAATTAATGGCCCGCATTTACCGGAAGAAAAAGGTTAAGACGATGACGGGTCTGGTTTCTGACCGACGAGGCTGGGAGCACCGGACGTCGCACATGGCTCCTCGGAATCAGCATTCCCGGCCATCAAAAGGGAGCTCGCCGCGCCGCGCCGCAAGGGGAATATGGCCGCTCGTACCGCCGTGGAGGAGCTTGCCACTCGCGGACTCGCCTCGCCCAACTATGCGAACCGTCGTTCGCCCAACCATTTACGCAGAAAAAGGAAGTCGCCTTGGTGAGCCACTGAGCCCGGTGAGCATGCTCGCATCCTAGGAAGAAACTGTGTCTCCTTGCGTTTGAGCTTTGAGCAAAGCCAGAGTAAGCGTTGAGTGCTGGCGAAGAAGAGATTTAAGCACTCCATCTGCAGTTACGGCGGCGCGAGCGGCGAGTAGCAAGGTTCCCGTTGCATCGCGGTGAGGCGATCTCCCTTGCCGACACGGAGTTGAGGCGCCGCGGCCTCTTTCCAGACGCGACGTCCGGCGCGGCGGGCTCTTCCTCGCCGGAATCGACGGCCAGATACCGGCCAGACTCGAAGCCGCCGTTCTCTCTCTACTTTCCTTAGATAAATATTGGGTCAAATTCTTTCCGCCCCTTTTATTTATTTTCTACAGGCCAAAGGAGATACCGCGAGAATAATTAGTGACTTACCAATGCCTTCAAGCAAAGGAAGATTTGGCCAAATTTCATATTGGATCAATGTAAAAAATTATACATTGTAATGTTAATGGTTTTTAGAGCTATCTTTCATACACGTGGATATTTATGCATGCATTATATTTACAAGTGCATTGAAGAGAAAAATCAGAAAACCCGTAGCAACGCACGGGCATTCAACTAGTCGACATATATTTTGCATGTCGGCTTCTTTCTCTCCGGTGTTGCTGCTTCGTCGGCTTGAAGCTCTTCTCGTTGCTATGATTACCCAAATCACTTGTAAACACAAGGCCAACCATGGAATGAATTGACAATTAAAAAATGAAATAAAAACTAGCTTTGTCGTGAGCTTTCTAGCGGGGCTCGCGGCAAAGCATATCCAGTGACACGTGTCCGTGGTTTTGCCATGAGTATAGTTGACTAATTTGCCGAGCGCACACATTTGTCGTGAGTCTTTCTTTCCCTTGAGTTTTAACACCTTTTGGCTGTGAGCCGTCGGTTTGCCGTGAGTTTTAACGCATGATCACGGCAAATCGCGAGGCACACGACGAATCTTGATTTCCTGTAGTGGCTGTTCCATCTTCCGTGGATACGTAAAATGCATTTTTTAAACGACTAATAGTCGGTTCTCCAACAAACACTGAGTTCTGGGTTTCTGCGAACTAAAATTTCTATAAACAAAATTTTGTTCTGCTAGGCCAGTATACTGATTTGTAGAGATGCCAAACAAATGAATCGTCAACTTGAAAACCGGTGAATGATCCTACGCAGATGCTATCCACCATCAGGAAGCAGAAGGCCACAACAATGAACTACAAAACAAAAGGTGAGTAACATACTCCACATATGAACACAGGACCTTCAAGATTTTAATTTTCTTTATTATGCCATGGAGAAAGCTCAAATAATTTATTTCACTTGCAAAACATATATGCGTACATGCACTCATAGCAGTAGCCCCTATTGAGCAGAGCAAGCATATGACGTCAAATACCACATAGTATGTATAGATTCGTGAACTAGCCATTGTTGTTCTTGCAGCAATAGCATAGAGTAAAGCCTTGGCAGTTGCCGTTGGCATAGCCCTCGGCCCTGCAGGGCACATTGCAGGTTCCGTGCTTGACGCACGATTTGTTGGGGTTCCACGTCTTGCTATATCCACCGTCACACGAATCGCCTCGCACTGCCATCGCTTCTGTATTGATACACAAGAAATTCGAATCTTATGATTAAGTTGGATCAAAATGATAGGGAGGTGTGTAGCTGGATGGTGTTCCTACCAGATGACACGACAAGCAGCATCATCAGCCACAAGGATGTCAACGCCATGCCGGTACCAGTTCGCCCTTTGCCAATACTATTCATGTAGCAAGATGAGGCAATGTGTAATGTTCTTTTTCCAGATGAAACCGATGAGTGTACGAGTATCTCCACGATTTATATTTTATAGCCAAAGTACATCCCTGATTTTCCGGATCCTCCCAAGATTTATCTGCAATCAGCACATAATTAATATTTCTATTAGCAGAATCACATTTATTTTCCCTAAACATACCATTGGTTACCAGAATAACGAGGGTGGCGAATTTCTGGCATTTATTACTAGAATCGATTCAATAATACTGTTTTTTTTTTGAATTTTTCCACATATATTAAACCGACAAAGAGTACACGATTACATCGATTACAAAAATAAAACTAAAAAAGACGAGCAAATCTATTAGATCTTCAAGCTCTTTCTTCATCCATGACACAATCTTGTACTTTTCTGAAGGCAGCCGTAGAACAACGCCAAAAATATCAAACCACATACCTGTGAATACCACCGAAGGTTCTCCCTTTTTAATTTTGAGCCGCAATGCCAAGGCTTTGTGTACACACGCAGCCATTAAATTAATCAAGCAACATCGGCAAGAGCACCACCACTGATATTTCAGGGACAAATAACCGTACCACTTTGTCGACGTCGTTGGGAGACGAGAGAACGAATCACCATTGCCGAAGATGTAGTAGCCGGGATAGATATTGCGAGGACAAACCTCCTCGCGACAACCATGAGAAACAATCCAAGATTGATCTGGCGAAGCAAGATCTGAAGAATCATACCTAGACAAACTTAATCTTCCAAAGACACCATTGACGTCGAGAAAAAGATCTCGCCGTCGAACGAAGTGCGGAAGACCACTTATTGCAGACGATGCCATCTCCATTGACGAAGAAGACTAACCTCTAACATTAAGAACCCTTGTGTAGCGCCCTGCGCAGGTCCGAGGTCTCCACCCCTGCTAGTGCCAGAACGACAACTAGAGGAGGCGAGGACCCGTCAAATCCAAGACGAAGGCAACGATGAAGAAGTAGATCGGCGTCGGCGGCGGCGGCTAGGGTTGAAACCCTAGGCCGCCGCCTCTGTTCTTTCTTTTCTGTAAGACCGAGTCTCACCCTTAATCCGATGGCTACGTTCGTCTTTTTTTTTTAGAAAAGGGTCACCCCAGCCTCTGCATCAAAATGATGCATACGGCCGCTTTATTAATTTTATTCAACATAGCTGGCAAAAGCCTTACAACGAACGAATGCAAGCTGAACCCACCAACGGTGAAACACCACAACTAGCACAAAACAACAGGGTGAACGGGACCTTGTTCCCCGGCCACAACCGTCGCCGGCTCCTTGGCTAACTCAGAGATAGCGCCTTGTGCACACGCTCCAGCAATCGCCTCCATCCTCTTCCTCGAACCCAACTTCAGCATGCCGATCGGAGCAAAGACTCTCGCCAGTCCTGCCGCCGATGCCACCATGACACCAGGCAACGCCCCCACCCTGTGCAAGTCCACCAAATAGGACCATCGTCGAGTCTCCGCTGCACCACGCCGCCAAGACCAGCCGTCTTCGTCATGGTCGGTGAAGCTCCACTCCACCGGTAGACCACTCCAGGCAACACGTGTTCCGAAACGATGCCCTCAAGAGGGAAAAGCGACACCGAAAATGCAGCCATCGTCCGATCCGGTAGCACCAGATCTTGGGTTTCCCCATGGAACAACCGAGCGGGAGGTAGGAGAATCACAGCAACGACGCCTTCAACAAGGAAACGACGCCGCGGGCGGCACCATCGTCGGCTCCGATCGCGGAGCCCGGATCTCAACGGCAATCATCCACACCTTCAGATCCTTCGAGCAATGACCAGATCCGGGCATGACGAGCACACCCAAGATCCGTCACCGTACCCGGATCCACCCCGCAGCCCGCCCGCAAGGGCCAGACCACCGGATCTGCCGCTCTGCGCCTCGAGGGCCAGAGATCCGCGGCTTCCGCCACGCCGCCGAAGCAGATCGACGTCGCCGTGGCGCCCGACGGCCGCGCCACGCCCGAGATCGTCGGCACCAACCCGCGCCGGCCCATCAAACTCGAGGACGAAGAAGTCCCCCCCGCCGCCGGCCGCGTCCAGGCTTTTCCTGGCCGCGCCCATGGTGGCAGCGGGGGAGGAAGGAGGAAGGGGAGGTGGAGGGCTAGGCAGCGGCGGCTAGGGTTTCCCTCCCGGCCGCCGCGCGGGGGCGGCGCGAGAGGGAGAGAGGAGGGGAGGGAGAGGGGATGCAGCTTCTCAAAAAGTCATTTTTTCGTCACAATCGCCTACGTTCGTCTGTTCCTGATTCAATAATACTGTAATAAGTACGTGTTCTTAAAAAAAGATATGAAAGAATATGCTTCACATCCAGCGTAGGATTAATGAGGGATCCGTTCTATTAGCAGAATCGCATTTATTTTCCCTAAACATAGCATTGGTTACCAGAATAACCAAGGTGACGAATTTCTGGCATTTACTACTGGAATCGATTCAATAATACTACTGTAGTATGCGTTCTTAAAAAAAGATATGAAAGAATATGCTTCACATCTAGCGTATTAATGAGGGATCCGTTCTTTTTGCGATAATGGAATCTGGGGAATCGATTTTAAAGATATGAAGCTAGATGTTGAATCATACGCCTCATACTAAAGTTTGGGCCGGGAATGGGTCAGTCGGCGCGGATGGATTCTACGAAGCATATCTACGAATTTCTGTTTTTTTTGCGATAATGAAATCTAGATGTTGGCAAAAAATAATATGTAAGGATATGCTTCAATGCTATATTTACTAACCGGATAATGGAATCGATTCAATAATAATGTGGAATCGATTCAATAAGAGTCATATACACTTTTAGTCCCACAACTTGCAATGTAGGTGCAATATAGTCCCACAACTTGCAAAGTGTGGAGTCACGGTACCGCAACTTGTGTATTGAGTGAGCAAATATGTCCAAAATCACTGACGCCGACATGTGTGTTAGAATTGGTGCGCAAGAGACAATAATAAAGGATGTTTATTATTATCAATTCATGTTCATGATATTATTTGTTCACCATGCTTGTTTGTGTTATCCGGAAACATAATACTTGTCTGGAGAAACAAATGAAGTGTCCCTAGTATGCCTCTATACTAGTTCGTTAAGTAAGTGTTGGTTATTGTTTCCATAACCATGGACATAGTGTCACTTATTAGCGAGGTCATATTATTACGGAGAATAAGATGATGGACTTGACCTAACCAAAACGTAGCAGTTGATCGTGTTACATAGTTCCAATTGCAAAGCTTTCCCGTTGTCATCTATACTATTCCTTTGACCATGAGATTATACAACTCCCGGGTATCGGAAGAATACATAGCTTGTTGCAAACGTCACTTCGTAATTTGGGTGATCATGAAGCTATCTCGCATGTATTCCGTAAGATACTTGTTGAGTTGTATGTTATCAAGAGTGGGACTTGTCCATCCAAGTAACGGAAAGATATTTTTATCTGGGCCCTCTCGGTAATATACACTCTACCGTTTGCAAACACGTGACTAGGTCACAAGAGATTGTGTTATTACGACGAGAAAAGAGTACTTACCGGTAACGAGAAAAGAACAAGGTATGGAGATACCGACGATCTATTCTCGGGTAACTAAGATATCGCATGACATGGGAATTATATATGCATGACATGAGTGGTTCACTCGATAAGATCATCGTTGAATATGTGGGGGTTATTATGGATCTCCAGATCCCTCTATTAACCATTGACTATGGAGTTAGTCATGTCCGCATAATCGCGAACCCGTAGGGTCACACACTTAAGGTACGATGTCGCTAGGGTAGGAGAGATATTAAGTGTAACATTTTCGGAGTCTCGAATCTTTCGGGAATATCATAGTTGGTTCCGGAATGGCGGAAAACCTATAGGAACATATATGGGAAGTATCAGAATGGTTCCGGAAAGTTCCGGATTTTCGGAGGTACCGGAAAGTTCCGGAAGGAGGGGGGACCCACCGGCCTAGGGCCGGGTGGGCCCCGCGCGCCCCATGGGCCGGCCGGCTGGCCGAGTGGGAGGGAGGCTTTCCTCCTCCCTCCACTCGGATTGGTGGTGGAGGAGGAGATCCTCTCCTCTTCCTTTTCCGATTCCGTGGGGACTTCCATATTGGCTCCAATTTGAGTTTGAAAAGGTTTGACCGTGAGACCAATAAGGATTCGGAGATCCTACGGCCTCACGGATCACGAGACTTTATATACGGGAGCCCCGGGGCAGCCAAGACACACAAGTCCACGCAGCCCGGAGCTCCCCACCGCCCGGTTAAGACTGCGCACGATTAACCGAAATCCGAGAAACCGAACTGAAAAAACCGAAACCGAACAAAAATTCTGGTTATTTTGGTTTCCGGTTAAGGTTACGGTTAGTAAAATAGCTAACCATATGCCTTGCGGTTAATACGGTTAATAACCAAAAACCGAATGGTTAACCAAAAAACCGAAATGACTATTAACTTTTATTAATTTGCTACTTTTATTGACTTTTATTAACTTTACGGGTTACTTGTAGCATGTGATTTGCTACTTGTATAGACTTTTATTAACTTTATGGGTTACTAGCAGGCCTTGGCGCGGCGGCACGCCGTGCCCATGGCAGTCAAGTAAGTGTCTACATTTTAGTGGAAACAGAGGCACACTTGCATTGCATCGAGACAGACCCTACGTATTCGCCAACATAAACGCCAATCCATTTGATACCCCTGGCGAAACCGAAAACACGAAACGAAGTTTAAGACATCTAAGACCAAAAGAAAAGCGAATCGAAACGGTCTACTGATAGAATACATCATAGTCCTCATCCTTTACTAGATTTAGGGGTGCGCCTTGGCGCACGACCCCCCGAGCCCTGTTTTGATGACACGCCATACACGATGTTAATAACCAGCGGGTAGAAATAATTAAATCCATATATAAGATCGTGGAACAAATTGAACAGACGACACACACAAAACAATTTCGTGCGGACAACGACATGCAAATATATAGGAAAAAAAACCTATAGGCACAAACAGTGTAGCAAACCGTCATCTTCTCCTACAAAATACGTAACTAATCTTCACACACGGGTGAGCACACCTAAATATCTCTTCCGTGCAGATTACACTCTTGCAAATCGTCAGCTTAAATCCTGTAGTAGTCAGCTTGAAGACGACAGCGACGCGTATGCAAGCACTAACGAAGACGCCTCCTACCAATCAAGTAGATCAAGTGGCTATGTTTAAACCGCTGACCCAACTGCGTGGTAGCAAGATTCACTCGTCTGACCAATAAGATCATGTACAGATCCTCGCGATGAAGGAATCAATATCATCACGAAACGACAGCCTCTCACAGGCCGAATACAGAGACCATAGCATTAAACAAAGCGCCAGCCGGCTCGCCAAACACTTGAGACAGGCAATTCATTGCTATATACACAGACGCTTGTAGGAGTACACACATTACGTCAGACGGCTCAGTAGTAATAGCACTTCCATCCCTATCCCCTCCGGCTTCATCTTCCTCACACCAGCACACGAATCGAAAGACAAAACCTATAGATCGATATCAAAGCCAGCGTCTGCCACCAGATACCAAGCTGAGATGGATTAACAGAAATATAACCTCACCGACCCAAAACCCTTTAAAACGACTAAACCATAAACCCTAGGAGCTCAGCAAACACAATAAGCATTAAAAGGATAACCCAAAAAAGAGTAATCCGAGGAAAAAAGAAAAACATAGGCGCGACCCGATTTAACACCGTCGAGTCGGACGGTGAAACGTGGGAAGAAACAGCGGATTGCAATCGAACCGTCGAGGTAGGAAATCTATGGTAAAACCTAAACCGTCGCACGTCATAGATTTACCGTGGGGAGTCAACTCCTCGGTTTCCATGTACACCGTATAAGGTAGAGATGAGACCTAGTGGTCGTAGGGCGTGCATGCTAGTGGGGAGTGACGACGTGGGGATGAGTTAATTCCTCGGCTTCGCCGCAACCGTCACCTATCTTCTCTGATTAAATAGAGGGGCGACCACACGCATCATCCCCCTGACCGCCTGCCTTGCCACCTTCATCTCTAATACATCGATCGCTACCTGCTCCTACTTCCTCAACAATGGCTGCACGGGAGACGCCCTCTGCTTTCAAGTGATTTCTTACTTCCTTCTCTTCTTTCACTTCTTTAAACCCGTTATAAGCTATTTGCCTTTGGATTAACTTACTAATGTTCATCGATCTGATGTAAGTACTTATGTACAGGAACAATGAATCGGAGCCGATGTCAGAGACTAAGATGATCACCTCACTCAAAATGAGGAACCTCGAGCTTACTGATGAGTTAGTTGCGGCCCTCAAGCTCGTCAGCAGGAACCTCGACCAGACAATTGAGGCCAGAGAGCTGCTGTTCAAGACGCAGAACACGGCAATGAAACAGGATGAAGAATTGAAGAAGATGATGACCAACAATATTGATCTATCGAAGAAGGTTTTGGACCTCGAGACGAAACTTGGGACCGAGCGCAATAAAGTATTGCTCCTGCAAAATGAAGTTCTGACCCACGAACAGGAAAGCCTCGACAGGCAAATCGAAAAGGCCAAACGCAATTTAGCTTCTTAGATCATGGAGAGGCAAATTTCATGTTTGTGAACTTTCTTGTTTAGTTTATGAAATGCTATCCGTTTGCGTTTTTTTACCATCTTGATGATTTTAATATGAACATTTTGTTGATTGTACGAAGTGCGAAACTGGCTGTGATGAATATTTGTCTTACTATATTGTTGTTTACCTCTATTGCCTATTTTATTTCTCAATTAGCTAACTATTAGCCCGACAACATGGAATAAACATTTCGCTAACTACCTACAATAATCCATAGAGTTCAGGTCATCGCTATCATACATGTACTCGTCATCGAGGCATCTCTCGATGTAACAACCAGGTGGTGAGAGAGGTGGATTTGGAAAGTAACCTGAGAACGGTGCAGTCTCACCTAAATCAGAGTCCATGTCACATGGATATTTGCCAATCCGTTGCAGGACATCTGTTGCCACAAAGGTAAGAAGATTAACATGTTCCGTACCAGTCTGTATTTCTGCAAGCATGCAGTTCACACGCTTCTCTTCGTCAGATTCACAGATCGTATATCCTTCTTGAGCAATGTTATGAATCTTGTTGTTTGCAGTGGAAACATCCTCTATGAAATCATCCCACTACTTAGTCATACGTTCTATATGCTGATCTTTCTCCTTGATGAGCCTTGAATTTTCCCTGTTATTCTTAATAATTTGGTCCATGTGATCCACTTTAATCATCTTTTCTGCCTCCAGCTGATCATAGTTGTAGTCTTTAAGAATCTTCTTTTCATTCTTTGCCATGTATTTGATAACCTATTTCGCTGCATTGTTGTTTGCTTCTTCCAGGGTATCCATAGGAGAGCCTAGCAGTGAGATCATACCATGGACGAATCCAACACAGCGAGTTGCCGGATAGAACGTGACCAAAGAAACCAGCTTTGTTTCTCTAGATATTTTAGTGTTGTATGTTGGGCTTGGCAAACCTAACTTCGTCATCATCTCCTCAAGGCACTAGAAGAAATTCGGCCTTACACCACGACTGTCCGCCGAGGTGGTGGTGTATAGTGGCGTTTGGCCACGAATTTTCACGTTTTTTTTTCGTGGTCGATGGTACCAACGACCACCGATTTCCAAATCCGTGGTCTATGGCACCCATTGCCCACGAAACTTGTGAAATTTCGTGGTTAGAAGCTGTTTTTCGGGTTGCGAGGCACCCATAGACCACGATCTCCCTGAAATTTCGTGGTTAGAAACTACGTTTTCGATAGCGCGTTCGGTTTTTGACTGGGATCGACACACCCCGCGAGCTCATATAACGTCGAACGAGGCCATTTGCGCTCTAAAAACCTCGTACCACACACCCCGCCCTCATATCAAGATCCAGGGTGCATCTTTTTTCGGTTGCTCCGTTACTCGAAGCTGGGTTCGATGTTGTTCTTAACGTGGGCTCCACCATGTCAGTGACTCATTGATCTGTTGATCGATTCTTGCCCAGTTTTTTATCCCGTTGCTCCGTTTTTACCGGTACTGTTCTTGCCGCTGGCTCCACCATGTCAGTGACTCAGGATCATGCTGATCGATTCTTGCCCACTTTTTTATGCCGTTGCTCCGTTCTTGCGATACTGTTCTTGCCGCTGGCTCCACCATGTCAGTGACTCAGGATCATGCTGATCGATTCTTGCCCACTTTTTTAAATGTCATTTGCTCCGTTCTTCAGATATTGTTCTTGCCGCTGGCTCCACCATGTTAGTGACTCAGGATCATACTCATCGATTCTTGCCTACTTTTTTATGCCGTTGCTCCGTTCTTGCGATACTGTTCTTGCTGCTGGCTCCACCATGTCAGTGACTCAGGATCATGCTAATCAATTCTTGCCTATTTTTTATGTCGTTTGCTCCATTCTTCCGATACTGTTCTTGCCAATGGCTCCACCATGTCAGTGACTCAGGATCATGCTGATCGATTCTTGCCCACTTTTTTATGCCGTTGCTCCGTTCTTGCGATACTGTTCTTGCCGCTGGCTCCACCATGTCAGTGACTCAGGATCATGCTGATCGATTCTTGCCCACTTTTTTACTCCGTTGCTCCGTTCTTGCGATGCTGTTCATGCCGCTGGCTCCACCATGTCAGTGACTCATGATCATGCTGATCGATTCTTGCCCCCTTTTTACTCTGTTGCTCCGTTCTAGCATGTTGTTCATGCCGCTGGCTCCACCATGTCAGTTACTCAGGATCATGCTGATCCATTCTTGCCCACTTTTTTATGCCGTTGCTACGTTCTTGCATGCTGTTCATGCCGCTGGCTCCACCATGTCAGTGACTCATAATACTCCTGATCAATTCTTGCCAAAAAAATTATCCCGTTGCTCCGTTCTGTGATGTTGTTCATGCCGCTGGCTCCACCATGTCAGTGACTCATTGTCCTGTTGATCGATTCTTGCCTACTTTTTTATTAGCTTGCTCCGCTCTTGCGATGCTGTTCATGCCGCTGGCTCCACCATGTCAGTGACTTATGTCTTGTTGATCGATTCTTGCCCACTTTTTTATTCCGTTGCTCCATTCTTGCGATATTGTTCTTGCCGCTGGCTCCACCATGTCAGTGACTTATTGCCTGTTGATTGATTCTAGCCCACTTTTTTATTCCGTTGCTCCATCCTTGCGATGCTGTTCATACCGCTGGCTCCACCATGTCAGTGACTCATAATACTTCTAATCGATTAATGCCCACTTATTTATTAGCTTGCTCCGCTCTTGCGATGCTGTTCATGCCGCTGGCTCCACCATGTCAGTGACCTATGTCTTATTGATCGATTCTTGCCCACGTTTTTATTCCGTTGCTCCGTTCTTGCGATACTGTTCTTGCCACTGGCTCCACCATGTCAGTGACTTATTGCCTGTTGATTGATTCTAGCCCACTTTTTTATTCCGTTGCTCCGTCCTTGCGATGCTGTTCATACCGCTGGCTCCACCATGTCAGTGACTCATAATACTTCTAATCGATTAATACCCACTTTTTTTATCCCGTTGCTCCGTTCTTGCAATGATGTTCATGCCGCTGGCTCCACCATGTCAGTGACTTATGTCTTGTTGATCGATTCTTGCCCACTTTTTTATTCCGTTGCTCCGTTCTTGCGATACTGTTCTTGCCGCTGGCTCCACCATGTCAGTGACTTATTGCCTGTTGATTGATTCTTGCCCACTTATTATTCCATTGCTCCGTTCTTTTTATTTACTTGCGCGATGTGGCCTAGTAGGTGGGTCCTGACTGTCGGCCTCTCTCTTCGGAATCGTGTGTGTGCTTTGTTGGTGTTTTGTTTGAATACTCGTTAAGGGCTCGCAATTTTCACCTTGTTAAGGACTGACGATGCAGGCGGGTTATGGTCTAGACGGTGGGTCCACTAGTCAGATTCTCTGTGCAACGTTAACCTTCTCAAAATACTGAAGATAACTTAATCGAACCCCTGCTGACTGTCAGCCTCTCTCTAGAGAAACGTGTGTGTGCTTCGTCAATGTTTATTTATACTCCTGATTATTACTGCTAGTCGTCATTTCTTTCTGATGCGCCCGCAATTTCACCTTGTTAACGGCTGATGATGCAGGCGGGTTATGGTCTAGACGGTGGGTACAGGTTGTCAGCCTCTCTGTGCAAGGTTTGCCTCCTAAAAAAACTGAAGATAACTGAATCGAATCTCTCCTGACTGTCTGCCTCTTTCTTCAGAAACGTGTGCGCTCTGCTGAGGTTTTATTTACGCCCTTGATTTCTTCTAGTGCTCATTTTTCTTTCGGGCGACCGCAGTTTTGACCTTCTTAAGGTTGCTTGATGCTGGTGGGTTATGATATGGATGATGGGTTCACCATTTCAGCCTTTATGTGAAAGGTTTGGCTCCACAAAATACTGAAGATAATTGAATCGAACATCTTCTGAATGTCAGCCTCTCTCTTTAGAAACGTGTGTGTGCTCCGTTGATGTTTATTTATACTCGTGATTATTACTGTTAGTGGTCGTTTCTTTCGGATGCGCCAGCCATTTCACCTTGTTAATGGCTGGCGATGTAGGCGTGGTCTAGATAGTGGGTCCAGGCTGTCAGCCTCTCTGTGCAAGGTTTGCATCCAGAAAAAACTGAAGATAACTGAATCAAACCTCTCCTCACTGTCGGCGTCTCTCTTCAGAAACATGTGTGCTTGTTGATGTTCCCGTGATTATTACTGCTTGTGGTCGTCATTTCTCTCGGTAGCGCCCGCGGTTTTGACCTTGTTAATGGCCGGCGATGCAGGCGGGTTATGGTCTAGTCGCAGGGTCCTGCGTGTCATCCTCTCTGTGCGAGGTTTGCCTCCTCAAAAAACTGAATAACTGAATTGAACGTCTCCCCACTGTCGGCCTCTTTCTTCAGAAACGTCTGTGCTCTGCTGAGGTTATATTTATGCCCTGATTGCTTCTAGTGATGGTCATTTTTCTTTCGGTTGCGACTGCAGTTTTGACCTTGTTAGGGTTGCGCGATGCAGGTGGGTTATGGTCTAGCCGATGGGTTCACCATGCCCTATCTGTGTAAGGTTTGGTTCCTGAAAATACTGAAGATAATTGAAATGAAACTATTCTTACTGTCGGCCTCTCTCTTCACAGAAGTGTTTGTGCTCTGTTGATGTTTTATTTATACACGTGATTGCTGCTACTGTTCAATTTTTTCGGTTGCGACAGCAATTTTCACCTTGTTAAGGGCTGGCGATGCAGGTGGGTTATGGTTAAACTATGTGTCCTGCCTGTCAGCCTCTCTGTGAAACGTTTACCTCCGCAAAAAACTGAAGATAAACTGAATCGAACCTCTCCTCACTATCGGTCTCTCTCTTCAGAACGTGTGTGTTGCTCCGTTCATGTTCCCGTGATTATTACTGCTTGTGGTGCTCATTTCTCTCGGTTGCGGCCGCATTTTTTCCCTTGTTAATGGCTGGCGATGCAGGCGGGTTATGGGTCTAGATGGTGGGTACTGAATGCCAGCCTCTCTGTACAAGTTTTGCCTCATGAAAAAACTGAAGATAACTGAATCGAAATTCTCCTGACTGTCGGCCTCTCTGTACAGCCGGTGTGTCCTGGATGTCAGCCTCTTCTGTATAGAGTGCTATGTTGGATTGCTTGTTATACGCGTGATTGCTGGATGATTGACTTTTAGTTTCGAACCCGCCTATTACGTGGAATTTAGTTAAGCTTGATTCAGGGACAGGGACGCTGTCCCTATTTTCAGAAGGTTGCATTTATATATATGAAAAAAATACGAGTTAGTGATTCGAACACACAGATCTCGTACTGAACAGGTGAACTGTTTGCCAGCAGTGGCTCAGGTACGCAATAGCACAAACACCTTGTGAGCAAGCAGGTATCCCTAAATTACATTTCAATCAAACCCGCGAACAAGGGAATGGGGATGGGGGAGGATGTACGGAAGAGGATGAGGCCCCCGAAGGCGCCGGCGAGGGAGGCGTAGGCGACGCGGCGGATGGAGAGGTTGAGGCCGGCGACCGAGCCAAACCCGAGGCTAGGGTTAGCCGCGAGCACGCGCTCGACAGCTGGGAGGCGTCAAGGCGGCAGATAGCAGGTCACAGTTGCGGCGGTGAACACTGGTGTGGGAGAGGGCCGGCGACGTCCGGAGCGGCAGGCGGCGGCGACGGCCGGAGCGGCAGGCGTCGCATCGCGAGAAGAAGAGAAAGGGTTCAGCGTACGTGTGTGAACTCGCTGGTCGCTGCTTTTTTTTTTGCTTTCCGCTTGTATCCTTGTCGCCCCTTGGTAGCAGACCGGTGGGCCCACGGAATCGATCTTGTTGGCCCGGATTCAGGCCGGTGGGCCCATCCCGTTTCTTTGGCCGTCTCTTGCAGAGATATCGTGGCGCTGCTGTGGCCCGATAACATCTCTCGCTCGCTCCCTGACTCTATCTCCGCCGCCGTCGCCACCTGCTGCTCCGGCCGGCGATGGCCGGCTCCGGCGCCGCCGCCTGCTGGTTCCGCTCCACCGTGAATCCATCCACCGATTCCTCTCCGCCAATTCGTTCCTCCGTGCCCGCACGCAACTCCGAGGCTAACCCTAGCCGCCATGGTTTGGGTCGCCGGCGCGGCTCCGGTGCCCCCGCTCCTTTGAATGCTCTTCATCGACGTCAGCGACTCCATCTTCGAGCCTCTGCTCGGCCGCGTCGCCTCGGCCTCCCCTTGGACCCCACGCTGCTCAGCTTCCCTGGGGTGTGGTGGTCTAGTGATGGTGCTGCGGGAGTGCGGTGGTGATGTGGTGGTGGTACTGGCGACGGTGGTGTGGCGAATGTGTTGTGTTGCTGCTGGACAAGTGTCGTGGCAATGTTGGCGAGTTTTTGCTGCCCGGCTACGACTACCTTCGACTACCTCCCCTGTGACTACGGTTCTGCTGTTGCTGCTATACGGTAGATCCTTGGCTCCCTCTTGCTCTCTCTCATGCTTTATGATCCGGTCGTTGTGCCATCGAAGCCTGGTTAGTTCTAGGTTTGGAACTGTGGTGGTGGTCTTCCAACCATTATAGCATTGGGAATTTTTTTATACTGTCCTAAAATGGTTGTGCAATGATAATGGTCCTGGCTAATTACTAGTTGCTGCTACTAGCTGATCATGCTCTAGTAAATTTAGCAAAGTGGCCTGTGTGGCAAAAGAAATGGTCTAAATTAATTTTTTGCTATGGATCTCAACACTCTATAAGTTATATAATAAAGGATAGTAAAGCGTTTGATTAGTCAAATGGTATTGCCATGGTCTTTTGATTTAATTCACGAAAGTGACAAGAGAATTACCTATTTGTGTGATATCGTGATATTTTTTTCAAAATACACATGTGTAAGTGTGAACATATAGGAAATAATTGATGTTTATATATAACTGAGATGTAAACGACAAGGTAATACATGACAAGTTCTTCAGTTAAGTAGTTTCGGTTGTGCTTAGTACCTCAATGCAAGCTGCATCCCGCGTCTAAGACTAATAGGGTAACTGTTGTTGTTCCGAGATAGTTTTGTTATTAATGTTTAACTTGTTCATATGGTTATGACTTATATTCATACTGTCAAACTTAAAATCCTTAAGTAGCTACGTACTCATATTCTCATTGGTGATATGCTTTAGATGAGAAAATGTTTTGTTTCTACAAGAAAACAGAACTAGTTATTTAGGTATAGCCCTGTAGCTACAAGAAGTTAATAGTCATCTTTGTATGCACGTTTTACTTAGAAGTTACCACTAAGTTAACTTTTCTTTCTAATTTCAATCTATCCTCTCCATGCAAAATTTTTGGGATTTCTCTATCTCAAGAATTTCTTGTGTGCCCATGTTATTACCAGAACTGCTGGTTTCTGCAAATTTATGGTGGATGATGCAGGGTCTAGGTCTGGGAACATAGGAGTGTTTGGAGTTGTTTGTCGAAACCGTGTTGGAGAGTATATGGTTTGGCGTGTGTGTTTTCCCCTGGAGTGACTGAACCTGCGGCAGCATATTATTGATGGCTAGTGTTGCTACATTTTTTTTAGCCTGGGCACCAGCTGTGGCTTTTAGGTCGCCCAGATTTTCTACCGATCCATATGTTTGTCTTGAACTTTATTGATTAATAAAGTGGGAATGTTTATCTAAAAAAGACCCAACAGTGTCATATGTAGTGTTCCATTTGCTTCTTTGGAGCCCTATATGATTATCTGTAGCCTTACATGTTCTTTACAGTTCTATATCCGGTGATTCTACCTTAAGATGTTCATTCCATATTTTTTGTTTGCATATAGCTACTATCTAGCAAAAAATTGAAGTCAGTAATCTATAAAATGAAATTCTATCACACTTCGTTGCAGGCACAATCTATTGCCTTGAAGCCAGGTTCTTTGAGGGCGTGGTGTAGGACATAGACTGCGGCAGAAGTCACAAGAAGAAGCTTGTTTTTCGTACATGTGTTTGTTTTTATGCATTTAGTTCTTGCACTGTCAACTATGTTTAGTCATAGATGTGCTAGTTTCGGATTTAGAGCAGATGCTACGTTTGGAGGTTGAAATTTAATGTGTTTTAAGTCAGGAACCATCAAGTTTGTAATGATTGTTGTTAGTGCTTATATTGTAACTCTACCAACTTACAAATTTGGATTATGTTTGTTTATTTGAAGTTTGGATTAGTGTTTATATTATGTTTGTTTATCAGTAGCTATGACATTTGGGGGCAGTATGTCAAACTGCCCTAATAGCTTTTGACCTATTGGGGCACTTTGGCAAAGTGTCCCAATAGCTATGACATTTTGGGACAGTTTGGCAAAGTGACTCAAAAGGCTATACCTATTGGGGCAGTTTAACAAAGTGCCCCAAAAAGCTATACCTATTGGGGCAATTTGATAAAGTGCTCCTAATTGGAAGCTTTTAGGGCACTTTAGAAAGTGCCCCAACCAAAGTGCCTCAAAATGTATGCTCTGGTGTAGTGAAATCCCCTCTCCTAGTGATGTGAGGATGAACGAGATGGACAGCACTGGTGAAGAACGCCAAATGTGGGGTTATTATCTCCCTGCATTCGCTCCCAGCCGTACGTTGACTACGGAACAGAGCACTACACCAGCAACAGCACATCTCATTACTATTCTTTCTTCTTGTTCACACAATTTCAGTCGCTCCATTCCCTTTGTTGTTTCCTTCGTCATAATAACATGCAAATGTTTGCATCAGTGTTTATCTCTCACTTACCAGATTAGAGGAGTTTTTCAATCTTTGAAAGAAAAAGGTCTCACTTTCATGCTAACAAACGTGATCTTTGGCATTGACCATTTATTAATTGCAGACGAAACCAGAACAGAGTAAGACAATGGTGAAGATCTGCTGCATCGGCGCGGGGTACGTTGGCGGCCCGACGATGGCGGTGATCGCGCTCGCGCTCAAGTGCCCGGACGTGGAGGTGGTGGTGGTGGACATCTCGGAGGCGCGCATCGCCGGGTGGAACAGCGACCGGCTCCCCATCTACGAGCCCGGCCTGGACGACGTCGTCAAGCAGTGTCGCGGCCGCAACCTCTTCTTCAGCACCGACGTGAACCGGTACGTCGGCGAGGCGGACATCGTGTTCGTCTCCGTCAACATCCCCACCAAGACCCGCGGCCTCGGCGCCGGCAAGGCCGCAGACCTCACCTACTCTACTAGGAGAGCGCGGCACGCATGATCGCCGAAGTCTCCCGCTCCGACAAGATCGTGGTCGAGAAGTCCACCGTGCCCGTCAAGACCGCCGAGGCCATCGAGAAGATCCTCGCCCACAACGGCCGCGGCGCCTGCTACCAGATCCTCTCCAACCCGGAGTTCCTCGCCGAGGGCACCGCCGTGCAGGACCTCTTCTCCCCCGACCGCGTCCTCATCGGCGGACGCGAGACACCCGAGGGGCAGGCCGCCGTGAAGGCCCTCAAGGACGTGTACGCGCGCTGGGTCCCCGAGGACCGCATCATCACCACCAACCTTTGGTCCGCCGAGCTGTCCAAGCTCGCTGCCAACGCCTTCCTCGCGCAGCGCATCTCCTCCGTGAACGCCATCTCCGCGCTGTGCGAGGCCACCGGCGCCGACATCACCGAGGTGGCCTACTCCATCGGCAAGGACAAGCGCATCGACCCGCGGTTCCTGTCCGCCAGCGTGGGCTTTGGCGGCTCGTGCTTCCGGAAGGACATCCTCAACCTCGTCTACATCTGCGAGTGCTACGCGCTCCCGGAGGTGGCCGAGTACTGGCGGTAGGTCATCCGGATCAACGACTACCAGAAGAGCCGCTTCGTCAACCGGGTCGTGTCCTCCATGTTCAACACCGTCGCCGGGAAGAAGGTGGCCGTGCTCGGGTTCGCGTTCAAGAAAGACACGGGGGACACCCGCGAGACGCCCGCCATCGACGTGTGCCGGGGCCTGCTCGGGGACAAGGCCGTGATAAGCATCTACGACCCGCAGGTGACGGAGGAGCAGGTTTGACGAGATCTCGCCATGAACAAGTTCGACTGGGACCACCCGCGGCACCTGCAGCCCGTGGGCGAGCCCGCCGGTCAGCAGGTTGCGGTGGCGCCGGACGCCTACGAGGCCGCCCGCGGCGCGCACGCCATCTGCATCCTCACCGAGTGGGAGGAGTTCAGGAGGAGAGCGGATTTCCCACTCGTCCGTTGGCCCCCCCGGACTATCTTTACCATTCATTTGTTGTTGGAGATCCGTGCGAACAGAGCTAGTCAATGCTTGGGAACATTTGTATTTTAGACCCCTAGAAAGGTTGAACCAACCCGCAGTCCAGAGAACGGGTAAGAACTAAGAACCCTCACCACCTGGTCGACCAAAACCTTATCCTATCCAACCCGACCGCCCTGCCTCTCTCTCCCCGCTGGTTCCCCGCCGCCGCCGCCACCGCACCGGTTCGCCCAACCATGGTCTCCACCACCGCTCCGGATCCCAAACGACAGGCTCAGCCACCGCACGGGCTCGATGCCCTGCGCTAGCTGGAGCAGCTCCCCCAATTCGTGCAGCTCCGACCCGTCCACGACGCCCAATGAAAAGAGTCGCGGCGCCGACGCGCCTCCCCTTCCAGCACCGCCGCGAGCTCGACCACGACGACCAGGAGTGCCGAGATCTATGTAAGGAGAGATCCGATCTGGATCCGGCCATCGGCGTCCCGTCCCGCAGCGCTTCTCCCCGGCGTACCCTCTCCAGCGACAAACGCATGTTGCCGCTCGTCCGCCGTCACAGTTGTGCGTGCTTCTGTCCTTTTGCCATATTTTGGTTCCTGGTCACTAGAGTTGTTGCTTTCATTTTGGCCGTGCTTGCAAAGCTAGGTGGCCCGTGAGGTTCGGAGGGGCTGATGCTTTGGCTCCTCTAATTTCTGTATTTTTTTTTGAACGTACACATGTATAGTTTGAGCTAGTGCTAGATCCAATTAGTTACTTCTCTGATATGGGCTTGATGGAGTCCATCTGTTGCTACCTGTAGCTGTTTGTTTTGCAAGTTCACTATCTATTGAGGTAGACACGAAATGGATGAAGGCTACATATAATTAGGAAACAACTAGACCTATTTGGAGCATACCGTGAGTCATATGAATGTTTTGGGCCTAGTATATTGTGCTTTTGTGTAGCTCTATGTCTGATGATTATCAGTCATGTGAGGTTTTGCATAGGAAAGCTGCTAGTGCTAGTAACATGCAGGTAACTAAAACCTTGTGCTTTGCACTTGAGTGAGCTGCATTTTTTTTCTTGGTATGACACTGGCTGAGAACACAATCATTGGGTTGTTAATAGGAATAGAAAATAAAGTGACAAGTAGCTAGAAAATAGTAATCATTTTGACCCATATGTTTTAGCTTCCAAAGCTGTTTCATGAATATTTTGTAATGGACGATGAAAATGCTTGTGGGTTGTTTGTGCGCAGGAGCGATGACATTTTTTCTTCTATGCTTTTGAAGTGATGATGTGTATTGAGTGTGACACCCGGCAGAGACGGAACGGGGGACGCGTCACGACAGTGTGAATGGAGCCCCTCATCATGACGGTGTTTTTTTTATTTGAATTGTTCAAAAATGTTCTGCCTATATGAATTTCGATATGGTTCTTACATGGGATGTGGGCTGCGTGGTTCTTTAAAACTCCATATTTTTTCACTCAGTCTTCTAATATGTTAACCAAAAATTCAATATGGATTTGGTGTTCTTCATAATTTTTCTGATATCTTTAACCAAGCTCGCATATTCCATGCTTCTATTTGTTTTCCTATTTCGTTTCTATTTCCAAGCTTTTAATCAAGTTCTTGTATGAATCTTGTGTGATACAAGTGCGAACGTTTTTTTTTACAGTTTGCCGGCCATGTATTTAACTTGTATAAGATGCTAGCAAACTTGTTGTGCATTATTCATGATTTTTTTGTATCATATGAGATGCTAGCAAAGTTCTAGTGCAACGAATAAAAAATATTTAGTTCAGTTCGATATATAGTTCACTACAATTTCGTTTTTTGTTTCCTGTATAGAGTATAGTTCCTTTTGATGGAAAATTCATGATAGGTTAAAGTTCTAGTGAAGATTCATTTATTTTATGGGTTTATTTGTACGAGCCATGCCAATGGGCGACCTTAGAAAGAATATTTTCTTTTAAGACTTTTTTTATTGGGTGCTTTATCAATCAGCTTCCACATTTAAGTGTATGTTTCCTATTTCTGTCCTATATCAATCAGATCTTGAATTCATTGATGGGACATCATTTGTCTGATTGTACGGTTGCAACTCCTTGTAAGTCTTGGTTGCACATTGAGAACAGGTCGTCGACCTGGTGGCAAGCAGTGCGTGTGCACACGCAGCCCACCCGAGTTCGAGCCTTGGGCTCGGCGGGTGCTCTCGGAGTCTCCTATAAAAAATGCCATCGGGTGCTAGTGCCTGGGATGGTCTCGGTTTTTTTTTGTTGCAAATTATTTTAGAGCATTCCTGTGTTCTTCACTTTTGAACTGAAATTTAGCACGGGTGTCAACCAAATTAATCATGTATGTGTGTTCTTCCCTTCTCTCTCCGGCTAGATTGATTCTAACAGTTGGGCCTTAATAATGTGTATTATGGTATTTTTTTCGAGATTGACATTAGGATTTTTGCATGTTGACAACAAGAGGAAAACAGAACTTCTTGGACAGTGATATGCTTTCAATTATTTTGTTGTTTCTCCACGATTTTATTATTTTTTATCACATACATAGCAGACAAGAATAGACACAACTGAGGTGAAACTAAACATGTCTCCAGCTGTAAACTAATTCATGAATGTGTCTTTGTGTTTTCTGTAGACTAATACATGAAGAAAATATTCTGTGAATCCAGTATGAGGAATTAGGACTTGTAGGTATCTAGCATGTGGAAAATCTTCTTTAAAGAGAATATATACTTTTGCTGTTTGAGATTCAAATGTAAGAAATCTTGAATGCTGCCGACTCTAAATATGTATGAAACTGGTGTGTTCTTGCACTGCTATTTTGACGATGCATATTTGAAACTGGTGTGTTCTTGAATTTCTTTTCTGTTTTTTCCATGATCTTGTCAAAATAGGTGTGAAACGTGTAATAATTCTTGATATTTTTAATATCCTTTTCTGTATTCTTCTTTGATGAATTTGTCCACCATAAGATGAATTTATATTTAGCTTGAATGGGTTTTTTTATTTTTCAGCACCGCGAACCCTCTCTCGATTTCTTCCGCGAGTTGGAGCAGCTCGCCCGATGTCGAGCATCTCCGGCCTACATGAATTTTGGATCTTTAAATTATTTATGTGATGCTCTAATTTTGGATCTCTAATTTCGTCTGAAAATTCTGTCTAATTTATGTGATGCTTCTGATAAGTTTCTCTGAGAATTAAATCCTGGATGAAAAAGCATTGAACTGTATGAAACTGAGAATTGGATATTGTATTTGATGCATGCCATTTATTCTCCCCCACCAGAAAGTGTATGAAAGTTGTGTAAATTATGTATTGATTGGAATTAAATCTAAAACAACATTCAACTGTGTAAAACTGAGAATTGGATATTGTATTTGATGCATGCCATTTATTCTCCCCCACCAGAAAGTGTATGAAAGTTCTGTAAATTATGTATTGATTGGAATTAAATCTTGTACAGATCTTCGTGAAAGATTTGAACCGTCAGAAAAATGTGTATGAAACACCTGAAATTTCAAATCTGAATGTATAACAAAAATGTGTATGAAACAGTATTGAAACTTATATGAGTTTCGATCGAGTAAAATTTGTCTGTGAAAACGTTATGAAATATGTGACTTCCGATTTTGAAAGTAAAAGAAAAACTGAATGATTCTATGTTCTTTTTATGAGGAGAAATTCATTATAAAAATCTCATACAAATCTAACATGAAAATGTTTGAAACTTTTCTGAATATAAAGGAAAATGACAGGTGTTTCTTGTGGAGAAAAAGGGTTCTTTAAAATTGATATAAAGGAAAATGACTGGTATTTCGTGAAATGTTAAAGGGGAAGTAAACAAGCGAAAAAGTAAAGTTAATCTTGAACAGATGATAAGCATTGATCAAATGAAAATTATACATACGGACAAAGATAGAAGCCAAAAGTAAAAACTATATTATGTCTTCAGTGAGAATTTTCATGCATTGTGGCCAATTTATGTACATGGTTATATGATCTATATGTCTTCCAGAAATTATTACACGATGGGATGCCAAAGTTACATAATAAATTTATATATTGTGAAAATATTTAGGATAGACTGGCCATTATGTGTGAGTTCAAACAAAATAATGGAATTATGAGTGACGGTTTTTTATTCGATGACTTGAGATTTTGGGTATGTTATCTTAATGAATCAAGACTGAAACAGTATTGTTGTTATATGAACCTCGAGATCTTCGGCTAGGTTTTCTTAGAATGTTTATAAAGTGCCGAGCAACACAGATCTACTCCATAACAGAGAGCAAAAGCTCGTCTTCCCCCAAAAATAAATAAACGGTTGTATTCGCGAAATGTTTAAGGGGAAATCGACAAGCGAAAAACTAGTATACAATTTATCTCTGAGTAAAATTCATTGTGAGGAGAAATTTGTCTCTGAAACGTTATGAAATATGTGACTTTCGAATATGAAAGTATAAGAAAAACTGTATAATTCTATGTTTTTTATGAGGAGAAATTCATTATAAAAATCTCGTACAAATCTAATATGAAATTGTTTGAAACTTTTCTGAATATAAAGAAAATGACAGGTGTTTCATGTGGAGAAGAAGGGTGCTTTAAAATTAGATTCTTTAGGGGAAGTTAGGAAAAATAGTATACAATTTATATATGAAGGAAAAAAATGATAGAAGTTAGATTGGGACCGTGACCCCAAACTCTAAACATGACATGATAGAAGACCATATGTATATTGCCGTTTGGATGCACGATTTATTGGTGTAGCTAGAAAAATACAAGTTGTAACTGGATAAAGAAGGAGGAGGAACATACAATAATTTGTTTGTAGGCTTCTTATGGTGTGACTATAATATGTATGATTACTAGTAAAGGATTATGCTGAAAAGGTTTGGGTAGGGCTCGTTCGGGCTGAATTAAAAAGTAGGGGAGCCAAAATATTATTGTTGTACGGGGGATTTAAGATTGATTTGTATAACGGCGAGTCGACTTATGAAAACAAGTTATGAGATGGCTTGTTATAATGGATTTATTTATATGATCGACATGTCTTCAAAAAATTATTACACACTGGGATGCAGTAGTTACTTAATCAATCTATATATTTTGAATTTTTTAGGACAGTCTGCCCATTATGTGTGAGTTTAAACGAAATGTTATGAGTGACGATTTTTTTTGCCACGACTTGAGATTTTGGGACTGTTATCTTAACGAATCAAGACTGAAACAGTAGTGTTGTTATATAAATTTCGGCATCTTTGGCTAGGTTTTTTAGTATATTTATATAAAAAGACCGAGCGGCACAGTTCTAAGCCATAGCAGAGACCAAGAGCTCATCTTCCCCAAAACTTCGAAAACGAAGAACACCAGGAAGCCAAAAATGTTTACAAAAAATGAATTATCAGTGGCGCACCCGAAGGTACTTAACTTGTTCATAAATGTAAGACACCCGAAGGTACTTAACTTGTTCATAAATCTACTTGCAAAGTTCTTGCAGACTAAATAAACATGGAGAAATCATAGGGCAGCCTGAGTTATTTAATACATGTCCAGATAATGCAGCTAAATCCTCTTTCTCTTTGCGTCAATTGAGTCAGGTTATGTCCTCTTCCTTCTTAGGTTTGCATCTGGGACAGCTGTTTTTGCTCCATCTACAAAGGGATTTATATCCACAGCAGGAACTTGAACTTGATCACTGCAATTAAGTACCTTCTTAGGTCTGTATCCTCTGTTTTTATGGTAGTAATCAACAATCATTTTTTCAATTTCGGAGAGGGGTGTAGAAGGGGGAAGAGACAGTGCCCCTGGGATAATTTGTGGTCTGAACGTCTTACCAATTTCAACATGTCTGTTTTATGTAAGATTGAAAAAAGGTTGTGCTTGTGGGTCTGAATCAAAGTTGGTCACACAATGAATCAAAAAAACATAATGAATGGTCAAAGGATATAGACTAAGACATACAAATGCATTCTTGATGTGTCGACCAATTAGAAAATATATCAGTCATGTGTACGAAAAAAATGTCCTGATTGTAAAAGAATGGATAAATCAATCCTAACATGAACATTGTGCCCTGCGTTTTTAGGTGAATGATGCATCCATGGAGGTTTGTAGTTACTATTATACATAAAAAGTGTTTTTCACCTTTGGAAAAATGAATTGTGGGTGAAAATGGAATGAAATTATATGCAACAACAGTAATAAAACACAACCTGCAGATGATAAAAAGGTGTTCCTTAATCCGGTGAAGATTCATTACTTAAAAAATGTGCATAGAAACACATAAAAAATGGTAGTGCGCCCATGGTTTTGCCGAATTATCTGTTACATAGAATTGCGATCATATATCAATGAAATCATTCTCCTGCTGGATGACCATAGAATTCACTCATGTCATAGTCATCAACGTTCGGGATAGTGGTATGGCAGTGGTTGGACTTATGACCTGGTAGGTGGCAAGTGCTGCAGCAAGATCTCTTCCTTTTGGTCTTCCCAGCATCAGGGTTTGATGGGCATGTGTTCCTCTTGTGACCACTTTCCTTGCAGACGGAGCAAAAACTGGTTTGCTTAAAAGGCCTAGGTGCGCGTGATGTTGAGGGAACAGACTTCTTCTTGCACTTGTTGTTTTCGACAGGTGAAAGGAACCGTTTGAAGCGCTGCCCACCACTTAGACGCTTGGGGATTGGGGGGCCTTCAGCTTTGCCATATCAAAGTTTCTTGAAACGGCACCTGCCCTGGAATCTGAGTATATTGTTTTACCATCAGTTGCTAATACAGGTTCTGACTGATACCCCGCATGGTGAGAACGGTGCCATTCGTTGTCACTTGATTCATATATTGGTTCTTCAACTTCAGTGATGGGCTCCCCTCTTGCAGAGACAATATCTCCAACTACTTTTATACCGTTGTCAAAATGGATCATCATCTCGTTGAAGCATTCTTCATCTACATTTGCTGCCTTAACTGCTTCCATTGCTGTGCCGTAAAGAAGGTTATCCCGAAAAGTGTGAGACTTCATTGCCCTGCTATCCTTCTGTAGGAATCGGAGGTTCTCTGGCAACACGTCTCTCGCATCACGTGTCCACCTCTTCAAAATGTAGCGCTTGGGAATCTTTGCAACTCCAAGATAATTCATAACCTACACAAGGAAAATGATGGACAAATGACGTTAGAAAAATCTAATAGTCAAAGCAAGCCCTTATATACATAACTAAAATTACAGTAACACATACCCTGATACAGTGGCAACAGATTATTCCAAAGTGTGTAACCAAACCACACTCGCATTCGTACATTTCTGCTTCTTGTGATACAGTAATGTTAAACGATACCCGCACCCATGGTTCTCTCAGATCAGAATATGCATGATTGACTTGGTAAATGGTGGAACCTGGTTCGTGGACAACAACGAAATGATAAGATTTCTCTAACTCTGTAGTGAAAATCTTGTATGATGCTCTTGTGTAGATTTTATAGGCATGATTCTGAATAGGCCACATCCTAGCAGTCGGTTTTTGTGCCTGTGATGAACAAAGGATACAATAGCTTTTCAGAAAAGTCATACAGAAAAATCATGGGTAATGTTGTGTTCTTTGAAACTACACAATGTAGATTGAAAAAGTTAAAAATGTGATGGATGAGAAACTAAAGGAAGTGCTTGTACGAAAAATGATGTCCAAAGCAGTAAAAGTTGTTAAATGAGGTTGATTGAAAATACTAGCTAGATAATGGAAAGGCTAAAAAAACAAATATTATAATGGTAGTTGTCTCGTTAGTGTTTCACCGTTGATTCATATGGCAACCATGGATAAAATGATAGAACAAAATTAGCTCTGGTCAACTTAGAAATAGGGATTCTCAAAAATAAAGGTTTACCCAAACACATGCAGATGTAAACAAATGAACAACTGATTCATTGTGATTTGGCTGATATTACCCTTTTTGTCTTGTGCTCCTCTTTGTCCTCCTCCATAGCTCTATCAAACATCATATCATTATACTTGGAAACAAAATTGTTCATTGTTGAGTTTGGTCTTATATAGGTCTTCAGTAAATGGTTTGCACTCTCACCATGTTGTGTACTCATCATCCTGGCACAAACTTTCCCTTAGAGTATGGCTTGGCCCACTTCAGACGCGACTCATAAATTCTAATCATGAATGGGTTCTTCTTTAGTTTATACTTGGATGTGAAATACCCCAAGCAGTTTCGAACTCATCTATTGTCAACATCTCATTGATAACTTTGTGAAACTCTTGTCTGAAAGTACCAGTTCTGGAGTAAACGGGACCAAGAGACTCCTGAGCCTTCCGCAGTACATGCCACTTGCACCACAAGTGTGTCGTGTGGGGCATTGTTTTTTCTATAGCCGGCATCATGGCTTGAGCTTGATCTGTACAACACGAAAGAAATATATGACCATGAGAAAATGTGCTGAATATAGTGTTTCAAAAGAAAATTTGGTTACAGAAAAAGAATGTTATTGTACCTGTTAAAATTGTTATAGGCGCTTTTCCACCCATTAATGATAGGAACTCATTGAAAACCCATGTGAAGCTCTCTATGGTCTCCTCTCTCATAAGAACACCAGCATATATGACAGACTGGAAGTGATTGTTCACTCCAACGAACAGACCAAAAGGCATCTTGTAAATGTTGGTGCAAAATGTGGTGTCAAATGTAAAAACATCACCAAAACATTTGTACTGCATCTTGCTTCAGTGATTTGTCCAAATGAGAGTTTTTATTCGGTTCAGGTTGTCAACATCTACGCTGTAGGCGAAATCTGGATCTTCCTTCCTCATCGTGCGGAAAATCTTAAGAGTCTTTTTTACGTCGTCATCCATCTGCTCTTTTGCAAGCTGCTGGCAAAGAGTTCTCAAAGACCTCTTCGTGAAAGTAAGATCTTGAACAGAACCACGGAGACTACCCATAATGCTATGAACTTTCCCTAAAGGAACATTGTTGTCCCTTAAGTTTTTTATCATGTTCTTGGCATATTCATCTATTCTGCGGTGTGAACCCCACTGCATCTTCTCCCCACATGACTCTGATAGGTCATGATTGTGGTCTTCGACAAAATTTGATATGTACCATCCATGATCCATGGTCCTTAGCAGCCTCATGCTGGCTCTGCATCCACAACGCTGTGACTGGTGGGTGATCCTATTGTCACGTCCCTGTAGAGAACAAATAAAAAGTAACTGAGCTAATTGCTTACAACAATATATCCAGAAGTAGGGGGGAGAACATAGGCCAAAAGGCAGCACCTGGTGGAGCATGTAAGTTCTTGCATAGTTCGATAATCCGAATGATTAGTGTCACTCTTTCCGTAGTTAATTCCAAATCCCTTCTCCCAAGAATACAAATTGTAGAATTCATATGCCTCAGCTGCTGAATCAAATGAGGTGCCCAATTTTGGGTGGAAAATATGCTCTGTTTTCCTACCATGTGATGCACGGAGAGCCATCTCGATAGGTCCGACACATTGACTCTCCCGGCTAGAAGGGAGCAGAGCTCCTTTCTTGTGCCGTGTCCTGATGTTAACATAAGAACATTAAAAAGACTAACACTATAAAGGTGGCATTACATTATTTTCATACAGGCTAATAAAGAAAAAATCATTAATATAAGCAGATAAAACATTGAAAAAATAAATGATCTAGTTCTGCATAAAACCGATAATCGAAAAGGACTACTATATGCGTGTTACTTTTCTATATAATCTTATAAATACATGTCATTAGTAAGTAGCAAACTAATATTGGATTTATAAGGATTTCTTGTAAACTTCCTTGAATGATCTTTACTAACCAACAAATTTTAGAATGCAAAATGAGGTAGAAGAAGTATGAACTTATTCCGGATAAAAACGGCATGAATAAAAAAACACTAGTGCTGCCGTGTTTCTTCTTTCATCCTACTATCCATCCATTCAATGATTAAGTAACACCTCAGATGGTTTTTTTCCTAAACCTCGTTGTAGTGGCTCGACAAAATCAATAACAGTACGGTCAGTAAGTGAGAGATGCTGAAAGGGGAAATTACAAACAATGAAATAACAAACCTCTTTTGGTAGAGGTGTGGTGGTGGGGTCAGGTTTTCCTCCTTATCATGATGTTCTGTCGAATCTTCGTGGCGAGACTCTGTTCCAGCAGTAGCTGTGGCATCTTCTGCATCAGATAGTTCCATAGGCAGCATGTAAGTGAATCCTTTTGTTATTCCATGGCCATTGTCATATGGTAGTTTGTTTTCCTCATCCAAAGACAACCCGCCGGAGTCATCGTCCGTTCCCTCGTTGTCGCTGCCAACAAAATGAACTGTAATTGAAATAATTATTGAAAAACATGAACATTAAAGCGTATTAAACTGGACGCAAAAGTTAATTACCTAGAACTTCCTTCATAGGTTGGGGAATCTGAGTCATCGTTATGCGTTCGGTGAAATGTCATATTGGACATCAGATCCAAAAGTATCGGATCTGAAAAAACAAAATAAGACAAACTTTAAATAACTGGATACATCATAGTGATCTATTAAAACTTTTGAAACATATAAACAAAACATATACCTGGTATCGTCATCTAGAACCTTGCATTACTCATTACCATCATTGTGCGTGTGCTGTCTTCTAAACAGTAATCTCTATCCCTATTAGGTGATCTGGGATAAAATGTTTGAGTCTAATTATTATCATCAATGGTGGCCAATGTGGGTTGTAAGAATTCAAACTAGTGCAGTGGTGGATAAAAGGAACCTGGTAAATTGTTCTTCCTCCGAGAAGGCTAGATCCACGGGAGATTCCAGAAAATCTGAACGACCAAGCCCGGGCCTAAATTGCAAGAAATAATCAGGTTAAAAACATCAACTACCGGTACTAGGTTGCAGATTGATGACCCACAAGTATAGGGGATCGCAACAGTCTTCGAGGGAAGTAAAACCTAAATTTATTGATTCGACACAAGGGGAGCCAAAGAACATTTATAAGCCTTGACAGATGATTTGTCAGTTCAGCTCCACCTGGAAGTAGACTTGCTCGACACAGTTTATCAGTAGCAACAATTTTATGACAGTAGCAGTAGTGAAATAATAGCAGCAGTAAAATAAAGACAGCAGTAATAATTGCAGTAGATAGCAGGATTAAAATACTGTAGGCATAGGGATGGATGAACGGGCGCTGCATGGATGAGATAATTCATGAAATAGTCATACATAGGGCAATTGCAGATAAATAATAATAAGGTATCCAAGTAGTAATCAATCATAAGCATGTGTTCCGTATTTAGTCGTACGTGCTCGCAATGAGAAACTTGCACAATATCTTTTGTCCTACCAGCCCGTTTGCAGCGGGCCTCAAGGGAAACTACTGGTAATTAAGGTGCTCCTTTTAATAAAGCACCGGAGCAAAGCATTAACACTCCGTGAACACATGTGATCCTCACGTCGCAACCATCCCCTCCGGTTATCCCAATTTCTGTCACTTTGGGGCCTCGGGTTCTGGACAGTGACGTGTGTATACAACTTATAGATATGATCCAAAACAATAATTATTCTCATGATTCAATAACATGTTCAGATCTGAGATCATGGCACTCGGGCCCTAAGTGACAAGCATTAAGCATAATAAGTTGCAACAATGACATAAAGTACTACCGATGGATACTAGGCACCAAGCCCTAACAAATCTCACAACTATTACATGAATGATCTCATCCAATCCCTACCATCCCCTCAGCCTACAGCGGGGAATTACTCACACATGGATGGGGGAGTCATGGATGGTCGATGGAGAGGTGGCGGTGATGATGATGGCGATGATCTCCTCCAATTCCCCGTCCCGGCAGGGTGCCAGAACGGAGTTTCTGATCCCCGAAATAGAGTTTTCGATGGCGACGGAGCTCTGGAAGGTTTCTGGAAAAAGCGTCGATTCCCCCGAAGTTTTTAGGTCAAAGGCCTTATGTAGTCCAAAGGGGAGCGCTGGGGGCCACACAGGGGGCCACACCACCCCTGGGCGCGGCCAAGGGCCAACCGCGCCCTGGGTGCGTGTGGGCACCCTGTGCCCCCTCTTTTCTTCATCTCCTGGCTCCGTGGGTCTTCTGGAAAAATAGGATTTATGGAACTTTTTCTGGAATTTTTCTGAAACTTTGACTTTCTACACAAAAACGAGACACCAAGACAATTCTGCTGAAAACAGCGTTAGTCCGTGTTAGTTGCATTCAAATCACACAAATTAGAGGAAAAACAATAGCAAAAGTGTTCGGAAAAGTAGATACGTTTTGGACGTATCACAGATCTGGCGAGAAACAAAAATCCAAAGCGAGGTAGGAATGAGATCTAACAATGCATGTCCGGGAGCATACCTGGTATTCGGAGATGAAACTTTAGGCCAAAATGCAGACATGAGCTCGAGGTAAGATGAAATTCCTTCCATTGCCGGTGGAAAAATGTCGGCTGGCGGAGTAAAACTAGATGGGGATGGAGGATGCATCCCGGCGACGAGAACGAGCTAATGGCGTTGAGCTCAAATTGAAAACACGGGGGTGATGGAAGAGGAGCGGGGGATATATCCGAAAAACTCCATGACTTTAGACTATACTAGAAAGGTAGGTTTCTATTATATGGAAGGACAACCCTAGCGAACGAGAGGCATTGACCAGCCCGGATCGCACACATCTCCAACACTAAGATTGACGATATAGATAGTCCGGGGGGGGCCAATGGACGTGTGGGACTGACTCGGCGGTTCAGGAGCCTCGACTACGGCCGCATGTACGACGCCATGCAAAAGCCAGCCTTCGTCTTCGACGGCCGCAACATCGCCAACCCGGAGAAGCTCCGGGACATCGGATTCATAGTATACTCCATCGGCAAGCCGCTTGACCACTGGATCAAGGACATGCCAGCCGTCGCTTGAGATGTGATGCATACGCGCCGCCTAAATTCAATATTCGGTTTTGCTAATTCTCAGCTAGCTTAGTGATCAGTCAACTCCCTAACCATCCATTTTTTGCATTGAGATTCGTATAATTTACTTGTCGTTTGTCTAGAATCTAGACCGATCTGTACGTGTGCGGCAGCGCTACGAGACCCGACAGACCGTGGGCCCGGCCCAATTTCTCTCTTCGCTAGTAAGTTTTAACGTTTGTCCATTTTTTTTTCAAAAAATAGTACCAGCTCGCTTGTACGATTGAAGCTCGTCCGTTTTTTTTTCTTTTTTTTCCTTCTTTGTTTTTTGGGTTTTATTTTGTATTGTTTTATATTTCCTTGTACTTATTTTTTTTCTCATTATATTTTCCATTTCCCTTACTACATCTCATGTGCGGGTTGGAAGCAGTGGCGGATCTACCTTATGCCACCCGGGTGCACAGGACACCGGGAAAATTTATTTTCCTTTGTAAAGTAGCAGTTTTTCACCACATATGCACCCCAAAATATGTTTTAAATGTGTTATGGCACCATGGGTGCACCCCGGTTCTAAATGGTCTAGCTCCGCCACTGGTTGGGAGTGCGGTTGCAACTAAGACTTTTTTTCCCAGTTGCAAGTGGTGTTGCAGCTGAGATATTTTTTCAAGTTGCAAGTGCGGTTGTAACTGAGATTTTTTTTCTAGTTGCAAGTGGAGTTGTAAGTGAGAATTTTTTCTAGTTGCAACTGTAGTCGCAACTGAGATATTTTTTTTCCAGTTGCAAGTGCGGTTGTAACTGAGATATTCTTTCCAGTTACCTATGGAGTTTTAAGTAAGATGTTTTTGTCAGTGCAACTGGAGTTGTAACTGAGATATTTTTTCCAGTTGCAAGTGCGGTTACAACAGAGATTTTTTTTTTCAGTTGCAAGTGGAGTTGTAACTGAGATATTTTTGCAGTTGCAAATGCGGTTTCAACTGAGATATTTTTTCTCTAGTTGCAAGTGAAGTTGTAAATGAGATATTTTTTCTAGGTGCAACTACAGTTGTAACTGAGATTTTATTTTCCAGTTACAAGTGCGGTTGCAACTGAGATTTTTTTTCTAGTTGCAAGTGGAGTTGTAAGTGAGAATTTTTTTCTAGTTGCAACTGCAGTCGCAACTGAGATATTTTTTTCCAGTTGCAAGTGTGATTGCAACTGAGGTATTCTTTCCAGTTACCTATGGAGTTGTAAGTAAGATATTTTTGTCAGTGCAACTGGAGTTGTAACTGAGATATTTTTTTCCAGTTGCAAGTGCGGTTACAATAGAGATATTTTTTCAGTTGCAAGTGGAGTTGTAACTGAAATATTTTTCCAGTTACAAATGCGGTTGCAACTGAGATATTTTTTCTCCAGTTACAAGTGGAGTTGTAAGTGATATATTTTTTCTAGGTGCAACTGCAGTTGTAACTGAGATTTTGTTTTCCAGTTGCAAGTGCGGTTGCAAATGAGATGTTTTTTCAGTTGCAAGTGCGGTTACAACTGAGATATTGTTTTCCAGTTGCAAGTGGAGTTGTTAATGAGATTTTTTTTTGTTGGAAATGCGGTTGCAACTGATATATTTTTTCTAGTAGCAAGTGGAGTTGTAATTGAGATATTTTTTCCAGTTGTAAGTGCGGTTGCAACTGAGATATTTTTTTCCAGTTGCAAATGGACTTGTAACCAAGATTTGTTTCGAGTTGCAAGTGTGGTTGCAACTGAGATATTTTTTCTAGTTGCAAGTGGAGTTGTAACTCAGATATGTTTTTCTAGTTGCAAGTGCGGTTGCAACCGAGATATTTTTTCTAGTTGCAACTGGAGTTGTAATTGAGATTTTTTTTCCAGTTGCAAGTGTGGTTGCAACTGAGAAATTTTTTCTGTTTGTAAATGGAGTTGTAATTGTGATATATTTTCCAGTTACAAATGTGGTTGCAACTGAGACATTATTCTAGGTGTAGCTGGGTTTGCAACTGAGATATCCTTTCACATGGGGTTGCAACTGTCATTTTCTCAGTTGTAAGCGGGGTGTAATTGAGTTTTCAGTTACTGATTTTTTAAATATATTTTTTATAGAAATTTCACTAATATTGCGTGAAAAAAATTATTTTAAAATATTGTCGCTGTCAGTTTAGGTTAAACAGAAATGCACCTTTGTTTTGGACCAAACCAAAATCAGCTTTTCGACCTAAAGGTCCTATCTTTTCACTTATGAAGAAAAGGGGTGCGAAGCAATCAATTAAACTGGTGTACAACATCAATCGACCGATTATGCACGTCCGTCGACCGGAACAAAAAAGTTAAAACACGTAAGTTATGGGAACCGTCGAGATCTATCTACTCCTGAAAGAAATTTTCAAACGGTCGACCAAACACGATGAATTTGATGAAATTCTTCTGAAAATGGTGTGAACTTCGGTCCAAAATTAATAAGTTACAATTGAAGAAAATCGAAACCGATCATGGGAATGGAACCTATTAGTCGACCCGCATATATTTCATATATATTTTTTTATCTCGGTTACAGCTTCACATGCAATTGAAAATCTCATTCCCTAATTGTCTCTCACTCCTGTTAATGAAGTACCGTACTTCCCTAATAAAATAAAATAAAAAGGACCGTACCAGGCTCCATCCGTGTAAAGCCTAGAATGGAGACACGTAGGCCCAATACTTGCAGCTTCAAGGCCCAGACACACGTAACCAGGCTGTGCAGGAAATAATCGATCAGAAAATGTAAAAAGAGGACAGGGTGACGCCAGCTGACTGAGAATTAGCTTAATTTTCAGTCAGCTGAGTATTAGATAGACCCTTCAATATTCACTCTTCATAAGCTCCACATGCCGGTTAATTAGAATGTTGCTTTTGCTTGATCTTTTTTTGAAGGATGCTTTTGCTTGATCTTAAGTGCATATGCCTTGGATTTTCTTGCAAAGAAGGGATAGAGACTACACCAGATGGCTGAGAAAATTGCAACTTCCACCACCTCCAACTCCACTTGTTGCACAAACCACCACATAGATTTTTTTTTGCACTTTCCACCATGGCAGGTTCCACCACTTGGTTATCTAATCAACTATTTAGCCCAGTTGACAGCAAAATTGATATCTCGTCCAATTCAAATAACTTAAAATTCGTAAAAGGTTAATTACGAGAGTTAAGCCCCTGGCAATGTTTCAAATGATGTAAAACATATAAAACCTTTGAGAAAACATAAAAATAATTATTCGTACAAAATTATGAGTTTTTTGTGTGGATGCACACTAGGAATATGTAATGATGAAATTTAATATGAGGCATCAATGGTCACTTAAAAAATTTATTCTATAGAGTTATATATCAAATCAATTATTCGTGACACACTTAACACATCAAATATGAACTCATGTGAATTTTTGTACAGTTAAAAGGAACGGAGGGAGCATTTTCTTATAATTAATATGTTTAGTATTTTCAAAAATATAAGCATAAATGTTTTAAAGTAAATATTGATATGTTAAAAATGAAGTCTATTACATTCTAGAATGCATAAAAAATCATAACTTATAGATGAATAAATTATTTTTTATTTATAAATTTTCAAGTTTCTAGATTTTTGTACATTAATTGGACCATTGACATGCAAGGGCCCAATTCTCGGTTTTGTGGTCAACATGAGTACATGACCAAGTGGTGTAAACTGCAACAGATTAGACCACCACATGCTGGAAACTGCAAAAAAAAAAAAACTTTCCAAGTGGTGGTTTGTGCAATACATGAAGTAGGAGGTGGTGGAAGGTGCAATTTCCTCCTGGATATGGCTAGATGTACCCTCCTCCTTTTGTTGTAAGTTGTTTCTAAAAGAGGGAAATCCCGTCATTAAGTGTAGAAACTATTTTCGTTATTGCTTTTAGATAGATATATGGATCATCTTAGGTAATGAATTTTTCTAAGATATTTCTACTATATAATATTGCTAAGCAACCGTGGTATGGATGTACGGTACGTCGTGCGTTTTTCAATTTCGTCCCTCGAAAAACATGATATCAACCCGCAGTCCTTTTTTATGTCTCATACCGGTTCGCTCCGTGGTATGGTACGTCGGGTCGTTTTTCAGTTCCCTTCGGCGAGCCAGCCTGTGCTGCAGAGGTCGGCGGAGAAAGGAGAAGAACCATGTTGATTGGCGAGATGGGCCGCCCATGAGAGGGGAGCAGGAGGGCCGGCGCTGGTAGAGGTCGGAGAAGGGGTGAAACCGCCGGGGATGCCGTAGTGGGGTCGTTTCCTCCCCGATTCGGCCCCCATCCAACAGATATTTGACCGAGCCTGGGAGAGAGAGGGGCGGACGGAGGAAAAGTGAGGAAACGAAGGAGCGGACCGAGCCTGGGAGATGTCGGTATCTGGGGAAGGAGATGAGTTGGCCAGGGCTGGTGGAGGGGAAGGACGCGTCCTGGATTGAGGGATTGATGATAGGCGAAAACGGCTCCGCGCGTGGAGCTCGAGCGGCCGCGAGCGCCTCCTATGCTATTTGTTTTTGGGCAAACGCCTCCGCTGCGTGCTTTGCTGCTGCCGCTGCTAATTTCCTGCTTTGTTCTAGCTGCACTGTTTTTGTGCGTGAAACTGAACAAAAGACAGTTAGACACTTAGACTTGAGCACGTAGAGGTCCTGTTGGTGTCTGCTGGAACTGCTCTTGCCAAAGCTGGCAACCATGTTTCGCTGGTGAAAGTAGACTATAAACTTGCAATTATCCATTCTTAGTAGGAGTTAATTTATACATTTTTTTATTATTTCTATGAAATGACATTAGATCTGGAAAATATTGTCATTGCCTAACCTTATTTCTGCGGACATGTTGAAGTTAAATTACATCTCAAAAACAATTATGTATTTGGTGTCTTGAAATAATAGTATATTAAAAGATAGTTGAGGTGACAAATATGTTATTTTTCCATCTTAGTGTTTATCTATGTCAACTAAAAATAGGCAGAAAAGGAACACATTTGATATCTAAATTCATAATTTCAGTACTATTGTACTATCTCCCCCTATTAATATTTCATATACATGGATATTTGGGTACTTATAATATATATTTTTAGTGGAGAGACATACTTTCTACTATATATGTTTGCCTACCAGTTGAATTTATCCAGTATGTAATTTTCTGGCTTATTTCACCGTATAAAATATTTCTCTTCACATTAACCGTTTTATATAAAAAATGTAATTTTAAAACCAAACTTTGTATATTCATTGCAATAAGAACCAACCCTTAATAACGCGGCATTTTCATGTGGATCTAAGGATGTGCCATAGCTTTCAAGTAGCATCATTTCTAAACAGTTTTGTTCATTCACTAAAATAAAAATCTTAAGACTATGACCCGTTGCAGCGCATGGGCATTTAGCTAGTTAGTATAGGACGAGTACTCGAGTCGTCAATCGGCTCTGGTTTTCGCCCAAAAACTGCAGGCCGTGAGAGAGAATTGGTCACCCTCAGTCGGGTTATGTTTGTTCTTCAGCTTCATACAGTACTCCCTTAGAAAGAGAACCCTGTGAAGTCGAACCCTCACATCAAGTTGTCCCGCTACATTCAGCCGTGCAGACCGGATGTTTGTTCTCATACCTACAGGACACGAGACGGCTGGGAGATCCTTATACATACGGTAATCATGATTCCTCTCAATCCTAGAGCCAAATCACTGTTTGGAGCATAACATGACATCCACCCATTGTACACACCATAAACTAGCTAGTATCACGCTATTCACTCAAAAATTGACTCGGATGCATATGTGGTAACCCTACTCCAACTATACACCGACTATCTTCTACTTCACATCCTTCCATCTCATTGCTATGCAAGGGTATCATCAATGGCCCTTATATTTGTAGGTAGTACCATAGAACACACATTTAAAGATTTGCTTTGTTTGCATGTGCTCCCCTCGGTGGGACCTCATAAATTGTACTCCCTTTGGGCATTTTGGCTCAACATGCACAAAGTCTTATATTTTGATACGGAGGGAGTAAGTAGCTGGGTTTTTGCAGTTTGTGTTGTTGTTACAAATATTTAAGAACCCGCAAGTAGTCGGGTTCTAGACAATTGTTCTACAGTATAGGTTGTGCTTGCAAATATTAGTAAGCTCTATACTTTTTCTATCTGAGCAATTGACGTACGAGGCGCTCATCTTTTTTCAAAACAAAAAATGAAGTAACAATAACTAGTTACTCCCTACTCTGAACAAAATGGATCAAATTATGATGAATAATACATTACTAACTATTGATCTGCAAAAGAAATAATTTTAATCGAGGGAGCGACACATTCATTCCGAACTAGAAGAAGGAAAAGGTCAAGAGCATCCATTCAGCCTCACTCCTCTAATTGTACCCGAGGTAACGACACATTCATTCCGAACTAGAAGAAGGAAAAGGTCAAGAGCATCCATTCAACCTAACTCACACAAACTTGAAAGAACAGTCCATCTTGTGTAAATCGTAACGTCAAAATTGGACGGATCTCAAATGACAACAACGGGAAAAACAGTCACGCTGATATACACAAATAGAAATTCGGTAAAAAAAATGGCGCTATACGGATTCACGGTAGAGGTGGTCGGCAGTTTCATTTTTAGCCGAGGTGGCAAGCTTGTTGACGTGGGAGGCTGCATGTAGATGAATTGGTTAGTGGAGATTACCTATATATTTATGGGATAAGGGACGATAAAATGAGTTTTTGAGTGAATTCAACTTTTTATCCCCTACTTGCGCGTTTACCAATTACCACGCCTTTGCCTTCATCTTCTTAGTTCAAGTTCAGGGTGCAAACGGGACAAACCGCGGGAGGCCGCGCATACGCCGTATACGCCACTATTCGTACGCGGTATGCCGCGGAGTGCCGGGTATGTGCCGCGGCTGTTCGCGGCGCCGCGCGCGCCGCGTACGCGCTAGGCAGAGAAACGTAGGCGTATCATCTTATTTGTCTCCAAGTTTGATCGAACGGCCGTCTGGCAACTCGATCCAGAAAGGGGGTCGCGGCCGCCGTCGTCATCTTCCATCTCCGCAGCCGCGTTGAGCCAGATTGTTTTCTGGTTTGAGAAAACCTGTAATTTTTGTTTAAATAAATGGATTATTCGAGGTCGGGAGTCAGAAAGCTCCACTCGTACCTATCGAGTTATCTTGGGTCCGGTGCAGCGCGTAGGCACTCTGCTGGTGTAAACAAAATTTTGTATACAACAACGTTAGCTTTCATTTCTTAGTCTGGTACAATTTCTTAAACGTTTGAAAAACAGCAAATGTGGAAAGAGAAAGGGTCCAACCAATGAAGTTGTGCAGTGTTCCTGCAATACGTATTCGGCACCTCCAAACAAGAGGTCACGCCGTTCCAGTCTCCTCCTCCAGAGTCCAGAGCCAGCTCCTCCCATTTTCGAAAGAAAAAGAAAAGAAAGGCTCTCTCCTCCCACTCCAAACAAGAAAAGCAAAAGCAGAGGCCTCGGCGCCTGCCTCCTAGTCCTCCCTCCCAAAACCGGCAACTCGTCAGCAACACCGCCGCGGCGCATTCGGCACCGCCCTTTCCTCCACCGGCGTGCCAAGAACTTCCTCCTGATTCCTCGACTGGCCAAGAACCTGGAATCGACCAAGTACTGGAGGTGGGTTTTCTTTCTTTCTCTGTTCTTTTTGGTAAGCAGGAGGTAGGTTTTTCAAGTCGCTGCAGAAATCTTGAGTTCTTGATTTGTTCGCCCAATCTAAAAGTCGCTAGCTTTCGTCAGGAATTTGGCGGAACCCTAGCTCCGTTCTTGGATGAATTTTGAATCTTTAGGCTCTCATGGATGATTCGGTTCTTTACCCCCAAACTGCTCCATTTGGGTTCTTGTTTTTTCCCACGAGTAGCAACACTAGCAAGTGATTGTCCCCCTTATATGAATCCAAAAAAACGCAGTTTTTTTTCACTTCCCATTGGAACAGGCGGTCCCAAGATTTGTGGTAAATTTCTTCCCATTCCGCAAGATAACATGGAATTTTGTTTGAAGATGGGAGGTTTTTTTCCCAAGTTCTGTTTCCGCCGTCAGAAAAGAACCCTTTTTGGACGCCATAGTTATCAATCTCTGTGTAGCATTTGATTTCCTGCTGCTATATATCCAGACATTTTGAACCTCTTGCCTTGTAAATTCTTTCTTTGATTAATTGTTGCTACTATATGTCCAGACTCCAGACATGCCACCGAGGGGAAGGAAGCACTGGTGCAAGCACTGCAAGAAGAGCTTCCCTTCTGGGAATTCACTTGGAGGCCACATGGCACTCCACAGGAACAGGCGCAAGAAACAGAGGAGCGTCACTCCAAGCACCGACGGCGGGAGATACGGTCTCCGAGAGAGGTGCCAGAAGAAGAGGTTCCTGCCAGATTCCACTTCCAGTGACGATGATCCTTGGGCATTGTTCCCCAAGACTGAATGCCAGTTGTGCTTCAAGTCTTTTGCCTCCCGTGATGCCCTGTCGATACACATGAGGGTACACATGCGCCGTAGGAACAAGATGGTTGTGGAGCGCAACGTATCCATAGGTGATGGTGATCACAATCTTGCTGTATTTGCTGCTCCAGTGAGGAAGAAGAGGTCAAGGAGGATAGCTGTCGACACTTTTCCTTCCCCACTGATGTTGACATATGGGATAGAGGAGGTGGATGCCGCACACATTCTTGTGATGCTTTCAGGAGATCATGGCATGTGCTCAGCTTTTGTGGATTATGATCAGGACTGTGAGATGGATGGCAATGTGGCGTACGATACACCGATGACAGAGATGGAGCTGAGTTCTTCTGATCATCATGGCCTAATTGTAGATGATGAGCTGATGGAGCCAGAAACTTCTATCTCTTATGGGGAAGTGAAGTTTGTCAGTCTATCAGAGGTGTTCAAGGCAACAACTAGTTATGAGTGCAAGCTGTGTGGAAGGGTCTTCGCGTCTGCTCGGTCATTAGGAGGCCACATGAAGGGTCACAGAGCTATTCGCAAATCTGCAGCGACGCAACCTTGTAAACAGCTGCTTGAATTGGATCACAAGTCGTT
This sequence comes from Poa pratensis, assembly GCA_947311845.1. Lineage (NCBI taxonomy): Eukaryota > Viridiplantae > Streptophyta > Magnoliopsida > Poales > Poaceae > Poa > Poa pratensis. The sequence continues at coordinate 129,830,032 of CAMZMU010000041.1, read as the reverse complement.
TGTTCTCAGCCTTCCATCTCCCAGTATATGGAACTACAGGGGCACAAGATCAAATTCTGTTCCGAATCCATTATGGGAGGAAAGCAGCCTCCAGGGTGAACAAATGCTGGGTGTTGTCTGAATTTGGGTTGCAGGTTTTTCATCGGTAACGTGGCTAAACCACATTTTTTGCTAGTAATTGAAAGCTGAAGCGTGCAATGCCAGGAATGGTGTCTATGCAATCATTATGCACAACTCTGTTCTTTTGGAATGGTCAGTGTTCTTGTATGTGATACTGTCCATTTTTTGGTTCTCAAACATTGAAATGTAGTCATTGACAATCAGCGCATTAGTCTAGATTTAGTTATTCCCTAGTAGACAGCAGTGTTGTCCATGTTGTAGCAACTGTCAGCTCATTGTAGTTCCTTATTGTCGCTTTGGCTCAGCTGATATAGCTTCGGATTGGTTCGATTGATCTGGTTTCAAAACAGCTTATTGCTCAGTTAAATGATGTGCAGATTCTATGCTTCAAATTGCTTGCATTCGGAATGTGTTTTGATATTTATGTGTGGTTATTTTCATTTCAGACTGATATTTTAACAGGGCTGATACAAAAAATACAGGAATTGCATGCATGAATTTTCATGGACAAAACCAGTGCATGCAATCAATGATTTACTTCTGCCTCACTGACGATTCTGTGGCTTCAAAGCAGTTATGAAAGAACTGGAAGGCCAACAGTATAAGGATGTCCCAGTTCTGAATTGCCAGAACTTACTTTGTGATGTCATATATGTAGTATTAGGTTTAAATTTAATCTACTTGTCGAATTTTTTTGCTGTGAATAGAAGCATTTTGTATGAACTGTACTTTGTGTACTATGCATAGATCAACGATTGTGAAATTTGCATTACATTTGTTTATTAATATGGTATAAATGTACTGTTTCAGTGCACTGAATTTTTTCGTAACTTTTGAATTTTGATTGTGCACTACAAGAGATGATACCACTAGATAGGATGTCCAGGTAATGATCACATTTGCATTTGCTGGGTATAAGGTGTTGTCTTGTTATGAACCTTAAAAAAGGCAGATGCCATGGCTGATCCTTATCTGCGTTGTACTCAAGTCTCATGTCCCAAAGTTGCTTAAACTATACTCATGTTTAACTATAGGTCACTAAGGTCACTTTACATGAGTTTTGATTGCGGAAGGGCTCCTTTAATTCGGTAGATATGTAATCACACTCACAGAAATTGTATTGCTTGTTGAAAATGTTCAGAGTGCAGAATGTTGTCATGCTGTTGTCATTTCAGATGATCCAGTTTCACATTTCCTTTTTCCTTTGAATACTATGAATACTAAAGAAATGGTGATCATGAACATAACAGTAAACAAAATATTGAGTAGTTGCCATCTTAGAAATTCTTGTTGAACATGAGCATAACAGTGAACATGACATACAAATAACTAAGTAAAAGAATTTATGAAATATCTCTCCTTCATTTTCTATGAAGGCCAAATATTGGTTATTAAAAAGAACGGTATATTGTTTTGTAACTACAATCAATGGTCTAATACATAGGACCATATCGAAAAACAATTATTGCACAAGAAGTAATAACATCATCACAGCTTGAGAATAACACATACAACCGCAACTTGAGAATAAGACATATAACAATTAAAATATTGAAAACCAAGAAAAAAGTACCAACAGAATAATCATAGGAATCATTTACGAATACAGATCGTACAGTAACAGATTCATGACAAAAGTACCTTCTTCCAGACACAAGTATCATTGCAAGAAAGGATAACAGCCAATACATATAGCAGCATGTCAAGTGAGCCACCAGATTAATAGTTTCACAAAAGCGGCCTAACCCAGAAGAACAGTTTCACAAACATGACCTGACCAAGTGACCAGCACATTTTGTTGTAGCAGCAGGACATATGAACACCGAAGTCCAAGAAATTTATGGAATATCTCTTCTCTATTACGACCTGGTGTGATATTCTGGGCTCAAAGCTTGATGACCTTTGCGTTATCACTTATCAGAAATAACTTTATATTCTTTAGTTACTACCATAGATGCTCTGACATATGTTACATACAAACATATTGCTAGATTTTATTGCAAAACACATGATGCAACTTGAAAATAGTACATGTACCAAGTAAAATCCTGACAACACAGAACCAAGTACAAAAGAAAAATCATATCAAGCATGCAAGATTAGAGTCTATGCAATTCCAGACATAAAAATCATTATCAGTACCGTAGAAGAGGGTAAACAACCAATCCGTATAGTAATATGTCAAGTGAGCCATCAGATTAATAGTTTCACAAACATGGCCTGACCCAGATGAACAGGTTTCACAAACATGACCTGTCCAACTGGAGAAGGCCTTAACTGTTGACTAGAATAACTTACAAACATGCAATGCTGCATGGATGCTAAAACATCAGGAAATTTGTAGAGCACTGCATAACAAAGTTCTCGAGTAATGTTCTGGTGAGCACGTAAAACAAAACGCCGAGGGTGATGGACACCGGCAGTGCAGGTAATGCCTTGCGGAAGAAGGTCAACAAGAGCAGAGTAACACCGAGCCCTGCAATGATGGCAAGGTAGCACGCGTAGACTGTCATGTAGTCGTACATAGCCGCCCTGCCGACGAGCACACTGTAGAATATGAAGTCTCCCAGCCCAAGCTTGATCGCCCTGATGAGCCCAACCCAATGCCATCTTCATCATCGCCGTCGTCATCTTCCCTGGTTCTATCTGGCAGTGGCTGGATCAATGGTACCCTCAATGCAGCAACATCAACTCTAGTCTCTGGCAATGCCAACACCTCCCCTCCTACTTGTGAATTACCGACGGCAGGGGCACCAGCTCGGGTCAACGAATCGGCTGAATTCCTTCTTCTCTCCAACACCTCACCGATCATCTCAGGTGTGGAGGTGGGATCCAAATCCCCAGCAGGCTGCCCCCAAAGACGCCAATTCTGGCCGTGCCTGGGATCGACTGGCCTGGCCTCGTAGATCAACGCCGGTATCTCCTCGTTCCTCTCCATGGCGAGTTCAAGAAGCACTCTGAGAGGGCCACCGGGGATGAGGACGGCCCCGAGGTCGTAGACGGCCATGGCGACGAGCAGCGCCCAGGTGGTCCACTCGGGGAGCATGGTGAAGTAGAAGGCGGTGAGCACGGCGATGGCGACGAGCGCGGACTGGTGGAGCGCGATGGGGACGGAGGCCGGCGAGACGACGGCAAGCGCGAGCGCGGCGACGGCGTTGGGGAGGAGGAGCGCGAAGGAGACGGCGTCGAGCGGAAGGCGGAGGCGGGAGAGGAGGAGGAGGCATATCTGGCCGCCGAGGGCGAGGAGGACCCAGATCGCGGAGAAGCCCATGTAGGCGCGGAGGCAGGGCGTGCAGCGGAAGTAGAAGAGCAGCGCCATGAGGAACGTGGCGGCCGTGACGAAGACGACGAAAGTGCCGGCGGTGATGAGGGCGGAGGTGAGGTCGTCGCCGGCACCGCTGCCGGAGGGGGCGAGAGCGGCGGTGAGCGGGGACGGGGACGTGGGGAGGAGAGGATGGAGACGAGGAGGACGACGATGAGCATGCAGGCGGAGACCGGGCCGACGATGCGGGTGATGTCCTCCCCGAGAGAGTCGAGTATGGTGGCAGACGCCCCGCCGCCGCCGGGGACGGGGACGGGGACGGCGGCGACGGGGGCTGGGCCGTCGTCCGCCATAGTTTGTTGGATGGGGCGGAGATGGGGATCGTTTCGTGGACCCTGCAAGGTCTTGGCTGACTTTGTGCAGACAAGTCACGGCTACAATACGCTGACTTAGGCTATGCGAACCAATTGATCAAAATCGGACAGTCCAGATTCGGATCCACTGTTCACCGGGTACTGCTGACAGACCACTGTTCGTGGGAACTGTTCATGGTATCGGTTCATGTGCTCTGTAGCATCCGATCTGGGCTGTTGGTTCAAAATCCAGCAGCTGAAAATGGGCAAAGTCAGCCGCACTGTAGCGTCGCCTTTGGAGGCTCGTCGTTGGCCTCCAGGAAGTCCAATCCTGATTCAACTCGAGAAATAAGTTGTGGATTTCTATTCCAGTTGTCTTTATATACGTTTAAAGCAATATTACAAATAGCATCAATCTAAGTCTCGATCGTCTAAGGCTGCTCACAATGAGGAGTAATTTAGAGTAGAGAACAAATAGCGTCAGTCTAAGTCTCGGTTGTCTTTATATAGTAGTACATGTTACTACATTTATATTTGGGAGTGTTATAGATGTGTAACATAGAGAAATTTATTTATTTGTAGACACATATTTCATTGGGAAACGCTATGTGATGGTACCCGTTGTGGGTAGCTAAGATGCACTTTCATAGAAAAGTGTACTGAATGCGAGTTTCACTTTTCTTAAATGATTGAGATTGAAGAAGATAAGGGGCATGAAATTTACCAAAAACCGTTCTAATATTTCTTAAAAAAAGTCCGAACCGAAATTACTAAGCGGTTGTTTGGATTTGGAGAATTTGATTTACTCTCTAACTTTAGCTAGTTTTTATGTTAGAGCGTGTTTAAGGAAAACTAGACACCATTTTTTTTGAAAGAAAGCCCAGTAGCCATTTAATCATTCGATATCATGGTTACATCAGAAAGTATAAACCCCAAGGGATCTCCATCCCACGCTAAAAAGGTTCTCGATGTATAAGCCACTTTTGCTAACTTGTGTGCCACTCTATTAGCATCTCTTGGACAGTGCTTGAAAGGAATTTCCTTAATTGTGTTTGCCTACAAAAAAACAATCCGCCAAGATAGCCGAATAAGGATTCCTACTTCAATAACTCGAGTGCAAGCTTGTATCAGCTCCAATGAATCAGATTCCACCACAACCGAAGAACAACCAAGTTGTTCCAGTAGCTCAAGGCCCTTGAGCAAAGCTTGGGCCTCAGCCATTGAAGCACACAACATATGTTGCAATGGACAAGATCTTCCTGCAATTGCTTCTCCCTTGTGATTTCGAAGACTCGGCGATTTCATCTTCGTACTACACAACAAATGCTCCAAGACCACCGAGAGCCAGACCTGTCAATTACCATCTCCTTTGCAATTATATTCTTAATTCCCAGTTCAGTCCAAACCTCATGAGCACAAGTACAAGAGAACAAAAGATGCATAATTTCCTCAGGTCTGACATACAAATTGGGCATTGTGGATGAACTTTAACATGTCTACCAGCAAGGACTGCAATCCCAGGAACAACTCCATGAAGAGCTTTCAAATTAAAGATTTTTAACATATTTTCCCAAACCGGATTTATCCTGGAGGTACCCTGTCCATTTCCTCTTCTCAGCTTGGCACCAAACTAGTGCTCCCATTCCACATAATATGCTGAACCGAGAAAGTGTAAGTTTTGGTACGATGCCATGCCACAAAATCCTCCAATAAATGTTCACTAAGCGGGATACTTAGTATTCTCTCAGCATCCACTCTTATAAAATTCTCTCGGATCAGAGCTTCATCCCAGGTATTAGAATGAGGATCAGTGAGCTCATCTACTGTCCGCAGCAATATTGACCCCGATTAGTCATAATCTTCCTTGTCTGGCTATTTGGTATCCAATGATCTTCCCAAATATTTATACGATTACCCGATCCAACTCTCCAATTATGGGCACTCTTAAAAGTCTGTAATCCTACCAAAGATTCTCTCCGACTCTGCCAGAGGAGTCAACACATTTTTCTTCTGTTTTGAAGTTAGATTGAACATAATCTGTAGTGGCTTATGCATCACGGATGGGGATATTAATATATTATCAAAATATTTTCTAGATTGAACGAATTATTTTCTACCTTCTGCATGGGCTTGGATCTTTTCTTTGCACTTTGATTATTTTTCCTTCTTTCTAGCATGTTAGATGCTCGGTGTAACTTTTTCACGTGAAGCAGTCCAGTCGTGTACATGTCACTTCGCGTCCTACCATTACGCATTGCTTGAGTTCGTCAAGCTTCTCGAAAAGTCTCACTAGCAAAGGGAGTTGTGGGCACCATCTTTGTCCAAACAATATAAGGTACACAGCAAGGGGCGCCTTTTCTGTATTGGACGATATGTAAAATCACCCACTCGTCGTTGTGCGGCCTCCCGCTTGGTGATGTCATCCTTCCTCCCTAAGTCCCTGGCCAACTTAACATCCTAGATAATGGTGGGTTCGTCTATCATCGCGGGACTAAACACACGGTATCTATTTCACGGATCTTCATGATGCCCTCATAGTGAACAAAGCCGCAAATAAAAATCGAAACACGACAAGCAGGCAAGGTGGCGACAGGACCGGAGTAAAAGTTCCACAGGTGTGTTCTGGACAGGGTCCTGATTGCTCCTGAGCTAGACCTCATGTTCCCTCTTGCTTCGGTGGTGGCCGAAACTAGCCTGGGATCGGACCATACTCCTTTGATCTTCAACTCGAGTGAGGGCACCCAAGTTCGAAGTAATCGTTTCTTCTTCGAGGTTGGTTGGTTTGTGGTAGATGGGTTCCCGGTCTTGGTGCAAACTCAGTGGGCGAAATTGATGAGTAGGGCCGGGGGTCGAGACATAGTAGAATGGTGGAATCATATGAGTGGGGGTCTCAGACAATATCTACGTGGGTGGAGTAAGAACGTGGGAAAGGAAGCCAGGGTCAAGAAAACTGCGTTGGTGGCGCAAATCTCAGACCTGGATGTAAAGGCAGACTCAGTTGGGTTAGAGGCGGACGAATGGGTGTTCCGTTATCATCTCGAAGAGCAACTTCTGCAAATCTACAAGATGGAAGAAGAATACTGGCGCCAAAGGGGAAGAGTGCGATGGTCACTCCAGGGGGATGCGTACACCGCATACTTCCATGCGGTGGCCAATGGCAGAAGACGTAAATGTGTGATCTCAAGTTTGCAATCCAACGAAGGCATCATCAGAGACCCGAGGAAAAATTCAAGAGCATGTCTATGACTTCTATCGCGAGCTCCTGGGTACAGAGGGTCCTCGTCATATGAGTTTGGCGAGTGGCATGTGGATCGGGGGGCCCGAGTCACAGAGGCTGAAAACGAGTCGATTTTGCTGACCTTTTCTGAGTCTGAACTTGAAAAGATTGTCATGGAAATGAAGGCCAATACAGCGCCGGGACCAGATGGGTTCCCGGTGTCTTTCTTCAAAAATTTCTGGCCTTTGTGCAAACTTGGAGTGCTTCATATTTTGAATGATTTCATCCTAGGGAGGATAGATGTGTCCAGATTGAATTTTGGTGTGCTGTCCTTGATCCCTAAGGTGCCGAGGGCGGACCTTATATCACAGTTCCGACCAATTGCTCTGATAAATGTGATCTTCAAGATCATCTCCAAGGCGTTTGCTTCACGCCTTGACCTTAATAGCCAATAGTATCATCAGCCCAACCCAAACTGCCTTCATGAAGGGAAGATTTATTCTGGACGGTGCGCTGGCGCTCATTGAGGTTGTGCATGAAATGCGAGTGAAGAAGCAGGGTGGGATCCTCCTGAAGTTTCGAAAAAGCGTATGACAGGGTGAACTGGTCCTTTCTCATTGAAGTCATGCGTCGGAAAGGGTTTCACAAAATCCAACAGCTAATTTCTGGAGGTCAAACGGCCATCTCAATCAACGGGGAAATTGGTCCTTACTTCCGCAACAAGCGTGGGGTGCGTCAAGGGGACCCACTTTCACTGTTGCTGTTTTTTTTTTGTGTGGTAGAAGCTTTGTCAGCCATGCTCTCGGCAGCAGGGCACATCAAAGGGGTGGTACCTCACCTTATTCCAGGGGGAATAACACACCTACAATATGCAGATGATACCCTGATCCTGATTCAAAATGAGGACCTTGACATAGCAAATCTGAAATTTCTGCTCCTTTGCTTTGAAGATATGTCAGGTATAAAGATCAATTTTCATAAGAGTGAAGTAATAGAGTTAGAGGAGTCCCGAGAGGAGCAGCTTAGGGTTGCCAACATGCTTAATTGCAAACTTGGGGAGTTCCCCTTCATTTACCTTGGTCTCCCAATCTTGGATAGAAAGTTGACAGTTGAACAGTGGAACTACCTGGTTGCCAAATTGGCTGATAAAGTTGAGGTGTGGATGGGCAGGTTGCTTTCCTCGGGTGGAAGGTTGATCTTGTCTAATGCCTGCCTTGATGCACTCCCTATCTTTGCAATGGGCTGTTTTTGATGCAAGATGGGGTGCACGCAAAATTTGACGCTGTTAGAGAGAGAGTTCTTTTGGGAGGGAGCCGGGCCAAAGCGTAAGTATCACTGGCTGAATTGGCCTGCAGTTTGCAGACCGAAAGACTGCGGGGGGCTCGGTCTCACAAATACCAAACACATGAACATAGCCCTGATGCTCAAGTGGGTGTGGAAACTGTACCAAGATGATGATTCCATTTGGCACAAGCTGGTAAGAGCAAAGTACCCAGAGGCGGATAACATCTTTGCTGCGACTTCCTGTGGGGGTTCACAGTTCTGGAGGAACCTACACAAGTTAAATCATTTTTTCAAAGTTGGTGCCAAACACTTGATCAGAAACGGAGCCCAGACAGCCTTCTGGACTGACTGGTGGATAGGCAACATACCTCTCCAATTTGAGTTCCCTAGGCTGTTTGCGGTTTGTAGCAACCCCACCATCGTGGTAGCGGAGGTCTTTGCACCTGACTCTCCGAGTATCACTTTCCGGAGATCGCTGGATCCAGGTGGGATGGCCCAATGGAACGCGATGTTGAATCTGTTGGACACCGTGGTGCTGCAAGAGGGAGTGGATGTGGTGAAATGGGCGTTGGAACCCTCAGGTGTGTTCTCGGTGGCCTCCATGTACAGGCAATTGTCGCAAGGGGCGACAGTTGCTCATGCGCATGACCTTTGGAACGCCAAGCTTCCCCTTAAACTTAAGTTTTTTACCTGGCAACTTGCCCTAGACCGGTTGCCTGCGGCCAAACAGTTAGCTGATCGGCAGGGACCTTCGAATGGCAGATGTGCCATGCGTAATGAGGTGGAAGATGCTTCGCATATATTCTTCCACTGCGCGCTCGCCAAGTTTGGGTGGAGTGTTGTCCGGCAGCTGCTTGGGTGCAGCTGGTCCCCGGCAAACTTTCCCCAATTCTTTGCGCATATTCAGTCTTTGTTAGGCCAAAGACGTAGACTGTGTTGGCTGTTGATTTCTGTTATGTTTTGGGCTTTGTGGGTGTCTAGAAATAAGCTGGCTATGGAGGCTAAGGTGCTCAAACACCCCTTGGATCTCATATACAAAATCTTGATGTTTCTACAGATGTGGGCGCTGCTCTCAAAGGACCAAGACAGGAGCGCGCTTCAGGAGATGGTGGCCGGGCTAAAAACGATCTACTCCTCGCTCGCGCCAAGAAATGATCCGCATGGAGCTTGATGTTGTTGCTTCCAGTGTGTTGTGGGGAGCTGGCCCCGTTTACATATCTTTGAGCGTTCGGTTAAGCTGTATACCTCAGCATGTTGTATCCAAACTTTGTGGTGAACCTTGTGCTTTATTAACTTAAAGCAGGGCATGAATAAAAGCCTTTTATCTATAAAAAAATGCCTCCCATGTCTAAGATATTATATATGCCTACCTGCCAATGACTGTTGGAAATGTTTGTAGCCACAAATGACTTCTCAGTCGCTCAAATCAAGAGTCTAGCAGTGGATGGATGGTGCAAGTAAGTATATATATACGCTCGTTCTACAGGGCATGACTAACCGTGATCCCCATTTATCTTTGGGTGATATAAAGGTTGGAAATATGCATTTACTGTGGAGAGATAAAAGGTACGTTTCAGTTTCACATTTGTGCATCGCTTAAATCCAATGAATGCGGTAGCAGGAAATGCACTTGAAGTAGGATCGAAGCAATACATGCAGCGAAGCTTTTACTACTACTCTCTCGGTTCGGTGTATTGGAAACGCTATGAAAAGCTCATAAATTACCAGAGATTTTTTCCTTCTTTCAGAACTATTACCAGAGATCGATTAGGAGACCGATCCAGGAGACAGCTCTTCACCGGAGCCAAGAAAAGCTCTGTTTTGCCTACTTTACAGAAGCTTAAGCCCAATCCGTGTAGCTTGCATCATAGCGGTTGCCGATTAAGCTCCACGATAACTCTCTCCCCGTCCGCACAGAAGATCAATCCGTGTAGATATTGATGTAGGGTGAAGACATTCCATGTGAATATAATGTTACTCATTGTGTAATGGGATGTTATTTCACCACGTTTCCCAAATTAAAGGATTGACCTCAGGATTGCGCTGTTACGGTAACGATTCAACGATTCGTTCGATTATCGCGTTGTCCGTCCAAACGTGATGAGTCGTCAAACACAGAATCATTGTGAGGCGTTTGGTTTAACTGGCTAAATTTGTTGGATCGGACTTATATTAGTGTAGATGTGCACATCATACAACATTGAGATGGTGTGGGACGTTGGATTTAGACGTGTGGACAGTGGAGATGGTTCAGATCAACACTCTCGCTCTTTTTATATTAGTGGTGACCCCTCTAGAAAAACCTAGCCCAACCTGAACTCACCAAGGTCGAAGCGCCGAGGTCTCGACCCCCTGTCATCGCCAGAACAGCGAATAGAGGAGGCAGGGACCAGCAGGCTTGCCGGCGGCAGAGGGACGGGGCAAAACTGTGGTTGCCTCTTGGTCGCTTGTTGGAGATGGGAGACGGAGACAGATGCGATCTAGGTCTGAGCAATTAAAATCTGCAAGGCACCTTTTAGGAACATGGAAATGAGTCTTTTCTTCGGCTTCAGTAAATAATTGAGAGGAAACTTGGTTTTCAATCATCTGCTAACGGATCGTCAGGAGTCGCACCATCGATGCCGGAATCCCAATCCCAACCAACAACATTAATTCATGTAAATCAAAATGGGAAAGACTATGTGTAAGACGCCTTATATTTGGCATAACCGTAAGGCGTTAGGATAATTCCATTTAGCTAATATGTACGCACTCTCAAGTCATCTCGCCTGTGTGCATGTGTGAGAAACAATCATGTTTTGCATGCATGCACTAAAAGACGAAACTGCTGACATCATCACGCATTAATTACGAAATCCAAAAATTTAAAATGATTCGTAGCTCAAACCGTTTATCCGATTTATGATCCGTTTTCACCGTTGGACTAGTCGCGACGAGATCTTCAAAACTAGATCCCATGTCGATATGTTCCGACGACTTTTTTTTTTTGCCCAAAAGTTACCACCCCCGTAACATATAAGTTACCCTGGCTTAAATACGTAAGTTACCCACCATATTAGTGATTAGTTTTTTGGGTCGAAATAGAACCATTTTTTGTTGTTCTTTTAGATTTTTACGAGATTTAAAGGTACCACATCATTTTGAGATGGTAAATTTATCGTGTATAAGTATTAGGATGATAACTGTCGATTTCATAGTGAAACTACACATAAAAAAGATGAGTATTGCGTTCGTAACTATCATTTAGAGGACATGTTAACTATATGGATTTCCTGGTGGATAACTATATCACGAACACATAGATAACTTCATATGTACTAGCTGAGTAACTTTATCAGTATTGGGTGGGTAACTTTATAAGTATTATGTTGGTAACTTTATCAGTACTAGTTGGTAACTTTATCAGTACAGGGTGGGTAAATTTATTAGTACTAGATTGGTAACTTTACCAGTACAGGGTGGGTAACTCCATCAGAACTAGGTGGGTAATTATATCAGTATTGGGTGGGTAACTTTATAAGTATTAGGTTGGTAACTTTATCAGTACGGGTTGGTAACTTTATCAGTACTGGTTGGATAACTTTATAAGCACTAGATTTCACATGTTGTTTGGTAGCACATATGAGTCAGGACATACTGCATGAATTCGAAATTACAGATAGGTCGGTTCTCTTTAGATGCGCACAAAGACCACCAAACGCAAAACGAACAAAAGCGACGTCCACGGGCGAAGATCTTGTCGAGGTTCGGGGTACATGGAGAACTTGTCACGATCGGCGTCGTTCACGGTTCATCGTCGTGGCAGATCTTTTCGACGGGCAGCGGTCACGAGCGAGGTTCACGACGTCGGTCTTGTCGGAGATAACCAGATTACACCCACACCACCATAACTCACTGAACATGACTGAACCCAACAATGTCAGAGGCAGTGCACAAGTTCAGAGTTTTGTTGCAAAGATGAGCAACAGAGCTCAATCATCAGTTCTAGAGAAGCAGTAGGTAACCCGGAGCAAGAAGAACACCCCTTTGCACATCACAAACATCAGGAGCACACCAGAACTGAAGAAGTTCTTCAGAACTGGAACCCCGAAGCCAGGTGAGCTGAGCTCACCATGGCCGGAGTTGCAGAGCAAGACGGTGGCCGCCAAAGCAAGGACACCCACGCCGGGGTGTACGACTCGTAGAGGAGGGGCAACAGCCTGGAGAGGGCCAGCAGTGGCCAGGGAGGCCAGCTGCAGCAACCCCAGCCTCATCGGAGACGCGAGCGCAGCGCGTTCGCGAAACCCTAAGGGGTAGGGTTTGGCTGCGCAGGGCCTGGAACGGGCGCTAACGCTCGATTCCATGGTGGAGAAGGGAGAGGGGAAGGAGGCGATCGATTTGGCGGCGGTGGCGAGGCGAGAGATGGCCGGAGGCGGCCAGGCCAGGGCGGCGGCGCCATGGCGACCTCTGTCGCCAGGGGAACGCGAGAGGAGAGAGGGGAGGAGAGAGGGGAACCGTGGTCGCGTGCGGTTGCGTGTGGTGTCGCGTGCGGGAGCTGTGTGTGGTGTTCTGGTTGACCGAATCTCGTCCGTCCGTACGCGATCCAACGGCCAACGAGCGTGCGTACACTTCTGCCAGATATAAGTCGCCTGCTGTTTAGATTTCCCGATCCAAAATATATGGAAGCAAGATAACAACTCGAGCAACAAAATAAGGCAAGCCACATATTATGTCGTCCGTTTCTGTAGATGTATCCATGCGCTGCTCTGATTGATGGAAAAACTGAGAACACTCATATTTTATTTGGATCTAATATGATGCGGCCTACCTTTCAAGCAGCGCGTTCATGAAAGAAAATATACCTAAAGACTAATACTCACACATCTTTTGTCGATCCGTAGCAAATGCACGGGTATTTAGCTAGTCCTAGATAATGGTGGGTTCGTCTATCATCGCGGGACTAAACACAATATATCTCTTTCACGGATCATCATGATGCCCTCATCGTGAACAAAGCCACAAATAAAAATCGAAACACGACTAGCAGGTAAGGTGGCGACAGGACCGGAGTAAAAGTTCCACAGTATTTCAACATATTTGCATTCCAAATGCCTCTCATGTCTGAGATATTATATATGCCTACCTGCCGATGACTGTTGGAAATGTTTGTAGCTACATATGACTTCTCAGTCGCTCCTATATACACACACGCTCCTTGTACGTACAAGGCATGACTCACCGTGATCTCCATTTATCATTGATATAAAGGTTGGAAATATGCATTTACTGTGGAGAGATAAAAGGTAGTAGTACGTTTCACATTTGTGCATCGCTTAAATCCAATTAATGTCGGTAGCAGGAAATGCACTTGAAGCAGGATCGAAGCAATACATGCAGCGAAGCTTACTACTACTCTCTCCGGTTCGGTGTATTGGAAACGCTACGAAAAGCTCATCAATTACCAGAGATTTTTTCTTTCTTCGAGAACTATTACCATAGATTGATTAGGAGACCGATCCAGGAGACAATGCTCGTCACCGGAGCCAAGAAAAGCTCTGTTTTGCCTACTTCACGGAAGCATAAGCCTAATCCGCGTAGCTTGCATCATAGCGGTTGCCGATTAAGCTCCTTGACATCTCTCTCCCCGTCCTCACGGAAGATCAATCCGTGTAGATATTGTTACAGGGTGAAGACATTCCGTGTAGATATTATGTTAGCTTGCTCATTGTGTAATAGGGTGTTATTTTACCACGTTTTCCGAATTAAAGGATTGACCTCACGAGGGCGTTGTTACGGTAACGATTCGTTTAGTTATCGCGTTGTCCGTCCAAGCATGATGGGCCATCGAACACAGAATAGTTGTGAGGCGTTTGGTTTAACGGGCTAGATTTGTTGCATCATACTCTCCTGGTCTTTTTTATATTAGTGTAGATGTAGATGTGCACATCATACAACATTCAGATGGTGTGGGACGTTGGATTTAGACGTGTGGACGGTGGAGATGGTCCAGATCTAACACTCCCCCTCTTTTATATTAGTGGTGACGCAGTAGGCCTATGAACTGCATTGCCATATCATCGTACGTATATTCTACCGGATAGATCGACGAGTCGGCTCTATCTTAGCTAGTTACAGTACTCTTATCTAGTTCTTGGCTACATCCTGATATATTTTTAGAATTTTTTGAAATTTTAAAATACTGTTATGAAAATTTTAAAATATAGTGCTACATGTAGCCCGGGCTACAAATGCCTTTTTCGCTGTTTTGTCTACTTCACGGAAGCATAAGCCCACTCCACGTAGCTTGCATCATAGCGGTTGCCGATTAAACTCCTCGACAACTCTCTCCCCGTCATCACGGAAGATCAATCCGTGTAGATATTGTTACATGGTGAAGACATTCCCTGTAGATATTATATTCTTTTTAGATCAAAGTGTAGATACTATGTTACCGTGCTCATTGTGTAATAGGGTGTTATTTCACCACGTTTCACGAATTAAAGTGGCTAGATATAGACATGCTGGTCTATGGATATGTTGCAAAATACGACTGAAATATAAGCAAGATATGCTGGTCTATGGATAAGCAAGTATCACTCCATTCACAATTATAAAATGTTTAAACTTTTTTCTGAAACGCTTGTTCACTCATTTTGATTCGTATATAGTCCACATTGAAATATATAAAATATCTTACAATTTTGAATGGAGTGAGTGAGCATATTATAGCTAGATTGAAAGACCAACCACTTAGCCTGTCTGGGCTATAAATGCACGGCGCCAAACAACGGCCTGTTTGGAGAATTTAATGTGTAAATATGCTGCAAAAACCGAAATTCAACAAGCGCATTTCAGAGAGATGACATATGTGTCTCTAAAAACAATCAAACTTCATTTTAGTGACCTTCATATATATTCTGAAGCCAAAACGATATTTCACGCTCAAGCAACCAAAGCTGTGATTCAACTATCTCGTTGATCAACTCAGCGGCGTAGCTACAGTGTGTTTTGGGTTGTCTCATGACCACCCAACGCATTTGCAGAATCATTGGGAGCAGTTCAGAGCACTAACTAAATTCAACTAAAGTTCATCAAAAGTAACATTACTTAATAAAATTTGTTGGTATGGAAACGTTGTAAATATCATGTCATCTTTTTTTGTGGTGCTCATTATGCATATTAGATACACTGCCCACTGTTTTGACATATGTATACTCAGTCAGCATACACCTTGCAAAACAAGACTGAGATATATTCATTTGTTGGTTTGGTTATAGCTGAGAGTAGATTTGTATATATCAGTAGAACAAGCAGCATATTTTTATGCAATCCGTCTGCTGTTGTAGGAAATCAGATGGTCCATCACTTAGGAAGGTAACTCACGCGTGTAACAAGGTGCTTATTGTATTCGATGGAATGACTGAAGGATACTTTTTTTTTGAAGGCATCCTTATCACAGATGATGGAAGATGTGATACATTTGGGAAAGAGATTATTGATTATTGTCTGATCGTTGCCTCAGCTATTTTGTGGGTTGGTCGCTTGCAATTGGACGGGGACTTCAGCAATTTAATGCGATGAGCTTATTTTCAATGGCTGAAAGCCATAGTTTCTTGCATATTTCTTGGTGAGAGATTTTTGTCAAATGATCCTTTATCATCATAGCCTGAAATGAATGTGTAACTGTTTGAGTTTTCTTCCATCTAGGTGCTCGCTCAGTAGAAAACTATGCCTCTTGACGAATTCTGTCCTCGCACTGGTGAGTGCTATCTGTCCCCTTTGGCTCCTTGTGCGTTTGGACAAACTGTTTGTGCCTTCTGGAAGATGGTTAATGGATTCATATTCATGTATCACACACCTCTCGACGACTTGCGTTGCCGCACAAGTGAGTGCTATCTGTCCCCCAGGTGTGTGTACTTCTGCTCAGCTTCGCTTTGGTTTCGGCATATTTTCGTTTACTTCGTTCTTTTGCATGTGCTAGCGCTCTACTTGTGGGTTTGGTTACATCACATTAATAAAGATGGGAAAATACAACATCTTTATATGTTTTGTCAAAGCATTCGATTATTCGCATGTAAGATTATGATAAGAAAATCGACTGGTGTAAATTACTACGGGCTACAACTGAACCACCAGCTTAGTTAACACCGATGTGTTCATGTGAATCCTCCTAAAATCGATATATTTTATTTCTTTACAGAAATTCAGGGAAACTTTGTGACTAAGGAACCAACTCGATAAATCAGCAATCATGTCAGCTGGAGAACCAAGCAACTACGGGTCTTCAAGTAATATATTGTTGGTTAACAATAAGGTACAGCTATTGATCTTGATTTCTCTTGTTCCCTCTTCTTCCATATATGTATTTAGCCAATTGGATTGGCCCCGTTGAGGGAATGATTTTTTCTGCAGGAGTAAAGGGTCTAGGCTCTAGCTAATTGTTCTTTAATACCGAAAATAATGCATGTAACACAGTACATTGTTTTGGCCTATTCCACATCTTGAAATTGTTGCTAGAGATTGGAGAACTATCCAACTACGACTCTACGAGCGTGTCTGGTTGCGTGCCTAATGAAATAATTAAGATGGGGAAAGGGAATTAACTTTAAACTCCCATTCCCCTTCCCTACAACTGCTTAACTGGGTTGCTTACCTAATGAAATAGATATTTATTAACCTTACGACTCTAGAACATTCACTCTGTATATTTATTGACCCTACCGATTTCTCTTGCTCTCCATTCTTCTCCTAATTCTCTTTGTAACACCATCAATTTTCTTATTTTGTTTATATACATATCTCAGTCAGTCACACTTCATTAAGGAACCTCTTGATTTCGTTTATCTCTTTAATGTTTTAGTTGACTTCATGCTATAGCTAAAGGTGGGTAATTATGAATTGATATGGTTGCCTTCTGAATGATATTATTTTGCTCTGTGCCCTTTTCCGAACAATAAAATTTAGTCTCGCTTTCCTGGAAGAACCTTCAAAGCCATATACTCTGCAATAATATTCCTTTGACTAAAGGATACATTTTTGTTTGTGTGAAGAATGTTTTGATTACATAGAAGCAAATTTTGGTGCCACTTGTATTCTTGGAAACCCAAACTGCTTTTTTGCCTCACTGCAAATATATTTGTCATCTTCAGAAATTACCCAAACTTTCGGATCAAGATGACATTGGGCTTATGATTTATGTTTGATATGGATGTGGTATTTCCAAAGTTTCTGATAAAAAACTTTGGGAGACAAATCATTTTTATCTATTGAAACTTCTTGCTATTTTTATTATAGGTGGACAGAGGTGACCAATTTTCCATAATTTTGTCTCGCCGCCAAGAACTGTGGGCGGAGACCTGAACCAAGGCCAGCATAATGTTGCACTCCTATTTGCCACCCAGCCGAGCGCCACTGACGGACTTGCCAAGATGCAGTGGATGGATGATATCCTTTGATGAGGCAAATAAGTATTTTGTGAGCTCTTCTTGAAACTTGCCCTCGGAAGGATCCAAGTGTGTGCTATACCGCTGATTTTGTCCCACTCTACATGATATGTACTTAAACTGAAACTCTATAGGTGTGTGGTACATAATATTTACCAACAAATTCGGTTAAAAAAATCAAAGTATTATTGTTTTTGATTCTTATACGATCTATTTTTTCTCAAATCAATAATACCCGTTCCTCAGCCTGAGTATAAAGAAATGGAGAGGAGCAGCAGATGAGAGCGTCATGAGCTTAAGGATTGATTGTCCTGGTAAAGGTATTCATCGATTTCCAGGTCTCTTGTACATTTCAGTGCTCATATCATAATCGCAGAAAACTAAAATTACTTTGGTATCAATTAGTTAGATTGTCCTAGCCTGGCGTGCGACCGGTGCTTTGCCTGGTCCATATCTAGGATGTTATCCATGATCTAAGATTTTATTTTGACGATAAAAAAATCTAGCTCAGTAGCTGAATATACTTTTAACTTCAGAAGATGCATAAAAGGTGAAGGTCTGTATCTAGGTTGTTATCCATGATCTAACACTTTATTTCGTTAAATTTCTGAGTAAATATTCCAATTTTGGGTTATTGCAAAGCAACGCGAGTTAAATAAATTAGAAGATAATTAAAGAGCTCGTCTCTATCTCTTTCAGCATTCATGTGTAGTTCGAACAACTCTTTGTTTTCATTTATTGTGTAATCTTTAGTGGTTAATGATATTAGTATGCATCTTAATTATTTTAAGCATTCGTTACAGAAACTGTTATTTCCTTTGTTATTAATGATAAGGTATCATGGAGTTTTATGGATTTTTCTCATCAGGAGTGTAACCATCAGACAGTTGGGTTCATGGTTGCAGATCCGATGATCAATTAAGTTCGTCTTGAGAAGAAATGAAGTTTGGATCAGTGCTACTTTCTTGATGGCCGTGATCGGTTTACTTTTGACGTTCATGCTGCTTGAAGTGGGTGATATCTACCTCTTTGCATTCGAGTTTATGAGCCCCATCTAATCGCCCGAACCCCTATTTATCCTTAGACTAAGTTGTAGTAAAATGTATGTGTCTTCTCTGAACTATATTTTGTAATAGAGTGGCTAAACTGGTACAAGTAGCGTTACATTGCGACACTACTACGCTCTACTTCAAGACTTCAACTGTGACCTGACTTCCCTTGATTTTTTTGTGTAATAAACTAAGACAATATTTATTGCTGCATGAACCATTGCCAGGTAATTTGCTTCTATTACCTCTATAGATGGGACATGATTACTGATTGCTTATTTCTTATTCACTCAGTATTACAACTTTGTCCTTTCAGTGTTTGTGTCTACTCAGTATTATCAGTGTGTATGCATCTCTTAGCTTCGCTTGGCTGTTGTCTGAACTTTATTTAATGCCTCTACTCAGTATTATAAGTGTGTATACTTCTCAAGCTGTCCCTTTTTGTAACCGTACAATGGGAATTTCTTTCGTAGGGATCCATCTCATGAAATTTTAGCTTTGTCTGAACTGAATTACCTGTAGGCCTGATGTAGTTGTGAGTAGCTACCTGTCTGCTTCTTACGTACATTTGTTTTATATTGTTTTCGCATTTTCATGCCCTGGTGTGTGCTCATGCTCCATTGTACCTTTGATTATTTGATGTCTATTAAGTCATGTTCCTGCATAATTCTTTGTTGAAGCTTACTAAATAACAGGACCTTGAAAAATGTACAACTAAACATTATTAATTGTGTAATGCAGAGTCTTGTTTGTGGAGCCAAGGTGGAAATGGTCGTCCCCGTTGGATTTATAATGACTTAACATGGCTAACATAAAGGTCGAGAAGCTATGGATTGCTCAGCAGGTCCATGGAAACACTGAAGTTTGAGAGCGCTGAACAGATTTGCATATCACGTGATTAAAATCAAGGTATGTTTATTTGACGAGTCTAATGTCGATGGTTCAGTATTTTTTGGTTCATATTTTGTCTGTGATCTGTTGAATGCACAGAACCAGTGCTGGCTCAATTTAATTTTGTATTCTGTGACATCACTGCATTAGTTGGTTTAGTGGGTCACATTATTGTACATAGAAAAAGGTTTTGTTCTCAGCAGCTAGCGATATGTGTTAAACTAAATCTCATATCGATTTTGAATAACCATCTGGTTCAATGCAATGCAATTTCCTGGAGGTGTCTATTCAGGACTGATTATAGTATGAAATAAAATTTATGAGTTCCATGTGCTTGTCATGTTTATGAGTACCCTATACTGATTGTGGCTTCTCCATTCTTTGAGATGTTAACTTGTATATCTTATGGGTTTTATTCATTCAGCTTTGTTGATGGCCTTGAGCCCTTGAGGAATGTGCCTCCATGGATGGAGCTTATATAGTTGCCTTGCTGAACTTTCCTCGATGGATGGAGCTGCCCCTGTTGGATAGCTGACATTACTCGCACCAAACTGAAGGTAAACAAAATCAGACAAGCTTTCTCCTAAATGTTCTACTCCGAGTTAGTATATCATATACGCTGATTATGTGATGACCGACTTGCTATGATTATAGTACGAAATAAAATTATGAGTTCCGTGTGCTTGTCATGTTTATGAGTACCCTATACTGATTGTGGCTTCTCCATTCTTTGAGATGTTAACTTGTATATCTTATGGGTTTTATTCATTCAGCTTTGTTGATGGCCTTGAGCCCTTGAGGAATGTGCCTCCATGGATGGAGCTTATATAGTTGCCTTGCTGAACTTTCCTCGATGGATGGAGCTGCCCCTGTTGGATAGCTGACATTACTCGCACCAAACTGAAGGTAAACAAAATCAGACAAGCTTTCTCCTAAATGTTCTACTCCGAGTTAGTATATCATATACGCTGATTATGTGATGATCGACTTGCTATGATTATAGTATGAAATAAAATTATGAGTTCCGTGTGCTTGTCATGTTTATGAGTACCCTATACTGATTGTGGCTTCTCCATTCTTTGAGATGTTAACTTGTATATCTTATGCGTTTTATTCATTCAGTTTTGTTGATGGCCTTGAGCCCTTGAGGAATGTGCCTCCATGGATGGAGCTTATATAGCTGCCTTGCTGAACTTTCCTTGGTGGATGGAGCTGCCCTTGTTGGATAGCTGACATTACTCGCACCACACTGAAGGTAAACAAAATCAGACAAGCTTTCTCCTAAATGTTCTACTCCGAGTTCGTATATCATATACGCCGCTAATGTGATGATCGACTTGCTATGGCGAACATGCAAATGTATTGTTTTTGCATAAATGTGTTGATCTCTTGGCCTCGCCTGCCTGAAACTTTGCTCAGAATTTTGTGCACTGATGTGGTGTTCCTTCTTCCGTTACTTGTTTTCCGATTGAGTGGGTCGCTCCCTGAAGCATTCTCATGTCTATTTTTGCCTGCTTTTGCAAAAGGTATCTGCTTCCTAGCTGCGTGTCTGTTTTCACCCGAGACTAACTGAGAACAAAAAAATAAAGTGCTAAATGGATCTGAGCTGAAGATCTATGGTGCTTTTCCAGCATGCCCACATGCACATACAATTTTTTCTGCTATCCTCTTTGTTTCTTAAATGGTCATATGGTGGAGTTTGATTCTATTGCTGTCATTTGGTTTAGAACTACACTGATACAAGCATGTCTTTAGTTCAGGTGAATATACGTTAGATAGTTGAATGAGCTAGAAAACGAATATCTTATTTCCCTCAAGTCCCTTGATTATACTACATAGAGGAGTGAATAAGAGATCCATTGTTGTGGTGCAGATGCTACCAATTCTTATGGAACTCAAGATTTATGCTCACCTTGTGTGGTGTATTTAATGTTGCTTGTTGAGATTGTTGTTTGGTGGTCGACGCAAATGCAAAAAGAGAAGTGCGAATTTGAGACCAATGATACATTGCTTACTAAAAAGAACAACTCTCAATCAGAAAAAGATTTAGAAATTTTACTTCAGTTTTTTGATATATACTGACAGCCAGGCCAAAGGAAGTTCTTACTCTTAATGATAAGGTAGTCCTTAAGCCATATTAAGAGAAAACACGAACTTCCTGATGTTAAATATTTGTCCCTTGTGTTTAAAAAAATTAGGTGTGGTTAAATACTTCTGTTATATTGCCACACAACAGCTTAGTCAAATAGCTGTACTACATTTTAGTTGCACTGATAGTACATCTGTAAATGGGCCAATCTTTCCTTCACTGTCAGATTTTTCTTTAACTTTTCTTATAACTGTCATGAGTCTCAACCTTGGCGACTTTGTAGTTTCCGGGACATAGCTTGGCTGGGTGGTCGAGGTATTTGTTGATGCTGATGTGTTGTTTAAAGACGGGTAATCTGCAATGTCACTAACACGAGTCGAAGATGCCTAAACACTGACCCTATGCATCTACTGCGTGTTTTCTTGCTTATGATGATTTACAATAAAAAGAGAATTTTGGTCCGTCATCTGCATACATTAATTTTTGTTGCAGATCTTACCTGCTCGACGAAGTGCCCAAAAGCAAAATAATTAAATAAAATAGCTATCTTTGTTTAATGTCTTTTTTTCTACCCCTGATTGGTGCGTGACTTGTTCTGATAGAACAGGGTTAACTATCACACATAATTCATTCATAGAATTAAACGACAGAGAACTATTATGCCAGTATGCCACCTTCCATTTTTCTTGTGTCGATATTGTAGTATGTTCATTTGGAACTGCAAGATGCACATGAATTTTCTCATAGCAGATTTCGATTTTTTGTTCTCGTGAAAACCTCTTTATTGCTCCAGTTTATGCTTCTCTGAATATTGAATATTGCTTTACTGTATGATTTAAGATCATAGTTTTGCTCATTCCTAGAGCCTTCACATTTGAAAGGTGGTTTGTGAGACCAATCTGATATACACTTGTCTTTAAACAGGAGCTTTTCATGAATGGAACTGTTATTGGCAATCTGAGAAAGTTAGCTAAGATGTAAGCTTCAATGACTCTTTTTTAGAGAATTTTCATGTTATGTTCAGGCCCAGCCTGATATATTTAGTTTTCCTTTTCGTTCCAAAAGTATCTCATTTTCTGTGTTTTATTGGTAAAGTTTGCAAGATACTTTTGTCATCTAACTGATATAGCTTATAGTAACAATCGGTTGCATTAGATAATTGTTGTTTTCAAATTGATTACATAAATCACCTATGTTTTTTGTTATTTAAATCATTTTGGTTTGTGTTAGATTAGTCCGCGCAATTAATTGAATGGCATTCCTGCCGTGGCCCCTTTCATTTTATAGCTATTACTATCTTAAATTCATGCAAATTGGTACATATTTTGTGTTCTATACTATGCAAATTGGTACATATCATCGTATCTGTACCGTTAAACATTCTTTCCGTCTATAAACCGAAACAAATATAATAGATACTTATTGCAGTTGTGCAAATTTTTTTTTATCCAATCAACAGAACATCACCTCAATCATCATAAACAAGGTATTACTCGCTCCTTTGAATATTTGCCAAATGTCCGTGCTCCTCTGTACTGGAACAAGTCATCTATTATCGAATAATTTATTTAGGTTTGTGTAGATTCACCAGTCTAAATCCTTTTTATCTATTGATGTTTCATACAAACAGATTCAACATTTTCAGATTAGTATCCATATAAAACCGAGCTAAATGAATGCAGAAAAAATGAATTACTTTTCACGGCTTACATTTTATTTTCCATTGATGTTTTATTATTCAGCGAGTTCAACATTTTTGAGTTAGTATCCATATATAACCGAGCTTAATGAGTTAAAATAATATGAGTTGCTTATGTTATTTCTTTCCATTCTATTTTTAATCGTTACAAAACATCAAGATTAGACACAAGTTGGATATCATATCACTCCCTGTCGTGTTTTTGTATTGTTGTGTAAGGGCAAATAATAAGATTATTAATCGTTGAAATCCTACTTCGAACTAAAGTATTCGATCGAAAAACTTGGTGGTGCATCTGGTTTTAAGATACAATGTGGCATATCGAACTAAAAATGACCGACAATTAACTGCCCAAAACCGGCTTAAATTTCAGTCAAATGATGGGTAGCGACCCAAATAGAGCCTATGAAAACAATACGGTCTTGCTTCTGGTAGTTGTGCAGTCAAATGATGGGTTGCTTGCCATGGGTTGCTTGCCATAACCTGGAAGTGCATATAGTGATTTCTGTTTATTTAGATACTATATTTAACCTGAATAAGTTGCTTGGCATAAACTGGAAGTGCATATAGTGATTTCTGTTCATTTAGGATATTTTTGTAGAAGATATTGATATTATATTATGAAACTGAATAAAGAAGAGTGGTGTGAAGCTTCTTAATTCAAGAAGTTCAACTAAAGGATTTTTGACTGAATTTGTGGGTTTAAATTTTTTCTGTTATAACTGGTTACAAGGATTTCCCTGATTATTTTCTGAGAACTTAACATCCCGTAGTATTAAACGCAATGTTGACTTTGTTGATATTTGCAATTGTTTATTTCTACAGAGGATCACAAACAGATTGAAAAGTGAATCGGTGAGCTGCGAATTAACCTATCTCCCAAAGGTTATTCCCTTGGTTGGTTCTATAGTTGTAAGTGATTTGTAAATTTCAATACTTGGATGGATGTTGCCAATCATCAAGCCTATTTTGTAATATGTTTTTGTGTTCTGATAGGCTTATCATTTAAAGGTGATGAGTGATTTTAAGATGATTATTTGGGATCCAAACTGTGTTATCTCTATATAACATGATCCATTTTTTTTCTTATTGTTGTTGTGCAAATATCCATATTTTATTGTTGCCCTTAGAGACCTGGATGATTGCCGAACAAGAAAGAATAAATATTTTGCTTGGAAGGGAACCAATAAGTGTTGGTTCTGTTTTCATTTTGGTTTCGGAGATTCTTTGCTTTTGTCAAATTTACAAGTGTAGAAGGAAATCTGGGTTTTCTGATACCGTAATGACATCTTGGAGTTAAATGAATGCAAATAAAATTAGTTATTTTCATCAACGAATAAAGCGTGTGGCAACAATGTGGTGGTTGCATCCGGCGGTTGCGCAGTCGCGCAACGGGTCATCTAGTTACTTCTATAAAAGACCAAAGTCTACCCGCCTCCTGCCCCCATTTGCCCCTCCCTGCCCCGATCTTGCGTTTCTGGCCGTTGGATCGTGGTGAAAAGTGAGCTGTCACTATTTTTCACCGTTGGATCGGGTGAAAACGGTTTTGCACTAAAAGACTGAGGGGCATAGGCGCTGACTGCTGGGGCCATATTTCGCTGGGCCACGATCGTCAGCCGAACATGCGTGTGCGCGCGCGTGGGACAAAACCAGCAGCTCAAACCCTAGCCAATAGCGCTCCCATCTCACCTCCCCCAATCCCCATTCTCCTCCAGCTCGTGCCTCTCCCCAGCTCTCCTTCCCCCTTGCTACAGGAAATGGCGGCGGCAGCGAATCGGGCGCGCATAGAGGCGAAGCTGGTCGGACCCGCGCCGAATCCGGCAGAGGAGGCCGGGCCGGGCGACAGCGGCCTGCCAGGGAGGCCGCGTACGGCCAGGAACGGCGGCGGCGCGCGGCGGCCAGGCGAGGAACGGCGGCGGCGCGTGGCGGGCGGGCGGGCAGGGCGGCCACGGCCAGGAAGAGCAGCGGCGACGCGGCGGCCGGGCAGGGCGGCGACGGCCGGGCTGGTAGAGCTAGGGAACGTGCACAGACAAGGCGGCGGTGGCCCGAGGTTGTCCACGCATCCTCTCCTCTCCCATGTCGTCCCTCCATCTACTCTCCTCTCCCAGGTAATCTCCTCTCCTCTCCTAGGTTGCCCCGCACATCCTCTCCTCTCCCAAGATCCGGAGCTCTCTCTCTCTTTCTGGCTTGAAAATAGGGAGTTCATTTTATCCTGCTAATAATACATGCTTAGTTTCATTCTTATTTGCTTTCATTTCACTGCTCATAAAAACAGATGCAAAATGACCTCAAGAATAGACCTTGATTTCTGCATGTTGGTTGTGATAGCTGGATATTTTTGTCATGGCATTTTGCTGAAAATGCAAAATTATCATTGATGAACTGTAGCAATAATGAAATATTGCTTAATCAAATGCACAGATCTGGATTTTTCAGAATAGTGATGATTTCTCAGTTGTATTTTGTTGTGAAACTATAAGAGGCCAATGGAAAGCTATAATTTGACGGGCTATTTAGGATGATATGTTGTCTAAAGCAATTAAATTGAGAGTTCTGTTCTAAGATGTATGTGCTAACAAGTTCCTTCTTTTATATTTGAAGGCTTTTGCGTATGTTGAGGTGGCTTGGATTTGGCTAGCAGGAGATGCTTACCCTGGTGGCGACCACGAGGTGGGATGTCCATCCACCTCTAATTTTGTCTCGCAAGTTTCATTTGCACATGACAAATCCAGTGTGAAGTTAACATAGATAAATATGATCATTGTTTCGCAATGTATGTGTTGGTGATCCCCTGCATATTTTTTGGTACATTGATTGATTACTTCTTGTTGATTTACTCTAGAGTAAATGGTTGATAGAATTTAATCTGCCCGTTGTTTTCTTCATCCATTCTTAGTACAGGGACTAGAGAGAACTTAATAATTTCAGTACTAGGTTGTATGTTTTGGTGGACTTCCATTTGCTATATGAAGTTATTCTTTATGATGGCTCATTTGGATTAAGATATAAAGAATGCCAATGATTTATAGGTGACCAAACATTATTGTTTGCTTGCAGGCTGTGGCATCGACACCTTGGCCTTGTCGTCCTATATAACCCGTCAAATTATAGCTAATGCATCACCTGGAGGGGTCCGGCACGGTGCTACCATGGTTTCTTTGCAGGCTCCGCCTTGTCGAACTCTGCTCTGCAGCAGCCATGGACAAGGACCATTGCTGGTTCGGGAGGTATGTCATGTGCTCCATCATTTCTTTCCCAGATTGGTACCATTTTTGTTGTGCTCTATTTTTATGTGGTAATTAGCAACAAAACTATGAAATTTGATTTGCTATATGCAATTGGATTTGGCCGAGCTAATAGTAATGGGCACGTGCAAGTTGAAAAATACAAATGCAAGGCTAATTTTTGGCCCTAGCACAATTGACAGAACCTTCAGTGAACATAAATTGCTATATATAAGTTATGGTTTTCAAGTAGTACTAAATTTCTAGGAAGTACAAATTTTAATGCTCTATTTTCGATAAGAGGGTGTTTTTTCTGCCATTAGTTCATGTATGCTTTACTTCTTTCATAATGGGCCATTTACATAATCCAGATGCGAGATGGAGATGTGTGCTTTACAAGGACCCAAGAGAAAAGCAAAAGTTTTTAAAGGAATATTGCTTGAATATTTTTTGGCACAACTTTCTTTCTGCACCCCTCTGCAGTTTTACTTAGCTTGGATTTGTTGGTGTACATGGTATTAATGTTGGATATAGGACAGGTGTAATGTTGGATATAAAAGAAGTTATGAAACCTTTTTGATTCATGACATGTATAATGTTGGATATATAAACATCTGCGTGATCTTTGCATCCCAGTTCATTTATTTTCTTCGTTCATGCTTAATTTTTCCATAACTGAATCTCGATCTTCTCTTCTATCTACGAACAGGCTTCTAGAATCTTACAGATGGTCTGCATTAGTCTGAAGCATTTTTTGCGTAATTTATGTGGATAGCAAACAAAAGGTACATACTAATTCCGGTCTATTGTTCTTACTTTTAATTAATTGAATGCATAGTTCACAACTGTTGCGGTTGCTGACCTTGTGACCAGTAGTCTAGGGTTCATTTTAGGCTATTGATGCTCTGGTTCTTATGTATATGTATTTTCTTTGATCTAACTTGCTGACTATTTGGTCTATATGGTGTGCGGTTTAATTGATTAGTACTATTTGTTAGTTTCAAGTACCCGGGGAATTGATTTTGTGTTTTCTGTTAATTAGGATAGTAGTTCTTTCCACCTATCAGGTTGTCATATTGGTAGGCATGGCGCCAAATGCCACTTTCTTTTGTTTGGATCATTTGCTGAATTAATATTTCAGTAGGTGTATCTTCAACAATCACTATTGTCGGCTGTATTCTTGGAGGAGTTATGTTACCGAAGATGATAAAAAGTCTTGGCGCTCCCTTTTGTACATCTATGTTGCAAATATAGTGGTTAGCTGGCATTTGTTAGTTATTCAATATTGTTCTGGTTAGTGCATTATTGGTTCGGTTCTTATACATAAACCTATGTAATTTACTATTGTTATGTATCTTTGTCAGCATCTTTTTTTTTCCATTGAGAGAAATTGTTTGTTAAAAAAAGGACAAATAACCATCATAAATTTCGTGATAATGTTCATATTAATGAAAGTAGGGGTTTCATGTGTCGTATTCAATACTAGAGTAATAATTACAAAGGAACAAAGCTTTCTATGTTGTTTAAGAATAAAACCATTTGTTTGTTTTGCCAAGTTTCAGTATTATTACTTGTTATGTCATTCTATGAATATGAAGATAGATGGACTGATCCTGATACACAGAGCATGTTTGTGTATCCAGGTTGCTTTTAAATTGTGAGGAATCTGTGTTGATGAATTTAGACCAGCATGTGTGTCATATGTACGGCAACCGGAGGACGGGAATTAGTCCTCAACCAAGGTATTTTACCCATCCTCCTCTATATATTGTGGATGTTTGTGGTGGCTACTTGCCATCATCGGCAAAAACTGTACAGAAAGAAACCCTTTGATTAAGTTTTTCTTTGGGAATGGGCTAGGTGTTATATCTTTGTAAGTCATTCATACAAGGTCTGTTACTTCTGTTCAGGTACCCACCAAAATTATGTGCTCCAGAAAACCGATTTCATATCTGGGATTATATTTTAGGGCATAGTTGTGCTCCAGAAAGTTTTATGCTTATACCCAATTTCATATCTGGGATTATATTTTAGGGCATAGTTGTCCTTCTTAATTATAAGCTCTTGTTGCTACTCTGTTCTGAAAACACTCGTTTTACCCTTCAACTTCAGTTATGAATCCGTAAAATCACTCTCAGTCTCTCTGTTTGTTTCCCTGAGGTGAGCTCTTCAAGCCCCTCTTATGTACTTATGTTACAGTTTTCTTAATAGGTTTTCACCATTGATTGGCATGCATTTTATCCCTCCCAGACTGCACATCAGCTTCATTCACCCCTCATTTGGTTTTAGTTTTGCGGCTAGGATTTCATTCTGGGATGTCATAGGTAACATGGATTGTCCTTGAGCTTTAGTGCTGACCATAAATTGGCCATTTGACACTTCATTCGAAAGACACAGCAAGCCTCATGTAAATGCTCTTTTTCTTTTCTCTTTGTACAATGGCTTGAGCATTTAGACGTTCTTTCTTGTGCGTACCCAATTATGAGTCATCTATGTACCCAGGAGTCATGTCTTGGTTTTTATTTTCCAGATTTACGTTCCATGCCTTTACTCATTTTCGTTCCTTTTCTTCTATTTTTTTTTCATGTTGCAGGCTTGTGCAATCTGCTTCGAGGGTCTCCAGTATTCTATTTTGGATTGATCACGCTTGGTTGATCTGCTTTGAAGGCATCTGGGACTCCATTGAATCAGTCTTGTCCAATGTTAAGCTATTCCATTAGTAGAAGGAGCAGCACCAACACCACGCCATGGTCGCCTTTGACCAGAGCACACCTCAGTCCAGTACTGCCTTGAGCTATGTGGCCGTTGACCCAAAACTGTTCCTGATGCAGAGGTGCTGCTGCTATTGTGGTGACGACCAATGACGTCCTATCTC
The DNA here is from genome assembly GCA_947311845.1 of Poa pratensis. Taxonomy (NCBI): domain Eukaryota; kingdom Viridiplantae; phylum Streptophyta; class Magnoliopsida; order Poales; family Poaceae; genus Poa; species Poa pratensis. The sequence continues at coordinate 129,800,547 of CAMZMU010000041.1, read as the reverse complement.
TATGATAATGCTACTGAATAATTGATCGGATCAGCTTTATCATTAATTCATTATAGCCCCCCCCCCCCCCCCCCCCCCCCACCACCACCACCACCATTCCTCCCCCCATCTCATGGTGTAAGGAGAGGCGATTGGACGTCAAGACCTAAGTCTGAACTGCCTATTACTTGGTACTTTGCTGCTTTGTATTACAATTTCTTATTAGTTCACCTGAGAGAAATCTAGAATGAAGTTATAACTATGTGTCTCAAATAAGTTAGTTTTCCAAGTTACAATTATAAGCTCTGAGTTAGTATGTTCTTATTTTTTGGATTTACTTCATTGCAGATCTTCAGCTTTATTATTCCAGCCTCCCCTTTACAATGATTCCCTGAAGGTGAAGTATTACCTTCCTCATTTTATGTTGCAAGGAGACGCGATCGGATGACAAGAACTAAGTATGAACCGCCTATTAGTTTGCTGCTTTGTGTTACATAGTGTTTGAAAAATAGTTTACTGAGAGATATCTATAGTGAAGTTATAATACATGTCTCATAATAAGTACTTTTCTAAAAAAATATTAACATGGTTTGAGCAGCAGCCTCTGTAATCACACTTTTGTGACTTGCAGTAGTTTGAAGGAACTCTCCAGAACTTTTTCTTAAGTTTTCGTTAGCGGGAAAAAGCCAGTCCCTGTGCAAAATCAGTGTGAAACTTTAAATAGTCCATGTGCAAAATCACACTGATTTTCAGTAGCCAGAAAGGGCCAGTCCCTATGCAAAATCAATGCAAAATTGAATATGTACACCTTCCATTCACCTTTTTTGTATTTTGTAAACCATTGCAAAAGTCTAAATAGCTTTTGAATCAGGCCTTGGTTGAAAGTGGAAACTCATAATGGCCATCTGTTTGCAGGGTCTTGCTGGTTGAAAGTGGAAACTCATAAAGGGAATTTGTTTGCAGCGTCTTGCTGAGCTGGGACGACGATTTATGTATATTCGTACTTGGAGGTGATGAATCAATTCCCCTCTGATTGGTGTTTAATAGTAGGAATTTAGATATCATGTTCTTTCAGTTCTCATTTATAGGAATTTCAGCTAGGGTCATGTCATGGAGGGTAGAAAACCTTGCACAAAAAACTGGATGCCTTTTGATGTGGTATGCACCACACTAACTTCACTGGGTCTATTTCGATTCTCCGGTTCTCCCCACATGATAAATTCGAAGCTCATTTTTCATTGCATTTAGTTGTTTGTTACATCTCGCTGTATTTCATTTTGCCTTCCTAGCTAGAATCTCTGAACTAATTTTATTTCTGTTCATGTTCTTAGTTAACATGAGCATTCAGTTTTAGATATTTACACATAGCAGCATTGGTTGTCTTAAATTCGCTTTATCTTTATTTTATGGTTTGAAGATTAAAGATGTGGTAATATAAGAAGTGCCATTTGTCGACAAGGTGCATCAACACTGAATGGGGTTTCTGTTGTTCCTCCTAGCACAACTTTTTTGTGACAGGTGACTGGATATAAGGTGCAATCAGTTTACAACCAACTCATTTGAGCATCATTTCTACTGCATAAACCCTTAATTGCCTTTTAACATGTGATTGCATGAGTTGTAGTTCTGAATCTGTCCCAGCTGTTAATACATATATTCTAGATAGCACAAAATACTTGTAGAATCTGATCGTTTTTTGTTTATCTTTCAATCTTTGTTGCAACCGACACTCCTGCTAGAAACGCTCTACCCCTCAAATCCTTCCATGGCGCCATGGCTGCATAGCCTTAAGTAGATTGTGCAAGCAACTACACAAATAGAGTTAAGCAGGAAATAATATGGTCAGTCAATCATGTCAATCATTAACCTGACGCGAATGCTGAATAAGAAACAAATGTATGGTAAGTCAGTCCTGTCATAAACAGAAGTATTCACATTAATACTACAGTACTCCCTGAATTGTCAGAAGTACTCTGGATACAACAACGATTCTAGGCTAGAATTCTGTAACTGAAAAATAACATTGCATCTTGGGCTATTCAGAGTTCAGAGAAGCTGTTGTTGGAACAGACAAAAAAATGCATAGGGACAGAGCTGGTCTGGGTGGGTACTAACTTTGCTAAGGTGGTCGATGGAGCACTCGGTGACGGGGGGAGCTGGCCATGACGTCATAGCCAACGCTCCACCGTGGAGCTAATCTTACAGATGAGCCTACCGCTTCACGGAAAAAGCTAGGAAAAAGATGAGAAGTAGTCCGGGATGCAGTGACCTCAGGCTGCTGCATGACCATGAGCTCGGCTATTGTACTGCACCGCTTCGAGCTCGTATACCTGCCATGACCACGATAGATGCCTCAAGCTGACCATGGCTGGCGGTGCGAGTTTGGCGTCACATCCATGGCAGCCCAAAACCAACCAACGAGCTCGGGGATGGAGCCACAGCGAACCCTTGAGGTCGGGATCGCGGCTATTACAGACTTCCTAGATATGCCGTCGATTTTACAGACGAACATGAAGAAATTTCAGAGAAATAGAGAGAAGCTCGGAATTTAGTGCTGTTGAGGTGGGGAACAAGGAAATTTCTGGAGGGTAAAGAGTGGGTTGGTCCCAGCTCCATCCGGTGACTATTAGAATATCAATATCCAGGCTATGGTTCCGGTAGGCGTTGCCTTTTTCAGTTTTTCTTCCAGCATTGGGTAGATACCGGTTTGAGTTGTGGTCTCAAATCACCACCGCATTTATTCGGTTGCATTCTTTTAGCTCTTCGGAACAATATTTGTCCAGTTTACTCAACACTGTATTCTCTTCATCTTCAGGACATTGTAATACGTGTTGTACATTATCTATGAGTTCAAATAAAAAATTTGCATCCTCATTTGTAAAAAAAAAAACCAACCTATGTAGAACACATGAGGCAGTAGCATCGTACTGCTATCGCTGCTCGTGCAATGAGGAGCCTCCACATGGTGGTGACGGACTAGGAGGGTGCGAACGCCAGCGACCGCATCTCCCCCATCGCCTTCGCGCCGGTACCCTGAGGCACGGCCAACTTGGTCCCCCTGCCGGAATAGGCGACTCTAAAAAAGACAACAGACGCCTCTACAACGATTGTCGAGCACCGCCGCATTGCGGCAGCAACAATGAGCGTGCTATAAAGTTCCTTCGTTGAACTAGAAAATGTAGATGCCAAATACCACATACTACCATCTTAGGGCTGACATGATTGTGTTTATTCTTTTTAAGAGGAACGTAGCCCAGCCAGTGAGCATGGTGTTCCATGTACTATAGGGGTGTTTTTTATGCCATCAATGTGATCAATGGATGATGAGTAGTCACGTTGTTATTTTCTAAGGATCCAAGTTTGTTTTTATCTGGATAACGGTCTACTTAAGTGAGTAATAAATTTTCCAGCTTCTCTCTAATTAAGTACAACAATTTTTAAGAATCTTATCCTTAGTTATGATTTTTTTTACTATTTCGTTAGCAGAGGTGTAAGTAGAGTAGTGATGTTGATCGATGGACGATGAGTAGTCACGTTGCAATTTCTAAGGATCAGAGTATGGGATTCTATATGATATAAGTTAAATGAATACAGATACAATTAATTACTTTTCATCGACAAATAAATCATGTCTTAACAATGTGTGGTAGTTGCATCCGGCGGTTGCGCAGTCGCGCAACGGGTCATCTAGTAAATACAAAGCTTGACCATCCAAGAAATTCTTGGCTCCACCACTGGATCCACTAACATCAGCACATAAAGTAATCTAGTATCAGCAGTTCAGCACGTTCTCACATATGGCACGGGATTCCAAATTAAGGAATTGCAGGAAACATTATCCTGAACATATGCAAGCACCACTCTATTGCTACAACTGAACGTAGACATGCTGGTAATTATTCCCTGCCGAACCTGTTGAGGAATCATTTTCACATAGCTTTCGTAGTGTGGAATTGGAAGTGAATCATCAGTGTAAGGATGATCAAGATTCTGGCAACGTGGTTGCCAGCTGAGAGAAGTGAACAATTTTTCTTTATTTCATAATAATCAAACGGAGCTCTGATTATTTATTTATTTTGAAATGAGAAATGTTTCAAGTGCCATTAGCTATGCCTCATACTCCGCAACTAATCTCCAGCGCAAACTTACATAAACAAAATGAAGTTCTAGTTCTACAGCAGAACAAGTACTACAAGCCTACACACACATTTCCATGCTAGCTCCAAACAGCTGATCACTAAACCTCTTGCTATCAAGTTAACTATTTCATGAAACACATCAACCAAAGCCATAGGCTGCACCTCACCTCCGAATCAAAGAATCCACTAGCCTTAGGGCTGCTATCATAGCGCTAACCAGCTTTATCAAGATCCCTACGACGAGGAATCCACCACCTATGCATAATCATCCAAGATCAACTGAAACAACTCTGTCGCGGGTCATCACTGCTTCCATCCCTTTCCAGATGAAAGCTCTACCACATTTGACAATTGCCTTCAGCCAGGCCGGGATCACAATAAACAACATGTGGTAGACGGGAAAGCACGAGAAGGTTGTCTTTGCGAACACCAACTGTCCTCCCCTGGTGAAGATGCTAGCCCCTTCCAGCTAGAGAGTTCAGCAATCACCTTATCCAGGAGATAGCAAGTCATGCTTGTGCAGCCTCCTGATTGACAAGGGCATGCCAAGGTGGTTGCAGAGGAACCCCTTGACAATACGAGGTAGACCTCTTCATTGGTGTCGGGACTGGATGGGAGTTAGGGCGCATTTGCTTCACATACCTTCTCACCAAATATAGATGTTAGACATTAAAGATATGCTATTAGTGAAAATAGGTGCATCACAAGTATCCCTAATGTCATAAATAATCATCACCAGGCAGCAACACTACATGATGTCACACAGCGCAACGACCATAATCATAATTGTTCATATCAGTAAACAAACGCTAAGAAAAAAACATCATCCTCAGCCAAACCCATCATTTCATCCTCGTATTTTTTTTTGTCAAATCTGGCCCTTTTACGAAAGTAATGATGAATCTGGCCCCTCTGCGAAACTATTCTCAAATCTGACCCCTGAGGTCGCTCCATCGAGGATGGCGCCGACCTTGTACATGTCGGCTTCATCCTCGTTGGTGCCGACCCCCCATTTTAATTTTTTTTAAGTGCTTAGGAAAATTGTGGGACTTTCTGGATGGCGCCGAACTGAACAAGTTCGGCTCCATCCTCTTTGGCGCCGACCTCAAGAGGCCAGATTTGAAAATAGTTTTGAGAAGAGGCCATATGTGTGTTTAGTTACTCAAAAGGGCCAGATTTGTTAAAAAAATACTTCATCCTCTCTATACGGAACTGTCATCCGAGAACAGTAGTCTTGCAGCCTTGCAGGCACTTAGTTACTCTAGACAGACTAACTCTCCTATTAAATTATATGACCTTCCTCACAAAAATGAAGCCCGTAATAACTGAACTGTGGTTCAAAGGTTTATCCCCTCAAAATAATGCATCAGCTAAGAAGTATTAAGGGATCAAAGTGTAAACAAGTAAGAGGATAGATAATTACCAACGAACTAATCTCGTAACTCAAGAGATTCACCTCCAGTGGAGGCACAGGCAATGGGAACAGGTCTTGCTGCTGCAAAGTTGATTTATTGGAGAGTGACATGCCCTGGGTACAAAAGGAAGGATGTCTCTCATCTCCAGAGCTTCTTTGTACCCTTGTCCTTAATGCAGTCAGATAATCATGTTTTCTTCACTGATGTTTTCCAGCAAGAGAAATCTATATTAGAGATTACTTTCTCATTTAAAAGGAATAATCTTAATTCCCTATCTAAGATTCCAAACATTCTTGAGAACTACACAAAGTTAAGATGGGACATTTACTTTTCATTTACCTATGCATGGCTAGCATCGTCTTTGTTTGTCTTTTGCATTTTTGTAAATTAATGATCCCAAAGTCTTTATCTTCATACTTAGTTAAATCTCAGTGTCAGCTACAAAAAAACAAGCATCCCCATTAGATTATGAACCTGGCTTACAACAACACGAATTAATAATAGAAGATTACAGAAAGGCGCCGTAAGAAGGCACCGGGAAATAAATTTGACACACAATGACTATAACCTAAGAAAATATTGGTGAGCTTGATTCAACACTTTCTGACTAATAAATCCACTGATGCTTAATTAGAGACAGGTTGGACTGGTGCATTGTTTTGCCTAACTAGAAACAGCTCTGATCAATTTTATGTGCTAGTGTTCCAAGTATGCATCCTTAAAGTCCTCAATGTTTCCATCATGCAAAACACTGTATAGTGTGAAGCACAACAGTGTCAAAATAACTAAGATTGATACTACCTTTTATTTATATCTTTTCAAGCCTGAAAGTGTGACAAAATTATGTACTCAAGAGGCTTGACTGCAAAGTCTAGTTTGCTAAAGAATATATGTTTTAAATACATACAGATTATAAATTGAAAGAGAATAAACATCAAATTATCAAACTGAAATTGTTAACCACACCAGCTCCATCCTTTCTACCCAGATGCTCTAATTATGAGCGAGCGTGCCTGGATGCACATATTTCCACCTGACAAGCTGATAATATGCACAAACAAAGCTAATATGTATATCCTGTTTATCCCTTATAATTTGTTTGCGCAAATGAGTAGTCATTCTATCTCCACACACCAATCTACATAAAGAAAATTTGGACCTCAGTCGGACTATTCTATCTCCAAATATCAATTCCGTGAAGATTTATTTTGTATATGTACATAATAGGACAATTCGGTGTAGACCAGGCACTTACACCACAGAATTTTGCATGAAAAGTTCAAAACTATAATAATCCTAATCTGAAATAGCACAACAAAATAGGAACCACGCAGCAGTGCCTCAATAACTAAAATAGCACTACATTATTACATTGCTAAACCTGCTTCACTCACCTGATATACATATGCAATTAGGCCCAATATATTTGAGTCGCAACTCGCAAATCAAAGAAATGGGATGCAAAAGGTCACCTCAAAAGCACAAGAACCAACAAATAACTAAATTCCCCAAACAGATTAGAAGTAAGCACCACAAACAAATTTAGAATTTAAAAACAGCATCTAGATAAGTTCATAAGGATCAATAGAAGAGAACCCCATGGAAGAAGTTTTCAGTCCGGTTGCAACGCAATGAGTAAAAATAAATTTGGTCTATGTGAAAATGTATTCTGAAAGTTTGTGACATGGATCAAGAGGCTACCCCTTTTTAACTAAAAAACTGTAGGGAAGGACCGACTGTTCAAGAGGGTACCTGCTTATCTGTGACCAATCACAAGTCAAATCTCATCACTCTCAATTATCTCCCGTTAATCTCCAATTTAATGTCTGGGATGTTCCGTACACTGTTGTCTGTTACACAGGTTTATTCAAAACCTTCAGAAAATACCAAATGGATTATAAAGGAACGAAACAATGTTATGACAAAAGGAACAGATGACAATCATAATACAACACCTGATTAGTTGTAGGAGACGCATGATATTCAACATATCTAAAAGCAGACCCCTCGATGATTGAGCAGTGAGCATCATGAAATAAGTTTCACATGCAGAAACCAGAAAATAACCTTAGTGTTTTACCAACCATATCGATCAAATGTATCACTTCCTTTGAAGTGGAAAAGTTTAATTTCAAGAATCTTCGGCAGGATGGATTCATGACCTGCATGCAGTGGCTCGACCTCATTCTCAGAAGTTATTGCTTTTCTGCAATTTCTTATCATGTTTAACCTTCTCAATGCATTCCCCATCCTCCATTCAGGACTTTGATCCTTATATGGAGGAACAAAGCCCCTTTCTTCTATATCATTCAGTAGTTTCTCTCCCTCCAGCATTCTGCCTGATGTATAGATAGCTCCAGCTATTGTGGTGTATGTTGTAAGGTTCGGTCGAAGTTGCTTAGATTTCATCTCTTCATAAAGATCTAATGCATCAGAAACACATTGATTGTTGCACAAACCTGTGATTAGAACATTATAAGTGACAACATCAATCTCAATTCATACAACTCCATTGATCTTTTGAGGTCCAGAGCATCCACAATCTTGCCTTCTTTACAGAGACCATGCATCAGGGTGGTAAAAGTAGCAATTGTTGGCACCATTCCTGCCCGTATTATGCTACAGAAAACTATATAGCCTCTTCAACCTTTCCACATTTACTAAGACCTCTAACAACCGAGCTTTCAGCAACTTCAGCTGGCACAACACCAAGAGCTGCCATTTCCTCTTTAAGCCTGAATGCTCCATTGATGTCCCCAATCCTGCATTTTGCATTGATTAATGCAATATAGTGTGTATGCTTTGGTTCAAGCCCACTTTCAACCATGTCACGTAAAACATCACAACTCTGCTGCAACAAGTTTTTCCTGATTAATCCATTTATCATGGCACTGTATGCTTTACTGCTAGGTGACATATATAACCGCTTCATACAGTTGAAAAGCTGCAAAGCACTAGACATCCTAGATTTCTCACTAAATGCAGTTATGAGTACATCAAATGCTAACTTATCAGGATAAATGCCTTCTAAGACCATCTTGTCCAAGAACTTAACCGCAATTTCAATCATACCATGCTTGGAAAGTCCAAGGGTAAGCAAACGATATGTCACACTGTTTGGCCTAATCCCTTTTCTTACCATATCTTTGTAGAGATAAATAGATCTTGACAAAAGTCCCTTCTTGATGTGCCCATGCATAAGAATGTTATAACTAGCTGGGCTTGGATAAACCTCATTACGATGCATATCACAAATCATCATATCTACTTTATGTATCATTCCTGCCTTTAGGTACCCATTTATCATTGAGTTGTAGGCAATACAATCTGCATACATGCCTTCCTTGCATATGATCTCCTGGAACAGGTAAGAAGCGACCTTAAGTTGGCCTTCCTTGATCAAACCATTCAACAAACAAGTATATGTAACAATATCAGGGACAAACCCTTTCTCCAACATCATCTGCAACAAGATGACTGCGGGAACAATTTTACCTTTTCTGCAAAAACCACTAAGAAGAACAGTGTAAGTATGGATGTCAGGTAGAAAGTTACTTGTAACCATTTTCTCACATAAATCCAGAGCTTCATCTAGTGTTCCATCTTTGCAAATCCCTAGAAGTAACGCATTGAAGGTTTTCTGATCAACGGCAGAAGGTATGTCAACAAGGCAGGCCATGAACTCCTTTGCTTGTACCAAGTGGCCTCCCTTGCATAATCCTCTAAGCAAATTCCTATATGTGTAAACATTTGGAGAACAACCATATTTTTCCAGATTATCATACACTGAGAATGCCTCATGCATGTTACCTCTGGTGCAGTAGTAGTCTATTATACAGTTGAAAGAGGCAACATCAAATGATATCTTCATCCTAGACATGTATTGTTTGAATTGCTCAGCCTGTGCAATCATTCCTTTTCCATACAACACATAACAATGTATTATGGATGAATGCATTGGCAGTTAGGCCTCTTCGATAGATGTCCACGAAATACTTCAGTGCTTCTCTGACATATCCAGCCTTACAGCAATAGGAAACTAGAGTTGTATAAAGCACCTCATTAGGCAAAACTCCAGTTTTTTGCATCCTTGGCAAAATCTCTTTTGTTTCGTCCAGCTTACCCATCTTGCACATACCATTAATTAATGCTGAATAAGTAATAACATCTGGATTAATCTCATCCACAAGCATGCTCTTTAAAATTTGTTTGGCCTTAGAAACCAGTCCTAGCTGACAGAAACCATCAATCAGAATAGTATACATAGTCCTATTGATTGTTGTGCCTCTTGCTTTCAGAACTTCAATAAGATTCATTGCATGTCCCAGCATGGAAGCTTTGCAATAACCATTCAGCATTGCACTATAAGTTATTTCACTTGGTTTCACACCAGCAACTTGCATTCATATAGAACTCTTAAAGCATCATCAGTTGTCCCATTTCGGCAGTACCCATCAATCAAGGTGGTGTAAGTAGCTAGACTTGGTTTCAAGCTCTGTTTCATCATTTCGTTGAAGATATAGATAGCAAGTTTCATCTTACCTTCATCAAAGAATCCTTTGATCAAAGTATTATACGTACATTCATCAGGTGCTAAGTTATCTTCCCTCATTCTTTTCAGCAAAAGGTAGGCACGTGTACTCCTCTTAATTCTACATAACTTATCTATCATGATGTTGTAAGTATATACATCTGCCTTTACACAATTCTTCTCCATATCTTCTAAAACACACATGGCAGCCTTGAACCTTCCTTTCTTAACATACCAATAAAGTACTGTATTATAAGTAACAACATTTGTTAAGGAGCGACTCTTCATCTTTTGTAGCATAAGATTAGCCCTTCTAAGGTTACCCTCAAGGCACAGAGAATTCAGCACAATATTGCAAGAGATGACATCCAAAGGGAACTTTCGGGCCAGACATTCTTTTAAGAAGAACCAAACATGTTCTGATTCCCCAACTTCCACAAGAGCATTAAGAACAGCATTGCAAGAATGAGCTGAAGCCTTAAATCCACAGTTATCCATCAATAAAATTGTCTTACTTGCATCAACAGCTTTTCCTTCCTTCAGATATGCATTGACAAGAAGGTCAAAAACCATGGGACTGGAATCACAACGCGAGATGGTTCGCAAAAGGAGCTAAATATAGCACTGCAAGAGAAACCTTCCACAGCAAGATGCTTCAACACTAACATTGCTTGTGAATGCATTTGAGCTTGAATGAGGATATGAGCAGCCATGCAGTAAATATGGGTAATTCGCTCCAAACCTGATTGTTGCACAATAGAACCCAATATTTTCAAGGCCAGTTTTCCATGACCTTGTCAAGCTTGCCAAATTTGTACGCCATGTGATTCAAGGTCTCCCAGTGATGCATAGTTAGGACACTGATGATGCTACTCACAACTCCCTGAGCTGGAAGAGATAATCAAATCAATAGAACATAATCGACGCAATATCAAAAGGGCCAAAACTATAGCTGTGTCAAATACCACTAGTCTACTAATATTGCATATGAGAAGCAATCAACGATAGTCAAACAGGTTCAACCAAAGAATTAGTAGAGCTAACAAATATGTGTTGAGATACTAGAAAGCTGTACGGGCTGATAATACTTATGCAATGTAGCTAATTTTGCTAAATGCCAATACGAAATCAAATCAGTGGGGTATAGGAAAGCTGGGGCTTCAATGGCTAGAACTGGGATTTAAATCATAACAAAAAGAACATTTCTTGTGCTGTCCTATTCACATGTTCCTAGCAATAGGTACAAGAATGGTATTTGGTTTCTGTCACATGCTATCTCCCCCAGTGATTTACCGTGCACAAAGACTGTGCCAACTGCTGACAAATTGGTACTAGGTAAAGTACAACTATCAATCAAGTTATCAATTCAAATGCACTCTCCTAGTAAAAACTTAATCAGGAGAATACGAAACTGACGAATGACTGGGAACAGACTAATAGGCATTACCACAAGAAACTTATGAGTATTTAATTAAGTCTGATAAAGAGATACTTTTCACTCAAACGTTGAAACATAGTAATCTAAGCGAGAAAAAGAATATGGAAAATTTATCCTAATGGTGTTGCATGCTCCTAGTTCAGTCTGCACATGCTTTAACGCACTTGCTGACTAGTTACTGGATAAAACAGAAATCAGGACAACATGTAGGAGCCCATTTTTACACTACATCTGCAATACTGTAGTGGCCCCGATTCCCACGAGTCCCACTACTGAGCTCTGACTACTAACAGGCATTCCCGCAAACACCTTCAGTGCATTCCACTGATCAGACACACACAACAGAGCAACAATGTACAGTTTCGAAGTAAACGCAGGTCGTTCGCTCGTATCTATTCGCATAGGATTTAATCAGATTCCTCGAGAAGATTTTACCTCTGGTGGCAGCGCCAATCCTGGTGGGCGCAACCTGCCTGGAGCGGGAGGGGAGCCGGCAGGAGTAGAGCGCGTGGGTGGCCGCCACTTTGGAGTCAAGGATCCTGCGGCGGTATGACGAGGACGCCAGAGACGACGACATGGTAATTTAATTGATGGGTAGGCTGGAGCAGGTTGGGGCGGCGGCTTTGGCACACGCAGCAGGCGAGAGAGTTTGCGGCAACGCGGAGGCTTTGGCAGGCACTGCGGTGAGAGGGACGGCTACTCGGCCCCGAATACATGGCATTCAGCATCCACCTGTAGTTCAAATGGTTGGGTATCGAAAAGTAGATGCTATCACGCTTGCAATACTTAATTCAATGGAATTGTTTGATCTTAAAGGGATCTATTATAATTCGCACGATAACGGGTAATTTCTTAGTTCCGTCCAGTCATTAATAACTTGATTACTATTTTTAGATAATACACCCTCTGTTCGGAATTAGTTATCTTAAACGTTGGATGTATCTAAACACGTTTTAGTGTGTAGGTCACTTATTTCAGAGACGAGTAATTCCGAACGGAGTGAGTAGTAGATATAAAGAACGACGTGCCGTGGCTCTGCTATGCGCTATTCATAGAGCGAACCCGTGATGGTGCATATAGATTCACGCTTTTAACCCAACTCAAGCTGAGAAACTTATTCAATGGTCACTGCTAACCGGTTTGGTCCCAAATATTTGGTGTTGCTCTGTTCTATAAACGGTGAGTAAAAAGTCATAGCAAAAAAAGTAGCGACTTGTAATAGAAAACATGTAAGTGTAATCCCCCTAAACAATAAAATATGTTGACATGGGAAGAAACCTATTTACTAGTTATATCATCTGCGATTGCCTGAATCACAAGTAGTTCCTCCAACCAATTATATACTTTATCGAGATAGGTAACTAACCCAAGTCCCCTCTAAGAGCCGTATATGAAAAATTCATCTAGCACAAACGTACAAATTTTCAATGAATATTAGAAAAAAGAAAAAAATTCATCTACCTCTTATCAAATAAACAAATTTTTACTCGATTCAGCATGAAGCGGGTCAAATTTAAACTATAGGTGTTTCATAGTTTTCTCGCCATTTTTTTTATAAAAATCAATACAAAAGTAGCTCTTTAATCAGAGATCCACCAAGAATGTCACACCATTCAACCCTTATCTACGAACGGTCATGTCCGTCGTTTTGACCGTATTTTGAAATCGATATAAGAAATAAAAAAAAGAACATAAAAAACCTTAGCATTGTGTCATTGTTCATTATATTTGACCTAGTTATCAAGAAAAATAATAATATTGGAATACGAACAATCTTTAAAAAGGGTTCTCACAAATGAGCAACCATGTATGAAAAAGTGTTCTTTAAAATGGTTTTGTTCAAATGTGCCCATATTTTGCACAAGCGTGCATATCAGGATGGCCAACAATGTTGCCGAAGAAAAAATTCATTTTCTTTCCACAAAAAAATATTTTTTATTCTGAGTGCCAAATACGTTTTTTTTGTGAAGAACTTATCCAATATTTGTTTCGAAATTAGAGCACACCAATTTTAAAAACTATTAGGCCAAATTTTATATACAAATAACTAAATGTTTTTTGTGTCAAACTTTCCATCCATCTCTCGCCAAAAAGATAATTTTGTGCCGATTCGCTTGGAAGTGGGTCAAATTTGAACAATAGTTGCTTCGTAGTTTGCTCATGATTTTTTGAAAAATATTTATATATATAGAAGTAGCTATTTAATCAGAGATACACCAAGTGTTTTGCAATATTCAACCCCTAGATATGAATAGTCATGTCCGCCGTTTTAACCGCATTTTGACATCGGCATACAAAAAGATGAAAACCTTTGCATAGTGTCATTATATGTGACCTATTTACAAAGAAAAACAATAAACTTGGAATACGCACAATTATCTTTACAAAGTGTTCTAAAAAAGCTAACATGTACAAAAAAATCCATGCCTTTCACACCAAATGATGAATGTTATGGCCATATTCAAGGCATAATTTGTTCAAATGTGCCCATGTTGTGCACAAGTGTGCATCTTGGAATTACCAACAATGTTGCGGAACAAAGTTTTCATTTTCTTCGCATAAAAATCATTTTCATTTTCCAAGTGCCAAAAATGATTTTTTGTGAAGAACTTACCAAATATTTATTGCAAAACTGGACCACACCCATTTAAAAAATATTAGACCATATTTTCTGTACAAATAACCAAATGGTTACCTCTCATTAAAAATACAAAGTTTTGCCGATTCGACAGGAAGTGGGTCAAATTTAAACTACAGGCACTCTGTAGTTTGCTCATGATTTTTTGGAAAACTCATTTTTAGGTACAGAAGTAGCTATTTTATCATAGTTATACCAAGAGTTTTGAAATATTCAACACCTAGCTACGAACGGTCATGTCCACCGTTTTGGCCGAATTCTGAAACCGGCATAAACAATCATGGCATAATTTTAAAACCCAAATTTTAGAGATGCTTGCATTTCATAATGGCATAACTTTAAAACCCCGGCTGGCCCGGTCGCCCTACGAAACGGAGGTTTAAAACCTGTAGTTTTGAAGCAAGGGATGAGCGCGAAAGAACAAAATAGAAAGAGAGAACCAGCCGAGCCGAGCCGAGCCGGCAAGCCCAAATTGCAGCCGAACCAGGCCGACCGGCCCAGCTCCCCGCATCGGCCCACTCAGAACAACCCACTTAGGGATTTAAACGGATCGGATCGGATAATACTCTCTCCATATCCTTTACCATATTTTTTTGTCGGATTCGGGGCGGATCGGATAATAACCGGACGCGGATTTGAATGCGGATAATATCGGACTACGGATTCAGATCGGAAACGGAGCAGATTTGGACTGAAAACAAATAAAAAGATGCGGATAAAGACGTCCAAAGAAACATAATTATACGGTGCGAAAAATACAAACAAAAAATATACAAACACGTGACACTACGAAATGATCAAATGTACTTGACCGTGATGTCACGGTTACACTGGGATAGAAAGAATACTCCTAGTCCTATATGATTACTGAGTAATAGTCGTACTAGGGTAGAGTTAAATATATACGAAGAGATGCAAGCGGGACATTAGGTCAATGTGCCAATGGATTAATTGTCTATTTATACTCTCAAACTAGCTTAGGCAAGTTAATCGGATTGTCCTAATAGAGTATATCGGATAATCCACAAAAAATGGCGGATAATCCGCATCCGTCGTATAATAGCAATACCATATCCTCTACCGTATACATCGGATATCCGCCTACAAATATCCTTATCTGCATCCGTATCCGGTGGATTTCTATAATTGCATACCATATCCTTAAAAACGGGTGCCGATGCGGATTCGGAAATGGAATTATCCGTACCGTTTACATCCCTAAGCCCACTCGGGAAGCGAAAAAGCTAAAAGAAAAAAAGGTGGCCTCGCCCACCGAAGCCTAGCCGCAACGACACAATGTCTAGGCTAAAAAGGGCTAGTGCGCATGTGTGACACATAACATGTGTTGGCCTGGTGGTTGTGGTCGTCAGGGAGTAGGAGGGCGCGGTTCCGAGGGACTGAGATCCGGTGCCCCCGTCAAGGTAGGGCACAGCGTGCCCTGAGGCCACGTATCGGCCGTCCAGCGCACATCCAACGGCCACGTATCGCTCGCCGCGCCATGGCCGTGTCCGCGCATGCCCCTGCCTGCCGGAGCAGCTAGTCTCCCTACGAGCGGCGCCATATTCGGAGCTGGCTCATTTCCCTGCAGCTCCGCGACGGGAGCAGCAGCAGGGATGCTCGGCGACGGGAGAGCAGCAGCAAGGCTCGACGGGACAGAGGAAGGGGATGAGCAGCAAGGCAGCAGCTCGCCTCGCGGTCCGCGTGGAACAGAGGAAGGGGATGAGCAGGTCCTATTTTGCGTTGACTAGCTGCTGTTCGTTGGATAGCAGATGGAGGGTCGGATGAGCGCCTCAGGGCACAGCGTGCCCTGCCTTGACGGGGGCACCGGATCTCAGTCCGGTTCCGAGTCCCCTTTTTGTTCCCGTCCCACATGGTGGGTCCCACTGGTCAGCATGGAGGGTCCATGTGGGTCCGTTATTTGTTTGCCTTGCATACTTCTCATCCTGATTCGTGGGTCCCATATGTTAGCCAGGCGGGTCTCCCTGGTCAACATGATTGTCCCGGGTGTGTTCCATTATTCATTTGCGTTGTATATACTTCTCATCCTGATACATGCATCCCATATGTGAGTTGGGTGGCCGCCACTGATCAGCATGCATGACCCACATAGCGGGTCTCATATGTCAACATGGTGGGTCCCACATGGCGGGTCCCACTGGTCAGCATGGCGGGTCCCATGTGGATCCATTATTCATTTGCGTTGTATACTTCTCATCCATGTGGGTTCCATATGTCAGTCAGGCGGGTCCCCCGGTCAGCGTGGCTGTCCCACATTACGGGTCCCATTTGTCAGCAGGGTGGGTCCCACATATGTCAGCAGGGCGGGTCCCATGTGGGTCCGTTATTCATTTGCGTTGTATACTTCTCATCATGATACGTGGGTCCCATATGTTAGCCAGGCGGGTCCCCCTGGTTAGCATGGATGTCTCACATGGTAGGTCCCATATGTCAGTAGGGTGGGTCCCACATGGCGGGTCCCATAGGTCACATGGCCACCGTTGACATCCCTATTAGCAGGGTGCATCCCACATGGCGTATCCCATATGTCTACAGGGTTGGTCCCACATCACGAGCCCCACTTGTCAGCAGGGCGGGTCCCACTGGTCAGTGGAGTGTGGTTCAAACTGTGCGTAGAAATTGAAACATAAGCGAAAATGACAACTAAGCATGACATGTATACAAAAATTGATAAACAAAATTGACAACTAAGCATGACACATAGGGAAAATTGATGAGATGGAGCCTAGTCATTGGTCATAATCGACCAAAAATAAGTTGGTAGACCATTGTTTGTCTGCATTATGACCATTTCATGTAACAAACTACGACCTTTCTAACAAAAATGCTCGTTCTATTTTCGGGTTTAGACCCTCCCAAACAGCTTATGACAAATTGGTTTGAAATAGATTTTTGACCATTTTTTCAGGGTCACTATCAAATGTCACAAGTTAGTATATTTCTTGTAGGGGTGATTAGGTCGACACCATCCAAAGAGAGGCAAGTTCTTGACACAATACATCAAAGCATAAGTAGGTCTTTACCTCTTCTCGGAGGGGCTGAATCTGGGTAAACTCTCTCATGTCAATCCGCTCCAAGACAGCTCCAACGTTGCATTTCCTCCTACAATCTCTACGATCATCCTTGCAATCATCTTAATGTCGAAGACGAGTTATATGGATACCCTCGGAAAAATCTCGACACCAAGAACCTTTCGGCCCCTCGGTGATCCGCGACAAAGGGCCTGAAGGGCAAAGACTGGGGAAGTTGAGGGGTCCACGTCCATCCCCGTCTTCTTTGACGAGAGACATTAAGGTATCGAGCTTTTACCTATCGCTTTGAGGCGATTGGATAGGCGTACCTCGTTTGGGTCACTATTCAAGGGAGCGACAACTTGCTTGGGAGCCTCATACACTCTCTTCACACCATATACGTATGAGATCACTTCGCGGTTCACTTGCTTGAACCCTCTTATGATGTCTCAAGTAGTCGCCGCCTTGCTCATGCACACCCATGGCCTCGGCAAGACACGATGGGTAGGGTGACTGGCCTCGACTGCCTTCTAGCGAGTCCCAATATGGGAGCCTCATACACTCTCTTCACACCATATATGTATGAGATCACTTCGCGGTTCACTTGCTTGAACCCTCTTATGATGTCTCAAGTAGTCGCCGCCTTGCTCATGCACACCCATGGCTTCAGCAAGACACGACGGGTAGGGTGACTGGCCTCGACTGCCTTCTGGCGAGTCCCAATCTTCGGTGGCTATCGAACGCAGGTATCCTCGACAAACTCCCATGCTTGCGCCAACGCTGAATCAGAGACCTCGCACCGTTCTCGATGAAACAGTAGAAAGCAAAGATATTAAATTTGGTTAGTACTCCCTCCATTCTTAAATATAAGATGTTTTAGGTCCCTCACATGTTGACTATGTGTGGATCCAAATGAGTGAACATACCCACTAAAACATGTCTAAATACATGTAGATACATATGAATGTGAACAAAAACTAAAACCTCTTATATTTAGGAATAGAGGGAGTAGATGACATCACATTTGTTATCACTTGTCACATCATGCATGCATTACGAAACCTTTATTGGATTCAGTTATGATAATTATTGCCAGATCTGGCAAAAAGAATATAATGTTGCCTGATTAAAATTACACGTATATGCTTATCTATGTATCCTAGTCGTACACGTTTTCAATCAACTGCCCAATTGTATTTTTTTTGAGATAATCCCAATTGTATTACTTTTTTTTAACAAACACGTAACCTTTATTAACTTAATCAATCAAAGTTACATCTTCCACAAGCTGTGGAATAACAAACAAAGGCAGATCATCTAACCAAATATTTGTATCTAAATCTCTAGGTTGAGCAATAATATGTGCCGCCTTGTTTGCCTCTCTTGGACAGTGGGCAATCCGTGTCGATGCCAAGATTAGCCGACACTCGTCCAGGAATGCCGAGCCCACTATCCGATGTTGTCTTGGATCAGCTAGGGTTTACGTTTTTTGTTTTGAGAGAATCCCAATTGTATTAGGCGCGCACTAGGCGACAGTCGGTTGTACCGACGCGTCCCTACAGCCGCATGCCGCGCCGTTGGATTTGAAAGTTCGCAGTCGTCGGATACGTCCAGGCGTGAGACGTCGCTTTCAGATGCCGAGACGTCGCTTTCAGAGCTGCGCGTCTGGCCCCCGATGATGCTGTTCCACGCGGTGGAAACTGCTCACTTTTACGGACAGGGATTCAGTGACCGGCCTCTGGCCAGTCACAACGTGACTGTCCCCACACATCCACCTCTCGTTTTCAATCCAACGGCCCGGATTGAGCCAAAAAGTGATCTCGAAATTCAAATATTTCAGAAAAAAATGAAAAAATTCTAGTAGGTTGTACGTGGTCCGTTATGTATTCTGTGAGATTTACGTGTCATTTGGATTGTCCGTTTATGATTTATTAGCGTTTTAAGATTTAAATTTGAAAAGCTATTTAAAAATAAACCAATCATCCAAATGACACGTAAATCTCACAGAATACATAACAGACCATTTACAACCTACTAGAAATTTTTCAATTTTTTCTGAAATATTTGAATTTCGAGATCACTTTTTGGCTCAATCCGGGCCGTTGGATTGAAAACGAGAGGTGGATGTGTGGGGGCCAGTCACGTTGTGACTGGCCAGAGGCCAGTCACTGAATCCCTGTCCCACTTTTACACCCCTATGCATGCAAGCAGGATCAACGTACTATTATGCTTTAAATTATTTGCTATGTACACACTTAGCTACTCTATATTTTAGGTGAAAAAAAATGCTTTTTGCTGTAAGCTTTTGTCATGTTGAAAAAGTACACACAACTACTTTGCATCATTAGTTTTCGGTATTTTTTGTGAGCTTTTTGCTACAATGCTACATACGAGATTTTGCAAATGTTGAAGAAGTACATTAATTATGCTACAGACACACAACAAATTTGCACCATTAGTTTTCGGTATTTGGTGTGAGCTTTTTACTGCTATGCTACATGCGTGCTTTTTTATGTTTAAAAAGTACATTAATTATGCTACAGACACACAACAATTTTGCATCATTAGTTTTCGGTATTTTTTGTGAGCTTTTTGCTACAATGCTACATACGAGATTTTGCAATGTTGAAGAGGTACATTAATTATGCTACAGACACACAACAAATTTGCACCATTAGTTTTCGGTATTTGGTGTGAGCTTTTTACTGCTATGCTACATGCGTGTTTTTTATGTTTAAGAAGTACATTAATTATGCTACAGACACACAATTTTTTTGCATCATTAGTTTTCGGTATTTGGTGTGAGCTTTTTGCTACGATGCTACATACGAGATTTTGCAATGTTGAAGAGGTACATTAATTATGCTACAGACAGACAACAAATTTGCATAATTAGTTTTCGTTATTTGGTGTGAGCTTTTTACTGTTATGCTACATGCGTGCTTTTTTATGTTTAGAAAGTACATTAATTATGCTACACACACACAACTTTTTTGCATCATTAGTTTTCGGTCTTTGTTGTGAGCGTTTTGCTGCAGTGCTACATACGAGATTTCGTAATGTTGAAAATTACATAAATTATGCTACAAACAAGCCACTATTTTGCTTCCATAATTTTTGGATTTGTTATGAGCCTTTTGCTGCAATGCTACATACTTACCCTTTTTCCATTGTAAAAGTATATAAATTATGCTTTCAAACATACAAGTAATTTACTTTGTTTTTCTGTGAGTTGTTGTGAACTTCTGTCGCAATGCTTCAACTTGCAACGATGCCTCGAGGCATTTGTTGCAAAAATTGTATTCATCTTATATATACGAAATGAGATCACGGTTAATGTATAAGTTCAGTTTTATTTGTTACAAGGATTGACTTGTCTTTTTTAATTTCAATTGTTGCACCGAGGTATAAATATATGAGAGGACAGTTAAATACATGACAAACTATTTTGTTTTGTGCAAAAACAGATACACTATGTAATTGGAGGGGCAGCTAGCTATGAAAAAAGAGCTAAATAAAAGCGTGCTAGCTACTCTCTCCGTTTTTTAATATAAGATGTTTTAGCATTTTTCTACATGCACATGTATATGAATGTATGTAGACATGAATAAGTGTGCATGTTTACCCAATTTAGTATGTATCTATACAACATGTGCAACACCTAAAACATCTTATATTAAAAAACGGAGGGAGTAGCTAAGAGAGAGCGTGCAGCATGCATGTGCTAGCCTCTAGGTACTACGGAGTAGCTAGGTAGAGAGCGCAGCTCTGTACAGACTGCGTCCGACCGGGTAGTATGGGCCAGGGTGAAAGACGCAAGTGGGGTGGGACGATGATGTGATGGGAATTGGGCGCGACAACAGCAACACGCGACGTGACGAATCGCACGACGACGCGCGACCGGCTGTAGCACGCATACCTGGCCATCGGCCGGGCCGGGCCTAAAAAAGCCCGCGGACAAAATCCCAGGCCCAGGCCCGACTCGACCATCGATCCTATATTTCAAGCCCAGGCCCGTCTTGTGACTGCAAATTCCCGTCGGGCCTCGGGCCGGGCTTCTTCCTGAAAACGGCAATATGCAAAGCCAGTCCCGTCCCGTCATGTCCATCGGGCTGAAATCTGAGGCCCAGGCCCGGCCCATGGGTAAGCCTAGTCGGGCCCAAGCCCGAAAATTTCGGGCCGGGCCGGGCCGTTCGGTAGCTACAGAGCATTTGCCATTGTATTACGTGTTTAGAAAAGAAAATGAAAGACGACAGGGTAACGAGAGGCCCACGACCAGGTAGTGAAAGGCTCACGGCCCATGAGGGAATTAGCTCGATCGATTAAGAATTTAAGATCGACTCCACCACGATGTTTCAAGTCCAAACTCGACATCGATCTGTGGGAGATTAATTTCGGTAGGACACACCGGGAACAATCACGTCCGATCTCGAATTAATATAGTAAAGATTCTTAGCTGAACCCTAGATCAAATCAACCCCATCCCTGATGGGTAGCCGCCACGAGAATATGACGGGCTTGGTGAGCGACGACGTGCTCAGAGTATCCGGAACGCACGAGTTCACCGTCCGGCACTACAGCCAGATCAAAGGCATAGGTGTTGGTCGGTCCGTCCTCTCTGAGAGATTCACCGTCGACGGCCGCGCGTGGACCATCGGATTCTACCCAGACGGCTACAGCCTATTCGACTGGCGCGATCCAGCCTTGTTCGTGCAAACGGTCTACAGTCCGCAGTTCGTCGCCTTCCACGCCGAGTTCGCCTTCCAGCTCCTTGATCCCGACAATGGCAGCCGCGTCGTCTACGAATGCCCTTCCAACGTGGTCCGCAGGTTCAACGGCTTCTGCAGCAGCTGGGGCATCCGCCGGTTCATCTCCCGGAAGCAGCTCGAGGGAGAAGCTCTCGGCGCCCTCCGTGGTGACTCGCTGATGATCCGCTGCACCGTGAGCGTTCTGAAGCCTAACCCGAGGCCGAGGAGGAGTCGCGTTTACCCTCTAACGGGCCTCGTGCCGCCGTCCTGCTTCACCGAGAACATGGTAAGGTTCCTCGCAACCGGGACGGCCCCGTTCGACGTCAAGTTCATCGTGGACGGCGTTGTCCTGGAAGCGCACAGGCTGGTGCTGGCGAGCCAGTCGCCTTGGTTCGAAAGGCTGCGCTACGGCCACTGGAGCTCCTCAGACGACAGGGTAGTAGAGATCAGAGGCACCAGCCCCGAGACGTTCAAGTCCATGCTCCACTACATCTACAACGACCGGCTGCCAGACACGGACGAAGACATGACCCGGCAGCTCTTCGTGGCCGCAGATATGTACCTCTTGGAGAGGCTGAAGAAGATGTGCGCTGGCAGGCTATGCCGTTTCATCCAAGATGGCACGGTGGGGAGCATCATGGAGCTCGCAGAGGCGCACTCTTGCATCGAACTCCAACAGGCGTGCCAGAGTTACTTGGCCCATTAGAGCAGAGCATCTCCAACACGTGGTGTAAAGTAGCAGCCGAAAAATTGCTAGATACAAATTATACATCACTAAAAACACGGTTTTTACATCACCAAAAGTTTCCAACTCCAACAGCTAATCATATACTCACTCCGTCCCAAAATAACGGTCTCAAGTTTACCAAAAGCTGGATGTATCTATACAAGTTTCATGTCTAGATATATCCACTTTTTGTCAAATCTAAGACAATTATTTTAGGACGGAGGGAGTATAACTTAATAGATTATGCCAATAACTAATTTTCCTAGCCATGCATCATAGCCACGTCATTAGATCATACTATTCGTCCATGTCATCAGTGCAATCTGTCTAGTTAACGGCGAAGCAAAATTCTCGCCGGCCTCTTGGCTCCCATACGATTCCATGTGATCCACTTTCCCTTACCACCGTCGTCTCGTCACCTCCCCAGTAAGACGTTCATCAATACGGCGCTCCCAAACGCCCGCACTACCACTTGTAGGAAAAGGCCTACCGCTGGCGGGCGGAAATCCGCTACCGCTGGCGGGCAGGCGCCCGCCAGCGATACATACGCTAGTGGTAATAGTTACCGCTGGCGGGCGCGCCGTCCGTCAGCGGTAAGGGTTATTACCGCTGGCGGGCAACATTTGCGCACACCAACGGTAAGGGTTGTTACCGTTGGCGGGCACGGCGTCCTCCAGGGGTAACTTATTAGGAATTAAAAAAACAAATTCGTTAATACATTTGGTTTTGCGAAAAGGTCCCCAAAACAGAACAATTACAAGCAGGTCCCTCCAACCAATCCTCTTTCTTTCCCCACCGCTGCCGCCGCCATAGCTCGCGCACGCAGCAGCCAGCCAGGCTCCTCCTCCCACCCACCCACCCGTACCACCACCTTGGGATCCTCCTCCTCTGTCGTCGCCGCCGCCTGCTCCACCATCTCCGCCACATCCTGCGCCTCCTCCCCCTCCAGAAGTGATGGCGGAGCCCGGCCTACCACTGCGAGCGAAGCGCAGGAGGCTGGGAGCTCACCGGTGTGAAGAGGGGCGAGCTAGGAGAGAGAGCGACGACGGCGGGTTGCGTACGTGCGGCGCCAAAGCTGCGAGTTGAATTGTGGTGCAGACAGAAAGCCCTAACCTGGAAGCAAAATCGGACATGAATTTGGTCAATTTGAAAGGAAGTAGGAGGACAGCAAGATGAGCAGTGCGGCAATGCACTGAAACGCGAGCATAACAGAGCAGAGAAAGAAAGGAGAAGAAAATCGACCTCTGGATGATGTCTTGGGTGCGAGCAGCCTTGCCTTCTTCACATCCGGCATGACTCCTCGTCGTCGCAGGCAAGCAGGCAGGGGCTCGCTGCTTGATGGCATCCGTCGTGGCGGCGCTGGGGGAGAAGCGAGAGGTGAGCAGGGGGCGGTGGATCCGGAAGAAAGGGGATCGAGGGTTAGGGTTACGAGCGACGAATCAGGAGTGGGAGGGGAGAAGAGGATTGCGGGCACAAGTCGTCGCGTTACCTAGAGCCGGGCGGGCAGGCTGGCGGCTGGCAGAGAGGGCTGCCGACAGCGGCGGTGCTTCCTCGCCGGAGGACATGAGGGCCGGCCGCGTTGTCCTTGCTCGCCGGAGGACATGAGGCGGATGGTGATGCTTTGGTGGCGTCGGCGAGGGGGATGGAGCGGGAGAAGGTGGGCGTGGAGCGGCGAGGGATGGGGAAGGGGAGGGAGGGTGAGAGCCGAGAGGAGAAACGTGAGGGGCGTGGACTTGGGTGCGTGCGTTGCGTGGTGTGGGATTAGGTCAAGGAGTAAGTGGGCTGGGAGGTGTTGGGCTGGCCGGTTGGGCTGGCCTGGCTGGCTGCCCCAAAACATTTTTTTTGTTCTTTTCATTTTGCAATTACAAATCATTTTCATAAAAGAAGATAGTTTTAGAACTAGGGTTTTACAAAACAAATGTACAGGCTTATTTTATTAAACTCATATTTGGCACATAGGACCATCCCGTTCCGAAGGAATTTTACAAATTATTTTTATAAATATCATTTTCTTTTTTCTAATTGCAAAAATTGACGTTTTTTATGAACCAAGTACACAAAATATGGTGCAAAATGGCACACATTTGATAGATAATCTCCAAGTATTAGGATTTTTCTTGATTTCTATCTTATTTCGCCTAGTTAAATGAGTTTATGTTGATTTTCCGAAATTAATCCAAATTTGAATTACAAGTGTTTCATAGTTTGGTCTGAATTTTTTTAATCATTTTAAGGTACACAACCAGTGGTTATATCACAGAAACATCGATAGTTTTATAGAATTTGACCTCTTTCGATGAATAGTCATGGTGACCAGTTTAACCGTTTTTCAAAAAAAATCAAATAAAGTGAAAAAACGCTCAAAAAAAGATATCCTCTGGCACAGAGTTCTTTTATGTGTACTAGTTGCTATCAATGTTGGGGATATCGCTTATCGCTAACTTATCGGCCTGCCAAAGATAACAGGTAAATCGGCCGATTTATCGGCATATCAGACGGTTTATCGGCATATCGGCTGGCTTATCGGCCAATTTATCTTATCGGTCAGACAGTGATAAGAGATAAATTGGCCGATTAATCGGCATATTGGAAGATATCTTGAACAGTGGTTGCTATAAAAATGATAAACTTGATTTTGGACAAAGTGTTCAAAAAAAAATCTTCACAAAAAGTCTATCATGTATAAACATCTATAAGTTTCAAGTCAAATGATCAAATTATGGCAATTTCCATGGCATAGTTTGTGATAAAGTTCTCATATTTGACAAATAGGTGTGTCTTGGTATAGAAAGCAATGGTTCCGAAGGGATTTTACAAAAAAAAATTATAAATATCATTTTCCTTTTTCTAAGTGCAAAAATTGATTTTTTTGTGAACCAAGTACAAAAAATATGGTGCAAAATGGCACCCATCTAAATATCACAAAGAGTAGTCCACATTTGATGGATAATCCCCAAGTATTAGGATTTTTCTTGATTTCTATCTAATTTCGCCTAGTTAAATGAGTTTATGTTGATTTTTCAAAATTAATACAAATTTGAACTACAAGTGTTTGATAGTTTGGTCTAATTTTTTAAAAAATCATTTTAAGTTACACAACCAGTGGTTATATCACAGAAACATCGATAGTTTTATAGAATTTGACCTCTTTTAATGAATAGTCACAGAAACATCAAGTTACACATGCCAAGTTACCCTTGGCGGACGACATGCCGCGCACGCCAGCGGTTAGTCACGTACCGCTAGCGGGCAGGGAAAGACGTCCGCCAGCGGTAATTTGCTCGTTTCTGGGCCCAGCTGGGCCAACTACCGCTGGTGGGCACGCCGTATCGTCCGCCAGCAGTAAGTCAAGTACCGCTGGCGAACAAGACTGTCGTCCACGAGCGGTAGTTACGCCTGCCTACCACTACCGCTGGCGTACATGATGGGCCGCACGCCAGCGGTACTTGACTTACCGCTGGCGGGCACCGTAAAACGCACGCCAGCGGTAATAGGCGTCCACCAGCGGTAGCGTGGTGGCTATAAACATATATTCCTACTAGTGTACAGGTTGATTTAGGAGATGAGCTCCAGCAGCAGTGCTGACCGCACGTAGGTATGCATGGTAGCGGTAGACGACCAAGGGCTCTTTGATCTAGCCGTCTAGATGAAGGTCCAAGGACTCCTGAGTCCTGACGACTTGACATCCTGTCCTCATTCCTCTGTTACGGTACCCCTGGTCGCAGTTTAGCGCCTTTGAAGCGAAACATACGGAGCAACTGTTCCGTTAACTACCTCCAGTCGTTCCTTCTCAATCCCCTAATCCTCAATTAAATAGGATAAAGAGTCTTCTCATATCCTCTTCAACTTACGATCCTGGTCCTTAAATTTCCTCTCCGTCAGATCCTATTGCGTCCATATTGTAGAGCAGGCGTAGCAGCCGAACAGGCACACGCCGCTGCTATATATTTGCCCCTCTCTTCCAAGATTTCAGAACGTTGTGTAATGGCTCTATTGCCTCATTTCATTGATGATGAAGCTGGTGTTGTCCGCGCCGCCTATGTACTTCCTTATGTGGGCCGGCCCAATTGTTTCGCATGCCCAGAAATCGTTTCCTGTTGTTTCGTGATGTTGCTTGTACGTTCAACTAATGTTGTGTACAAAACAAAAAAAGCGATTGGTTCAATAAAATTTCGTGAACAATTATTTTTTAATCTGAATATTTTCAAAATCTGAACCATTTTAAAATTGAAACTATTTTTAAATTTGAAACCATTCTTAAATTTGAAAACATTTTAAAATTCTGAAACATTTTTTAAATTCGGAACCATTTTAAAAAATGAACAATTTTTAAATTTGATTTTTTTTCAAAAATGAACAATTTTCAAATTTGGAACCATTTTAAATTTGGAACCATTTTTAAATTTGAAACTATTTTCAAAATGAACAATTTTTAAATTTGGAACCATTTTAAAAAATGAACAATTTTCAAAATTGTAACCATTTTTAAATTTGGAACTATTTTCAAAATGAACACTTTTTTAATTTGGAACCATTTTAAATTCAGAATTATTTTTAAATTTGGAACCATTTTCAAAATGGAACCATATTAAAATTTGGAACCATTTCCCAAACTGAACAATTTTTTAAATTTGGAACCATTTAAAAAATGAACAATTTCAAATTTGGAACCATCTTAAATTCGAAACTATTTTTAAATTTGGAACCATTTTCAAAAAGGAACCATTTAAACAATGAACAGTTTTCAAATTTGGAACCATTTTAAATTTAGAACCATTTTCAAAATGGAACCATTTTCAAAAGTTAAACAATTTTCAAAAACAATTTAAAAAGAACGAAAAACAATAATAAAAGAAAAAAGAAAACAAAAACAAAACATAAAAAGAAACGAAAAAGAAAAACAGTAAGGAAACGAAAAAGAAAACGAAAATCGAAAGAATTGACCTCTATGTTGTTTGTTGCCTGCGCCAAAGACATCCACTTCATTTCATTGGCCACATCCATCAACACATAATTCACGGGTTTTCTCTGGTTAGTTTCTTCCAATTCTTACTGCTAGTAACGCACACATCATGCTTCTCTACAAATTGGTGGCTCCGTATCTTTTTGTAGTAACTTCTCAATTATCTAGGTATGTTAAAACCAACCAACTTCAGATCTTCCATATAGATCAAAACTTTCTTTGTACTACTTTCCACATTTGTTATCTCGGCACATGTGTAATTTTTCAGTGCACACAACTTCAATTTGAATGATCTCGAATTTGATCATTCGTGAGGTGTTAACTACAAATTTAATCTACATGTCGATGTCTATGATTTTTTTGTCAGTCCACACATGTATCAATTTGAATGAACTCGAATTTGATCATTTGTGAGGTGTTAACTACAAAATTTAATCTACATGTCGATGTCTATGATTTTGTGTCTGTCCACACATGTATCAATTTGAATGAACTCGAATTTGATCATTCGTGAGGTGTTAACTACAAAATTTAATCGACATGTCAATGTCTCTAGAACTATTATTCCCTTAGTACGTGATATATAATTTAGTTATTAGGTGCTTTTATTTTTGTTTATTGTATATCAAATGATCCAAGACATGAGATGACCAGGTTGCAGGAAACAATTGACCTCTATGTTCATGCTCATGTCATCATGTGATCTTCAAATAAATCAGTTTAACTTACTTCCATTACAGGTCTAATACATAAGGTAATTTTATTTTCCTTCTAATGTGTTAAATAGTCGTCAATTCATTTTGACATATTTGTTGTATATCTTTTTACATCTTGCAGATTATATACGCTTTCTGGAACATTCATGTAATTTTAATTTCCTTTTAATGGGTTAAACAATTGTTAATTCATTTTGACATTTTTGTTGTATATTTGTTACTTGCAGATTATATACGCTTTTTGGAACATTCAGGGAATGTACAATGGGGAGTGCTTAGGGAGATATTTAAAAAATAAACCGGTTATGTCTAAGCATTGGTGCTTATTTTTAGAAGAAAGATGATTAACTAGGCACCTCTCCTATAAAAATAAGCACTAGTGCTTAACAAAAAGCTGGTTTATTTTTGTAAGCATCTCTCTAAGCACTCCCCATTGTACATGGCCTCATGGAGACTACTTTTATGTGGTGGCGGTTGCAGGTGTTTCTCCTCTATTCATGTTGTCAACATGTTTGGCTTAGTTGACTGTCTCACATAAACAAGCCGAACAACTGTTTTATTCTTGCAAATTAATGTGGTGTGCTATTTCGACCCATAGGTAGATGAGCAAGCCTAAAGTATCAAAATTACGTTAGAAATTGGCAGTGATTCATAAGTTATAACTTCGATTTATGTATTTGGCACACACATGCGAGTGGCAAAACTGCATTTGTTATAGCAGCACGGCGATAACTTAACCATTTTGGTTTGTTCATTCATATCCAGTTTATTTTGCTAAACCCTCAAACGGCTAAAATATTTGTTTGGCTGGAGCTAGTGCTAATTTTCTAGTATATTATAGGGCAGGAGTTTCCTAGTAAAAGCAACTCCAACAGATGCCAAAAAATGGAATGGTGCCCAAAAAACCATTTTGTAGGGCATCTGGGGCAAAAAGAAAAACAGTGCTCCTGCGGATGCCCTAGGGCAGGCCAAAAAAAACCTTTGGACATCACGCGAATCCCCAATCGCCAGCTCGAAGTTTCAGCAACTCTCGATTTTTTTTTGAGCAAACACCATATATATTAAACCAGCAAATAGTACATGATTACATCGATTACAAAAAACACAATCTTGTACTTTTATGAAGGCAGCCGTGGAACAACGAAGAATACACCAAACCACAGACTTGTGAATACCAACGAAGGTTCTCCCATACTTTTAATTTTGAGCCGCAATGCCAAGACTTTTTGTGCACGCACGCAGCCATTAAATTAATCAAGCAACATCGGCAAGAGCACCAACACTGATATTCAAGGGAAAAACAACCGAACAACTTTGTCGACGTCGTTGGAAGCCGAGAGAACGAATCACCATTGCCGATGACGTAGTAGCCGGGACAGATATTGCGAGGACAATCCTCCTCGCGGCAACAATGAAAAAAATCTAAGATTGATCTGGCGAATCAAAATCTGAAGAACCATACCTAGACAAACTTAATCTTCCAAAACCACCATTGACGTCGGGAAGGAGATCTCGCCGTCGAACGAAGGCCAGAAAATTGCTTATTGTAGAAGATGTCATCTCCATTGATGAAGACGACGACAACCAAAACGCTAGAGTGAAACACTACTTTTATTAAAAAAATCCACTCATAGATCGGATTCCCCACCCCTCCCGACGCCGGCAAGGCCGGCCGGAGGAGGGGGAACCGATCTACGGTGGAGGAGGAGAAGTGGCGGCGGCTAGACTTTCCACGACTTACGTACAAGGGACACGAAGGGTGGGCTTATTTGGCATATCAGCAACTCTCGATTCCCTTTCGACTACCGGCGTCGCTGGCCGATTCAGGCCAAATCCTGAGAATCCACGTGTCCCCTACCGATTGCACGCGGCGCCGGCCATCCCCACTGCTTTGGCGAGCTCATCGTGCAGCGTCCCGATCTGAGGTTCGCGTGCCATGACTTATGCGCGCGTCTGCATCTTCGGTGGTGTGTGTGGCAGTGGACTATTGGAGCTGTCACCACGGTGTCCTATGGGTGCGCTGGGTGGCAATTGCAGTGGTGTTGGGTCTCCGTGACCTGGAGTCCTATAGGCGCAACGGCGCTGGCTTAAGGTAGAGATCATCCATTGGTGCAAATGGCGGGTTACGATGCTTGGGTTGAGCCAACATGAGCTCTCCGGTGGCCTAATGCTCGGAGGAGGGATTTGTTCCGGCCGGCGACACCATTTGTTCATTTGTACATAACCCAATAAATACTTCCGGGGGATGTACGTAAGTAAACAAGGGTCTTAAAAGAAGTACTCGATAATAATCTTGGCAGTCTTCAAATACAAGCGAGAGGAGGCCAGGTCCACACACGGTTGAAATTGGAATTGGTGTGTTTCTTTCTCATATGCTCAAAACTCTGTTATTTTTTGGTGATCCAAATTCGTATATACTGATAAAGGGCAGCTTGTGACGAAGGAGAGCGGAGCAATTGGAGTACTAACATAACTTGTAAGGGAGCAATTGGAGTACTAACAGATTTAGAATCATGCATGCTATGATTTTGCTATGAGTCTGGTTAGTAGATATATGGCTAATCCTGGTAAGGAGCATTGGAAAGCTGTTCAGTGGGTTTTCAGGTACCTACGTGGAAGTAGTGATGCATGCTTGAAGTTTGGCAAGACTGAGAAGGGACTTGTTGGCTATGTGGATTCAGATTTTGCTGCCGATTTGGATAAGAGACGGTCCCTTACAGGTTATGTTTTTACAGTTGGTAGCTGTGCCGTGAGCTGGAAGGCAAAATTGCTGGCTGTTGTTGCTTAATCAACCACTGAAGCAGAATACATGGCTATTGCAGAAGCTTGCAAAGAATCTGTTTGGTTGAAAGGTTTGTACGCTGAGCTTTGTGAAGATAATTCTTGCATTGACCTTTTCAGTGACAGTCAAAGTGTCATATACCTTACTAAGGATCAGATGTTCCATGAGAGAACGAAGCACATTGACATCAAATACCATTACATCCGAGAGGTTGTTGCTCAAGGTAAATTAAAGGTATGCAAGATTAGTACTCATGATAACCCTGCTGATATGATGACAAAGCCGGTTCCTGTTGCTAAGTTTGAGCTTTGCTCGAGCTTAGTTGGTATAACTGTTTAGCCCAAGAGGCTAGTTGGCACTGAAAGTGTTTTATTTGTTGTTACAGGGTGAAGGTTCGTGTCATGCTACAAGATGGAATTTGTCTCAAGGAGGAGTGTTATTTTGTGGTGATCCAAATTCGTATATACTGATAAAGCCTAGCTTGTGACGAAGGAGAGCGGAGCGCCCCGGACTAGTTAGGTCAGGACTCATATAAATACATCATGTAAGCCGCCGATTGGGATAAGCCACATATTGTAAATCCCGGCGTTGTAACCTCACCCGAAATAGTGAAGTATTGCTGGCTGGCGCCCGTGGTTTTTTCCTCTCCATTGTTGGAGGGTTTTTTCACGTTAAAATCTCGTGTCCCCGTTAGTTTGATCTTGCTTAACTTCGTCGTTGATTTCCTATTGCGTGTAACAAACTCGACAATGACGCGTACTTGGCGGACAAGCGGTCGTGGAAGGCCTTCGTCGAAGCACAGCTCGCCGGCCCGACCACCATCGACGACGAGGACCTGAGGTGGGACGACCTCTGGACGTCGTCCGAGTACACCACCTCGGAGGAGGACTAGTTTAGTTTAGAATTATTGCATCGTTTACTTTTTCAGTCTATTTTATTTGTCGTATGAACTATGTCGTGTCAACCATGTTTAAAATATATTTTATTTTGCTCTTTTGATCTTGTTTTGATCTTCTATTTTATAGAAACGTATTTGCGGCGCGCTATTATAGCGCGCCTGGAAAAGGTGGTGGAATAGCTTGCATCGCCTCATGCGCTAAAACGGCTATTCCGACGCTGTAAAAAAATTAGCGTGCCCGACTATAGTTGGAGATGCTGCACACATGGAATAGTGGATAGTGGTGCGCAAGCGAATCTGTCCGCTGTAACTACTAGAAGCTCTATACGGTGGAAAATGCGAGGGTGCTCCGGGCGGCACATGCTCCTAACGGATTCATTGCTCTCATTGGTTCAGAATCTGGTGGGATCCATGGGGTCAGATCTAATCTATAATAACTAAATAGTTCATCCCCACTAAGGGATTTCTCTCAACATGCAGCCTATCCACCTCATCTTTCACATGCAACTGTCCACGTAAGCGAGCCAGCCACCTCAGCAAATTATACTATTGTATTTTTCTTTTACAATATTGCATTCAGTTTTTCTATTGAATGGAAATAATCATTGTGGCTACACCCGGTCGTCTTCTCTTTTATCTCCTCAACTATTTACTTTATCTTCGTCTCCTAAGTCCTACCCGCTTTATCTTCTCCACGGCTGCAACAATTAATCTATCCTGTCTATTCGTCTTCTCCATGGAAGCTGAGAGCACATCTGAACGTCAACTGACTCTCACTCAGCGTATTATATTTCATTCCTCTAGGCCCGCCTCTCCCCGCCACGATGGGTGTGTCCGCTCCTCACCTCCACCTCCGACACAGTCTCCACCCCCTCTGCCTCTCCCAGGATGCTATACCGTCGTGGCGCCGCCTAATCTCCATCACTGCAAGATCCGACGAGGCACGTGTGTCCATCTCCTCCAGATCCGTGAGACATCTGGAAGAATGCACAACCTGGATTGGCCTAATTTCCACGAGATTCGTCTCCTGACGATTTTTTTCAAACAGTGGACGATTCGCCTATGGCTTCCTATGGAGCATTTTCTTGCACTGTTTGCTCTGTACCTGGCTATGACCTAGAGAAGGAGCGCAGTACTGCACCACCGCCGAGGTTATTCCCCCTGTCCTAGCAAATGCTGTCTCATGTCCCATGAAATCTGAGTCCTACTCCTACTCCTACCAGGTATACAACTAGCTTGACTGTTTATATTGTTTTGGAGCTAAAGATAGTGTGTTCAAAGTGCAGACTAGCAGTTGGTTTACTAAGTTTGCATCATACTATTCAGTAATAATTTTTCTTATTTCAGGATCTGATACATTGACAAGGTATGCTAACTTTGTTGCCCATTGGTATTTGATATACAGATTTGCAAATTAACCTCAATACTTATATGTTTGTATAATTCTGAGTCTCAATTCGAGTATTCCAAATTTGCACTCCTCCGGCTCCACATTTTATTATAGTGTTTGTTGTTTCCTGCAGTCCATTTACTTCTAAATGGGTTCATCTCCTTGGATCGGACCATAAAATGGACAACGACCTCGACCAGATCAGAGAAGTTCTTTTCATCATATACTGTTTGATCGGGTACAAATTTGCCTTCATGAATGGAAGTTATGTCAGGTTATGTGCAGTACTAATTATGTTGGCTAAAGTTTGCAAATGCCTTAAACGGTGAGAAAGCTGGTAACATATTTTATCTTATTTTCTTTTATCTCCCATCTAATCTGATTGGCCTACTAACATCCCACACTGTCATTATTTTGTCTTGATAATGTATAAACGTTCACTGAACTTTACAGGTGATGTTCAGTTGTTAAAATAGACTCGATTTTGTACATCAGAGAAAATCAATCCCTGGATGGTGTAGCATCTCCTTTATTTGAAAATCTCTATCAAGTGGTATGGCCTAGGTTCTTTGTTTTCACCGGTGATTGGAAAGGACATGAAACTTATTTCAGGTCTGCCTTTTGCATAAGGTTCATGTACATTTTACCTTTTCTAGGAGATGTGTGTTTTACTGTTAAATGGAACAAATCAACAAATAGATATGATTTTTCTGTTTTCATTGCTATCAAGTGCAAGGTAACAACTGTCTGGAGTCTTTTCATATCTCGCATAGGTATCTTAGCCTGGTATGTAATCTCCATTCCTTTTATCATACTGTTGATGGACATTACACAGACTTATTATTCTTGTGGACTTCGGTTTTCCAGGTGATGTAGTTGGTCAGCCAGACTAGAATTCAGTTGCTTTCTACATGATTTTTTCGTGAATCGTCTTGCAATTATGAAACAAAACATGACCAAATAAGAAAATAAGTATATTGTGTGTGCATTGCAGCTGCGTGAAGACAACTCAAGTCCGCAATTTCAACTTTCCAACATGGTGTCTGTCAATAATCTGAAGGAGTATTTGTGTAAGAGTCGATCCACCAATGTCAAAGAAAGTTTGTGCTCCATTTTATAGTTTTTGCTCTCATGGGCATCATTTTGATAACTTTCAAAGACTAAGTTGTGTCTGTATGTAGACACTAAAACTTGCTGAATTGACGTTAATGTGTGTTGGTTCATGCGTGCTAACTCCCATCTATACTCACAGCGCACAAGTATTATCTCACAAGGTTCTCATTCTTGGCTGACAAGACAGGTTGTGGGTCTATTAACTGAAGCAATGACAAACTAGATTAATGAGGTGTATGTAAATGATATTTATATATTACTCACTGTCATCTACTCCTCTTTGTGTTGCTATGTTTTCTTATTCTTATAAGTGATTCCCCGGGAGTCATAAATCTACTTCATCTAAGTTTGTCTTTTTAACTGCAAAGTCCAAACTACTCTATTGGATGCTCATACGTCGTTTATTGACACTTCATCAATTTAATTATATCTTTCCGCAGCAACGCGCGGGGAGTTATCTAGTTTTAATAACACACCGGTAAATACAAAGTGAATACATTGTGGGACCAACAGCTGGGGAGAGAGAAAGGCCACGAGTTTGTTTCAGAGTCTCTCTCCCAATCTTTCTTTCTCGGCGGCGCAGCAGCAAGCGCCGGCAGCGAGATCTCCGTGCCAGTTGAGCCCGTCCGTGGACAACATCATCGGCGCGACGCGTAGCTTGGACGCCCGCGCGTTCCACCGGTTCTCTGACCAGAGGTCTACGCCGCCGTGTGGCAGCCGTGCATGGCGAGCGGTACCTGAGAAGCGGCGCATGCACCGGGAGATGAGGCGAGGACGCATGCAGTGGGGTCGGTGCGAGCTTAGCCGCCGGCGTGACCTGATGTGGCGTGAGGTGAGCTGACGCGGCTTGGGGTAACGCACAGTCGTTGTACCTGCTCGGGAACCAGGAGCGAAGCAGGGTTGGAGACAGGACGGCGATGATGACGGCGCGGGGTTGGGTACGGACGCAGAACGAGGATGGCACCGGCGAGGAAGCTGGCCGGGACGCAGGAAGGGGACGGGCCGCGACAGTGATGCACAGAGGAAGATGATCTCGGGAAGAGAGAGAAAGGGGTGGGTGGGAAGGGGATGAGATGACTTGCGAAATTTCTCTCCCCTACGCGGGCCCAGTGTACTTATATTGCAATTAATTTTGGACTGTGCTAACTAGGTCACGTGTCCCATATTAGATTTTCATGGGCACGGATAAAATATGCTGCACTACTCACCAATGTAATCCTTATGTGACGGTATTCCCATATTTTACGTGTCTAGATTGGATCAAATACTCGCTTTCTGAACATGTATATCATGTTTATGACAAAAAACATGTAAAAACGACCTGGTAACTATGTATTATTTGGGTGGTAACTATTAACTAGCAATATGGTAGCTACAATATTATAACCTGTCAACTGACGATGAAAACAAAAGTTTTTCAAAACGTATTAAGATGAGATCTTGTTTCGAAGTACTCGTCGAGACGTATCCAGCTGTAAAGACGAATCTTCAATTCGATTTATGGTTTAAAAGATAATGATTTTGAATTTCCGAACTATACAAATATTCCATGAATGCATGTGCATGCATACGGATATACGAGATATACGATAGAAGGATGTTAAATAAGAAATGCCGGATGGAGAAAGTTCGTGGGGCACGTTCCCTAATTAGATAAAC
Source organism: Poa pratensis (assembly GCA_947311845.1). NCBI lineage: Eukaryota > Viridiplantae > Streptophyta > Magnoliopsida > Poales > Poaceae > Poa > Poa pratensis. Next base: position 129,764,382 of record CAMZMU010000041.1, on the reverse strand, counting down.
CGATTAATTTTTCAATCAATTTAACGGATGAAATACCCTGCCACCAGATTGACCCCACACCATGCGTGGACCAATAGGTTTTTGAGTTCCGCCGGGAGTACATGTCGCCAAGTTCACTCTATGCGGTACCATTGAAAGAACAAGTCTTGCAGACATCCAAACATGGAGAAGGGTTATCTTCTAATTCCTGACGTCTCCCAGGCACATGAACTAAACTACTAATATTTTCGTCTCACGTCCAAAGAACATGATTAAAACATGGCAATCACTTTTCTATCTCTTCCTTTCTCTCTTTCCAGATGGTAAAACGTATTGTTAGCTCATATCTTTCTGTCGTTGCATGATTCGTTTTATATCATGGTGGTGAGTGCACATCATCTACCCTCTTTAGTTTGATGAATGCAATTTATTATTTCTCTCGTGAACACTTTGTAGGGAGCATGTGGTTTCATTCAGGGTCAATTTAACCCTCTTCTGAAGTTCTGCTACGCGAGCTTATAAAGCTGTCTAAAGTTACTCATCGTGGTAAGTATCAATGTATCATCTTATAAATGCTAGCTGCTCCAGTGCACTTTGTTTCTTGCATAGTTGCATGCCACAAGTACTACACGCTCATTCCTGGGGAGTACTCGGGCCATAGTTGATAGATTTTTTTAGAAAAGGGGGTGCGGATCCCGGCCTCTGCATCAAATTGATGCACACAGCCAGCCGCTTTATTGAATTTAAATGTAGCAAGTATCAAAGTTTACAGCTCAAGGATCACAAAGTGTGGCTACAAAAATCAACCACTGAAAAAAGGACACACTAAACATCGATTCTTCTAGTGTGCTGCCACCCAGCCCGGCAGAAGATAGCCCGTACTACCATCATAAGTCGGGTGCATCCAGCGTCCATAAGGCCACACTGCTCCGCAGGTAGAAGATAGGACCACAAACGGATCCAATAGACCGCCATGTTGATAACCTGCAAATAATGAGAATAATTTTTCTTGTTAAAGACAATGTCATTACGACAATTCCAAATAGCCCAAAGAATGGCCGCAACACCAATCCTAATTCGAGCCTTGGTGCCTTTATCTACCCCGTTTAACCATGATCCAAACAAATTAGACACACTAGTCGGAGGGTACACATTGAACGTAAAGTGTACTAGCCGCCATATATTTCTTACAAAAGGACATGAAATAAAAAGGTGTTGAACAGACTCATCCGCATCGCAAAAAACACACTTCTTACACCCTATCCAATGTCTCTTAGCCAAATTATCCTTGGTCAGTAACTCTCTTCTATTAAGGAACCACAAAAATATTTTAATCTTCAATGGGATTTTTAGTTTCCACAGATACTTACGCAAATATCTGGTATGTCCATTTAGTAAGTCTAGATAATAGGATTTTACCGTGTATGTCCCATTAGTTGTCAAGCTCCATTTGAACCGATCTGGTTGATCTATTAGATTGACCCGTATCAATCTTTCTACTAAATGAAACCAAGCAGTTCTATTATTTCCAAGTAGTGTTCGTCTAAATTGGAGATTTATAGGTACTGTACTAAGTACCTCGGCACCGTGGCCATTTTGTTCAACGTTATGGTATAGAGATTAGGATACTCATTCGCAAGTGATCTTTGTCCTAACCAATTGTCCTCCCAAAAACGAACTTGCTCGCCGTTTCCAAGAATGAAGTTTCCACGCTCAAAAAAATCATTCTTTACCTTCATTAATCCTTTCCAAAATGGCGAATCAAAGGGTTTATACTGTACTTGGGATAAAGTTTTCCCCCCTAAGTACTTATTTACTTGCAATTCTTGCCACACCCCTTCTTCATTTATCAACTTGAATAACCACTTAGTTAGTAGACATTTGTTTTTTGTTTCTAGGACCGCAATTCCTAGGCCACCTTGGTCTTTTGGCCGGCAAACAATATTCCATTTTGTTAATCTGTATTTACGTTTTAACTGATCACTTTGCCAAAAAAACCTAGAACGATAATAGTCTAATAGTTTCCGTACCCCTTTGCGTATCTCAAAGAATGATAGAAGGAACATTGGGAGGCTTGTCAAAACTGAATTAATAAGCACAAGACGATCTCCGTATGATAGCTAACTTCTTCTCAAACCGATCCTCCACAATCTTCCATTCTTTATTCCGAAGTTTCCGAAAATGTATTGGAATTCCTAAATATCTAAAAGGTAGAGAACCGATCTCACATCCGAATATGCTACGGTACTCTTCCTGTTTATCTTTAGCCTTTCCAAAACAATAAAGTTCGCTTTTGTGAAAGTTAATTTTCAACCCCGAAAGTTGCTCGAAAAAAGCTAAGATGAGTTTCATATTCACGGCTTTCGCAATGTCGTGTTCCATAAACAATATTGTATCATCCGCATATTGGAGGATTGACACACCCCCTTCTACAAGATGAGGTATCAAGCTTCCCACCTGGCCATCCTCCTTCGCTCTAGCAATTAAAATTGCCAACATGTCCGCAGATAGATTGAAGAGTAATGGTGACAAGGGATCCCCTTGTCGTAGCCCCTTAAGTGTTTGGAAGTAATGACCGATATCGTCATTAACCCGTATTCCTACACTCCCCCCTGAATGAACCTAGCTATCCATTCACACCACTGAGGTGCAAAACCTTTCATGCGTAGAACTGTTTGTAAAAAAGACCATTTGACCTTGTCATATGCTTTTTCAAAATCTATTTTGAAGAGCACCCCATCCATCTTTTTTCTATGTATTTCATGAATTGTTTCGTGCAGCACCACTACACCTTCAAGGATGTTTCTACCTGGTATGAAAGCAGTTTGGGTCGGTCGCACAACCCTACTTGCTATCGATGTTACTCTATTCGTTCCCACCTTTGTGAAAATTTTGAAACTTACATTTAACAAACAAATAGGCCTATATTGTTCGATACGACTAGCGTCCTCTTTCTTTGGGAGTAACGTAATAATCCCGAAGTTGAGCTTATGTAAAGGCAGATTTCCCTCTCGCAATTGAGAGAACATTGCCATTAAATCGACCTTGATAGTGTTCCAAATTTTTTGATAAAATTCTGCAGGAAACCCGTCTGGCCCTGGAGCTTTATTATGCTCCATTTGGCTAATCGCATCATGGACTTCCTTCTCGGTGAATGCTTGAGTTAAAATGATATTTTCCTCAGCCAAAATCTGAGGCATATCCTGGGTCATTTCCTCATCCATCGTTACATAGTTCGGATCTGGTGCTCCAAATAATTTTTTGTAATACTCTGAGATAAAGTTTTTGAGATTTTCTTGACCTACAATTGTACCTTCATCTTGTTCTAATTGGAAAATCCTCTTTTTCCTATGTTTTCCATTCGCAATGATATGAAAGTATCTCGTATTACTTCCACCCTCTTGAATATATTTGACTTTGGCTCGCTGCGCCCATTTTGATTCTTCGTCCCTTCTAAGTTTTGCTAGGCATTCATCCGCATCTTTTTTTGCAGCCCGCTCTGTTGCATTAAGAGGGATAGTTTCGGCCTTGATATCTAGTTGGGTGATTAATAGGGAAAGTTTGTCACGCAATTGTTTATATTCCCCACTTTTGTTTTTGGCCCAACCTCTCAAGAATTGACGTAAATGTCTGATTTTGTTCTGCCATCTTTCAACCGGCGAACTGCCGGTCTGAATCGAGTTCCACTCTTTTATAATCATCTCAGCAAAGCCATCTTGGCGCATCCAAGATAACTCAAACGAGAAATGACTAGAGTTTCCTACATATGCCTGATCCCCTGAGTCTAACAACAAAGGAGTATGATCCGACCCCGTACGCGTCATCGCATGGATAGTGACTAAGGGAAATTTCTGCTCCCACTCAACACAAGCTAGAAATCTGTCCAACTTCTCAAACGTTGGTGTCTCCATTCTGCTAGCCCAAGTATATTGTCTTCCTGACATTTTCAATTCCTTTAGATTCAGGCTTTCAATTATCGCATTAAATAAAAAAGGCCATCTCGCATTAAAATTTGAATTGTTTTTTTCTTCTTGCCTTCTAATTATATTGAAATCTCCACCTACTAAAATTGGTAGAGTTTCATCATCACATATGCGCACTAACTCAGCCAAAAAGTCAGGTTTTTTCACCTCTTGTGCAGCCCCGTAGACTACAACAAAGGCCCATCTAAACCCATCCAGCTTATTTCTCACATGAAATTTAGCGCAAAAATCTCCGGTGAGTATGCTGTTGGCTGCCAAAGTGGCATTGTTAAATCCTACGAGCATCCCTCCTGACCGACCATGAGGGGGATACAGAACCACGTAAAGTCCCTACCCCTAGCTAAAAATTTCAGGAACGGAGTCGCAAAGAGAGATCTTCCTGTTTCAACAATAGCCACAGAGTCTAAATTTTCCTCCCTCACCGTTTCATGAATAGTTAGATGCTTAGCTGTATCCCCAAAACTGTCTGAATTCCACACCATTCCTTTCATTTTTTTAGATGTTGTTTATCTTTCTTATCCTAGCACTTCTCCTGACCTCTTTTTTGGAGTAACTATTTTTCTTACGCCCTCGCTTGTTTTTTACCTTAGGTATGTCATGATCCGCATGATCTAACATACCTTCGATTTCATCCTCGTCTAGATCCTCACTCAACTGTTTTGCTCTTTTTAAGGTTAAACTCGACTCATCAATGTCGTCTCTAGGAGGTAAAGAGTTATGTAAAAAAATAATGTCCCTCTCTTGTTCCACATTTTTAATTAACGCAATAGATGCATCTTGTTGCTCATTTGTTATACCTAGTGAAATTCCCAACCTATCCGCTCTAGACTTAATTTCAGAATTAGAGAACGATAATAATGAAAGCTTGGGAGCACGTGGAGTACCTCTTGTAGTCAGAGTGTTTTTGCGAGCCGCCAAGTCCATAGCCCGTTGAAGAATCGGACTATCCGCATTGACATGAGACTTCAACCTCTGACTTGATCGCACCTCCATCTCTTGCATCCCTCCGAACGCCAACAATTCTTGCTCAGTATACCCCCTTGCTACTTGCATCATCTGAACTGATCCCGGCCCGCCTGGCTGAGATTGGTTCAGTATAGTTTTCCCAAGTCGATCCATATAGAGACCACCATCCGATGAAGCTGGAGAAATACTACCGCCCCTAGGAGACATGCATGGTGGAGTCCTCCACACCATTGCCTCAGCCGCAGCTCCAGGAGGGCGAGCTCCATCAGATTGAGGCGTTAGCTCCTCAACAGCAGCTTGTAGCACCTCAGCACCAGAGACCGGGCTCGCATGTGTCACTGTATGCCAATTTTGCTGAGTCTGCTCCGACAATTCAGAATCAAGGGCGTCCTCTATGGCCTCACTCTCCTGTTCCGGTGCATGGGAATCGCAATTTTTTCCCCTATCACCGTCTCCAAAGTCCCACAGAATTCAGCCGTATTCTTGGCCGAGATAATTTCCTTCTCTGCCATGGTCATCTCGTGAGTGTTTTGCTGAATGAACAGGTCCGAGCGCACCTCGGACTGCTTGCTGCCCTCTTGTGTATCTCCCAGCTCGATCCTATCCCCCAGATTTCCGATTTCCTTTTGCATTGCCTGAGAATTAGCTATCAACCCCAGCCACTCCTTTCTAGCCGCACTAAATTGCTTCTGGACCATCGGAGAAAAGATGACTCCCACAGCCTCCTGCATAGCATCCGGGTTTTTCCCCCCGTTGCCTTGTTCCCCCTCTGGTTTTGAGACCTCATCAGTAGCCATAGTATCTGAATTGTTGACATGCGAAGCAGCAGCTTCGTTTTTGTTTTTGGACTCATTTTCAGACTCCTCCTCTTTGTCTTTGTCGTCATCACGTGGTGGTGACTTAGGATCATCATTCTCATTATCCGTCACATCAATCGGATGCTCCACCTTGAAACCAAGCTTATAGAAACCATCTTTTATGAAAACGAGCCAACCCGAAGGAATCAATGTGTAATCAACGCAACCCACAAGGATACGCAAAACTCCAAATTTGCGGGTAAATTTCATGTCCACCTTCAATGTCTTCCCAAACAGCGAGCCCAGGCTCCACAAAGATAAGAAATCTCCGGTCACCTTTGGAGGGATGCCGTACACCCTAATCCACTTCTTTGGTAACAGTTCAATGGGCTCCATTTGTGCTACCCAGGGGACAGCCGTAATCCCAGGGGACCATAGTTGATAGATGAAATGGAATTTTTCTTGTCCCGTTGTCTAGGTGTTCAAATATTTGGATAAATTTGTCTCACTCACTATTCTGAGAAAAAAAATACTTCGTATGTTCACTTGTACATAACCGAAACATTGTGGATGTACTCGTACGAGCTAGCAAAGGGTCTGAAAAGAAGTACTACTCCTGATCATAATCCTGGCAGACTTCAAATACAAGCGAGAGGAGGCCAGGTCCACACGCAGTCGAAATTGGAATTGTTGTATTTCTTCCTCATATGCTCAAACCCTGAAGACGATGCGTACTTGGCGTTGTTCTGGTGCAACCGGTTCAACCTCTCGGCGCAATCCTTGAGCTCGGCCGCCGTGTACCCGGTCGCGCGTTCGTGCTCGTGGCCCCACGGCTTGTCGTGGGACGACATTCGCGCGACGAGTATGGCCGACGCCGCCACGACGGACAGCCGGAACCGGAGGACGCCGTAGTCCAGCAGGCTCAGCTCGGCAACGTAGCTCGCCAGCTGGGCAACAGCCTCATCGCCGCGAACGTCTCCATTGACGCCGAGGCGCTCCAGGAAGTGCTCGAGGAAGGTGAATGCCGTGGGAGCGCCCAGGTCGTACCGGAGCGCCTTGAGCACCGCGATCTCCGCGGCGAGCAGCTCGTCCCTAGTGCAGCCGCCGCCGTCAGACTCCAGCGCGCGGCTGGTCTCGAATATGATCCCCTCCACATCAGGTAGGTAGATTTCCTCGTACTTGTAAGCGACGAGCAAGGCCGCTACGGTGATGGTGATGAGCTTTCGGACCGACCCAAAGACCGGCCTTGCCCTGGCCGCGGCCAGGAATCTGTCGAGGCAGAGCACGGCGAGGTGCAGTGTTCTGGACTGGAAGTACAGGGTCGGCGCTGTTGGAATTTACTAGTATTTACTAGCCCAAGATAAATTTAGAAATTCTCATTGGCACATTATTATATTTTGTTAATTGGGAAAATTAATGAGTCATTGATTAATTAGTAACGGTCACGTTTATTACGGCCGTTTCTAATTCATTAACAGACACGGTTAATACAGCCGTTTCTGATTCACAAACACGTTTATTGTGACCGTTTTTAATTCATAAACGGACGTGTTTAATACGGCAGTTTCTAAATCATAAACGGAGCGTTTATGAGGGCTGCTTTGACTCCCAACCTGCACTATATAAAACCGAACCAAGCCAATTTTGGCATATACGCAACACATGGTCTCGCACCACCGTTCCAAAACCTTGCGCCGCCGTCTTCCAAGTCTTCTCCATCCCGTCTTCCGGCGTGCACCGGTTGAAGGGACAGTAGGCCTCCGGAACCCCGCCTCTTGTGATCCTGTACGGGAGAGGGGCGATCAGGTTTTTGGGGAGCGCACTCGCGCGACTACTGGCATCGAGTTCTTCCCCAACGACGACTTCTTCCCCGACATCGGCAGCCTCTTCATCGACGACATGGGCGACAACAGCAACGCCAACGCTTCGGCTGCCGCTGCACCGTATGATTACTTGATCTTCCTGTTTACGATACTGCTACAGTTTCTGCTTGTAGTAGTTGCTTTAGATTCGTTCTATTTATCTACTATTCAAGTAGATCGCATGATTAGTATAATTCTGGTTATTCTAGTCATAAACTATTTACTGTTTTCGCGGATTAAATCAATAGCTAAATTGCTTATATTTCAACAATCCAAAAACCTGATTATAGGCAATTTGCTGCGCCTGGCTTTCTCGCGTCTATGAGGCCGTTTCCCTTCAAAGGGGTACAGTATAAACGGTGGCGCATGAGAGCAGTTTACTGGTTTCAAAACAGTAACTGCTATGCTGCCACCAAAGGCAAGCCTGAGGGCGATCTCAATGCTGAACAACTGGAAGCTTTTGAGAAGCTCGATACCCTTTTCAAGGGTGCCCTTCTGAGTGTTCTTGACGACTCCATTGTGGACTCGTATATGTCGTTTGATAACGGCAAGGACATGTGGGATGCGCTCGAGGCCAAGTTTGGTGCCTCGGACGCTGGCAGCGAGCTGTACGTCATGGAGCAATTCTATGACTACAAGATGACTGATGAGCGCTCTGTTGTACAGCAGGCTCATGAGATACAGTCACTCGCTAAGGAACTTGAGCACTTTAAGTGTAATTTACCGGACAAGTTTGTTGCCGGTGGCATTATCGCCAAGCTTCCACCTTCGTGGAGCAACTTTGCTACTTCTCTGAAACACAAGAGACAAGAGTTTTCCGTTTCGGATCTCATTGGGTCGCTTGATGTTGAAGAGAAGGCGAGAGCAAAGGATACACGTGCTCGAGTTGCTGAGGCTGGTTCTAGTGCCCATGTGGTACAGAAGAAGTTACCAGCCGCCCCACAAGCCCAAGTTTAACAAGAACAAATCGGGGGTAAAGGCAAGTCTGACGATAGGCACAAGCCTTCACAGTCTACCAACTTCAAGAAGAACAACAATAAGCCAAGGAAGGGAGCATGCCATGTTTGCGGTGATCCGAATCACTGGGCACCTCGCTGTCCTAACCGCCATGAGCTTCGCACATCGGAGAACAGCGGCAAGACTGCCAATGTTGTCATCGGCGACACTGAGATGAAGGAATCTGGGTACGGTATATTTCCTACCATTCTTTCAGTTTGTCATTCTCCTGAATGGTTGATTGACACTGGTGCCAATGTACATGTTTGTGCTGATGCTTCCATGTTTTCTTCTTACCAGGTCACAGGGACTTCTCCCGTGCTGATGGGGAACAACTCACATGCTTCTGTTCGTGGTGTTGGTACGGTCGATCTGAAGTTTACTTCGGGGAAGACCGTGCGCCTGAAGAACGTTCATCATGTGCCCTCCATCAATAAAAATCTCGTTAGCGGATCTCTTCTGTGTCGAGATGGTTATAAGTTGGTTTTCGAGTCCAATAAAGTTGTAATATCTAAGTATGGACAATTTGTTGGTAAAGGCTATGAGTGCGGAGGCTTGTTCCGCCTATCTTTGTCAGATATTTGCACCAAAGTTATTAATCATATTTGTCACGAATTTGAATATAATGTTTGGCATTCACGACTTTGTCATATTAACTTTGGTTGCATGACGCGGCTAGCTAATTTGGATTTAATTCCGAAATTCACTACTGTCAAAGGTTCCAAGTGTCAAGTGTGTGTGCAAGCTAAGCAACCTCGCAAGTCTCATACGGCTGCGGAGGCAAGAGACTTGGCGCCACTGGAACTTATACATTCAGATCTTTGTGAGATGAATGGCGTGTTGACAAAAGGCGGAAAGAAATATTTCATGACGCTTATTGATGACTCCACTAGATATTGTTATGTGTATTTTCTGAAAACAAAAGATGAGGCTTTAAACTACTTCAAAAACTATAAAGCTGAAGCAGAGAACCAACTTGATCGAAAGATTAAAAGGCTAAGGTCTGATCGTGGTGGAGAATATTTTTCCAATGAATTTGATTCGTTTTGTGCGGAACATGGTATAATACATGAGAGGACGCCTCCCTACTCGCCTCAGTCAAATGGAGTGGCTGAAAGAAAGAACCGAACTCTAACTGATTTGGTTAACGCCATGTTAGACACTTCGGGACTGTCTCAGGCATGGTGGGGGGAGGCTCTATTGACAGCTTGTCATGTCCTAAACCGAGTTCCCATAAAAGATAAAACTGTTTCTCCATTTGAGGAATGGGAAAGGAAAAAGTTGAAACTCTCTTACTTACGTACTTGGGGCTGTTTGGCGAAAGTCAATATTCCAATTCCCAAGAAGCGCAAGCTTGGACCAAAAACCGTGGATTGTGTTCTTCTGGGCTACGCTTTTCATAGCGTTGGTTATAGATTTTTGGTAGTCAAATCTGAGGTATCCGACGTTCATGTTGGTACGATTATGGAGTCGAAGGATGCGACTTTCTTTGAGGATATCTTTCCCATGAAGGGTATGCCTAGCTCATCAAATCAGGAGATACCTAGCACATCTAGTCAGGAATTAGCTGTTATTCCTGAACCTACCATTTCGATAGAACACACTGATAACCCTGTGGAGGATGACAATGAAGCTCCTGTTAGGAGCAAGAGACAGAGGACTGCAAAGTCCTTTGGTGATGATTTCATTGTGTACCTTGTTGATGACACCCCTAGTACCATTTCAGAAGCCTATGCATCTATTGATGCTGACTACTGGAAGGAAGCTGTTCGTAGCGAGATGGATTCCATCTTGGCTAACGGAACCTGGGAAGTCACTGATCGTCCTTATGGGTGTAAACCTGTAGGATGTAAGTGGGTGTTCAAGAAAAAGCTTAGGCCTGATGGTACTATTGAGAAGTACAAGGCGCGGCTTGTGGCCAAGGGTTATACCCAGAAAGAAGGTGAAGACTTCTTTGATACTTACTCACCTGTGGCTAGACTGACCACGATTCGAGTGCTACTTTCATTGGCTGCCTCACATGGGCTTCTCGTTCATCAAATGGACGTGAAGACAGCTTTCCTAAATGGAGAGTTAGACGAGGAAATTTACATGGATCAGCCCGATGGTTTTGTAGTACCTGGTCAGGAAGCAAAGGTGTGCAAGTTGTTGAAGTCCTTATATGGCCTTAAGCAAGCTCCTAAGCAATGGCACGAAAAGTTTGAAAGAACTTTAACTGCTGCAGGTTTCATTATAAACGAATCTGACAAATGTGTGTACTATCGCTATGGTGGGGGCGAGGGAGTTATTCTCTGTCTGTATGTCGATGACATACTGATCTTTGGAACCAACCTTGATCTAATCAAGGAGGTTAAGGATTTCTTATCTCGTTGCTTTGAGATGAAGGATCTAGGAGTAGCCGATGTTATCTTGAACATCAAGCTGCTGAGAGATGGTGATGGTGGGATTACACTGCTTCAGTCTCACTATGTGGAAAAGGTCTTGAGTCGATTCGGGTATGACGACTGTAAGCCTTCTCCGACACCATATGATCCTAGTGTGTTGCTTCGAAAGAATCAACAGACTGCTAGAGATCAACTGAGATATTCTCAGATTATTGGCTCGCTTATGTATTTGGCTTGTGCCACGAGGCCTGACATCTCTTTTGCTGTGAGCAAGTTGAGCCGGTTTGTTTCTAATCCGGGAGATGATCATTGGCATGCGCTCGAGAGAGTTATGCGTTATTTAAAAGGCACTGCGAGCTATGGAATTCACTACTCTGGATACCCGAGGGTACTGGAGGGTTATAGTGATTCAAATTGGATATCTGATGCTGATGAGATTAAGGCCACGAGTGGTTATGTGTTTACACTCGGTGGTGGAGCTGTTTCCTGGAAGTCTTGCAAGCAGACCATCTTAACGAGGTCAACTATGGAAGCAGAACTCACAGCGTTGGACACAGCCACTGTTGAAGCAGAGTGGCTTCGAGAGCTTTTGATGGACTTACCTGTGGTTGAAAAACCAATACCCGCTATCCTTATGAACTGTGATAATCAAACTGTGATACACAAGATTAAAAGTTCTAAGGATAATATGAAGTCATCAAGGCATGTGAAGAGGAGATTGAAATCTGTCCGAAAATTAAAGAACTCCGGAGTCATTGCGTTGGATTATATCCAAACGTCTAAGAATTTGGCAGATCCCTTCACAAAGGGTTTATCACGTAATGTGATAGATAGTGCATCGAGGGAGATGGGTTTGAGACCCACGGTATGAGTTGTCCACAGTGGTAACCTACTCTATGTGATCGGAGATCCCGTGAATTAGAAGTGGGAGACAAGCTGTTGGGCAGCTGAGAGGAGAGTATCCTTATATTATATTTCCCACTCCATGAAGATGCAATACTCTTCTATTCTGTATGGCAGGTTGATATTTATCTTAATGTATTCCAAGTGGCTTACTTTTATAAGCGGAGATGTTGTCCTGCAGAGCATCTCTTGAGGAATACACCTATATGAGTCTGACTGTTAAACGTCGCAGTCCGTGAGAGTTGGGTGCTCTTTAATAAACTCATGAAAGGTCTTGGAGTATGACGCATAAGCTCCACCCGCGGGGAAGCCTTGCGGCAGCTCAGTATTGGTCAAGGGCTTGTGTGAAACTAAGTCGCAGCAAACTTGTAGTTCAAGGCATAGTCCACTATCCAAGTTGTGATCTAGTGTAGCATAAGTTTCTAAGTGGAAGTTCAACTTAACAGTCTCCACTGAGTACCGGTATATAAAACAATGTTTTGGAACTGAATGATGAGATATGAGCCAATGAGACTTTGTGGGGGATTGTTGGAATTTACTAGTATTTACTAGCCCAAGATAAATTCAGAAATTCTCATTGGCACATTATTATATTTTGTTAATTGGGAAAATTAATGAGTCATTGATTAATTAGTAACGGTCACGTTTATTATGGCCGTTTCTAATTCATTAACATACACGGTTAATACAGCCGTTTCTGATTCACAAACACGTTTATTGTGACCGTTTTTTATTCATAAACGGACGTGTTTAATACGACAGTTTCTAAATCATAAACGAACGCGTTTATGAGGGCTGCTTTGACTCCCAACCTGCACTATATAAAACCGAACCAAGCCAATTTTGGCATATACGCGCAACACATGGTCTCGCACCACTGTTCCAAAACCTTGCGCCGCCGTTTTCCAAGTCTTCTCCATCCTGTCTTCCGGCGTGCACCGGTGGAAGGGACAGTAGGCCTCCGGAACCCCGCCTCTTGTGATCCTGTATGGGAGAGGGGCGATCAGATTTTTGGGGAGCGCACTCGCGCGACTACTGACATCGAGTTCTTCCCCAACGACGACTTCTTCCTCGACATCGGCAGCCTCTTCATCGACGACATGGGCGACAACAGCAACGCCAGCGCTTCGGCTGCCGCTGCACCGTATGATTACTTGATCTTCCTGTTTACGATACTGCTACAGTTTCTGCTTATAGTAGTTGCTTTAGATTCGTTCTATTTATCTACTATTCAAGTAGATCGCATGATTAGTATAATTCTGGTTATTCTAGTCATAAACTATTTACTGTTTTCGCGGATTAAATCAATAGCTAAATTGCTTATATTTTCAACAGGCGCGAGGGAGTAGAGCCACTCGACGAGGACAGCGCGCAAGGCCGGCGTCACCGGCTCACCCCGCTTCGTATGGAGCGCCATGTAGTCCGGCGCGGGCCGACGCCTGGGAGCGAACTCCATAGACCGGAGGTATGCGTCGATGTCTTGATCGTAAGCCTCGGCGGGCTGGAGTAGATCCACGCGCGGCGATGGGTCGTGGGCTGGGGGCGGAGGCTGCAGGGACGTCGCCGGCAGCGGCAGCGGCGGGAGTTTGGCCCGATTGGCCATGCCGGCGGGATTGGTCATGCCCTCTGGCGATTGAGCTCGACGGAGCACATAGCATCACAACGACAGCTTATTTATGAGGATCGATACACGAGTTCGATCGTGTTCGAGTCGTATTGGGATTTTGCAGCCTTGTGCGCTGTGCGCGTACGTACTCATGTCGGACTCCGAGTAGTGTAAGCCAACATGGTGAACACCTAATCGCCGTTGGATGTTGGATTGGGATTTAGTTCCTTCGGCCTGTCTCCGGACATAGGAAATCGTTTTTTGAGTTAAAAATTTCAGAACCTTGTGAAGAAATTTCAGAAATTTGTTACTTATGTGATTTAAAGAACTGAAGAGACGAACTTTCATATAGTTCTGCGAATCTACTTTTCAGAAATTTCGAACCCCCTTGTTTCAACTTTCACCCAATCTTGTTGAAAGTTCAATAGAACTAGCACAATGCAGTAAATTCAATCAAATAGATGATTAAGAGGTATGTATGCGGTTAATTAATTAAACATTTAAGAGTGGCAACTACGATCTCGACACACCGTGGGGCTATGCGATTGAGCGAGCGAGACAGGTTCCTCAGCGTGGAGACACCGGAGACACTAAGCAGCAGCAGAATCAGCCGCAAACGTCTATGATGTTAGCCTCCATCAAAATGGTGCCAATGCGTATGAGCACGGAGCCTGGGTGGAAGCTGAACAGGGGTCCATCTTCTCGACAATGGGTTTTTTTTAGAGGAACTGCATCAAGCCCGGTAAAACGAGAATTAAATTAGACTTTCTTAGGTTTGTTGATTAATTTTATCATCGCACCTACTTCCCAGTTTGATAAAGCCTGGGTGTTATAGGGGAAAAAGTTACGTACTATAATCCGATAATCCGGATCGAAGGTATCAGCGACATCAAAGAACAGAACACTGGACACGGCTCTCTCCCTTTTCCCCTTGTTGTAATCCTTCCTCCTACCTTGGCTCTACTTCTAGATCCTCTTTCTTGATGTGAAATACTTATTGTATCCAGACATCGTGTGAGAATTGTGCAATACAGGTGAGAGTGTGACACGCAGGTGAGTGACGAACTGTTCTAGATCTCAGAAAAGGCAAAAGGATTATGTTCTAGATCCCGACGTCTCCCAGGCCCACGAACTCAGCTACAGATATTTTTGCCTCACGTCCAAAGAACATGATCAAAATATGGCAGTCAATTTTCTATCTTTCCAGATTGCAAAACATATTGTTAGCTCATAGTTTTCTGTTCGCTGCATCATTCTTCTTATATCATGGTGGTGGGTGCACATCTACAATCTTTTATTTGGTGAAGGCAATTTATTATTTCTCTCATGGACAATTTATAGGGAGCATGTGGTTTCATTCAGGGTGAATTTAACCCTCTCGAGAAGTCCTGCTACTCGAGCTCATAAAGATGAAGTTACTCATCCTAGTTAGTATAATTTTTTTTGGAATCTTACGAAGAATGGTAAATTCTCGGTTGATTCTATGTATAGAGCATTAATCCTACCCGAAATACCAGTCGATATTAAGGATAATAATAAAATTTGGAAGATGAAGATCCCGCTAAAAATTAAGGTCTTTGCGTGGTATCTTCGTCGAGATGTAATTCTTACAAAACATAACCTTGCCAAACGCAATTGGCACGGAAGTAAAAAGTGCGTCTTCTGTCAACATGACGAGACTATTATACACTTATTCTTCCAGTGTGAGTTCGCTAGGTCTATATGGTCAGCCATCCAGATAGGTTCTACCTTACATCCTACACGTACCGTTGCAAACATTTTTGGCAGCTGGTTAAACGGGGTGGATCCTAGGTTTAAACTATTTAGTAGGGTGGGAGCGATTGCCGTTATTTGGTCGCTATGGCTATGTAGAAATGACAAGGTTTTTAACGATACAAATGTTTCTCTTATGCAGGTTATTTATCAGTGCACAGCAACGCTACAAGCATGGTCGGCCCTGCAGCGTGTGGAGCATCGGGATTTGTTTTTGGAGGTGGCGTCACGTTTGGAGGCGGCGGTCAGGGAGTTATTTTCCCGGCATGGATGGCAACATAGTCTCCGGATAGACCTACCAGCACCTTAGGCGGCTTTACAATTTCTCATTCTGATATGTAATTCGCCTTTTTATTTCCGCATTGAGTACTCCGGAACTTGTGGCTGTGTGCATCCCAGTTATGCAGAGGCCGGGTGTAATGCTTAAAACTCTTAAGTAATAAAGATCCTTTATCTAAAAAAATCAATGTATCCAGAAAACACCTTTCGCCCCCGAGCTCTAGTGCTTCCTCTTGTTAAGAAAAATTAAAAATCGTATGTATAAGTTTTAGAAAAATCTGAAAAAAAATCTTGCATGTCGCTAGTGATGTATCCCACAAACGTGTAAAATATCGACTTAAAATACTTTATATATAGAGATACAGAAAAAAGACAAATCTTTTATATTTTGGAGATTTGAATGCATGTATTTTTTAGATCCACTCATTTGTCATTTTTGTGTACATCAAAATATAAAGTATTTTAAATCAAGATTTTGCATGTTTGTGGGATATATCTTTGACAACAGCATGATTTTTTTCAGATTTTTCTAAAAATTATACATATGTTTTTAAAATTTTTGTAACTAGAGAGAGCACTGGAGCTCGGGAGTAAGAAATCTCTACTCCCTCAATGTATCATCTTATAAATGTTAGGCTGATCCAGTGCACGCTTTTTCTTGCATAGTTGCATTCCAAAAATTACAAGCTCATTCCGGGCGCGACCGCGGGGCAGGCTGGAGAGGAGCGACCCGCGGCGATGGGACGTAGGCTTGGTCCGGATGCTGTAGGGACGTCGCCGGCTGCGGCAGCGACGGGAGTTTGGCCCGATTGGCCATGCCGGCGGGATTGGCCATGCCCTTTCGCGATTGAGCTCGACGGAGCACATAGCATCACAATGACAGCTTATTTATGAGGATCGATACACGAGTTGTGTTCGAGTCGGATTGGGATTTTGCAGTCTAGTGCTCAAGTCCGACTCCGAGTACTATAAGCCAACAAGGTGAACACCTAATCACTTTCGATTGTTGGATTGGGATTCAATTCGTGCCGCTTGTCTTCGGGCCATAGGAAATTGATTTGAGATAAAACTTCAGAATCTTGTGAACAAAATTCAGATATTTGTTAGGAGATTTAAGGATTTGAAGAGACGAACTTGCAGAAAATCCTACAAGGCAGGTTTCTTATTCGATAGGTATACTATGTAGATTCCGTACAGTTGTATACTCTGCTCTTCATGGATTTGATCTTCATATACCACTGCTAGTTGATGTTACAGAAAATGACCTTGATGGCTTCTCCGAAACCACGCGAAACTCGAGTCACCCAGGTACCGTGCACGCAACCGTCTGAAACTGAAAGTTTAGTAAGGTGCAGTCGTCCTTGTACTCTTCCTAAACGGAAGCGTAGTGAGTAGCTACATTTTAACTTACACGCGGTAACCTAAGACACCAACAAAACCAGTGCATACATTCTAGAGAAACAATGGGTCTCCTAATATCACGCTCAAATCCTTCCGGTGCACCCCATTCACAATTATTCGCACAACGGGTGTGATTGGACAAAGGCATGTTTATGCTATCTTCATAAATTAAACAGTTCTCACAAAGGAAGGTTTGTTCTTCGGTTTAGCTATTAATTCTTCCGTGAGGACATGCTGGATATCTATGGGCGTCCAGGTGCGTGTAGTAACTCATACATAAGTGTTCAAGAACCGATCGACCAACAACGACTATCTTGAATAATCGACTATTGTGTTCTGACTTCGAGTAGAGTATTAATATAAGACATCCATAACTAAAGATCTTACAACTCTCATATGTCGTAATGTTGCTTAGATAAACCATAGTGACAAGGATCCGTGAAGAAGCCGAAGCTAGGATCACCGAAATCCAGTCACGCCATCGGCGGCCAAAACCCTTTGCCTCAAGGACCTCAAGAAGAAATTCCCACGAGAGGCTATCGAAAGCCTTTTCCACGTCCAGTTTTACCAAGAGTGCTGGCGTTTTTTCAGGTAGTATGCACGTGCAAGACCCCTGACATAGTTAAAATTGTCATGGATTACCCGTGTCTTGATGAAAGCACGTTGCGATGGTGATACCAGCAGGTCCATCTTCGGCTGTAAACGTCTTGCAAGGACCTTCATGATCAGCTTGGCGAAGAAGCAGATGAGGCTGATCGGCCTATAATCTTTTGCAGCTTTGGCGTCAGGTCTCTTAGGCAGCAATACCAAAGTGGCAGTGTTAAGACTAGCAAGGCGGTCGGATCGTGGCCTGCGGCAAGGAGACCCACTGTCACCGTTGATTTTTGTGCTAGCTATGGATGTGTTGTCTGCTCTACTTGCCAAAGCGGATGAACTGGGAGCCCTCAGCCCCATCGGGGGACAGATTCCGAGATATCGTGCATCTCTTTATGCGGACGACGTCGTTCTATTCATCAACCCAACCATGGAGGATGTCAGAGCTGTAAAGCAAATTCTGGAGGTGTTTGGGGAGGCGACGGGTCTGCGCACCAATTTCAGCAAAAGCTCAATTTCGCCGATCAGATGTGACGGAATGGACACTCAGCCGCTGCTGCTTCAGCTCTAATGTCCTCTGTCACCGTTGCCGTGCACGTACCTAGGGATGCCTCTGTCGGTCACGCGCCTACGCCGCGCTGATGTGCAGCCTGCCTTGGACAAGGTCCTGAACATGATGCTTTCCTGGAGACCTATTAACACCACTGCCGGCCGTTTGACGCTGCCCATCTCTGTCATTTACGCCATGCCAATCTTCCAGCTCATGATCATGCACCCCCCTGCTTGGCTACTGAAGAAGCTAAACAAAGTTGCACGAGGTTTCCTCTGGGCAAACAAGGACGTGGCAACTGGTGGCCGCTGCCTGGTAAATTGGAAAAAGGTTTGCTCTCCGAAGGAATACGGTGGCCTGGGAATCCCCAACCTGGCAACCCGCAGCATTGCTCTCAGATGCCGCTGGCTGTGGCAAAGCTGGATGTCGACGAACAAGCCCTGGGCAGGGTTAATGAAAAAGTTAGAGCTCTATTCGTGGTCTCCGTTCAGTTTCTGATCGGGGATGGTGCAGCCACGCAATTCTGGACGGACCCGTGGCATGAGGCGGGCAAATTCAGCGCTGCATTCCCTGACTTGTTCAAGCAATGCACACTGCGGCAAATCATGATCAAAGGAGCTCTCATGGATGAAAAATGGGTTAGACATTTCAAAGCTGATCTCCCAAGGCCGGCTATCATCCAGTTCACTCAGCTCTGGACGTTGCTCCTCGACGTGCACCTTCTGCAAGTCGTGCCCGACAGGCTACGGTGGAAATGGACGGCAAATGTACTCAGCCCAGTCGGCATACGATGCGCAATTCATCGGATCTATCCGCCCTGTCTTCCCCGACCTCATTTTGGAGTGCCGATTCTTCTCCTGGCTAGCTGTGCAAGGGTGCTGTCAAACTGCCGATAACCTTGCGCGCAAGGGATGGCCGCACAACCCTATGTGCGTTCTCTGCGGTGTGCAACCGGAGACGACGACCCACCTGCTGGCCACTTGCCCCTACTCGCTGATGGTGTGGCAATTGGTGATCAACAAAGCGTCGTTCCCCTCCACCCTGACGCCGACGACAGCCACGACGTCCCTGACGGATTGGCTGCTCTCCACTTCTTCATGCCTAAGCCAGGACGTGGCGAAGAACTGGCGTTCCATCGTCCCACTTGTCTGGTGGTTGCTGTGGCTGGAGCGCAATGGGAGGACTTTCCACAACAAGATGTCGTCGCCTACCCAGCTCCTTTAGGCGATCCTGGCTGAGGCAAGGGATTGGGTTAATGCTGGTAGAAAAAGGGTGTTGGCTCTCCTAGAGAGACCCCTAGAACCCGACTGAGATTTTTTTGTTCTGTTCTTTCTCTTGCTCAATCTCCGAGTGTGTAATTGATGAACTCTCTCCCTATTCGCAATGAAAAGCAGCCAGGCTGTTTTCTCATAAAAAAAAACCATAGTGGAGTAATATAGGTAGTAATAGTCACCCTCCTGCAATGCAAGTATGCATATTGCCGACATGACATATTATTAAATAAAGAAAAAGATGTCGATTCTGTTTTTCACTGTTCTTTTAGTGGGTTCATGCTTGTTTCGACTGAACATGCGACATACATATGTCTGTGTGCTCATAGTGTGTGCCTTTATGTTTGAGTTCAGATTAGTGCAAACATTTTAGCAAGAATGATGAAGTGATTTGTCCATTGATTGATTGGATCGCTTGATAGTTTATCTTTTTTTAGATAAAGAGATTTTATTACTTAAGAGTTTTAAGCATTACATCCGGCCTCTGCATAGTTAGGATGCACACAACCACCAGTTTCAGTTCACGAGTACTCAGTGCGACAAAAGAAAAAAAGGCGAATTACATATCATAATGAGAAATTGTAAATCCGCCTAAGCTGATGGTAGATCGATTCGTAGACTATGTTGTCATCCATGCCGGGAGAATAACTCCCTGGCCACGGCCTCCAGTCTCGATGCCACCTCCAAAAATAAGTCCCGGTGCTCCAAACGCTGCAGTGCCGACCATGCTCGTAGCGTAGCTGTACACCGATAGATAATCTGCATAACAGAAACATTTTTATCATTAAAAACCTTATCATTTCTACATAGCCACAGCGACCAAATAACAGCAATCGCTCCCACCCTACTGAAGAGTTTAAACCTAGGATCCACCCCATTTAACCAGCTGCCAAAAATGTTGGCAACAGACTGTGGTGGATGTAAGGTAAAACCTATCTGGATGGCTGACCATATAGACCGGGCTAACTCGCATTGGAAGAATAACTGTGTAATAGTCCCGTCATGGTGACAGAAGACGCACTTTTTGCTTCCGTGCCAATTGCACTTGGCAAGGTTGTCTTTTGTAAGAATTACACCTTGACGAAGATACCACGCAAACACTTTAGTTTTTAGTGGAATCTTCATCTTCCAAATTTTGTTATTATTCCCGCTATCGACCGGAACTTCAGGTAGGATAAGAGCTCTATACATAGAATCAATCGAGAATTTGTCATTCTTCGTAAGATTCCATAGAAATTTATCTAGACCATCCGACAGTTGGACTGAATCCAAACGAAGGAGCAAAGCATTCCAGGATGCATGTCTTGTTCCAAGTAAACTTCTTCTGAACGAAACATCTGGTGGGTAAGAACCCATCACTTTCGCGATCGTGTCGCTCTTGTTTCGAACAATAGAATAGAGAGCCGGATATTGTTCTTTAAGGGTAGATTGGCCAAGCCATTTATCTTCCCAGAAACGGATTTCCGATCCATCCCTGATTGAGAAAGATCCCTGTGGGGAAAAAAACTTCTTTGTAGCCATGAGGCCTGCCCAGAAGTGTGAATCGCTAGGTTTCCAAAGAACCTGAGACACAGCTTGATCTCTCACATACTTCCTCCTAAGGAGGGTCTGCCAAACTCCATCTTCAGATAGAAGTTTAAAAAGCCATTTACCTAGCAAGGCTCTGTTCTTGACCTCAAGGTCATGAACTCCAAGCCCTCCTTGGTCTTTAGGGCAGCAAACCACACTCCATTTAGTCAGTCGATATTTTTTCTT
The DNA here is from genome assembly GCA_947311845.1 of Poa pratensis. NCBI lineage: Eukaryota > Viridiplantae > Streptophyta > Magnoliopsida > Poales > Poaceae > Poa > Poa pratensis. The sequence goes on along the minus strand of CAMZMU010000041.1, from coordinate 129,743,283 downwards.
CTCCCCGTCCCCTTGCCAAAAGAATCTGGATCGAAAATAATTCAATCTTTTTAAGACTCCTTTAGTCAATTGGAAGAATGAAATCATATACAGTACCATGTTTGTTAGTACTGAATTTATGAGAACGAGTCTTCCACCCAGGGATAAGAGTTTGCCTTTCCAACTATTCAGACGTAATTGAAATCTTTCCTCCACCCTTTTCCATTCAGCATTTGTAAATCTCCGGTAATGAATCGGAATACCCAAATAGTTGATTGGAAATTGTCCTTGCTCACAGCCGAAAAGCTCAGCATACAAGGAGGCGTTTTCTCTAGCCTCGCCAAAACAAAACAATTCACTTTTATGAAAATTTATTTTAAGACCCGAAAGTTGCTCGAAGGCTGACAAAATCAGCTTTAGGTTACGAGCTTTTTCGATGTCATGGTCCATAAAAAGAATTGTATCGTCAGCATATTGAAGAATAGATAGACCACCTTCAACAAGATGAGGAATCACTCCTTCAATTTGACCGTCAGCTTTCGCACGTTCAATCAAGATAGCCAGCATATCATCCACTATGTTGAATAGTATTGGCGACAACGGATCACCCTGTCTGAGGCCTTTTTTCGTTTGGGAATATTTGCCCGTGTCATCATTGACCTTGATGGCTACACTTCCTTCCAAAACAAAGCTATCAATTAACGCGCACCACTCGGAAGAAAAACCTTTCATTCTGAGGGTCTGCTGAAGGAAAGACCACTTGACTTTATCATAAGCCTTGTCAAAATCAATTTTAAGAATCACCCCGTTCAACTTTTTCCTATGTAGGTCGTGGACTGTTTCATGTAATATAGCAACTCCGGCAACCCATGCGCCACAGAATAGAAAAATGGTGCGCCACAGAATAGCTTTTCTGTACTAGTGTTTTATTGTTCCATCTAGTCACATTTCTAATGAAGATGTATTTTTCGTATGCGCTTCAATTTTTCTATAGTTGAATATGTCCCGAAGAGGAAAAAAAAAAGCAGAATAGTCGACTCCAAGACCGCAACACCAAACAAGCGCGTGGACATACATATAGGGGAAGAAGCTCTCCGGAGCAGGATAAAGTATGACTGGTACAAAAATTCAAAAAAAAAGTATGACTGGTACAATCCGCGAACATGGTTGGTCAAATACATAGGCTGTGCCAGCGATGCCAGTTAGAACGATATGCTATGTGCGATACAGTCGAACGAGGAGCTCTATCATCACGACATGCTATGTGCCATAGAGTCGAACGAGGAACTCTTCCAGACATCAAAATATGGAAAAGGATCATCTTCTAGTTCCTGACGTCTCTCAGGCCCACGAACTGAACTGCTAATAGTTTCCCGTCACGTCCAACAAACATGTTCGATACATGGTAGTGAAATTTCCATCTCTTCCTTTCTCTGTTTCCAGATTGCAAAACGTATTGTTAGCTTGTAGCTTCTGCTCGTGGTATGATTCATTTTTATATCATGGTGGTGAGTGCATACACCTACCATGTTTTATTTGGTTAAGGCTAGTATTTATTAGTTCCCTGGCTGGATATTTACAGAGTGCATGTGGATTTATTCAGGATTAATTTAATCCTCGTCTGAAGCCCTGCTATTCGAGTTTATAAAGCTCCAAAGTTACTCATCGTGGTCAGATAAATTTACTACATCCGGAAAGTGATAATTTAGCTACACATAACTAGTTTTTATCAAATTCAAAATGGGGACTTTTGAGTTTAAAAAATACAAGTTTTACAAATGGTTGGTATTTTTAGCAACTGCTCATCTACTTAGATCTGACGGTGGTAAAATAAGACCTACCAGTAAGTACCTACAAGTACCAATTGTGTGTTATTATCTAATATATTAAGGGTATTTTGGTAATTTCATCTCAATGTCCCCAACTGTCGAATGGTTACCCTCTTTCGAATTTCACTCTCTCTCCTACTTCTCTGTTCCGGTGCTGCCCCCAAATCGGTGACCCCACCCAAAACTCGCCGCCGGCAGAAGCTTCTAGCCGTCGCCAAACTTCTCCACTGCCCTGGAAGCAGTTGGTCGCGGGTGCCATCAACAGCCTTTGGCAACCATGCGCAAGGAGGAGCAGTTGGCTTACGAGGATGATGCATCCAGTTGACCGCGGCGTGACGCCCCTTCTCCGCCACGCTGGTCAGTGTGAGCCACGGCTCGGACGGGACCAACAACACCATGGTGGCGGGACAGTTCGTGGCCAGGTTGAATAATACACATGCAAAAAACTAAATTTAGTTGAATAATACACATGCAAAAAGATTTGCAATATCTTTCAGTTTGGAGCATGTACGCAGTTGTGACCCCGCTCCCCGCAACAGCCAGCCAAAGATCTAAGCAGCTACTCGCATATCCACAATGTCGGCACCTCCAAACTGTGCAAGTTCTACCCGAATAATTACAATGCACATACTTGCATTCATATTTATTGACCCAAGTGCATAGGGAACTAAACATGTTGCATTGAAAAATTACCATGGTATTGCTGTCCTGGTTTAACATCTAAATGTCTCTCGAAATATCTTGCATTTTTGTAAGGGTGCATAACCCAGCCGGTGCAAAAAGAAATTGGCGTGTCTTGTAAGCAAGATGATTACATGCGACTGTGATATATTTTTGTTCCCAACTTCAGATGTATATATACAAACATTTTGATTTGATGACTGCACTTTGTGCTGCTGTTTCTATACACAGAGATCCAGAGATTTAATGCGGTTATCCCATCAACGTTTGAGCAAGATATATTTCACATTTTAGATCAGAGTCTTGGTGTGCTATGGCTTTCCATATACTTTAGAGTTGGATTCATCGTGTGCCCTTATGAGTTGAGCTTCAAGTATTTAGATTCCTTAATCTCCACATTTGTTTACTTTCCTATTGTGCATGGTTGTCGCTTGCGGTGCGCCTTATAGCCGTGCGCCACGCCAATTCTATGGAAGCTTATTCTATGGAAGCTTATTCTGTGGCGCACCTTATAGCCGTGCGCCACAGAATAAGCTTATTCTGTGGCGCATTACTTATTGGTGCGCCACAGAATCATCTTATTCTGTGGCGCAGCTATGCCCATGCGCCACAGAATAGGAGCGGGCCCCACACCCACGGAAGGGTCAGTCACTTTGGGCTTTATTCTGTGGCGCAGCCATGCCCATGCGCCACAGAATAAGCTTATTCTGTGGCGCACGAGGGTGCATGCGCCACAGAATACGCGTATTCTGTAGCGCACCAGATAGGTGCGCCACAGAATTGTTTCGCCCCCACTTACATGCGGGCCCGCCCCCGCGCCCTCTCTTCTTCCCCAAATTTCCCCAACGCGCTCAACAGCAACCGTCGGCGACCTGCGAACTCCCCTGCGCCCCGCCGCCGGCGAACTCCCTGCGCCCCGCCGCCGGCGAACTCACTGCGCCGCCCCAACTCGTACAACCCTGCGCCGCCCAACCCTACGCCGCCCCAACTCCGTCCACTGCCCCTGCTTCTCTCCTCTGACGTGCGCCGCCCCAACTCCGTCCCCTGCTGTTGCTTCTCTCCTCCGCCGCCGGCGAACTCCCCTGCGCCGCCCCAACAAGGTGAGGTTCTCCCTCTTCCTGCTGCTTCTTCTCTCCTCCGATTCATGGTGATTAGGGTAGGGTTCCTTTGTTCCGGTTCTGGTTCATAGTCAAAATTCTTCACTGGTACTAGTCAAAATATCACAACATGAGCACTTCTTAATTGAGCATGTTTGATGGTTTCTTGTTGATTTCCCATTGGTTTTTTCTGTTCAAAGAAAATTTCACAGACAATTGTGTTTAGCTAGCGCAATTCAAGTGATCATGAACAGCTAGGTTGCTTTGGCAGTTGGCAACTAAAATTAGAGGTGGTGAGGTAGTGGTGGTGCAGCTAGCCGCAGATGCATATGTCGTCCCTAGCTAGTGTCCAGTGGCCACACACCCCCAACAGAAAAATCAAAAATACATGCAATTATTATTGTTATTCTAAAAGTATTTGCATCCCCACTACCAAAATGTTTGTTTCTGAACTGTCCATCGATCACCTGCCCTTTTAATTGCAGTGCTTAATAGTAACACTCACTTGCTTTTTAAGCTAGACAGAAAATTCCTATCATTGATGCAAATGCATGGCACATCGATCTACATTGTGATTAGTTAGGAGTCGCACTAGTTATGTATTCTTCAGTGGTTCATTTCATCTAACCTAGAGAGAAAAGGGAAAAAAAATGACACATAAGAGTACTATACACCGACATGTGTAGTTGCCTTTGGTGGGGTAGCAGTCGAGTCAGCTAACTGAACCGTCGTGCATATAGTGCCTAGTGGTGTCATTGATGAATTTGTAACGAAACTCGACTAGAGGGACATGTAGACATGTAGTTCCTGCAAGCTGCAACTACATAAAGACAAATTAAGACTATTTGTCTAATTTATATGGAAACTGGACCAAACACGAGATTCAAAATATCTAGCTAAACTAGTTCTAAATCATTGTCAAACGCATAGACACTCTACATGGCCGACCTAGCATGAAACACAGACAAAGCACATCCCCACCCCACTCTAATGCATTCCATGTCGTTTAATCCAGGGTGCTATACAACAAATATAGGATGAAGTTTTTTTTTTCAAAGAGTCATATAGTGCTGCTGCTGTTAGGTTAGTTTTACTTGTATTTTTGAAATGCATTTCATTTGTAAACTAATATATTGTTTTTCCGTATGCAGGAAGTTGGGAAGAAGCACTGCTTTCTTTCAGGTGAGATGTGGGATGTGGCGATGCCGGCCGGAGATGCCGGCCGGACATGTGGAATTTTTTTTTGGAGATGTGGATGTGTTCCGACCATCGTGTCGTGGAGTTGGGTGTTTGTGCTTGTACTCCGACCATCGTGTCGTGGAGATGCCGGCCGGAGATGTGTTTTTTTTTGTGAAATATATGCAGGTACCCCGAGACCCTTGAGATTGCCGGAACGTCGATTAACTTCCGTTCCGGCAAATTCGGGTACTCCATATGTCCCTTTTTAGCAAAGGTCATGCCGAATTTTTTCGTGAAATTTGGCATGACTTTGCTAAAAATAGGACATATGGGGTATTGCGACTAATGCATGGGCCGGGGTATCTTAGTACTTAGTTAGGTGATTTTTTTCTCTTATATTTGTCATACTAACTTTTTGCTTCTTTTTAATGCAGTTCAAACATGTCGGGCGACGCTTCTAAGCGCATGAGCATCGAAGAGCAAGCAAGAGTACAGAACATGGACTTTTGGCCCGACGATATGAGGGACGAAGCCGCGGTCACTAGTGGCGACGAGGCTGAGGAGCATCAACGGGAGGTCCGGGATCCCGACCCCGAGTACCACGAAGAAGGTGGTGAGGATGACACCTCAGGAGATGGTGGCGACCACACGACCACTGGCGATGACCGCACCGATGGCGGCGACCACACGGAACCCGGCGACAGCAACCCGGCCGCTAAGAAGAAGAAGAAGCGGAGGGCAAGGACTAAACCGCGTAAAGTGCAGTCGGTGGACAATGTCACGGACGTGATCACGGAGGTCAGTCCAAGTGGCATGCCGTTGGAGCCTAAGCACGTTGCACGAGGGTACAGCATGCAACTAGGGTGCATCCTCCGAGAAGGCGTGTCGATCAACACGTCTGACATTAGAAGCGAAGAGAATGCGGCTTTGCTCGAACACCTGCTCAGGAGGGTTCACCAACGATACACCTTCCCGAACCCTAAACCCAAAAATGTGGATAATTACGCCACCACGAAGATGAGCACCGCCTTGAGCAGCTGGAAATGCCGGGTGAAGGCGAAGATTCATAATAAGAAGAGCTGGGAGGAGATTAGTACAGGCGAGCCTCACATCACCTTAGAAGAGTTCGAGGTATTTAAGGACTTTTTAAATTCTGAGGTGTGTACAAGATGGACCGAGTGGGGGAAGGAAATGCGGAAGAGGAACTTAGGTAACCACCGTTTGGGAAGCGGCGGTTACAAATCCAAACAACCCACTTGGGACAAGGAGGACGCAGAAATAAGAAAACGTGGGCTGGACAACCCATGGGATAAATTCACAGACGAGCAGACCAGGAACTTTGTCCGGTCCCGCTACTATCTCAACTGGGAAACTGGGGAGTTCGTTACCGATCACGACGATGTGAAGCAATTCCAGCAAAATCTGGTAAGTGAATTTAAATACCACAGATATCTCAAAGTCCATTGCGTTGATCTCAAATTTCTAAGTGTGTTCACCTTTGTGTGCAGGAGGACGAGTTGAAGGCTGAGGCTGAGGCCGGCCAGTCGTCGTCCCAGGGTGAGAGGGAAGTGTGGGACACTACTTTCAACCGGGCGATGAACGTTGCAAAGGGAAGGGACAAGTTGGCGCCGCCGACATCAGCTGGCCGTGTGTCAGGCTATGGTACGAGCGTGAAGTTCACGGAGTACTACAGCTCGGACGGCGCCGGCGAGAAGAAAAAGAGGAAGAGGACGTCCAAGAACGAGGATAGAGCCGAGGTTGAGCGGCTGAAGGCGGAGCTGGAGGAGCTGAAGAAGAACACCGTGGACAAGCAGGAGGTGCAAAAGCTAGTCCGAGAAGGCATCCACCAGATCATGCCCCCGCAGATAGTGGAGGGGTTCGCTGCCTGGATGGCGGGAGGTCAACAGGGGCCGATACACGTGCCCAGCTTCTCCGGCAGCAACTCCACCATGAACCGGTCGCCGAGCGACATCATCGTGACCCCGCCGCCCATGGCCCCTTTGGTCACACCGGCGCTGCCTACCGCACCGGGACGCGAGAAGAAAACTCCGGCCACCGCCGCTGGCACCGGCGCCCGTGTCTCGACGGAAGCCGAGCTGGACGTCGTCACCAAGGTTACTAATTAATTAGTCTGCGTCGTCTTCTGTATAACTATGTCCTTCTGTATAACTATGTCTGCTTCGATCGATGACTGTATTAATCACACAAATGCATATGTTGCTTAATTTCATTATAGGAAACGCCTTGCATGCTCCTGCATAGGGTAGGCGACGAGTTGAAGGAAGTTGCTACGGGCCTTATCCTAAAAACAGGCAGCGAACTAATGCACCACGCTCCAGTGGACAAGGGTTTTATGAAGGTCAAGGTAGTCACGGTGCCGAAAGTGTATCACAACATGGACCCCCCCGTTCAACCTCAAGGAGCCGATGAACACGTGGTCCTTGGAAAGTGCCCCGAATGGGTCTCGCTATGGCCGAAGACCCAGATTCGTCTTGGGGGGGGGGGGTATTATTGATGAGGGCCCAAGACGCAACACCGGCGCCACCTCAAAGTTCCGGCGGGACGCTCCGATCCGTCCCCCGAAGAAGCCTGCAGCCGTCGCCACCACCACCAACCGCCAGAAGCAACTGTTGGTAGGCTCTCAACCACAACCGGTGCAATTGGGCTCCGAACCACAACCGGTGCAATTAGCAGGCAACGCCTCTGCACCTCAACGTATTGGTGGCAACGACGACGACGACGACGATGATATCGACGTCGGTGGCTTCCTCAACACTGGCGCCGAAGACGCCGACGGATTCATGCGTCCTGTGGATCTCGAACCACCCTTCCGTGCCCACGCCGATCAACCTGCTCGTCTCAATGCAGTCACGCAGCGCCTGGACTTCCAGGGTTTATCTCAAGAGACACCTCCAGCAGCCGGCGTTGCAGCTCAAGACAAACCGGCTACCGGCGTTTTCTCCCCTGGCACGATTGCGAAATCGGTTGCAGAGGGGCTTCGTGGGCAGCCATGGAACAATAAGCCCAGGAGGCCCCCCAAGAAGATGCCAAAGGGCGCCTCTGCGAGCCAGCCACCTAAGATGCCAAAGGGATCAAAGGGCGCCTCTGCGAGCCAGCCAACTCCTATGATTATCCAGGGTCGTGAAGACACCATACCACCCCCTCCGGACAAATCGGCGCACATGGTTCATGAAGCTGGAAAACCGATAGTGCCTCCGGAGATGATCCACCTCGCAACTCCATCAATGATCTCTTTGAGCGATTCTATCTCTATGCTAGAGGGCTTTCTTCTAAAAGACAGGGATCCAAATTACCCGGCGTTCACTGTCCAAGTGCCAAAGGAAGAAGGCGGGTTGGTGGTCGTCGGTGAACACCCCGCGGATCTGTTCTTAGTAGCATACGAGGACGTGTTCAATCTATTTAACCAGCAGCGGCTCAACTATAACTTGGTCCGCCTATACGCGCTCAATGAGGCCATGACTATCCACAGAGATAATCTCTCGCACGTCGCGGTAGCGGATCCCTACTACATGCGTGACAGCCAGCTGGTGCAAGGATCTGTGACACGGACCAGCGCAGTTGAGTACCTCGAGAGGTTCATGTTGCAAAACCAGCAAAAGAATTGCCTTCTTGTGCCTTTCTTTCCCGAGTAAGTACACATCCGCTCGCCGCCGTATCTTGTGCCTTTCCGAGTTCAATGCATGCATGTTTCTGATCATCATCTCATTTAAATTGTGTTGAGCAGGGACAAGTACTGCGTCCTCATCATCCTACACCCGAGCCATTACCATGCCACTTATTTTGACTCAGGTAGTAGTACTACGAAAAGGTATGCCAACATAATTGCTGTCCTCAATCAAGCTCTTCACGGCTACCACCAAAAGGGAGGCGTCTTCGAAAGCACCGTGCAACCACAATTAATTGATAATAAGTTGCGCCGGTTCAAGCATATCACCGAGTTCTCTTGCCTCAAGGAGCAGTCGGGCAGCGAGATGGATGCCTTCTACGCCCTCCGTCATATTAACATGATTATCCGAGATGGAGCGCAATGTGGTTTGCCATCTGCTTTACAAACATGGGTCGAATATGACAGACGCAAGTCCGATATGGATCTTAGAAAAGACTTCCAATGCATCAAGACCAAGTTATCGGAAGTCATCGTCGGAAATGTTATCACAGCAGGGGGGACCTTCCATTGCTCCCGACGAGGTAGATAGGATGTATTATAAAAGAAAACCTTACACATGCACACATACATACTCTATTTTATCCACTTAGATGAATAAATCATGCATGCATACTCTATTGATATTATTAACCAATATATATATCTATCTCCATCTACAGGGTTGCATCAGAGAGAAATCGAAGAACGCCTAAAGTTGCAGAAGGACAACAGGGCGTGGATGACGAAGAAAGACGGCAAACCATTCCCGGCGCCGCTCGCACCGCTCGCTACATGAGATCGTCGTGCTCCCGCTTTTGCTCACCGTCAACGCCGAGATGTAATCTATTCGATCCTAGTGTAGGCGGTGAACACTTCATTTGTAACGTGTGCAACGATCGATTAACTTTTGTATATATCTCAACACTTGTGTAAAACTTCGGCACTTTTGTATCAACTTGTGATGAGACATATATTAGTAATGTGTTTGTTTTGATATATGTATCTGTGAAAATATATCCCTGTTTCTGTTATATCTGTGTAAATATGAAATATACATGTATTTGGTATTATACTGGTATTTGTATTCTGGTAATATACGGGTACAATACGGCACAGTAATTCTGTGGCGCACCCAGAACTATTCTGTGGCGCACCCTATTCTGTGGCGCATGGTGAGTGGGGTGCGCCACAGAATAGTTATTCTGTGGCGCACAGGCTGGGTGCGCCACAGAATAGCCACTATTCTGTGGCGCACCTGGTGGTGCGCCACAGAATAGCTTATTTAGTGGCGACTATTCTGTGGCGCACCACCCATGCGCCACAGAATAGAAAAATGGTGCGCCACAGAATAGCTTTTCTGTACTAGTGTTTATTGTTCCATCTAGTCACATTTCTAATGAAGATGTATTTTTCGTATGCGCTTCAATTTTTCTATAGTTGAATATGTCCCGAAGAGGAAAAAAAAAAGCAGAATAGTCGACTCCAAGACCGCAACACCAAACAAGCGCGTGGACATACATATAGGGGAAGAAGCTCTCCGGAGCAGGATAAAGTATGACTGGTACAAAAATTCAAAAAAAAAAGTATGACTGGTACAATCCGCGAACATGGTTGGTCAAATACATAGGCTGTGCCAGCGATGCCAGTTAGAACGATATGCTATGTGCGATACAGTCGAACGAGGAGCTCTATCATCACGACATGCTATGTGCCATAGAGTCGAACGAGGAACTCTTCCAGACATCAAAATATGGAAAAGGATCATCTTCTAGTTCCTGACGTCTCTCAGGCCCACGAACTGAACTGCTAATAGTTTCCCGTCACGTCCAACAAACATGTTCGATACATGGTAGTGAAATTTCCATCTCTTCCTTTCTCTGTTTCCAGATTGCAAAACGTATTGTTAGCTTGTAGCTTCTGCTCGTGGTATGATTCATTTTTATATCATGGTGGTGAGTGCATACACCTACCATGTTTTATTTGGTTAAGGCTAGTATTTATTAGTTCCCTGGCTGGATATTTACAGAGTGCATGTGGATTTATTCAGGATTAATTTAATCCTCGTCTGAAGCCCTGCTATTCGAGTTTATAAAGCTCCAAAGTTACTCATCGTGGTCAGATAAATTTACTACATCCGGAAAGTGATAATTTAGCTACACATAACTAGTTTTTATCAAATTCAAAATGGGGACTTTTGAGTTTAAAAAATACAAGTTTTACAAATGGTTGGTATTTTTAGCAACTGCTCATCTACTTAGATCTGACGGTGGTAAAATAAGACCTACCAGTAAGTACCTACAAGTACCAATTGTGTGTTATTATCTAATATATTAAGGGTATTTTGGTAATTTCATCTCAATGTCCCCAACTGTCGAATGGTTACCCTCTTTCGAATTTCACTCTCTCTCCTACTTCTCTGTTCCGGTGCTGCCCCCAAATCGGTGACCCCACCCAAAACTCGCCGCCGGCAGAAGCTTCTAGCCGTCGCCAAACTTCTCCACTGCCCTGGAAGCAGTTGGTCGCGGGTGCCATCAACAGCCTTTGGCAACCATGCGCAAGGAGGAGCAGTTGGCTTACGAGGATGATGCATCCAGTTGACCGCGGCGTGACGCCCCTTCTCCGCCACGCTGGTCAGTGTGAGCCACGGCTCGGACGGGACCAACAACACCATGGTGGCGGACAGTTCGTGGCCAGGTTGAATAATACACATGCAAAAAACTAAATTTAGTTGAATAATACACATGCAAAAAGATTTGCAATATCTTTCAGTTTGGAGCATGTACGCAGTTGTGACCCCGCTCCCCGCAACAGCCAGCCAAAGATCTAAGCAGCTACTCGCATATCCACAATGTCGGCACCTCCAAACTGTGCAAGTTCTACCCGAATAATTACAATGCACATACTTGCATTCATATTTATTGACCCAAGTGCATAGGGAACTAAACATGTTGCATTGAAAAATTACCATGGTATTGCTGTCCTGGTTTAACATCTAAATGTCTCTCGAAATATCTTGCATTTTTGTAAGGGTGCATAACCCAGCCGGTGCAAAAAGAAATTGGCGTGTCTTGTAAGCAAGATGATTACATGCGACTGTGATATATTTTTGTTCCCAACTTCAGATGTATATATACAAACATTTTGATTTGATGACTGCACTTTGTGCTGCTGTTTCTATACACAGAGATCCAGAGATTTAATGCGGTTATCCCATCAACGTTTGAGCAAGATATATTTCACATTTTAGATCAGAGTCTTGGTGTGCTATGGCTTTCCATATACTTTAGAGTTGGATTCATCGTGTGCCCTTATGAGTTGAGCTTCAAGTATTTAGATTCCTTAATCTCCACATTTGTTTACTTTCCTATTGTGCAAGACAAGGTTTAGCATAGTTTAATTTCATGTATCGCCTCGGGTTTCCCCTTCATAACAGTGGTTTCATAGCTCAATGGTCAACACCCTCAACTGAAAGACTCGGTAGGAGTCTAGGGTTTGGGGTAAGTATCATGGCAGCCTCAATGGGCCTGCCTTGTAATATATAGTGAGTACATAATACAACAAGGAGGTAATACGGTCGGTTTATAACTCTACCGTACCGTATATACATACATGACTACTATACAGCTTATCATCAACATCAACCTCTTTGATGGCATGATATAATCTTCTACCGGTATATATGCCATGTGATTTTAATACCAGCATATTTACAAAGTTGCTGAATAGGTCTGACTTGTGCTAATTACAAATGAGTGAAGCTATGACGGGGTATTGGTAATGAGTATGACCAGGTTGTGAGTAACGTTGTCCTTTTTTCAAAATTCAGACAATCTATTACAACTTATAAATTATGAAAAGCAACGGCGACGGCGATCTGCTTCGACGGCGTGGCGGAAGACGTGGATCTCCGGCCCTCCAGGCGGGCGGGCTGCGGGGTGGATCCGGGTAGGGTGACGGATCTCGGGTGTGCTGCTCACTCCGGTGGCGTGTCATGCCCGGATCTGGCCGCTGCTCGAAGGATCTGAATGTGTGGATGATGGCCGGTGAGAGCCGGGCTCCGAGCGATCGGAGCCGACGATGGTGGCGCCCGCGGGCGTCATTACCTTGTTGAAGGTGTCGTCGCTGTGATTCTTCTGCCCCCGCTCGGATGTTCCGGGGGAAACCCTAGATCTGGTGCTACCGGATCGGACGCGGACGATGGCGACACTTTCGGTGTCGTTTCTCCCCCTTGGGGGCATCGTTTTTGGAACACGTGATGTCTGGAGTGGTCTACCGGTGGAACGGAGTTTCTTCTACCATGATGAAGACGACAGATCTTGGCGGCATGGTGCAGCGGAGACTTGACGATGGTCGTGGCTAGGTGGACTCGCGCAGGGTGGAGGCGCAGCCTGGTGTCTTGGTGGCATCAGCCGCATGCCTGACGAGAGTTTTGTTTCGAGCTGCACGCTGGATTTGGGTTGACGGAAGATGTTGGAGGCGATTTCCGGAGCGGATGCACAAGGCGCTGTCTCCGATGGTTAGCCAGGGAGCCGGCGACGGTTGTGGCCGGGGTACAAGGCCCCGTTGCATCTGCCGTTTGTGCTAGTTGTGGTGTTTTCACTGTTGGTGGGTTCAGCTTGTATTCGTTTGTTGTAAGGATTTTGCCAGCTATGTTGAATAAAAGAAATAAAACGGCCGTATGCATCATTTCGATGCAGAGACTGGAGTGACCCTTTACTAAAAAAATGAAAAGCAACAAGTAACTCGTCAAACCAGCGTGTCAGCTTTTGATCGCTACAATAATTCCCTCGCGCCGCAAAGCGCACCAACCCCTTCTAGTTATCTTTTAGTTTCTGATGTCTCCCATGCCCATGAACCGAACCACTAATATTTTCACCCCACGTGCAAAGAACATGCTCAAAACTTGGCAGCGAAATTGCTCTCTTCCATTCACCCTTTCCAGATTGCTAAACGTATTGTCAGCTTATAGCTTTCTGCTCGTTGTATAATTCTTTTTATTACTCCCTCCGTTCCACAATATAAGATGTTTTAGGTGTTACACATGTTGTCTATATGTATACTAAAATGAGTGAACATACACACTAAAATATGTCTACATACATTTATCTATATGTGAATGTGGTTAAATGCTAAAACACCTTATATTTAGGAACGGAGGGAGTATATCATGGTGGACCGGTGGTGAGTGCACATCTGCCATCTTTTATTTGGTGAAGGTTATTTACTCGTGGGCATTTACAGGAAGCACGTGGTTTCGTTCAGGGTCAATATAAACCTTGTGAAGTCCTGCTATTCGAGCTTACAAAGCTATGAAGTTACTCATCGTGGTTAGCATCAACGTATCATCTTATAAATGTTACTGTAAACACAATTTGGCGAGCAAAATGTATTGCCAAAGAAATGCAAGTTATCAACCGAAAGATGAAACGAGTGATTGAATCTATTTATGTAACAAGTAGGATATGTGAACTATATCTTCTGTTTTTGGTTCTCATTAATTTATCATATTTGGTATCCAAAGATATTATGGAAACATATATTGCCATGTTTTAGTTGTTCTATTATTCCGCCAAGTGATATTTCTCATGAACATCCATTTTCATATGGCACCGATTTTCTTTAGTTGCCATGTTCGGAACATAGAAAAATAACATCACCACAGCGTACTTCGGTGCGGCAACGCTAAGCAAGTGCGTGGAGGCGTAGGTGACAAAGCTCTCCGGTGCTCGATCAAATTTGGCCCGCACAACGCCAGCATGGTCAACTGCGTTGATTGCACGAGCAATTATGACGCTTTAAACGAGAAGCGCTGTGAGTAACTGGTGAGTGAATAACTATCCCAGATCTCCAAAAATGGAAAAGGGTTATCTTTCGATTCTTGACGTCTCCCAGGCCCGCGAACTCAACTAGTACTAATACTTTCGCCTCACGTCCAAAGAACATGATCAAAACATGACAGTGAATTTTCTATCTCTTCATTTCTCTCTTTCCAGAATACAAAACGTGTTGTTAGCTCATAGCTTTCTGTTTGTTGCATGATTCTTTTATATCATGGTGGTGAGTGCAATTTCCTACTGGTGGCACATCTATCATCTTTTATTTGGTGAAGGCATTTTATTTATTTCGTGGACACTTTATGGAGCATGTGGTTTCATTCAAGTTACAATTTAACCCTCTGGTGAAGTCCTGCTACTCTCGAGCTTATAAAGTTGCCTAAAGTTACTCCTCGTGGTTAGTATAAACTATCAATGTATCATGTTATAAAAATGTTAGGCTGCTCCAGTGCACCTTGTACACAATGTAATATTTCTTATCCCGTTATCTCGGTGTACAAATATTTTGTCAAATTTATCTCACTCACGATTCTTAGAAGAAATACTTCGTGTGTTCACTTGTACATAACCCAAAAAAAATATACTGGATGTACGTACTACGTAGCTAGAAAGGTCTGAAAAAGAAGTACTCTTGATAATAATCTTGGCAGACTTTAAGTACAAGCGAGAGGAGGCCAGGTCCAAACGCAGTCGAAATTGGAATTGTTGTATTTATTCCTCATATGCTCAAACCCTGAAGATGATGCGTACTTGGCCTTGTTCTGGTGCAACCGGTTCAACCTCTCGGCGCAATCCTTGAGCTCGGCCGCCGTGTACCCAGTCGCGCGTTCGTGCTCGTGGTCCCACGGCTTGTCCTGGGACGACATTCGCGCGACGAGTATGGCCGACGCCGCCACGACGGACGGCCGGAACCTGAGGACGCCGTAGTCTAGCAGGCTAAGCTCGGCGACGTAGCTCGCCAGCTGGGCAACAGCCTCGTCGCCGCGGTCGTCTTCATTGACGCCGAGGAGCTCCAGGAAGTGCTCGAGGAAGGTGAATGCCGTGGGAGCGCCCAGGTCGTACCGGAGCGCCTTGAGCACCGCGACCTCCGCGGCGAGCAGCTCGTCCCTGGTGCAGCCGCCCCCGTCGGACTCCAGAGCGCGGCTGGTCTCGGATACGATCCCCTCCACATTAGGTTGGTAGAGTTCTTCGTACTTGTAAGCGACGAGCAGCGCCGCAGCGGTGATAGTGATGAGCTTGCGGACCGACCCAACGACCGGCCTGGCCCTGGCCGCGGCCAGGAACCTGTCCAGGCAGAGCACGGCGAGGTGCAGTGTTCTGGACTGGAAGTACAGGGTCGGCGCGAGAGGAGAGCCACTCGACGAGGACAGCGCGCAAGGCCGGCGTCACCGGCTCGCCCCGCTTCGTATGCAGCGCCATGTAGTCCGGCGCGGGGCGGCGCCTGGGAGCGGACTCCATAGACCGGAGGTACGCGTCGATGTCTTGATCGTAAGCCTCCGCGGGCGCGACCGCAGGCTGGAGTGGAGGGACGCGCGGCGATGGGTCGTGGGCCGGGGGCGAAGGCTGCAGGGACGTCGCCGGCAGCGGCAGCGACGGGAGTTTGGCCGGATTGGCCATGCTCCTTTTGGCAATTGACCTCGACGGAGCGCACAGGATCGATCGATACACGAGTTCGTGATCGAGTCGTATTGGGATTTTGCAGTCCAGTGCGCGTACGTACTCATGTCCGACTACGAGTAGTGTAAGCCAACATGGTGAACACCTTAGAGGCAGAGCAACTCTAGCAGTTGCTGGATAATCTCGTACAGGATAAATCGTATCCGGTAAGCCGGATACTGATTATCCAGTACGAGTTGTGATGGGGCAGAACAGATGCAGAAAATCATCCTGGATATTTATACTGGTCAAAGGAGTTGCAAGTTTGCGCGATAATTTATACATAGAACAGGATTGAAACTACGGTAGAACTGAAATTAAAACGAACTGAAATTAAACTAAACTAAAAACAGAAATGGTCTACTCGTCGGCGATGTAGATTCGGCGGTGATCTCCTCCCGGCGTCGGCGTCGGCATCGACCTACGGGTCGACGTAGAGATCCTCCTGCTCGACAACGCGGACAATGCGGAGGACGGCCTGCGGGACCTCCTGCGCGTCCACCGCCGCAATCAGGCAAGTTTCGGCATCGGGCTCGCCTGCATCCAACGCCGCCTGCGCGGCGGCCACCTCGGCGTCGGCGTCCTCCACCCGCCTCCACGCCGGTGCCACGTTGTCGACGAGGACGTCGAGGCTGCAGACGCCTGTGCGCCCACCTCGGGCCGGTGATGCGGAACCCACCCGCCGGAATGTGCAGCAAGTCCTCCGGAAGGCGGAAGTCATCCTCTGGCTCCGACGCCTTCCTCCTCCGGCTGCCGCGCGAGTTCCCCGCCTCCACGTCGTGCCTCCGCCTTCTCCGCCGCCCTCCTCGCCGCCTCGTCTTCCGGCGGTTCGCGGCCACCTCCGCCTCGGTCGTCGGAGGTGCGCATGGTGGACCCGGCCATGGATCCGGTGGTGGTGGGGGGGGGAGAGGAGGTGCGGTGCACCGTGGATTGCTCGCCGGAGTGTGGTGAGAGGTGCGGCGACGCTAGGCTATTTGCGGCGGAGGGGTGCGGTATTGATACCGAATCGACCCCTCCGCCCTGGCTATATAGTGCGCGAGTCGCCGCTTATCCGGGGGACTGGATAATTTTTTCCGGACCGTGGGCTTTTCCCGTCTCTGATCGGGCCGCAAAAACGGCCCGTACCCCAAATCGGCCGGACTTTTTGGGCTGAGGGGCTTATCCAACAACTGCTAGAGTTGCTCTTATCACTGTCGGATGTTCGATTGGGATCTAGTTCGTTCCGCTTGTCTTAGGACCATAAGAAATCGATTTTGACATAAAATCTTCTGAACCTTGTGAAGAGGATTTGGAAATTTGTCAGGAGAACGATTAGGAATCGAACAGACGAACTTTCAAAAATTTCTACCAATCTAGAGTTGTTTTCAGAAATTTCGAACCCCTTGCTTCAACTTTCACCCCACAAGTTTTGAAAGTTCAGTAGAACTGGCACAATTCCCGTACTTCGCTACGGCCAAACACTGGTTCTTATTAACCACGCGACAATGAATCCAATAGATGATTAAGATGTATGTATAAGGCTAATTAATTAAATATTTAAGATCTCAACGCACTGCGAGGCTATGCGATTGAGCGAGCGCGAGACGCTTCCTCAGAGTGGAGACACCGGAGACCACGACGCAGCAGCAGCAACAGCATACGCAAACGTCCATGATCGATGTTATCATCTACGAGTATCAAGATGGTGCCAGTGTGTATGAGCGTGGAGCCTCGGTCAAGTTGAAATAGGGGTTCGTTTCCATCTCCTCGCTCCTACAACACATGGCTTTTATGGCGTTGACCATTGTGAAGCCGAATTGAAGCAAATTCATGCCCGATGGTGATAGGCGCCAACAAGTCGAGCAAGACAGGTTTCTTGCTCGATCTCGGTAGGTATAGTGGTATACTATGTAGTTTCCGTACAGTTGTATACTGTGCTCTGCATGTATTTGATCATCATGTACCACTCCTAGTTGATGTTACTGGAAATGGCCTTCATGGCTTCTCCGAAACCACGTGAAACTCGAGTCACCCAGCTACCATGCACCGATGCACGCACCCAACTTTCTTGGACTCGACCAATCTATGTTGTGCTACTGAAAGTATTAGTAAGGTGCAGTCGTTCTTGTACTATTACTAAACAGAGGCGTGGTAGGTAGCTACACTTTAACTCACATGCGCTAACCTAAGATACCAACAAATCCGGTGCATACATCCTAGGGAAACAAGGGGTCTCTGAATATCACGTCCAAATCCTTCCGGTGCATCCCATTCACAGTTATTCCCACAACGGGTGTGAGTGGACACATGCATGTTTATGCTATCTTCGTAAATTAAATAGTTCTCACAAAGAAAGGAATGTTTGTTCTTCGGTTTAGCTATTATTCATTCTTCCGTGAGGAGATGCGAGCTATCTATAGGGGTCTGGGTGTGGAGTAACTCATACTTAAGTGTTCACCAACCGATCGATAAACTATCTTGAATAATTGACTGAGAAAGGTGAATGTCGTCGGAGCGCCCAGGTCGTACCGGAGCTCATTAAGCACAGCGACCTCAGCGGCGAGCAGCTCGTCCGGTCATCCCTGGCGCAGCCGCGGCCGTCTCCTAAGCAGTTTGCAAAAATAGTCCTAGTTTATTGTCCCTGGTGCAGCGCGTGGCTGGTCTCGGATATAATCCTGATCCCCTCCACAAGCAGGGTCGCAGCAGTGATAGTGACGAGCTTTCGGACCGACCCCATAACCGGCCTGGCCCTGGCCGCGGCCAGGAATCTGTCGAGGCAGAGCACGGCGAGGTACAGTGTTCTGGACTGGAAGTACAAGGACAGAAGCCCGTCCCTCGCGTCGCCCGCTCCGGGCGACTCGGGGGAACCCTAGCTCGCGCCGCCTCTCCTCCGCCGCTGCCGCTTGCCTCGCCGCGGTGGCGGCGGCCCCCGCTGCCAATGGCGGTCTGGGGTGACCCGCGGTGGACGCGTTGACGATGGCCGGCGCCCCGCTTCTCTCCGGTGCGCGCGGCGGCCAGGGCGGTGCTGCGTCGGGCGGCGGGTTGCAGCGGTGGCGGTTGGTGTGGTGCGGCAGGGTGACGGCGGCCCCTCTGCTCGCCACCGGCAGCAGCGGCGCAGCCAGGGCCCGATCTGGGCCCGGATGGGCCGGGCGGGCTGGGCTGTGCGCGGCCTCTCCTCTTGCGCTGTGCCGTCTGGTGCAGTGCGCGGTGGTGGTCGGCTGTCTTGCGGCGAGGCGTGCGGGGGCTGCAGCGCGGTCGGCGGGAGGTAGAGGCGTCCCGCCCGGCTTCCCTTTGCCGGCACGTCGCGTCGGCTTCGGGAGCGGCAACGCGCGAGCGTGGCTGGGCGTGAAGATGTCCTGCAGCACTTGGACGCCGGGGCGGCGGCCCCGGACTTGGTGGCGGCGTCGCGCTGAGCTAGGAGGTGGCTCTGTGCGAGGCGGACCTAGGCCCCGGCGCCTAGCTCCGTTTGGTGGTCGTGGACCGTCAGGGGCACGGGGCTAACGGTGTCTGCGTGCAGGTCTGTGATGGTGGGCTGGTCGGTCCCCGTGTGGCCGGGCGGGTGGTTCGTGTTTCTCCGCTGGGTGAAAACCTTGCCCTGGTCGTCGACCAGGACAGACGACACTGACGCCCCCGGGCGCCATTTCCTTCTTGAAGGTGTCGTCATGGCGGTGCTCTCACTCCTCCGCCCGGGAACTTCCGGGGGAAACACCAGATCCTTCGTGGATCGGGCGAGGGCGGCGCTTCGGCGTCGTATTCCCCTTGGGGCCTCGTCTTGGATGTTCGCTGGCCAGAGGGACCCGTGGTGATGTTTTGGTGGTCAGTGGCGACGATCTTCTCGTCTTCGGCTAGGTGGTGCGCGGCCCTGGGGCCGGCGTGGATGTCGGAGCGGCGGCTCCGATCTTGCCTCCGCTGCGTTGCGTTGAGGTGCGAGGGTGTCGGCCTTTCCTGCTTGGGAGGTTTTGTCGTCGACCTGTGTGGTGCGTGGCTCGTGGCCAGCGTGGATGTCGGAGCGGCGGCTCCGGGCTTCGCCTCCGCTGTTGCGTTGAGGGATAGGGGTGTCGGCCTTAGCCGTTGGGGCGGGTAGGCCGTCGACTTGTGTGGTGCGTGGCCTCGGGGCCGGCGTGGTGTGTGGTGTTGTTGTATCCGGTTTTCGGCTAGTTTTCCTTATAAACTGGCCAACTCACTTCTTCTATATCAATGAAAAGGCAAGCCTCTTGCCTAGTTTCAAAAAAAAAAAAAAAGGAAGTACAGGATCGGCGCGAGGGAGGCGAGCCACTCAACGAGGACAGCGCGCAAGGCCGCCGGCTCGCCCCGCTTTGTATGGAGCGCCATGTAGTCTGGTGCAGTGCGGCGCCTAGGAGCGGACTCCATAGTACGCGTCGATGTCTTGATCGTCGGGAGGCCATATTTGACGCCTGTTGCACCCGCTACGGGCGCAATGCGTACCTTCTCTGCCGCGCTGTCTCTGCCTCCGCGTTGCCTCCGCCGACCCGCCTCCGCCGCCGGCCACGACCCTCGCCCCAATCCCCCTGCCTCCTCCGCCGGCCAAGCCGCCTGCTACCGCTACCCGCGGCCGACGCCGCTCCTGCAGTGCCTCGATGCCCCCACCCTCCTCCAACCGCGGCCCAATTCCGGTCCGCCACCGCCTCGACCTTCCCGCTAAACCCTCACCCCGGTGAGCTCCCGTACCGTACCCGACCCCCTCCCCCATGCTCCATGTTAAGTTTCTTCCTCACCTCGGTCAGCGATGCCGCGGCCAGCCGCGTCGTCCCTGTCCCCAATGGGGTCCAGGCCTCGCCGCCGGCGACACCGTGGCCAGCCGTGTCATCCCCATCTCCAGCGAGTGTGGTCTTCTTCTTCCTCCTCGGCCATCTTCATCCTCCCCGGTCACCTTCCTCCGCCGCGCCTAACATGGGCCAGCCCACATAGCGCACCTGTGAGGCACGACGTGCACGGGGGAGGTACGTGTTGCACCCGTAACGGGCGCAACATGCGTCAAATTGGGTTTTCCTTGATCATAAGCCTCAACGGACGCGACCGTGGGCTTGACTGGAGGGACGCGCGGCGATGGACCGTGGGCGGAGGCTGTAGGGACGTCGCCGGTAGCGGCATCGACGGGAGTTTGGCCGGATTGGCCATCCCCTTTGGTGATTGAGTTCACGGGAACATAGCATCACAACCACAACCTAGGATCGATACCTGAATTGTGTTCGAGTCGGATTGGGATCTTGTAGTCTAGTCCAACTCCGAGTACTATAAGCCAACAGGGTGAACACCTAATCACTTTATGATGTTGGATTGGGATTTAGTTGGCCCCGCCTGTTTTCGGGCCATAGGTAATCGATTTGAGATACCAACTTCGGAACCTTGTGAACAAAATTCAGATATTTGTTAGGAGATTTAGCGAATTGAAGAGATGAACTTTCAGAAAATTCTACCAATCTACTTTCAAAAATTTAAAACCCACTCTTTTTGGAAGTTCAACAGAACTAGCACAATGTCCACGTTACGCTACAGTCAAACGTTTGTTCTAATTAGCCGGGCAACAATGCGGTAAACTGAATAAATTACATGATTAAGAGATATGTAAAGGTTAATTAATTAAAACATTTAAGAGTGACTATTGTAATATCGACACACCGTGAGGCTATGCGATTGAGCGAGCAAGACAAGTTTTGAGATTGGAGACACCGGAGACAACATCGTAGCAATAGCAGCCGTAGATGAACATGATGTTAGCCTCCATCATGTTGGTGCCGATGCGTATGAGCGCAAAGCCTCGGTCAAAGTTGAAACAGGGTCTGTCTCCATCTTTTGAAAACGAAGGCAAAAGATTTGCCTTATTGATTAAATAAGAAGGAGAATAACAGAAGTTTTACAACTCCACACGAACGAGCAAGCACACTCGTATTACAAACCCAACGAGCGAGAGAGACGCTCAGAAAAACCCGCAAAAGGCTACTCTCCCGGCAAGATGGATCCCAAGTGCTTAGCCCCGGCGGCGCTCCACAAGGCCGACTCGGATTTGATCCGCGCTAAAATCACCGATGGCATGGTGGAAATATGGCGGAAAACACGCGCGTTCCTTTCAGTCCAAACCTCCCAACAAACAAGCATGATCAGGGAGACCAAGGATTTGCGCCGTGTGCCATTGTTGTAGATGACGGAAATCCACCAATCTTGCATGGAACTGAAAGAAAGCCAATGGCTAGTGTCGATCGTTGAGAGACCTAGCCAAGCGATCACCATGTTCCAAATGCGGATAGTGAAGCGGCATTTGAAAAAAAGATGTGTAGAGGATTCATCCTCCCTCTTGCAAAGCTGGCAAAGGCCACAGTTTGGCCAACCACGGCGTTGGAGCCGGTCGGCCGTCCACACCCGGTATTGGAGAACAAGCCAAGCGAAGAGCTTGCACTTGGGAGGCGCCCAGTTCTTCCAAACCATCTCGGGCATAGTGGATCTCGTCCATCCCTCGAATTGTGCATTGTAGGCGGAGGCGGCCGTGTATAAGCCGGAGGTGGTGAACTTCCAAGTGATGTCATCGGCCGTGCCCTCCACGAGATGAAACTCACTCACTCACTTTCATCCAAAGATTGACGAACTCGGTGATGTGTTCAACGGTGATGCCCTCGGCCATGTTGATGTTGGTGATCCGAAAATCATCCGTGATTCCCTTATTGACGGTGAAGTTTTTCCTAGTGGAGATGGCAAAGATAGAAGGGGCCACCGGCTTCGGTTTCAGCCCATGAAGCCACGGCGATTGCCAAAAATTTGTTGTGTGGCCGTCGCCAATGGTGATGACAGTGGCCGCATAGAAGAGATCCATGTCCTCCTCATTGCAAGGATTCTCTTTGCTGATCCACGCCTTGTCGGGGTCCTTCCATTGGAGCCACGGCCAACGAAGACGAAGCGCTCTAGCGAACTTGTCAAGGTCCATAAAACCTTGTCTTTTGGCCTGCAAACAGTTTTCCAATTAACTTTGCATTTCCCTCCCGAAACTTTTTTCGCCGCCGCCCAAAAAAAGGCTCTCTCAATCTTGTTCACCGATTGTAAAATGCCTGGGGGGTCACGAGAGGAGTCAAGTGGTAGACAGCTTGCGAAGTAATCACCGACTTGATAAGGGCGCCTCTCCCCGCTGTCGCAATGTTCTTGCCATGCCAAGGCACAAGTTTGGAGGACACTTTGTCAACAAGAGGCTGCACATCGATAGCTTTGAGACGCATATGAGATAAGGGGAGGCCCAAGTATTTAATGGGGAAGGTGCAGCGTTGCACCGGGAGAGGTTGCATGATGTCGTCGAGGTCCAAAAGAGAGCACCGAATTGGAATCGCTTGACTTTTGAGCACATTGGTGACCAGCCCCGTAACACCTCCAAACCCCTCAAGAATAGTCGCCAAAGTACTGAAGTCCTCCTTGATTGGCGCCATGAAAATGGCGGCATCATCGGCATAGAGAGAGGTGCGGATGATGGGACCGCGACCCCGCAGCCGGTGTAGGTCTCCATTAGCCGTGGCCAAGTCAAGAAGTTGTTGCAGAGGGTCGATGACGAGGTCAAAGAGAAGAGGCGAGAGAGGGTCTCCTTGCCTAAGCCCTCTCCCATGCAAAATTGGCGAGCCCGAAACTCCATTTAGCAAGACACGATAGGACGCGGTGACAAGGAGGGCCGCCACCCAGTTTCAAAACTTTGCGGGGAAACCTCGCCTCTGTAAAAGGTCAAGCAAGAAAGACCACCGCACGGAGTCAAAGGCCTTCTTGATGTCAAGCTTGAGGAGAATGGTTGGCGTGTTGGTTCGGTGCATTCTTCATACATAGTTTCTCACACACATGAAGTTGTCATGAATACTTCTCCCCTTGATGAAGGCGCTTTGAGACTTGGAGATTAGAGTGTCCATGAGAGGTGCGAGGCGGGAGGACATCATCTTGGCAATAATTTTGGCTATGGCATGGATGAGACTAATGGGACGGTAGTCGAAGACCGCCTCGACCCCCTCCTTTTTCGGCAAGAGCACAATGTTTGCCGAGTTGAGCCAATGAAAACTTCCGGTGCGAAGGTCGGAGAATTGTTGGATAGCCCGCATCACATCACTTTTAATAGTAGGCCAACAAGCTTTAAAAAAAGCCCCAGTGAAGCCATCCGGACCCGACGCTTTGTCACTTGACATGGACTTGATGGCCAAGAAGACCTCCCCCTCCGAAAAAACATCCCCAAGGTTGGCGAGGTCACAGCTTGGGAACTGCAGTGCCTCCCACTTGAAGTCCTTGGAGCTTGGGGGGCCACGGCCCAACACATTGGAGAAATGGTTTTTAATCAAACCTTCCTTGCCATCATGATCGGTGACCCACCCATGACCATTGGAGAGTTTAAAGATGAAGTTTTTGCGTCTTCGCCCATTCACCTTGGTATGAAAAAACTTCGTGTTAGCATCCCCTTCTTTCAAGTTTTTAATGCGGGCACATTGTTGCTTTCTAGACCTCTCAAGCACCGCCAAGCTAATGATTCTCCGCTTGAGACTCTTATATAGATCAACTTCTTCGGGAGAGAGAGCTCTATGCTCTTGCGCAATATCAAGGCGGAGAATGATCTCGAGGGCCATGTGAAGGTGGAGCTTGGCGTGGGAAGTGAAGGAGGAGCTCCACTTTCACAGACGAGTACCGAGCTTCTTTAGCTTGTGGAAGCCTGGCATATCAAGGCGGGATAGGTTCGGACCAAGCTTCATTCACCACATCACGGAAGCCTAGCATCTTGACCCAGAAGTTTTTGAACTTGAACACTCTAGGTCTCCGAGGGCCAGCCACCCCGGCAAGAAGTAGAGGGCAATGGTCCGAGAGCGAAGACGAGAGGGCATGGAGGATGTGGTTGCCGCAATCAACATCCCATTCATAGTTGTAGAAGACGTAGTCAAATTTGCTTAAGGTAGGATTTGCCCTTCCATTGCTCCAGGTGAAACGGCGGTTTTGAAGATGAATCTCATGGAGCTCACAGAGTTGAAGAGTTTCTCTAAAGCGATTTATCCGGCTACGACTCGACGGTCTTTTGTTCTTGTCTCTTGCCCGATAGATTTGATTGAAGTCCCCATTGGCAATCCATTGAATGCCCGCTGCAGGTTTGTGGGAGAGGATTTCCGAATTGGGCTCTTATACACCATGGCTTCCATGACGTCGAGCATTGTGGAGCCGAATCGAAGAAAGCCTATGCCCGGTTGTGATAGGTGCCAACAATTCGAGCAACGCAGGTTTCTTGCTCGGTTGGTATACTATGGGTCCTTTTGTTTGGGCTTATTTTGACTTTTTTGTATTTGGGTTTAAGCCAGAAAAACACCTAAATAGGTGCTGGCTTGCAAAATCCAAAAGCCAAAAAAACACCTATTTAGAGGCTTAAAGCCAAAGCCAAAATAAGACCAAACAAAAGGGCCCTATGTAGTTTCCGTACAGTTGTATATTCTGCTCTGCATGGATTTGATCTTCATGTACCACTCCTAATTGATGTTGCTGAAAATGACCTTCATGGCTTGTCCGAAACCACATGAAACTCGAGTAACCCAATTACCATGCACGCACCCAACTTTCTTAGACCAGATGAAATTGTGGAACTAATAGTATTAGTAAGGTGTGTTGTCGTCCTTGTACTCTTCCTAAACAGAGGTGTAGTTGGTAGCTAGTAGTACCTTTTAACTTCCGAGCGGTAACCTAAGACACCAACAAAACCAGTGCATACATCCTAGAGAAACAATGGGTCTCTCAATATCACGCTCAAATACTTCCGGTGCACCCCATTCACAATTATTCACACAACGGATGTGACTGGACAAAGGCGTGTTTATGCTATCTTCATAAATTAAACAGTTCTCACAAAGGAAGGAAGGTTTGTTCTTCGGTTTAGCTATTCATTCTTCCGTGAGGAGATGCTGGATACTCCCTCTGTTTTTGTATACAAGGCCACAAACTCCAATTCCGGATACCAAGACAGAAAATCAAACTAATTAATGCTTGATTAACTAGTTGGCAAAGCTAGTCATGTTACTGGATTGAGGGAATAACTCATCGTTTTAGGGGCTAATTATTGCTTTACATGACATCTTTCATCCGGGCACATCATGTAGACCAATAGTAGTAACGCATGGTCAAATGCATGCATGTAGCAAGTAATGTGAGTAATTAATGATGAGAAGATTTATGCAGCGTGGGGAGCCTACGAGGGAAAAATGCCATCAATTTTTCTCGTTTAACGATAGTGGCCTTGTATAGAAGCAAAATCGTATATTTGATAGCGGCCTTGTATATAAAAACGGAGGGAGTATCTATAGGCGTCAGCTGGGTGTGTGTAGTAACTCATACTTAAGTGTTCAACAGCCGATCCACCAACGACTATCTTGAATAACCGACTGTTGTGTTCTGACTTCCAAGAGTAGAGTATTAATATAAGACGTCCATAACTAAAGATCTTACAACTCTCTTATGTCGTGATGTTGCTTAGATTAACCATACTGGAGATTCACCCTCCTGCAAATGCCAAGTATGCATATTGCCGACATGACATATATTATTAAATAAAGAAACAGATGACGATTCTTTTTTTTTTCACTGTTCTTTTAGTAGGTTCATGTTTGTTTTTTTTTTTTTGAGATTTCCCTCGACTTAGTACAGTAGTAGTATCTGAACTCATGCACTAACTCACACCACACGCACACCACACACACGCACGCCCTAGTGCACAAGCTAGAACATATCCTAGTACTAACCGCGAGCCTAGACAACTCCAGGGATAAACCCTGTGGCAGTGGGTAGCACTGCAATACCTCTGACCGAACCGCGGGAGGGAATTAGTGAGGCAACCCGGATATTTGCTCCCACTGGAAGTCGAACCCGGGCCGGTAGACCGGCCACTGCCGAGTACTACCACTGCGCCACTGGCGCGTCCTCGGTTCATATTTGTTTCGACTGAACATCCGACATGCATATGTATGTCTGCTCATAGTGTGTGCCTTTCGGTTTGAGTTCCGATTAGTGCATACATTTTAGCAAGAGTGATGAAGGTGATTTGTCTATTGATTGATTGGATCGCTTGATAGTTTATCTATCTAACTGTCTTCCCATCTTTTCATTCAATCGAATCAAAGAGGGAGATTCCATTTGGTGAAAAGGAATGAACCTAAACGCAGCTGTTCATACATAATAAGGCTAAGGAGCTGACTGATCGACAAGCCAATCGGGAGATTCTGATAAGTGGCACAAGAACTTTTCGCCATAGAGAGGGTGTGATTACGGCAGACTACTTGATGCAGGAAAGTGTTTCGATCGTTTTAAACCCTTTCGTCTTAACTATCTGCTAAATTCAAAACTTTTGTCTTAACTATCATGCTAACGGGTATAAATTGTTGCCCTGTGTCAACTTGCATGCAATGGCGCGGTGACATCTTAAGGAACTTCCACTATGTTTTCCTGTCCCGCTTGGCGTAGCAGCTCTTCCACACTACATGGTTCCTCCACCGCAACCATGACGCACCCACCACACACTTACCCATCTCCCCGGGGAAAAAGGAACCATAAGACTAGTCACAATGGGGAGTAACTTAGACTAGTAACATGTATATGTTACTACTCTAAGTTACTACCTCCATAGTGGGGAGTAACATATATGTAGTGTCATATTTAATAGGTTATACACTCATCTTGCCTTGAAATATGTGATGTTATGGTAACATAACTAGTTACCACAACTATCTCTCTCCTCATTAATTACCCGCCACATCAGATTGTTTGCCTATGTGGCACTGATGTTACTCCCCATTGTGACTAGTCTAACTAGTGGGAGAGAACAACCTCATGTTGGTTACACATGACGCCCCTAGTCTCCAATGACTCTGATTGTCGGCGTCCAATTGTCTGGCCTAGAGCCTTTTCTCTTTGGATGATGACTCCGTGTTCCCCGTGAGGAACCCTGTTTCGCGCACTGTGTCAATCTCATAGCTTTGTGGCGTGTCAGGATCGTAGTTGCCATTCTTAAATGTCCCATTGAGCTAATACATATCACTTAACCATCTATTTGATTCATTTAGCCGCACTGTTTGCGGTTTCATGGCAATTGTTGTTTACGCCGTAGCGAAGCACGAGCGTTGTGCTAAGTGTATATTTTTGGACAGAAGATTTTTCCTATTTGCAAACTACTAACGAGATAAAAACACATTCTACGGGTAGCTACCACAACAAAGTTATCCCCTCACGAAGCATGACATATTTGCTTCACAAAGATCACACCGGAAAGCATGGATCCAACAATGCTTTACCAAAGCTTGCGATTCTAGCTAGTGACCTAGGAGCAATTCCATTTCCTTTCCTATTCTCGTTATATTTCAAATCCTGATTTGGACTAGTTCAATCTGTTGGAACCCTAGGCGAGTGAGATAAGACTTTTTTTTGAGGCACGAACCGTAGAACAATTGTTCTACGGTAATTTTCAATTTTCTCATATATACAAACAATACAAAAAGTGCACCTGAAGGTGACTAACCAACACCAGTTTTATCTAACATAGAAAAACAATTAATCTGGAATGGGAGGGAGAACTAAATCAGTCCATTTATTCAGAGTCTCTTTATGTTTCTGCTTAATGCGATGTCCAAGAATGATCAGATCATTGCGGAGCCGAACTTTCCAGGAGGTTCTGTTTGGCTGAATGTTTCGGAAGATTTTATCATTTCTCTGTTTCCAAATGTTCCAACAGCCCATGATGAGAATATCCAGTGCAATTTTCTTTGGCAATCCATCCCTTGCAAGACAACATTCATCTATCACCGAAATTCCCCTTTTTTTTATCCCTCACAATTGTGTCCCAGCATTGAAAGGAGAAGGGGCAATCAAAGAAGAGGTGCAAGGCAGTTTCTTCACTATTATCAGAGCATAAGACACAGTTGTAGCTTGGGAGATGGAATGATTTTCTAGACAGTAAGCTCCTCGTGTTAATTCTGTCATGGACATGCCAAAAGAAGATCTTGTATCTAAAAATAACTGCAGATTTCCAAATTGCTCTAAAATTTTCATGTGCAGGAGGACCTTGAGTCAAGAGTTTGTAGGCTTTCATAGAAGAGTAAACTTCAGATCAGTTCCAATTATAACTCCAACTATTTGTCTCATTATTAAGCTGCACGTCAACCATTTCATCTTGTAGTGGTTGAAGCTGTTGAAAGGCTTGTGAAGAGAGTGGTAGATGGAAGTTATCACTCACCATGGTTTGTTGAATGAATTCTCTAACAGATTGGCTATCATTGAGACAATACGAGTGGAGTTCTGGATATTTGTCCTTGCAAATATTTTCATTCCAGCTATCCGACCAGAACAGAACCGAGCTTCCATTATTTATTTTGCATTTAGCTATTCTTTTGTAATCAGGAAGAAGTTTCAGGATGCCTTTCCACCAAAAGGACCCCACGGGTCTTGTATCCACTGTTCTATTTACATAATATTTCTCTTGTACAAGTTTGACCCACGGTAAACTATGACCGTTGAAGAACTTGTGCAAGTGCTTCAGAAGCAGAGCCTTGTTCTGAACCTGCAAGTTCAGTACCCCTAGTCCTCCTTGGTCCTTAGGCAAAGTAGCCTCTATCTTCCATGCCATATTTCCTCCAGAAGCAATGTTTAAAGTATTTTTCAGCCTGTTGCAGTACTGAAATTGGTATGGACAGAGTGCTCATATAGAAGATCGCTAGGCTTGAGAAAACCGATTTAATCAAGATGAGTTTTTCGCCATAGGACAAAAGCGTTGAACATCCAGCTAATCTTGAGCTGATTCTCGAGAGGAATGTCATGTAGTCAGAGACTATTGGATTTGAAAGCGTCAAAGGCATGCCAAGATAGGAGAAAGGCAATGTTCCAACAGAGCATCCCATAGTTTGAACAATCGGCTGCAGTCTTTCTTGACCAACATTAATAGGCAACATTGTTGACTTATCATAGTTTACTTTCAGTCCTGTAGCAAAACTGAGCAGCAGGTTCTTGACGTGTTGGATCTGAGAAGGGCAAGCTTGCATTATTACCAACGTGTCATCTGCGTACTGTAGAATAGGAAAATCCGGGCAAGCTTGTGATGAGAAAGCGGGGTGTAATAGATGATTGTTCATTGCATCACTAGTACAGAAAAGGCTTTCTGTGGCGCACCGTTTTAGGATTCTGTGGCGCATGGTGAGTGCGCCACAGAATTCTCGCCACAAAAATATTTATTCTGTGGCGCACCACGCCCGTGCGCCACAGAAAGTAGAAAATTCTGTGGCGCACCTCCAGCATGTGCCACAGAAATATTTCTGTGGCGCACGGAAGGCCGTGCGCCACAGAACAGAGTGCGCCACTAAACTTTTTTCCATGCGCCACAGAAATATTTTCGATTATTTGCTGTATTTGACAATAATTTATCTGTGGCGCACTTTGTTCGTGCGCCACAGAATATGGTGCGCCACAAAATTATTTAGAGTGCGCCACTAAATTATTTGCTGTATTATCGATTATTTGTTGTATTTGACAATAATACAGGTATATTACAGTATTTATATAGAAAATAATAGAAACAGTAATATATTTTGACACGGTATTAAAACAGACACATTATACTATATCATCACATCACTTAGAGCCAAGATACATACATATAGTGGCAAATGCCAAATTAATTGTACAAAAGTTCATCTCATGTCACATAAGTCATAGTACAAATGAAGTTGTCACCGCCTAAACTATGATCAAATAGAGAACAGCCGCGATGATGGTGAGCAAGAGCAGGAGCATGATCATGGAGTCTTCTTCTTGAGCGGCGCCGGGAACGGTTTGTAGCCGTCTTTCGTCGTCCACGTCCTGCTGTCATTCTGCAGAGCTAGGTGTTCTTCGATATCCCTCTGACACAACCCTGGAGATGGATACAACCATGTATTAGTGTTCATATTTGCAACCATGTCAATATTTGTGCAGTGTCAATATAGGTATATATATTGGTTAATAATATAAATAGATTGAGTATGATAAGTCTATAGTAAAGAAAATAAAGAAGCACTTGTTGCGAGTATGCATGATTTATCCTACCATTGGCTTTGTTGAAGGCCCCCCTGATGTCACAACATCGTCGTAGATGATTTGCGACAACTCCATCTGGATGAGATGGAAGTCTTCTCTAAGCTTATCATCGGTGATTTCCCCCGCAAATTTGGTCCATTCTCGGAGACTAGATGGCAACTTTGTTTTCAGTGCATCCCGGACAAACCCTTTCATGTGATGGAGGACGTAGAAGGCATCCTTCACGCTGCCATGCTTCTGCTTCATGCAATCGAACTGGGTCCCATGCCTGAACCGGTGTTTGTTGTCATTCGTGAGACATTCCCCCTTCGTCTGTCCTTTTTCGAAGTGGCCTCCCTTTTGGGCGTAGCCCTCGAGAGCCTCATCGAGAACACCCTTTATTCTGGTGTAGTCTTTCTTCTTACTCGAACTCCCCGAGTCAAAATAAGTGGCAATGGACCACCTCGGGCTTAGGACGATGAGTATGCAGTACTTGTCCCTGGTCGGAAGAAATGCAGTGGAAAGGATCAACAACGGAAGAAATCTATAAGAAAGCATAAGATACGACGGCGGCGAGCGGATGTGTACTTACTCCGAAAAGAAAGGCAGAAGAAGGTTGTTCTTCCTCTTGTTGTTCAGCATGAACCTCTGGAGGTACTCCGTGGCCATGGTCCGTGTCCTTGATCCTTCCACCAGCTGACTGTCACGCATGTAGTAGGGATCCACTACCGTGACGTACGGGGTATCATCTCTCTGGATCTTCCTCGCCATATTGATCGCGTATAGGCGGACCAAGTTATAGTCCAGCCGTCTAGAGTGAAACAGGTTGAAGACGTCCTCGAACGCTATGAAGAACAGATCGGCGGGGGCTTCAGTAACGAAGTCCACGTTCTTTGGCACCTGGACCGTGAACACCGGGTAATTTGGATTCTTGTCTTTAAGAAGCAGGCCCTCTACCGTCAATATAGCTTGATGCAAAGAGTGCATGGGTCCTTCTGTGAGGCAGAGCAGCTCCGGAGGCAGTATCGGTTTACCAGCTTCATGAACTCGGGGTGATATCATGTCTTCATGACCCCGGATAACCTTAGGAGCTGGCTGGCTCGTAGAGGTGCCTTGCCTACTTCTCTTCTTAGGCTTCTTGATCTTCATCTCTGGGGATGGTGGGGGTGCAGTGAACCCCGCGCAAACCGTCTGTTGCAGTGTGCGAGGGCTGAAAATGTTACCCGGTTTGTCTGGAGCTTGATCGCCGGCTTCCGGAGGCGTGTTTTGAGAAAAACTCAGGCGCTGGCATGTAGTGCGACGACCAGGTTGATCACTGTGAGCGCGGAAGGGTTCCTCATCCGTAGCAGGCATGTACAAATCTTTGCTCGCGCCCGTGTTGAGGAAGCCATTGACGTCGATATTATCATCATCATCATCGTCGTTGCCATCAAGTTGAGGTGCAACGTCTTTGCCTTCGGACGGCTGTTGCGGTACAGACATTCCCAACAGTCTTTGGTGGCGGCTGGTGGTGGCAACGACCGGCGGTTCCTTCCGGGTGGTGGCGACTGCTGCTTGTGGCGCCGGTTCCTTCCCAACAGGTTTTCGTGGCGGCTTCGAGGGCCGAACGATCGGGGGCCGGAGTTTAGAGGTGGCGCCGGTGGAGCGGCGCTTTAACCCCTGAAGAACCCCCGGCCCCCCAAGACGAATTTGGGTCTTCGGCCATTCCAAGACCCACTTGGGGCAATTTCCAAGGAGCATGTGCTCCTCGGCTCCCGGAGGTTGCATGGGGGGTCGATGGCACTAAACTCAGGCACTACCTCAGTCACCTTGACCCTCATCACGGCCTCGCTCATTCTAGTGTTGTGCATATCACGGCACATTGGTTGTATGAGCATGCCCTCAGCAACTTCCTTCAACTCGCCGTCGGGTACCATCCTATGCAGGAGTATGCAAGGCGTGTCCTTTTGTGAACAAATGTTGGGCATCATGAGGTGGCAGTCATAAAAGGCAGAGTTATAGAAGATGACGCGGACTAAGTAATTAATTAGTTACCTTGTCGATGGCGTTGAGCTCGGCTAATGTCGAGACAAGGGCGCCGGTGCCGGCGGCCGGCCTAACATTCTCCTCCGCCCGCTCGGGTGGTGGCGTCGGTGCGACAAAATGGACCGGCGCTGCACCGCGACGTTGGGCGTTGGGGTCACCAGGTCCGGCGACACGTCCTGGTTCATGGTTGAGTTGCTGCCGCTGAAGCTAGGCACGTGTATCGGCCCCTGTCGACCTCCGGCATTCCAAGAAGCTAACCCCTCCATCAACCCAGGGGGTAAGAATGCCCGGAGCTTCTCCTCCACTAACTTGTCAACCGTGCTGGAGTCCACTTTTCCCTGCTCTAGTGACTCCACCTTCTTCCTTAGCTCCACCACCTCGGCTTTATCCGCCCTCGTCGTCCTCCTCCTCTCCTTTCTCTTCTCCGGGTCGTCAGATGAGTAGTACTGTAGGAACTTCATGCTCGTACCAAAGCCGGACACACGGCCAGCTGACGTCGGCGGCTTCGACTTGTCCCTTTCCTTGAAAGCGTTCGTCGCCCTGTTGAAAGTCGTGTCCCATGGCTCCGTCGACCCCTGGGACGACGGGCCAGCCTCAGCGTCGGCCTTCAACTCCTCCTCCTGCAGACAAAGGAAATTAAGGTGAACCCATGTAGAAATATGGCTTCGTTATCTAATTAGATCAACGCAATGGACTTTGAGATATCCGCGGAAATTAAATTCCTTACCAGCAATTTCTCGAATTTCAACACATCTTCATCGTCGGTAACGAATTCCCCCGCCGGGTTCAGATAGTAGCGGGACCGGACAAAGTTCCTCACTTGCTCGTCCGTGATTTTGTGCCACGGGTTCTCTTTTCCCAGTTTTGCAACAATGGCATCCTCCTTGTCCCAAACGGGCTGTTTTCCTCGGTAACCGCCGCTTCCCAAACGGTGGTTACCTATGTTCAGGTCCCGCATATCCTTCCCCCACTTGGTCCATTTTTTAGCCTCCTCAGACTTTAAGGACTCCTTGAATATCTCGAACTCTTCTTTGTCGAGCGTCGGGTCTTTGGCACTTATCTTCTCCCAGCTGTCACCCTTATTGATCTTCTTCTTCACCCGGAATTTCCAGCTGCTCAAGGCGGTGCTCATCTTCGTGATGGCTAAACTGTCCACCTTTTTGTTGAACGGAAGCGGGAACGTGTATCGTAGGTGAAGCTTCATGAGGAGGTTTTCGACCAAAGCCTCATTGCCCTTGCTTCTGAGGTCCTTCGTGTTGATCGACATGCTTTCCCGGACGATGCACCCTAGTTGCATGCTGTACCCTTTGGCAAGCTTTTCCGGCTCCACTGGTAGGCCACTTGGCGTGACCTTGGTGAACACGTCTGTGACGTTGTCGAGCGATTGCGGTGTCCGATCCCTCCTTGGCTTCTTCCGCTTCTTAGAGGTCGGGTTGCTACCGGTAGCACCATCCGTGTGGTCGCCACCATCGGTGGTGGTGGTGTCATCCTCATGACCGCCACTAGCAGCTCCATCTGTGGTTTCGGCGTCCTCCTCCCGGTCCTCTTGCTCATTGTCGGCATCGGCGGCCTCCACCTCCTCCATCTCCTCCATCTCCTGGGACATCTGCCAGAACGACTTGTTGGCATGTCTAGCTTCTTCTTCGACGCTCATGTGCTTAGAAGGGCCGGCTTCCGACATGTTTGCACTGCATTAAAAAGAGGCAAAAAGTTAGTACAACAAATATAAGAAAAAAATCACTTAATTTAGTACTAAGATACCCCGGCCCATGCATTAGTCGCAATACCCCCATATGTCCCTTTTTTAGCAAAGTCATGCCAAAATTCACGAAAAATTTCGGCATGACCTTTGCTAAAAAAGGGACATATGGAGTACCCGAATTTGCCGGAACGGAAGTTAATCGACGTTCCGGCAAACTCAAGGGCCTCTCGGGGTACCTGCATAGATTTAACAAATCATGTTGCCGGCATCTCCGGCCGGCAACATCCACACATATCCACATCTCCGGTCGGAGATGCCGACCGGCAACAAACATACACATCCACATCCACATCCACATCATGGCCGCCACTTCTCACCTGAAATCACGCGGAGGTTCTTCTAAATTTCCTACATACGGCAAAATAATGCATATTAGTTAATTAAAAATGGTTCATACAGGGAAGAATGTATATATGTACTCATTGATTAGCATGGCTCATACAAGTAAACTAAAGCAAGTAATGCCTAAAACATAATGCATTCCATAATGCAATTTAAAAAACCAGTAATATTTTGCTTTCGATTTGGTGCTTTCACTAGATGATCAACTACACAAGAAGACTAACATATCACTAACAAAACTTGTACAAAAATGATGCACAATAATCACAATATGCAACACAAACTACAACAAGCCTAAATGAATTTTTTTAGCCAAAATTTTTAATTTTTTTCATTGGGTCATTTCATCAAGCACCTAAAGTGCAACCATGGTAGGAGAGGGAGGGGAGGGAGAGAGGGGCAGCACCTCGTCGAGGGTGGCGGTGGAGGTGCTCCTGGCCGAGCACGGCGGGGTGGCGGTGGAGGTGCTCGGCGGCGCCGATGCGTGGCGGCCGGGGCGCGGGGTCGAGCACGGCGGAGCGTGGGGTCGAGCACGGCGGCGGGGTAGCGGACGCGCGCGGAGTTTCTCCGGCGGTGTCGAGTGCGGTGGGGCGCCGGTGTCGAGTGCGGTGGGCCGCGGGGTCGAGCGCGGCGGCGTCGCGGCGGGGTGGCGGTGGTTGAGCACGGCGACGTCGCGGATTTTGGACTTGGTGGTTTTGGAAGAGTGAAGCCGGCGCGGGGGCGGGCCCACATGTAAGTGGTAGCCAATGAATTCTGTGGCGCATCCCTCAGCGGATGCGCCACAGAATTTTGTGATTCAGTGGCGCATCTGTTAGGGATGCGCCACAGAATTCCCTGGCTACAAGTGCTAAAAAGCACTGCTGTCTGTTATGTGACAAGCACAGAAACATAGCCCAAATGGTTAGCCACTGAAACCTGAAACTTTGGTCAGCCAGGTTCGAATCCTGGCTAACACACTTTTTTTCTTTTAAAATAATATTTTGGTTAAATTTAAATAAATAACACAAACACATTTGTTATTATCTAAACAAAAATATTTTTAGTTATATTTAAAGAAAGAACATATACACATCTTAAAGAAAAGAATGTACACATATTTGTTAGTAGACCATTATTGTAAATACACACACATTTAAAAAAAAGAATATATTTCTTTTGAAAAAATATTTTTGGTTAAATCTAAAGAAAAGAATGTACACATATTTGTTAGTAGACCATTATTTTAAATACACACACATTGTATTAAAAAAATTACACACAATTTAGTTAAAAAGAAAAGAATTTAGACACATTGTTAATTAGTATACCATATTTTAAATATGGTGAGCTTTTTGTGGCGTATTGAAAAGAATGCGCCACATAAAGCAAAAATATCAGTGGCGCATCCACAGACATGCGCCACAGAAACAACACCCAGTCAAACATTGGATGGGGCCCACCATATTTCTGTGGCGCATGGAGTAGGATGCGCCACAGAAAGAATAATTTATGTGGCGCATCCAGCTCAATGCGCCACAAAAAGTTCACCATATTTTTGTGGGGGGGGGGGGGGGGGCCACAATGGTATTTGGCATGGTGCGCCACAGAAGTATTTTTGTGGCGCATGGTCAAAATGGTGCGCCACAAAATGTCATTCCATAGAAAGGCACTTCCCTACTAGTGCGTCATTGAAAATAGTCTGCAGGAGATCAACAGCCAGAACAAAGATCAATGGCGATTGTTGGAATAGCTAGATATGTTTCACCTATGGTATGTGTGCGTGTGTTTACCAAACTGTAGGAACCTCTTCGTATAGATGTTGTATTGGGTTTCTACTAGGTTTAGGTCACGCCTGTA
This sequence comes from Poa pratensis, assembly GCA_947311845.1. Taxonomy (NCBI): domain Eukaryota; kingdom Viridiplantae; phylum Streptophyta; class Magnoliopsida; order Poales; family Poaceae; genus Poa; species Poa pratensis. The sequence continues at coordinate 129,706,384 of CAMZMU010000041.1, read as the reverse complement.
CCACTATATATGTACACCATATGAGATCAATGAGATTATCTTGCTCTCAATCTATTCTTGCGCTTCTACATGGTATCAGATTCCGAGTCCCCTAGGCCTCTCTAAACTCTTCCGCTCTAAACCCTAGCCGCCGCCGCCTCTTCTCCTCGCCGTCACCATGAGTGTCACGTCCAAGTCCGACGCTTCTTCCTCCACCGTCGGCAACCCCTTCGGCAATCCCCATGGCGCTGCCGTCTCCACGGTCACCCTCCAGATGTTGGCCATCCGCAACCATGTTGACGAGGTTCTCGATCTGAAGCAGCCCAACTACACCACCTGGAGCACCCTCTTCATGGTCCACTTCCGCAAATTTGGCCTCCAAGACCACATCGACGGCACCACCGACGGTCGCAACCGCGTCGACGACATCGAGTGGATGAGGATCGACCACACCATCGTCTCCTGGTTCTACAACACCGTCTCCAAGGACATCCGCGACGTCATCATCCGCCCATCGGACACGGCATATGACTGCTGGGTTACGATCTACAACCTATTCCTCGACAACAGCCTGCAGCGCGCCATCTACACCCAGCAAGAATTCCACGAGGCTCTCTCAAGAAGATCGCTCGATCTCTGAGTATTGCCGCCAGCTGAAGATGCTCTCCGACACTTTGCACGATGTCGGTTCTCCTGTCACCGATCAACAGCTCATCGTCAAGCTCCTCCGCGGCCTGCGTGCCGAGTTCGGCCACGCCGTCGCCATCCTCAACGTCCACCTCAAGACCTTCCTCGGCACTCGCTCCTACCACGAGAATGAAGAACACCGTCTCGCTGACGTTGCCAAGCTCGCCTCCACGCACGCGCTCATGGCCGCTCCGCAGCAGGGCTCTCGCCCAGCCGCTCCTCCCGCGATTCCCGCGGCGGCTCCAGCCCCTCATTCTACCGGCGGTGGTAACAGACAGAAGAAGAAGAAGAAGAAGAAGAAGAAGAAGAAGAAGAAGAACAACAACAACAACAACAATGGCGGCCGTCCTTCTGCCCCGGCCCCAGCCGCACCCGCCGCACCCTGGATGCGGCCACCAGTCGGCACCAATCCCTGGACCGGCATGGTTCAGGCATGGCCCGTGTCCTCCTGGAGTCCCCCTGCGCCCGGCCTCCTGGGACCCCGCCCCGGGTCGCTCCTCCCCAGACGTACGCCTCCTATGGCGCTGCCCCCTGCGGCGTGACACCATACCAGCAGCCCTCTCCACCAGGTGTTCTCCACGCTCCGGCCTACCAGCAGCCCACCATGCAGTGGGATTCCACAGTTGTTTGCTGCTCTTCAAGGAGTCCCTCATCCTGCCACTTACACCGGAGGTGGCGACTGGGTTGTCTACACCGGCGCCTCGGCTCATATGACTGCAAACCCTGGTAGTTTATCTCTTCTTCCTATTTCCCCTTTTTCAAATCATATTACTGTCGGTAATGGTGCTCGCTTGCCGCTCACCCACTCCGGTAATCTCCTTCTTCCCACTTCAGTATCTCCCTTACGTCTCACCAACGTTCTTTGTGCTCCTTCTTTAATCAAAAATCTCTTATCAGTTCGCACTCTTACTCGCGACAAAAATATTTCAGTTGAATTTGACCCGTTTGGTTTTTTGTGTCAAGGAACTTTGTACCCGCCAGGTCTGCTCCGATGTAACAGCTCCGGTGATCTCTACACCTTTCGCCCCAGTGCCAGCCCATCTCCTCATCACGGTCTTCATGTCTCCACCGACGCAGATCTCTGGCATGCTCGTCTCGGACACCCCGGCCACAACCACCTTCGTAAAATTTTATCTTCGTTCAGTTTCTCTTGTAATAAAACGGCGTCTCATACTTGTAACGCATGTCGCTTAGGAAAACATGTTCGATTACCCTTTTCTGAATCTACTAATATTTCTTCTTTTCTGTTTCAACTATTACACTGTGATCTTTGGACGTCTTCGGTTATTAGTAATTCAGGTTTTCAATACTACCTTGTTGTTCTTGATGATCACACTCACTATGTCTGGACGTTCCCCTTACGACATAACTCCGATGCTTTTTCCACTCTCACTTCTTTTCATGCTTTTGTCCGTACTCAGTTTGGTCGCCCCATCCTCTCTTTCCAAACCGACAACGGTCGCGAGTTCGATAATCATGCTTTTCGCACGTTTCTCGCTTCACATGGCATTTTTTTACGTCGCACATGTCCTTACACGTCTCAACAAAACGGTCGCGCTGAACGCATTCTTCGAACTTTGAATGATAACGTCCGCACCATGCTTTTTCACTCCTCCGTTCCAACAAAATTTTGGCCCGACGCCCTCGCCACGGCGACTCATCTTCTAAATTGCCGTCCATGTCGACCACGTCAGAACATCTCTCCTTTCCAACTTTTGTTTGGATCCCCACCTTCCTACACTGATCTCCGTGTTTTTGGGTGCCTTTGCTACCCAAACACTCAATCTACCGCCCCTCATAAGCTAGCCCCTAGATCCATTGCGTGTGTTTTTCTCGGCTACCCACCCAACACCAAAGGATATCAGTGCTATGATCCCATTTCTCGTCGTGTACTAACCTCACATCACGTCTACTTTGACAGGTGTGTGCTTCCTTTTCAGCAGGTACCGGACTCCTCCATAGATTCGTCGCCAGCCGCCGTCGTTCCTCATGATGACATGCTGCCGCTTCTTCCTCGGGTTCTTCCACGGCAGGCCCCACCTGCTGTCGTACACGTCACGACGCCTCCACCTGCTGCGACGCCCGAGCCTGCTGGTTCCCCTGCCGCGACGCCCGAGCCTACTGGATCTCCCGCTACCGATTCTCCTGTCGCGGCAAAGAATTCGGTGGTTTTTCCTGCTGCCTCAGCAGCCAGCTCTTCGCCCGAGCCGACGTCTTCACCGCCCACGCCTGTTCCGCCACCAGCTCCTCTCCGAGCCGTGACCCGCTCGATGCACGGAATACATCGACCCAATCCGCAGTACATTGGCTTGAATCTTCCAAGTCGACGTGGTCTCCTCGCGACAACCTCTCCACTGGTACCCCTGCCGACTTCTGTCACTGTTGCTCTTTGTGATGATCAGTGGCGCCTTGCCATGCAGGAGGAATTTGATTCACTACAGGCTAATAAAACTTAGGAGTTAGTGCCTCGACCTCCACGTGACAATGTCATCTCCGGCAAATGGGTGTTTCGTCACAAGCTTCGACCGGATGGTACACTTGATCGCTACAAGGCTCGTTGGGTAGTCCGTTGTTTTCATCAGCGCCAAGGCATTGACTATGATCAGACATTCTCCCCAGTTGTCAAACCAGCCACGATACGTGTTGTTCTCCACCTTGTTGCAGCTCGAAATTGGCCCCTTTCACCAGTTAGACGTGAATAATGCTTTTCTCCACGGCGAGCTTCAGGAGCTAGTCTACGCCGAGCACCCATGTGGGTTTGTTGATGACACGTGTCCAGAGCATGTCTATCGTCTGGTGAAATCTCTTTACGGACTCAAGCAGGCTCCTCGCGCTTGGTTCCGGCGGTTTCATGATTATGTTCGATCCATCGGATTCACTGCCACCCGCTCGGACTCCTCCCTGTTTGTGTGTCGTCGGGGTTCTTTCACGGCCTACCTGCTCCTCTATGTTGATGACATCGTACTGACGGCTTCCTCAACACCACTTCTTCGGCATATCATCGAGAATCTTCACCGAGCTTTTGCCATGAAGGATCTTGGTCTCCTGCACTTTTTTCTCGGTATACAAGTGCAGCGCACTCCAGCAGGTTTCTTCTTGTCCCAGGAGCGCTATGCCGAAGATGTTCTTGACCGTGCTGGAATGCAGAACTGCAAGCCTGCCACCACTCCAGTTGACACGAAGCCCAAGACATCCGCTCTCACTAGCGCTCTCGCCACTGACGCCACCCATTATCGCAGCATTGTTGGAGCCCTCCAGTATTTTACGTTGACTCGCCCTGATCTTTCATATGTCATTCACCAAGTCTGCCTCCATATGCACGCTCCTCGTGATGCCCACTGGACCCTCGTCAAGCGCATCTTGCGCTATATCAAGGGAACCACTGGACATGGTCTTCATCTCACGACTTCACCTTCTGATGAGCTTATTGGATACTCCAATGCGGATTGGGCCGGCTGTCCTGACACTCGAAGATCGACCTCTGGCTATTGTGTCTTTCTCGGTGATTCTCTCGTCTCTTGGTCTTCAAAGAGACAACCCACCGTTTCTCGTTTCAATGCCGAAGCAGAATATCGCGTTGTTGCGAATGTGGTTGCCGATTGATGCTGGCTTCGTCAACTTCTTGGTGAGCTGCACTTTGATGTTCCCAAGGCTACCGTGGTGTACTGTGACAACATCTCTGCTGTCTACCTCACTCAGAACCCTGTTCATCATCGTCGCACGACGCATATTGAACTGGATATTCATTTTGTCCGCGAAAAAGTTGCTCTCGGTCAGCTGCGTGTTCTCCATGTGCCGACCTCTCAACAATACGCCGACATCATGACGAAGGGATTATCTACGGCGACATTTGAAGCTTTTCGTTCCAGTCTGTGTGTTGCAAGTAACGCTGTATTGGTATGTGTGCGTGTGTTTACCAAACTGTAGGAACCTCTTCGTATAGATGCTGTATTGGGTTTCTACTAGGTTTAGGTCACGCCTGTACCACTATATATGTACACCATACGAGATCAATGAGATTATCTTGCTCTCAATCTATTCTTGCGCTACAGCGATAAAGGATCGCCTTGTCGAACGCCTCTCTTACACAAAAATTGCTTTCCAGGTATTCCAAGTGGAGTAAATCATATATATCCAGTTGATCCATCTTGGCCCAAAACCTTTGGCCACAAGAATTTTTTTGATTGCTTTGTGGTCAAGCATGTCAAAAGCTTTCTCAAAATCCAATTTTAGGATCACACACTCAATGTTTGCTAGATTTCAGTGATGTATGTACTCATAAGCCCAAGGGAGACAGTCTTGAATTGATTTAGCCTTCAAGAATCCATATTGGTGTGTGTGGACCAATTTATGCATGACCTTCTGAAGCCTATTCCCCAGGATTTTTGTAATAATTTTGATGGTGCAATTTAGCAAGGAAATTGGTCTGAAATCTGCAGCATTGGTGGGACAGTCCTTCTTAGGGATAAGAGTAATGAAGGAAGAGTTAATGCTTTGAGTGTTAACATTTCCATTGTATTATAAACAATGGATTAGAATTGAAGATCTAACAGAAGAGATACTATAAACATGATTTTGTGAGTAAAATGTCTTTGCAAAATCAACACAAGATATCAACCAAGATGAAAAAAAAAGGATCGAAACCATTTTTGTTTTCATGTCATAATAAATGTTAAATCACTTGGGGTTTGTCAAATCCCATAACGAAGTGAGCTGTGAACTGTACCTTTATCTTTGAGCCTTTATCCGTTGCGAATTTGCCGGTCTAATTAATTTATCATATTTGAAGTCCAAATATATAGTGGAAAAACTACCTTGACATATTTTGATGTTTTATTGTTCCGTCTAGTCACATTCCTAATGAAGTTGTATTTTTCGTATGCGCTTTCAATATTTCTATAGTTGACTCAAGACCGCAACACCCAACAAGCGCGTGGGCGTACGGGTAGGGGAAGAAGCTCTCCGGAGCGGGATAAAGTATGACTGGTACAAATACAATAGGCGAACATGGTTGGTGAAATACTCAGGCTGTGCGAGCGACATCAAAACATGGAAAAGGATTGTCTTCTAATTCCTGACGTCTCCCAGGCCCACACGAACTGAGCTGCTAATATTTTCACCTCACGTCCAAAAAACCATTGGAGGTGAAATTTCCATCTATTCCTTTCTCTGTTTCCAGATTGCAAAACGTATAGTTAGCTTGTAGCTTCTGCTTGTGGTATGATTCTTTTTTATACCATGGTGGTGAGTGCACACACCTACCATCTTTTATTTGGTTAAGGCTAGTATTTATTAGTTCTCTCGCTGGATATTTCCAGACAGCATTGCACTGAACAACTTACGAAACGGCCGGCGTACAGATCAATCTGCTCTTTTATCTAAAATGATTTCGAATTTACTGATGTCATTTATCTTGGTAGCGCGGCAGCAGCGGCTCGAAGCCGAAGGCCGGCGCCAGGGAGACAAGCCAGTTGAGGAGGACGGCGAGCAAGGGCGGCGTTGTCACCGGCTGCTCCAGCTTCGTGGGCACCGACATCATCGAGGCGTAGTCCGGCGTAGCGAACTCCGTGCAGCGGTGGTACTCATCGATCTCTCGATCGTAAGTATCGGCGTCGGAGGGCTCGACGAGGGGCTCACGGGCTGCAGAGGAACGAAGCGCGGCCAGGGGTCGTCGTGCGCCGGGAGCGGAGGTGGCAGGGTGATCGCCGGCGGCGTGAAAGACCGGAATCTCGCCGGATGGTCCCGATTCCCGTACATGACGATGGATCGCTCGGTTCTCGAGTTGTCGCTTTTTGGATTGCTGTTGCGCGTGTCAGCAAGCTCGGGCACATCATATAGGAATAGAGTTAGACAAGTGATCCTGAGGGCGTCTCCAATGCTTAAGTCAGAGGAAGGTAATAAGCTGGGCCCTACAGCTTATGCTATGGCGGATTGAAACCCCGGCAATGTTTAAGACCAGGCTGGGCCTTAAGCTGGGGCCCATGAGCCAATCCTTTATCCAACCGCTCAGGTCAAAGAAAAAAATGGAAAATGCAGCTCGCGACAGGAAAATTTCCCCATCGCTGGTTTCCATCCTAGCACGACTAAAAATCCTAATCTCATAGCCTCCCGTGAGCGCAAATCCGAAGTAATTGGTCACTCCGCAGCGAGATCTGCTCATCTCCCTGCTTCTCTCGCCGCCGATGTGGTCAGGCCGGCCGATTTCTTGCCGCTGCAGCACCAAAAGGATGAGAAGAGTTCTGTGTGTGCCCGCACCCCTCTTCCTCTTATTCAAGCACACGGGAGGGCGCATCCATGGCGGGTGTTCAGTTCGCGGATCTCATCGGGGGTCGGGGCCGTCGTCAAGATCGGCATCGAGGAGCCGGTCGACGACGCGGATCCACGCATCTGTTCTGGCGTCAGCGACAGGTTGGTGTCCATGGCTTCGCCAGCCTCTGACCATCAGCGAGTTCGTTCTCGTGCTCCTCGTCGTCGGCGCCATGGCCATCGACGAGTTCAAGTCCGGCTGCTCCCCGTGTTGTTCACCCTTCGTTGATTTGGCCAGTGCAAGCTCCGGGCCTCCGGCCGCTTTCCCTCGTTGCTCATCCCCTCCATCGCGTCGATGAACTCGCGGGAGAAAAACTGCTTTCGGTCCTCGGTTGTGCAGCACGGATAGATGAGAGAGAAACAAGTGTTTTCTATTTCTTGTAGCCGAGTCATACCGGTGAGACCGACCTTAGGAATCTTAAACTTAAGACCGAGGCTCACAATGCTTAAGGGTGGGTCTTAAGCTGTTTTTTTCCTTATGACCTCTCCTTATTTCTACATTGGAGACGCCCTGAGTCGTATTGGGATTTCGGAGTGCGCACTCATATCCGAGTGATACTGAGGCTCGTCATAGTACCAATTTGCATTGGGATTAACTTCTTGTGTTTGGGCCATTGGCCGGACCAGTTGGTTTAATCTTTAATCAGAGTCAAATTAGGATTTCCTTTAGGTCTCGATTAGGAATAGAGTTAGACAAGTTCTCTCAGAACAATAGAATGGAGTACATAAATAGTGCTAGTATAATCTTTTTAACGAATATACGAGCAGGCGCAGTGAAAGACTCCCAAGATGCTTTCGAAACTCCTCTCCAAATCTGCCGTTTCCATAACGTGTATTATAGATTACCTAAATAAAAAACGTGTATTATAAGTTCATCCTCTTCGTGTCAATGCCATTGGTATTGGCACTGTAGGTGTATCGAGTTATCGTCTGGACGGTGGCTTCGGTCTGATAAATGTATTTCTTTGTAAGGCTTTAGTGATTTCCGGTTTTCTCTCTTTAATAATAAAAAAGTTGTGTGCATCGTTTCAATGCAGCGGCTGGGACTTCGCTTCCCATTTCGAAAACAAAAAATGGTATTGTGAATTGTGAAATAAAAAAATGTGTTGTGAGTTGTGACCTGATATAGCAAACTGCTATCTTAAAATGAGTACGGTAGACCGGGATAAGGAAACAAAGAAAAAAAATCTAGATGAAGGAAACAAAGACTCAGGGCCAGTTTGTCATCAAAATATTTTTGAAGTTGACACCGACACTAGCCGGGAGCAAGAATTAATCACAACCAATATCAGTTTAAACATGAGGCAGACCAAATACTTTGTGAGGCCAATGTGGTTTCCTCCGGTGTCTCATAACCTTGATACTAATACAATTTTCTCCACAAAGATTGCCAACTAGATCATACATACTCACTCCGTTCGGATTTAGTCTACATACTGGAGGTTGCTCTTACGCTCCAACATCAACCGTTATTCCGCACATGTTTTCTGGTGTTTTTTTGTTTGGACTGGGATAATACCCAATAAAACATGTCAAAACTCTTCTGCCAAACAAAGCCTGAGTGTGGTAATCACCTCAGCCAGTGATTTTTGCAGTTCCTCCATTTTGTCTAATACGGAACGAGTCTGTGCGGATGGCTTGCTGGACCCCGTTGCGGCTCCCTCCAAATTAAACGAACGCTGATTTCGGATTTACAGGGAATCAAGCCCGAGGGAGATTCCCAACCAGCTGGTCAATGTTACCGGTAGGATCGAGCGTGCCCGGGAGCCCGGGACCGAAACAAAGTTCTGGATACCTGTGATGGGAGATACTTCGGGATGAAGAGCAGAGAGATAAGATCTGAAACTCGTTTCCTTTTTCTCGTTATCGAATACAGAGTTACAGACAAGAGAATCAACGCGGACGTTTGGCTCTCGAGCACCAGTACACTCGAAATCATGACCGTCCTGTCGGGCGTTGTGATATGTGCCGAACTACTGTTTGCGCGAGAGAAATCAGGTATACAGGCAATCCGAGCGAGCACTGTGTGCGAAATACGGGCAGATGGGAGGGCCATTTAAACGATACTAGTAATTGTGCACGTGCAATGCACGTATTGACAAATATATTTTTATCATAGATATATTTTATTCAGTTTCATGCTAATTCTGATGTTACAAATACTCTATGGAATGTATTGTTTTATAGATTTCCAGCTTATTTGTGCAGGATACAACATTCAGCAAGGACATAATGGCGTCGTCAAAGATGGAATATATTGTGTTATAGATTTCCAGCTTATTTGCGCAGGATAAAACTGCACATAACAGCTCACAATTCACAGGTTGTGACTCTTTTGGTCATTACGGGTTTTCCCCTTTCTTCCTCCCCTTGAGAGTCAGCCGCCGCCGCCGCCGCTTAGATCCGGCCGCTCTCGCCGTCGGCGCTTGCGCTGGCTGCTGCAGAGATGGAATAGGGTGCCGGCCCGCCTTGTATAGCTGTAGAGTAGGTCGTAGATTAGGCTTTGTTGCTTTCGCTGTGTTGTCCCTCGTGGCGAATGGCTTCATGCCGTCCCCCTTGTCTTGGAGGTCAGTAGTTCCGGCGTACGGGCGCGGCGTCGGGCTCGCCGTCGATATGCTTTTCGTCAAGCTTCTAAGGTGGAAGAAAGGCGAAAGTACATCGCTGGCAACCTTCTTCAATAAGCGCCGAGGTCTCCAATCTCGGTGTGTTCATCTTCTTGTCCTGGCCGGCCTTGGCGGCGAGGGGGAAAAGAGGAAGGACACACGGATGTTGGTGCGCAGCAGCTTTCCCAGCGGTGTGGCAAACGTGCCGTTGGGGTGGAAGAGCATGGCGTTGGCTGGAGCTCCATGGAGGAGTTCTTCTGCGTCAGGTATCAACCGCTGCTGCTTTCATAATCGTTCGCTTCGTGTTGAAGCTTCTGGACCGGAGGCAGCTAGTCTTCTATGGCGCGGTGGTAGCGGAGAAGAAGGCTGGAGTTTTCGATCTACGGCTTCTCGGGGAACTGATGTGACTGCTCTCTTCGAAGCTCATCAATGGCGGCGATCTTGCGCCGTCGTTATCCATGACCAATGGGGTCGCTTCGAGCTGTGGTGCTGCTGGCACCATAGCGTCTTCAACCTCCAGGCCGGCGTGCCATTAAGGAGGCCCCTTTCCAGTTCTGCGGCAGCGCCCAATGTCGAGCTGCTCCCAAGTGGTTTCGTCCCCGGTGACGGCGCCGACGGCTGCTGTATCGAGCTGATCCTCGTGCTCGGCGGTGAAGGACCTGATGGCGAATCTCTCTGTTTGACTAAGGTCCTTTTTGTAAAAGCCAAGGGCTTGGGTGTAATTTTCTTTCTTTTGGAGGTCCTTGATGTAAGTTGTCCCACCGCTTAATGCAGTCGGGATCCTTCGGAATCCCTCCCCTTGTTCAAAAAAAAAAAAAAAAAATTCACAGGTTGTGAGATAACGAACAAGGGCTCTGACCACTGACCAGGCCATGGAGCAACGAACAAGGAACAAGGCTACGTGATAAGCCTTCCTAGCTGGGCCAGTGTGTCTACATGGCCTTCGGAATTATAGCAATTTTAGTCTGAACGGGCATTTCGGTCTTCCAGCAGTGGCGACTGAACCGACGAACATTATTTCGTTCATCTAGCACCTGGGACCGAACTTGTGACCGAAGACCCAATTTACTTGTATGTAATATAAGAAGCAACAAATTTTTTTCTAGATTGTCCTAAAAAATATAAAAAATCCAGAGCGCATTATATTCATGCAAGATAATTGATGGTTGAAAGACTGAAAATCTAAAAGCTGTGAAGATCACACATATCAGTACATCACCTATCTGGTATCAAATACTTATTACATCCCTATTAAAATGTAATATGAAAATTCCTCTACTATACAATGGGAAAAAAGTCCTATATAGCTACAATAAGTATTTTCTACTGAACAACAGCATGTGCAAGAGCTAATCACCTTCTACAGATCTCTTGTAAGATTTTGTTAAACACATGGTGATCAGGAGCCGACCCCTTGTCTTAGTTCTGGCTTCTTCTCTCCTCCGTCGATGTTCGTCTCGCTTGACCCCCAAGCTCCATCACTCATGCTCATAAAAGCATCACACTTATAGAGTTTTAGTTCTAGAGCGTACCAGAAAAACAAAATGGAAAACATGAACTATATCACGGTTGAAAAACAAATTTTAGCTAATCTTCCTTGAATATTAGCAGTACAGGAAACCGCATTAGGCCGACATATTTTTAGCTGCAAGTTTCTATCGAATCTGTGCCAACACTTTGCAATTAGAGACATCAATAAAAATAAAGCATGCTAGCTCAACTGCAGTACTTCCCCTCACTGTGCCTTCACCACGCAACTCGCCCACCCAGGTAAACTGGAGCTGGAGCTCCAAGCTCCTCTGCAACATCTAGTACATTTATGCCTCATTGATGCACCGAAGAGAAAAGCACCACTTTATCTAAAAAATAGAAAAACACCAATTTGGAATTTCTCTTCATTGTAAGATAGCTAAAATGGTGAGAGATGAATAAAAGTAAATAATGATGCCGAGAAAAATGTGCCTCCAAAGATGTATATCGGATAGTGGACGATTACAGTACCACATGGATGAAATTCAACATTGCATTACATTGCCCAAAGCCCACTGACCAAGAAAATTGCCAAATGATTTGTTCCACACGTGGTTATGATTTAGCACCTGGTTGCAAAAGAAAAGGAAATGTAATACATAAAATGTGACTGAGCTTATGTTGAAGAGGCATTTTTGTGAACAGGTTGTAGATGAATGTGCACCACGACATATACAAGCACTGGCCTATACTCTTTAATCAACATCAGACCTGATGGTTTTTGCTAATTCAGAGCAAGCAGTGGCACAACCAAAGCACCTAAAAAATAGATGAAGACATGAAATTAAGAAAATAAAGAGCGCCGAAAGAATGAACAGACAAAGAGAACTGTATGTCATATACCCCGAAGGAGCTTCATCAAGTTTGACATTTCAAATATAAAGAAAGATTATCTTTACTTTCACTTAATCCAAGCAATTCAACCCAAAAAATCCATAGCTTTCAAGTTATTCCAGCAATCATTACATCCCAAGTCAAAGTTGAAGAGCTCAAAAGAATTAAGAATATGCAACAAGAAAGTTATATTGAGAGTAATATTCAGAGTGCAAGTGGCAAGTATGCAACAAGAAAGTTATATTCAGAGTAATACCACACAGATTTAAGTCGGCAGTTGCACACTGCAATTTGTAAATTCAAATATGTGCCTAATGTTGTGATAAAATGTTCTGGATCAGATCGGTTCAGTTTTTGCTAACACCTACACTCCTAAGTTAAACATCAAGTGAAATACCCCATTTATCAACAGTAACATAACAGTTCAAGGTTAAGAACAGGTCACTGTACTTGTTTCAGAGTAGGGTGTGTTGGATCACCCCACATATGTACATTTAATTTAGGAAGCCACATAATAATATGAACTGTAATGCCGTTTATTTTACTCACATACTCGTTGATTAGAATAGAGAAGCAAGGAAGGTCCAAAGTTGGTCGAAGATTTGCAGTGTACTGCAACAGTTCTAAATCCAAGGTAAGCACACATAGTTCGCATGGTTGTGGTCTGTGGAAGCAAGCTGCATTGATAGAGTATGTCTTATTATTTTCAAGGGGTGTAGTTAGAAATAGTACAATATAGCTTGGCCACCGCATCAAGTCCTTGAAAGCTCATGAGGATATGTTAAAAATAGTATGCAAGTGCAGTTCATATGCTCATACTTCTATTAGAACCTTTTCAAAGAGGGGTAAGAAGTAGCTCTTTTCTCTTGAGGTCACCTTCCTCAACTTCAACCATCATCACCACTTGTACCTGTTCATCAAAGGCACCTCCCCGAACCACTCGAGGAAGTCAACCTTACATTCGTGAAATTGGTATCTCTAGTACCCAGTTTTTAATCATTCCGTTTAAGTTATTCTATGATCATCGTCCATTCCCAAGTCGTCCTTAACCGTGGACACGGCTTTTCGAAAAGATTTATCCCTGCAGGGGTGTACAAAGTGGAAGTCCCCGGAGTCCCGAGGGGCCCCAGTTCCTTCGCCACGCGTACCGCCCGGCCCATTACCTGATCATTAGCTCTCTTCCTTGGAAAGCCGGCTGGGTGGGAACGGTGTCGACTTCTCCCTCGTTAAAGACTTTCCAGGATCATCAGTGGCGGTAGGACTGCCAGGATCACAACACCCCGCCCCACGGCCACTTATTTTCCTAACACCACAATCCTCATCCCAGCTCATACCACCATCATCACGCACGTGCAAATGGAAGCCCGAACTAGAGGACCCTGGCTAGCCCCGCTCGAGTTATTTAGTCTATGAGGGTTCCTGCAATTGCATAGGCCTCACGCATGGTTGCACGCTCGTCTTGGTTCAAGAGGTACAGAACTCGCACCTAGGCGGCGAGAACGAGACAAAACACCACAACCACAGTGGCCTCTCATCCCCACCTTTAAGCATTTTATTATCCATCACCACATTTCTCCACCATCATCATCGCGGTCACAAGTCAACACCTGTTTCCAGCATGTACCACCATAGTACAACTAGGCATGTGCAAGAGCTAATCACCTTCTACAGATCTCTTGTAAGATTTTGTTAAACACATGGTGATCAGGAGCCAACCCCTTGTCTTAGTTCTGGCTTCTTCTCTCCTCCGTCGATGTTCGTCTCGCTTGACCCCCAAGCTCCATCACTCATGCTCATAAAAGCATCACACTTATAGAGTTTTAGTTCTAGAGCGTACCAGAAAAACAAAATGGAAAACATGAACTATATCACGGTTGAAAAACAAATTTTAGCTAATCTTCCTTGAATATTAGCAGTACAGGAAACCGCAATAGGCCGACATATTTTTAGCTGCAAGTTTCTATCGAATCTGTGCCAACACTTTGCAATTAGAGACATCAATAAAAATAAATCATGCTAGCTCAACTGCAGTACTTCCCCTCACTGTGCCTTCACCACGCAACTCGCCCACCCAGGTAAACTGGAGCTGGAGCTCCAAGCTCCTCTGCAACATCTAGTACATTTATGCCTCATTGATGCACCGAAGAGAAAAACACCACTTTATCTAAAAAATAGAAAAACACCAATTTGGAATTTCTCTTCATTGTAAGATAGCTAAAATGGTGAGAGATGAATAAAAGTAAATAATGATACCGAGAAAAATGTGCCTCCAAAGATGTATATCGGATAGTGGACGATTACAGTACCACATGGATGAAATTCAACATTGCATTACATTGCCCAAAGCCCACTGACCAAGAAAATTGCCAAATGATTTGTTCCACACGTGGTTATGATTTAGCACCTGGTTGCAAAAGAAAAGGAAATGTAATACATAAAATGTGACTGAGCTTATGTTGAAGAGGCATTTTTGTGAACAGGTTGTAGCTGAATGTGCACCACGACATATACAAGCACTGGCCTATACTCTTTAATCAACATCAGACCTGATGGTTTTAGCTAATTCAGAGCAAGCAGTGGCACAACCAAAGCACCTAAAAAATAGATGAAGACATGAAATTAAGAAAATAAAGAGCGCCGAAAGAATGAACAGACAAAGAGAACTGTATGTCATATACCCCGAAGGAGCTTCATCAAGTTTGACATTTCAAATATAAAGAAAGATTATCTTTACTTTCACTTAATCCAAGCAATTCAACCCAAAAAATCCATAGCTTTCAAGTTATTCCAGCAATCATTACATCCCAAGTCAAAGTTGAAGAGCTCAAAAGAATTAAGAATATGCAACAAGAAAGTTATATTGAGAGTAATATTCAGAGTGCAAGTGGCAAGTATGCAACAAGAAAGTTATATTCAGAGTAATACCACACAGATTTAAGTCGGCAGTTGCACACTGCAATTTGTAAATTCAAATATGTGCCTAATGTTGTGATAAAATGTTCTGGATCAGATCGGTTCAGTTTTTGCTAACACCTACACTCCTAAGTTAAACATCAAGTGAAATACCCCATTTACTAACAGTAACATAACAGTTCAAGGTTAAGAACAGGTCACTGTACTTGTTTCAGAGTAGGGTGTGTTGGATCACCCCACATATGTACATTTAATTTAGGAAGCCACATAATAATATGAACTGTAATGCCGTTTATTTTACTCACATACTCGTTGATTAGAATAGAGAAGCAAGGAAGGTCCAAAGTTGGTCGAAGATTTGCAGTGTACTGCAACAGTTCTAAATCCAAGGTAAGCACACATAGTTCGCATGGTTGTGGTCTGTGGAAGCAAGCTGCATTGATAGAGTATGTCTTATTATTTTCAAGGGTGTAGTTAGAAATAGTACAATATAGCTTGGCCACCGCATCAAGTCCTTGAAAGCTCATGAGGATATGTTAAAAATAGTATGCAAGTGCAGTTCACATGCTCATACTTCCACTGAATAAAGGAAACCAGTACTAACGTTCACTTATAGCTTAAGGATATGAAATTTTATAACAACAAATTAAACGCTTTCACTAAAGCAGTGGTGTGACCGGAGTTTCCAAGCATGGGACTGTCTTAATTCAGTCAAACATATAGCCTAACACAAGGATGCATCCAAAGCTAATTGAACTGAGCACTGAACAACATGCATGAGCTAATCCTTGTCCAGGATGAAACAGAATCAGAGACTTTCCCTTCCCAACTGCAGGAAGTGAAGTGAAGACAGATTACACACTAATTAGGTGGTCTAGATTGAAGTAGCCAAATAGTAATAACAATACTGCATACAGAAGATTATTTGGAGACATCAGAACCTATTTGCTATTAGTATTGGCTAGAGTAAACACACCATAAATCCGTGATAGCAGAAGTAATCTGAACTATACAAATCTGGTATCAAATTCGGCTTGATGTGAGATATCGATGGATTAATTCAGTTGCGCTGCAGTAGCTCACTATGAAGATCTTCTGTCGAAGACAGGATGGGCATCGCTGGCTTTCTCGTTTCAAGAAGACCAATGACCTGACGATTCTAAAACTGGTTCAAGAACCGAGTACCTCGTACAGTAATCCGGTGAATCGCGACGGAGGTCCCTCGACCTAATGATTCTAAAATTAATTAAAGAACAGATTACCTCGTGCAGCAGTCCAGTGAATCGGGCGAAGGCAGCTTCACGCGAGAAGGGCGGCACCGCGTGAGGATGCGAGTCTTGCTGAAGATCCGTCTTGAGCGGGTGGGGAAGCGCGCTCCGGCGAGATTAGTGGCGGAGGGCAGTGCCGGGAACGGCAGTGACGCGTGGGTGGGTGGAGGAGCAGGGGAAAGCGGCGCCGCTGTGCCGGCTGTGGGGGCGGTTGTGCAGGTTAGGCGCCGTCTCGGAGGCGATGCAAGGGAGATGGCGTCGTGGTGTTGAAGCAGCAGTTGCGATTGCAGGTCGTGCGGGCTGCGTCTTTTTCTTTTTCTTTAATGATTAAATGCACAACATACAACATTGGGAGGACGTGCGACATTGGATCTTGATCTGTGGACGGTTCAGATCCTCCGAATCTGACAGACTCTGTCTTTTAATATTATTGGAGATGGTTGGCTGGTATGCCGCTGTACTGGACGCTGGTCGTGTCAGGCCATCTTCGTTAATGTCTGCATCATCTGCACGCACGGGTCAGGACAAGAAACATTACGTACTAGTCGAGGCCTCGAACCCAGTATCTATTCTTCTCCCCTCCGTCTCAGATCTGAAATCACCAAGCAGCGGCGCCATGGATGCTGGATGCTGTGCTTCTCCCTGGCATGGAGTTTTTCGAGCAAGCTTGGATAGAGTGGTAAGCTATCTCGATCGCTGTCTTCTCTGCTATCCCACATCGATGTAGCAAATCTTCAACCTGCTGCTGACAAATTAAACCAACTTCGACGCGTAGCCAAGGTGCTAGTGATGACGGCGCTCAAAATCTTCGCGCAGCCGCGATGCTGGCGTTGACGAGGGAGCTGAGAAGCTTCAGGTTGGCGGAGGATCTCTGGTGCCCGGTGCAATCTTCAGTCTTCAAAAGCCATCCGAAACGGCAATTGGGTCTGAATTGGATAATACTGCTCGAGAATCACTGGGACCGGCACCGCCTAAATCCTCGTCATCCTTGAGTCCTTGTCCGCGCCGGGGGCGTCCTCCCGGCTCCCGTCCCAGGCGCGCGACGTGCACGACGCGGCAGGCCGCGTGCTCGCAGTCGCCTCGCGGTAGACTGGTAGAGCCGCGCCATCCTCCTCGGCTCCAAAAGCCGCAGCCGCGCGCACCACCTGCGCCTCCGCGCCCGGGCGGCTGCACCAGCAAGGCAGCCACGACGACCGCCAACGGACATGCTGCTTTGGCTTGACCTCCGTTCGGTGGGCCGGAGCCAGTTGTTGGTGTGAAGAGAAAATAGGAAGTCGTCACATACTCAGATGTCAGATGTGCACTGTGCACTGGTCTGCTCTCTCCTTCGAAACTACCAAATCTTTTGACAGTTTTTTAGTCCAAGCTAGGCTTAGTAAGTGCTTAATTTTCGTCAAGGACCAAAATAAAGAAATTTGATCCAATGTTTTTTTAGGAAACGCGGTACATATAATTGGAATTTACTTAGTCGCCGAACATCTATAATTCAGTCCCAACCATATTACTACTTATAAAAGAGTATTATACTCGGTACGTGACTGTGACAATATTGGAAAAATGTTCGTAAATATCGCAAAAGATATTAATGATTTACAACCAAAATATTCATGGTTCGAAAAAAAGTAAATTTGTAGGTTTAAAAGAAATTTCATGGGATCCAAAAATGTTCTCATGTTTAAAAAAACATATTTACAGATTAAAAAAAACGTTTAGCGGATTTTGAAAAAACAATACATTGATGGATTCAAAAAATGTTCATGAGAGATTAAAAAAATGTTCACTATTCAAAAAAGTGCAACACTGGGACTTCGAAAAAAAGTTCAGTGGTTCGAAAAAATTTGCACCTAAGTTTGAAAAATATTACGTTCATGGTTTCAAAAAAAGTGTTAAAGTGAGTTTGAAAAAATGTTCATATTTCAAATTTGTGTCAAGGTTTAAAAAAACACACGGGATAAAATGGCAGGTTCAAACAAAATCGGAGTTTGAATGTTAACGGGTTCAAAACAAAGCATGTGGTTTGTTAGAATGTTAATGGTTCAAAAGAATATGCTCATTGATTCAAAAAAAATTAAGATCTAAAACAAGTTTAAAATTTGATAAATCAATAATTTCAAGTTTGGACAAGTGTGCATAGTTTTGCGTGCATATCTTAATATATCTATGCGCACGAACCAAGTTTATCAAATGTCGTCTTAAAGGTATTGGTGAACATGACCCATTATCTATTTGCGGTTCGTCGTAGATGGAAGTGGATGATGAGTGTGTTCCGGGGTGTGCGAGGCCATTGATAAATCATCGCCCAAGATTGCACAAGTTTGAGAAATTGTTGAAGTTTGATAGA
The DNA here is from genome assembly GCA_947311845.1 of Poa pratensis. NCBI lineage: Eukaryota > Viridiplantae > Streptophyta > Magnoliopsida > Poales > Poaceae > Poa > Poa pratensis. Next base: position 129,687,923 of record CAMZMU010000041.1, on the reverse strand, counting down.
AACAAGTGCACTTAATCAGGATTAATATTGTATTAGCACTGCTAAATGATGTTTATGTAGAAGGGTTTGTATTTTATTTTATTTTTTAACACGCGAGGTTTATTCAATTTTATTTATAAACATCCAAAAGTAGCACTTGAAATTTGAAGAGAATGGGAAATATGGTCGACCACATCTAATCTGTTTATTAGTGTTAAAATAATTTTAGTAGGTTGGACCCGTTTCAGTTCACATCAGCATGCGAAGAGAGATGAAGAAGTTATACGGTGCTATGCTACTTGCAAAATCTGAACATTTTCAAAAAAAGGGAACAAAAAAGTTCCCAGAGTCTTAAGAAATAGCCACAACTATAAAAATGTTCATGAACTTGAAAAAGAATGTGCTTGAATTTCAAAAAAGTTCACAAAAAATTTCATGAATTTCAAATGTTGTGAATTTCAACAAAGTTCATGAAACAATGTTCATTAATTTTAAAATGGTTTGTGAATTAAAAATTTCCTGAATTTCAAAAAAGTGTATGGATTTAAAAAGTTCATGAGAAATATTCATGGATTTGAAAAAATGTTCATGAATTCGAAATGGTTCAGGAATTTGAAAAGTCTTCAAATAAATATGAAAATGTTCATGAATTTTAGAAAAAGACGTACCGCTCATGCCATTCCCTAGATGTGAAGACATTAGCTGACTGAAGAACAAAAAATTGCAAAAGGAAGACAAGTCTGTTAATCAAAAATTGAAAAGAAGAAACGAAACACTCATATCCAATAAATGAAGCGCTCGCTCAGGCGAGTGTAGACTTTTGTGGGCATTTGTAAAAACGCCGGCACTGGTTGTCTCCCTCCCGCCGGACGAAACGCTCAGGTCCTGATCGTGGCCTGCCTGCAGATGAGCGGGAGAGCTGGGACAAGAGCGGCCATGGAGTTGGTTGTAGTCTGGGACATCTTCGAGTGGAACAATGGTGTGTGATGAGCTCGCTGAATGAGGGATAAATATTTGAGGTCGGCAGAACGCCAACGGTTCAGCTAGAACGGCTACGGTGCTGAACACCTACGTACAAGCATAGTCAGCCTACGTGTGTGCCGTGTCAATCTTCCATACACCAGCACACCTGCGCGCCATTAATGAGACGGGCTAGTAAATGGCAGCTACGTCCCCCACCCCTACTGTTCATTTTTATATACGAATGGCATAATGATATATACGCGTACAGGTATAGGTGAACGGATGGTCTGTTGGCCACACTGAATGGCTCAGATAACGGGTGCCATGGTGCTCGAGAGCCAAAAGGCATTTGCCTTTTAACAGACACCTCACTATGTCCAGCACACCGCAACTTGGCACACAGGCCACACACACACTCAACTCGTTTTATTCTTCAGTTGACAAACAGATCTGGTTTGATGAGCTGTAGTGATATGTTTTTTGGCTGTCATGATTAGTGATCGGAATTCGAAAGGCATGACAGGTAACTTCTCGCACACAACGGGGATATCTCTGACTAGTTGAACTCGACGACTTTGTCCCTAGCGAATAGCGATAGCGAAGTAGGTCCAGCGCCATTGTGAGCCAGCGTTGGGTTGAGCCCACTGATTGGGTGCACATCATAACAGGGATATTTTTTTTTAGATAAAGGACTTTATTAATCAAAAGTTTAAGTATTATATCCGGTCTCTGCATAAAGAATGCACACAGCCGCAATCCAGACTAGAAATAAAAGATAATGCGACAACAGGCGAATTACAATCAGCAAAGAATACAGTAAAAACGCCTATGTCCGAGGCAAGCTCGATGGCCTATGGAGGTCCAATCCGGCGATCAAGCGGCCACCCATGTTGTGATAAAATGTCCCTTGCCACCTCCTCCAGCCGTGCACATGCCTCCGTAAAAAGGTCTCGATGTCCCACACGCTGTAAGGTGGACCACGTACGGAGAATACCTATGCATCGGTAGAGTACCTGCATAAGAGAAACATCTTTATCATTGAAAACCTTGTCGTTTCTACTGAGCCAAAGTGACCATATAACTGCAATCGCTCCCACCCTAATAACCGTTCTAAGCTTTTTATCTATCACATTTAACCAGTTGCCAAAAACATTGGCAACAGACTTTGGTGGATAAAGATTAGACGCTATTTGGATAGATGACCATATAGAACGTGCGAAATTACACTCGAAGAATAAGTGTTTTATTGTCTCTTGTTGTGGACAAAATACACACGTAGTGCTTCCATGTCAATTCCGTTTGACAAGGTTATCCTTGGTTAAAATGACACCCCTACGAAGATACCACGTAAATACTTTTATTTTAAGTGGAATCTTCATTTGCCATATTTTATTATTATCATCGACTGGAATATCAGAATGCACAAGCGCCCTATACATAGAATCTACTGAGAATTTTCCATTCCCGCATAGATTCCACCGAAATTCATCGGGACCTTGTGTAAGTTGGACTGAGCCCAACCGTGCCAGCAAGGCATTCCAAGATGTTAATCTCGGACCGAATAAATCACGTCTGAACGTCACAACGGGGATATGGTATCTTAGAACTCTAGTGGGAAAGAAATCCTACAAAGGTGCTACGTAAATCAAACAGGATTGTAGCATATGAAGGCAGACTGGATATATATAGTGATTATTCATGTATGTTCTGTAGTAGGCCAACATTTATGTGATGAGTGCCTCAGACCTTTTTCTTTTCTTGTGTATATTTAGCATGACGGTAAGCATCCACAGAAACATTGGAACCAGAACCAGAATCAGTTACTCACAAGCTAGGAAGATACCATATCCGTATTCTGAGTCTTGGTAACAAGATTGCACGCTTATAATTCGTTTTACATGTCTCCAATAAAAGAAAAGATTTCACCGATGTCACCAACGTGAAACCATATCTCCTCCATCACGCTCTCGTTATTTGGATTAGAAAACAAACGCCACCAACATGCTACTTATTCAAAATGCACTTTTGTTTGGATACAAGAACTCATTTTAAACAGTGCAGTACTTCCTAATTTTAAGAACTTTTGTCCTTCGTGATGCTCTACAATAACGCCACGAACAATCATAGAGAATGGTAGCACCAGTCTTTTTTCTCGGTGGTCGAAACAATTTAATGAAACCAATCCCAAAATGGGGCTGTATACAGACTTGCCAACCTAAGCTTAGTATCCATCATCCTTCAGCATGTAGGAGATCTCACGAAGGAGTGCCTCAGCATTCTTTGGCTTCATTTGGTGTGGAGCTGTCCACTCCTGGTACTTGTGCAGGCTGCCGGTGAAATCGGTGAACAAGCCGTCAACACCGATCTCGCCTAGCCAGTACTCATATTCAGCATAAGGATCTTGGTGGAAGTTGAAGTGCAGGAATGAGTTCTCGTTTCTGAATGTGTACGGATGGACCTGCAACGGGTCACGCTTTAGCATGGTATGTAATCTAAGATCAATCACTGGACATCTCAGACAGCTCACCTGAAGATTCAGAGCATGCGCTCGTGCCACGAGATCCGTTGCAGGTCCTAAGTGTTTGTTTTCTGGGGGAACAACTGTATCCTTCCATGGCCCAATCCCAGTAACATACTTCCTTATGAACGTGAGATAATCATCCGAGGTTATCTCAGAGTACGACTGCACGTTTTGGAAAATGTGTTTGAAAAGTAGGTGTTTTTGTAAGAAAAAAAACCGTTGCTGCTGCTGATGATTTTGATTACCTGGTTAGTATCTTGAGTCCGAACTGTGGTGTCATCAATTAGAAGCAATTTTGGAGAGTTTGTCCTGTTTGAGATGTAAATGAGTGAAGTTGGAGCATAGCATTGGATGAATAGTGGCTGCTTGAGCCAATCTTCAGACATGTATTCGCCTTTGTAGCCGTACTTCAGAAGTGTCTCAGCAAACTTGTCCTCAAACTTTTTGCCACCTGACCACTTCACCTACATGATTATCCAATATAGTCATATAGTGAATCCTCAAGAAGAAATTTCTCTAGCATAAAGTTGGTTCCATCTTTAAGTAAACAAACTGTTCTTAGGTGTTGGTGAGGTTGAAGCCACCTACATGTTGGTTAATGAAAATAGGATCCTTGATCTCTGGGTATATTCCAACCACCCTGTCCGCATAAAGTGCAATCAAGATAAACTCATCAAATGTAATGATCTTGTACTTCCCTGCAATATAGTACGAGAAAATTATCAGCAAATGTAAAGGAAAGAGATAGAGTTCTTTTTTTAGGTAACAGGAAAATAGGGTTGTGTGTTCCCTGAAATAAATAGGGTAAATCAATGAAGCTCAAGAAATCTGAATGACATGCTACTAGCATTAACATGGTTTTATTAGACTGTTGATATGAAACATGAGCAGTGTATAAGGCAGTAGTATTCAAAAATTAAGAAAGCGATAATAGAAAAGACAAAACATACAGTTGTACTGTTGGTCCCTGAATTTGTAGCGTTGCTTCACCCTCAGTGATTTCAGTTCACTTAAAGTAAAATCCACTGCAAGCAACAGAACCCCACAAGTCAAAAGCAGATTCACAGCCAAAAATGAGCTAGGAATAGCGGTGATCACAGTTTCACATACCAACAAACCATCCAGTCACATTTGCTCTCTCGACTTCATAGGTTCTCTTCCTGCTAGCAAACTCCGCACGGCCAGCGATGTCGGTCGTGTTATCGAGGGTTACATCGTGAAAGCATATCAGATGCCCGTCCTTCGACGCAAGTATATCAGTCTCTATGAAGTCTGCACCTTCCTCGATAGCCCTCTGCAAGAACCAATACATGCGTTCAGGTTTGCATTAAGATATTGGATTTCAGTCTTGAGAGAATCTCCATCAGTAACAGTACAGTAAAAATAATGTGAACATGATCGCCAAGATATTCCTTCAGGATGCTGCGTTCCTATAATTATGGTTGGGCATGTGGCTGTGGTATCATAGAGTGATATTATGCTGTAAACTAACAGGGGCAATACTTAATATATTCTAGTTTCATGTGCCACTTAAAAATATATCTATTTGTATTGTACTTGGACACATAGCCTTTCATTCTGCTGCAGATACAGGAGCAGTATCTCTATATTTTAAAAATAATTTATCAACATTTGGATGTCGTTAATGGAGAACTAAATTGCTAGTTACCGAATAGGCTGCCGCCGTCTCTTCGGGTATTTCACCACTGGAACCCCTGTGGGCAATGTTGTAAGGTCTGAATGTCTGTAGCGGCTTCTTGCGGTTTACATCCAGCTGACTATGGCGAGGGGCAACTTGGTTGGCAGCGGATCCTACAAGGAGTACAAGGAGAATGACAGAGACGTGCCCTGTCACCAAAGATGGCATTCATCAGCAATATCTGGAAATTGATTAAATATCAATGACAGATGGACAATATCATGCGAGTTTCTGATTCAGTTCAACAGAAAGATAATGTTTGTATTCTCAATCTAGCAACAAGAACAAAAAAAGGCGAGAATTCAAGAAAAGCATATCCCATGAACGTACATGCATTATCACATAAAATAAACCAGAGGATCAGATAAAACTGATTTCAGTACAGAGTTAAATACAGTCGAATAAAACTGATGTTGCCAAGAAGAGCAGCGGGAATGGTTATCTCACAAAGAAACAGAGCAGGGAGAACAGAGGTAAACGAGAGAGAGAGAGAGAGAGAGAGAGAGAGAGAGAGAGATTATGGGTGGTAGAGCAAAGAAAAGGAGGTGCATAAGACTGAAAGAGAGAGGTGGTTGTGCTTACAGAGCGAAGCCATGGCGCTCATGCTGCCCCTTCCCCTTCTGCTTGCCCTCAGCCGCTTCATCGTGTAACTGGCAACGATGAGCTTTTAAGAAGCATCAGACCGCCCTGCCTAGGAATATTCCTTGGAGAACGACGTTTTTTTTCCTTGTAATAATTCGCAGACACTTTTTAACACCAATGCTTCGGGTCGTGTTTGGTTGATTTCTTTTCTTTTAGTTTTTCGCCAAGACAGTTTGATTTTTATTTTTGTCAGAAAGTGAAGCAATTTCCTGGATAAGCACAAGTCAGTCGTCCTCCTCTTGGCATCAACGGTGTCTCTTGGCTGTTGCCAGTTGTACAACTTGGTGTGATGCACTAGTCAAAACTTGCAGCGTTCAATGAAGAACACCGAATAAAACGCAGGGAGGTATCATAGGACCACACGGCCACAGCCGTTGAAACGCTGTGGAGTAGACTAGGATGGTACCGCCTGATGGAGACTGTACACTCCACTTGGAAGATGCTTCTGAGTTCATTCATTCCACGGTAGTTGGTGCTACATTACATCTTGGCGACTTCTGGAATTGTACCCGCAGGACCCCCACCTGACTAGGCTCATCTTTCAGAATTGTTTGAAATATCGTTTTCGAATTCGATTTTTGGGCATAGAATATGTTTGTCAGCAGTTAGTATATATTCAAGCCATTGGGCGAAGCTGAGAGCAGTTTACATCCAACTCTGCACTAGTACAGGCTAGCTCTCACGCTACAGGAGACAGGGACGATCACATAAACCTGATGACACATTACACATAACACGCAGGTTGGGCGAGCGCAGTGACACAGGGAAGATCCCAGTCGCACACTGAGGCCGCAGCAGCACCCCATCCCATGACCACGGGTCCATCTCATGGACCGCCAGGACGGTGGCGCTGCTGACCAATGAAGAACGAACTCCCAATACCATAGTCCGGCAGGGTGCGCCGTTCTCCGCAGATTGCCGCGGAAGAAGAGGAGCTAATGCTGGTCTGGGGGAATGCCCTTCTCAACAAAAATCATCATCTGGATATAGCTGATGCTCCCCAAGCGCATAACCAAAAATCATCATCTGGGTTATAGATGATGGTACTGCCGTTCAGCGTCTTGACCGGGATATACACCCCCTACGCCTTCGGATCCAGGGGGAGGCGCAATACAAGATCAAGGACATAATGTTCTTCGATGTTGTAGTCGGCCAAGGTGCGGTCCTCCACCAACCGCTCGCCGAGCAAGTGGAGGTCCAAGTAGTCTGGCGGAATACACGTCTTGTCGAAAATTTTCGTCTTCACAACGGCGATAGTATTCGAGCCGTCAACCTCAAGAGTCTGAATACTGCCAGCCAGTGTCATGACGCCGATATGCATACCTCCGAGGACAAGGTGAAGGGTGGAGTTCTTCTGGATGTTGTGGCCCTCAAGGGTGCCGTCACCCTCCAGCACCCTATTGTCAAATACGAGTCTCTGTTGGCCTAGAGGGATGCCTTCCTTGTCTTGAATCTTAGCCATAACACTGTAGATCGTGTCTGAACTCTTGACCTCGAGAGTGATGGTCTTGCCACCAAGGGCTTTGACAAAGATCTGCGTCCGCATTTGTTGAACAAGCACACCAAACATCAGCATTTTAGACAATAGGCTTTCACTGCCGCCACCACACGGTAAATGATAAGAAGGAAAAGGAACGGTAACAGTTGCTACAGATAGTAGAACGAAGAAAAGAAATCCACACATTAGCCACACGAAATCCACACAGTTGGTGTTGCACAGGGTTAGACATCTTGTTCAGATAAGAAAGACTAGGAACATATACACTTACCCATGGCAGAAGAATGAATTACCAACATAGACATTAGGTTGTGTCATGCTCTGGATCCTTCATAGATTTTTTTTCTTTTGAGAAAATAGATATTCTACCCGCAAAAAAAAAAGATATTCTGACGAAAACATACTACTCAAGAATCATAAAGATCAGTTCTTTTCTTCTTTTAGATAGAAAAGAAAACATGGAATTACATAAAAGGAACATCAAGACTTAGATCGACTCAATTCTAAAAAGATGACACTACAAAATTGTTTAGCAGCAAATTAACCAGGAAAATTGACTAGATATTGAGGATCAGTAATAGAATGGTGGATATGGGATGCCCCGAGAAAAGATGGAGTGGGAGTGAAGGGAGACTCACCGCGTGATGCCCAGACTTACGTCGCTTTATAGGTCGTATATGCACCTCATTGGTATCCTTTCTTCGCTTTTGACTAGTCTCCTGTTACATAACAAACTCAGGTCTGTTATTAGCACTCTATAAAGCAAACCAAACTCCTAAATCTATTATTGGTCCATGTTTCCAGTAACAGACGACGCGTGTGCAGCCTAGCAAGAATCAGGGTGCATATAAGAATACGGGCACAGGGGAAAAAAATTATAAAAAGTAAAACTAGACTATTTGCCTACATATACCAGTAAAAACCATGACCACACATCATGAGGCAATCGATTAAACTGTGAGTAGTAAATTTGGACAAACACCACAGTTTATCAAGGTTTACTTATAAACACGAGATTAGCCCTCGACTATATATGTGTGTATGGCAGGATAGGGTCACTAAACATACAATACGAAAAGAAAACAAGGTTTAGTCTGAGCTGACCGTATACTTGGAAATGAAACTTACATTTGGTAAAGAAGAGGCACATTTGTATTTCAGACTCTCAGGTTGCCCTTTTTTCAGTTTTTCGATTTCATTGTTTTTCTCCACATCCAAGGAATGCATTTCCAGTAGTTTTCCCTCAAGAATCATTACCCCTTTTCTTTCATAAACAACTTCTTTTCGTAATCTGTCAATCTCATTATCCTTTTTTTGGGCTGCCGCTTGCATATCCTCTACATTCTTCTGCATTTTATTGTTTTCCTCATTTTTCAAGGAAATATCTTCCAGTAGCTTAGCCACATAAAGCTTTATCTTTCTTTTACAATATCAGCTTCTGCTTGCAGTCTTCCAATCTCGTCATCCTTATTTCGAGCTGCCAATTTCATCTCCTCTATAATGAGCTGGATTTCATCGTTTCTCTTCTTAGCCAAGGAATTTATTTCTAGTATCTTACTCTCAAGAGTCAGGACTTTTTCTTTTGCACTTACAGCTTCTGCTAGCAATCTTCCAATCTCCTCTGCATTCTTCTGGATTTCTTCGTTTTTCTCCTTATCCAAGGAATTTAATTCCAGTAGCGTACCCTCAAGGATCACTACCCTTTCTTTTGCATCAAAAGCTAATGTTTCCAATCTTCCAATCTCATTATCCTTATTTCGGGCTGCCACTTGCAACTCCTCAATTTCATCATTTTTCTTCTTAACCATGGAATATTGTTCCAGTAGCTTACCATCAAGAATCTGTACTTGTTCTTTTGCGTTAACAGCTTCTGCTCGCAATCTTCCAATCTCATTATCCTTATTTTGGGCTAAGACTTGCATCTCCTCTACATTCTTCTGGATTTCTTCGGTTTTCTCCTTAGCCAAGGAATTTAATTCTAGTAGCTTACCCTCAAGAATCGATTCCCTTTCTTTTGCATGAACAGCTTCTGCTTGCAATCTTTCAATCTCATTATCCTTATTTCGGGTTGCCACTTGCATCTCGTCTACAAGTTGCTGAAGTTTTTGTGCTGCTTCAGTAGCTTGTGCTGTCTCCACTTCTTTTTTCTTAAGAAGCACCGCATTATCCTTGTCGTATGTCCTCAATTGGTTGCACAGAAAGTCCTTTTCTGCAAGTAATGCATAAAATTCCTTATCCTCGTTTGTGCTCAGGGTCTCATAAGCTTGCTTCATTTTTCTTAGTTCTGATCCTAGAACCCTTGCAATGTCATCATTATACTCACTGTTTTGACAAAGCTGTACAGAATCTCTAACTTCCTTCAGTTGTATCTAGCATGATAAAGAAAACAAGCATGGACGCAAGCAATGAATTAGAAAATCAACGTCATGTGCAAGCCCTATGGAACTGATCTTTCTGCAAGTACCTTTTGTCCGGAGTTATGGACATCAAAAAGAGCTTCAGAACCCTTGGAATCCTCCAAATCATCCTCTTCCAGTTCTACAAAGAACACACAAGCCGATGATATCAACAGTAACATAACTTCAGAGAGATTAGGTGCTTCATTCCAGAAGTAAGATATCACTAATGCCCAATGAATTCGTCACTTGGGAGGCATAATCGAGACAAAACATGGCAAAAAATGGTGCCAAGTTATCCACCTCAAACAATTCAATCACCCAAAGTAGTAGGTCACAGGAAAACATCAATTTTTTGGGGAGGCAAAATACCGCCAAGAAGATGAGAGAATTACAAATTAGCACCCCAATAATGAGAGATTAGCACCAAGGAACGAGCTCGGTGGGGCAGTGTCCCGTTACCTGCGATCTTCGGATTAGCCAAGAGAGGCAGCTCAATGTAGGCCGTCTTCCACCTCCTCCTGCTCTCCTCCGCCTGCGGCGCGAACACAGCAACCAGCATCAGGCCCAATAAATAAAAACCCTAAATTGAAGGAACTCGCGATTCGGCGGATCACCTGGAGAAGCCGGGCATGGAGGGCGTCCTCGCGGGCTTCCGATGACTCCTGCTGGGTCCTGTTGATTTCCTCTAGGCGCGCGCGGTCGGCGGCGAGCTCCTCGACCCGCGGCAGCAACGCCTCGACCCGGTCGTACATACGCAGCAATTCGGCTCTTCCGTCCTCTCCGGAGGCGCTTTCCGGCGGCGAGTCCGCCCCAGAGCCACTGCCCATGGAGACGACCGCGCGGTTACTCTCTTGGCTGTCGTGCTGTGCTAGCAGTGAGCCTGGAGCGGGGAGCAGAGGAGCAGAGCTCAATGCGCGCCCACTAGAGTTGGGTCGATGGAATGCTCGTGGAATGGGGTAGACTTCAGATGGTGTGGTAGGCGTGAGGGGGTTTTGGTTTCTTGGAGATGAGTTCATCCATCCATGGCGGCAAGAGCAAGAGCAAGACGCCGGGGTGAGTGGAAGTGCTGGGGTTGGGCAGTTTGGGGTTGGGGAACATGGAAGACGAAGGTCATAATTCCTTCGTTGACTCCTTGACCGTCCCTCTCCATTTTTTTTAGATAAACAGGGGAGGCCCCCGGCCCCATTTCATTGAATGAAACCATCACCAGGCAGCAAAAGCAAGGAAAACTAACCTATTACAAAAGCCTCATCCCATGAGGTAAAGCAAGTTTTGTTTTTGCCAACGCCTCCGCAGAGTACAGAAAACTACTACCAAAACAAAAGGAGCGCTAAACTAGCATCCACAGGTGCTGGGAGTCTCGTCTCCTTCTCCCTTATCCCCAGCTACAGTCGAGAGAGGCGAAAGGGAGGCGGTCGTCTGGTCCTCGTTCTCCGCCGCCGGAGACGGGGGTTCCCCTCTCCTCCGCTCGTCGCTACGGCGGCGGGAGGGTGGGGGAACCTCGGCTCTCTCGGTTAGGCGTGTGAATAGTAGGTGTAGGGTTCGGCGCGGTGTCGCTTTGGTGGTGGTGGCGGCGGCGTGTCCAATAATGGTGCGGGAGCTCCAGCCCCATCTCGATGTTGCTTGTTGCAGTGTCGAGGAGCTTCCTGCTGGTCTGGTCCTTGGCGCAGTCGGCGGGGCGGTGGTGGCGGCTGCGTTGTGGTTTTTTGTCCTCTCGCTCCTTCCCCGTTTCGATGGCGAGGGCTCCGTCGCCGTTGAGGAGCTGTGGAGGTGGGTGTACAGGAGTGGTCTTCTGCGGCGGTTTCTGCTGTGTGCTGGAGCTCCATGGAGGAGGTTCACGATGGCAAGTTCCTCGCGCCGCTTTTCTCGAGCTCCTTTTCTTGTGATCTTATGCGGATCTTGCTGCTGGCTTTGGCCGGCGATGCGGATTCGACCGCGAGTTGGGATCGGGGCGTCGCCCCCGCGATTTGCCAAGACTGTCCAGATCCCGGCGTTCGCGTCGGGTGGTCACTGCGGCGACTTCAACGAGGAGTTCTCCTCTACAGGTTCCTGCTCGCGACTCAGCTGCGGTTGCTCTTCTTCGTCTTCGACTCCGGCGTGTCGTCGGTGGTGCTGAGTGCGGCAGCGGCAGCGGATTTTTCGACACAGAGAAGATCCCAAGGACCTAGTTGTGATTTTTATGTTGTCAAGGGGTTTTTCTGTAATTTGGGGACAGCTGTGCTGTTTCTGGATATTTCCTGTTTTGTTGTTTTCCTTGCTTAATGTATCCAGAAACTTGTATCAAAAAAAAAAAAACTAGCATCCACAGCGAGTAACGTCGCTATGCCATCCACGTGGGTGTTGGCATCGCACCTCCAGCACCCTGACCACCGGCGAAGGAGCGAAAGGCGCGCGAGACCAGTGTCGAGGTAGGCGTGGACCATGTACCAGGCCCTGCCATCTTCTTCTGCTCAGGTGTTTTTGGATCTTCAGGGTTAGCTCGAGGATTCCTCAGCCGTTCTCCAGCTGCGGCAGCGCCCGGATGATGTTGTCCAACCTTCGGCAGAACGAACTAGTCTTCACCTTCATTTCGTCCTTGAAAAGCAACTCCCAGCATCTCAGAGAGTTCAAGAGAAGTCTCCACACCTGTTTCACATCCAACCAAGTTTGACCATTAAATATCAAACCATTTTGAATTTTCCAAATACTCCAGAAGGCGCAAGCACAAACAGTATTCAAAGCATCATGACACTTGTTAGCCACCCAAAATTTAGAAAACAGAGAAAAAATCACCACCAACATCAATGACAAAGTGGTCTGAGATTACTCTCCAAACATGCTTTGCAACTATGCAATCAAAGAAGAGATGATGCACAGTTTCAGATTCAGCGCAGAAAACACAGTCTTCTGGCTTACGCATGTTTCTTTTCTTTAGGTTGTCCCTAGTCATGAGCTTATTGAGCGCCAAGAGCCAAAGGAAAATGTGAATCCTGGGGGAACAATGAGTTTCCAAACCGCAGGAATATGCTTGGTTGGATGCCTCTAAAGTTAACTAGCATAATGCGAGGAGCAGGAATAAACTCCTTTATTTTCGTACTGCCAATCATGGCATCCTTATCACTAGAGAACACTATGCTAGTAGCAATAGCCTGCAGCTCATGCCATTGTTGCATCATTTGTCTTGAGAAATTTCTCCTAAAAGTGAGCTTAAGTAAACCTTCATTTACAACATGAGCAACTGTTTTCTCCTGCTCGTTGCAAATTAAGTAAAGATGAAAAACTGAACAGACAGCGGGGAAGTACCGAACCACATGTCTTCCCAGAAACGGACTTGTTTACCATCACCTATTTTCCATCTATACCCAAACTTCAAAGCGTTTACCGCCCACATGACCCCTTTCCAGAACTGAGAAGAGGGGTTAGTTTTGCTACAAAAGATGTTAGGGTTGTGAGTACTATACTTATTGTCAATTATAGTTCTCCACAGCTTCCCTTCATCCTTAGTATATCTTTTTATCCAGGAGCTAAGCAGAGAGAGATTAACGTTTCCTAAATCAGGAATACCTAAGCCACCGAACTCCTTCTTCATACAGATGAATTTCCAGTCAGCTAAATGAATTTTGCGGTGTCCTTCGAAATCATTCAAAAGGCAGTTCGCCATCTGAGTGTTAATAAGATCAAGAGCCCATTTAGGGATCTTGAAAAAGGAGAGAAGATAAATGGGAATGCTAGCTATGCAAGACCTAACCAGAATGACTCTGGCCGCATAAGAAAGCAATTTTCCTCTCCAACCCGCAATCCTTTTCAGGATTTTGTCAATGAGCGGTTGTAAGTCAGCCCTAGTAAGTTTCTCATAATGAAGCGGAACACCCAAGTACTTAATGGGAAAGGATCCAATTGGACAACCAAAGATATCAGCAAAAACCGCAGTTTCCTCCGGCTCTAAATCAAGAGGAATAAGCTCGCTCTTATTGAAGTTAATCCTCATTCCAGAGATTTGCTCAAAGCAGGTTAACACCCATTTAAAATTAGTAGCTAACTGTTAGTCGCTTTCTACGAAAAGGATAGTGTCATCTGCGTACTATAGACAGATCACACCCCCCGGACATTCTTGGGTACAAAGCCCTCTGATGAGGCCAGCCTGGGCTGCCTTTATCAGCATTCTGGAAAGAACATCCACTACTAGGTTAAACAGCATTGGTGAAAGCGGATCTCCCTGCCGCACACCTCTCGTAGTTGTGAAAAACTCTCCTACTACATTATTTAACTTCACACCAACAGACCTCCTTTTAAAATTTTTGATAAGATCGAGCAAAATCCTACCAAAACCTCTTTTAGCAAGCATGTCTAAGAGGAAATCAATACTAACTTTGTCAAAAGCTTTTTCATAATCAAGTTTTAGCACAATCCCTTTACTACCAGCTTTCTTAACAGAGTGAATCACCTCATGAGCCGTGACCACACTCTCTAAGATGTATCTGCCTTTAATAAAGGCAGATTGGTTTATGGCCGTGATCTCATTCATGATTTTACCTAATCTATTAGTCAACACTTTGGTAAAAATCTTGAAAAGCAGTTAAGTAAAGTGATAGGTCTAAATTTTTTCATAGAGGAGGCATTTGGCTCTTTGGGACTAAAGTCAAGACCGCAAAGTTTAATCTATAAATGTCTAAACTCCCATCATGAAAAGCATTGAACATGTTGATCAAATCATGTTTGACCACATCCCAAAACCTTTAATAAAACATAAAAGGTATGCCGTCCGGGCCAGGTGCTCCATCAGAGTACGACCCAAACATAGCTTCTTAATCTCAGCTTCCGTGAACAAAGCTTCTAGAAGGGTATTTTGTTCAGGTGTAATTTTTTCCTGATCAGAATAGAAATCCTCCTGCAGAGAAAAACTAGTCTCCTCTTGCGTTCTAAACAGATCTTTGTAAAATCCGTCGCTATATCTAACATCCCTTTTAAATCTGTAACCGGACCATCTTCTCCATCTAACGAGTGTACCATCATTTTACGCCTCCTCTGATTCGCAACAGCATGAAAATAAGCTGTGTTCCTATCCCCCTCTTTTACGTCTCTATCTCGGGCTCTTTGCTTTGCTTTAACTTCTTCTCTAAGCCAGAGCTGATTCATTTCAGCATAGATTTCTTTCAATCTAGCTTTCTCATGATCGTCTGGAACCTCTGTCTCTGCTTTGATGTCTAGAACATCATATTCTTGCATCAAAGACTTTTTCATATTCCTAAGTTCTGCTTCTATATTTTTACTCCAACCAGAAGTACCTCTCCGAAACGTTCTAACCTTATCTTGCCAAACATCCATAAGGTTAGTGCTACTACTGGATTGATTCCAGATTTTCTTAACTAGATCGCCAAAATCTGCACGCATAAGCCACCATTTTTCAAACTTATAGTAGCCACTTTAGGAGTGACCCCCATCCCCGAATCCCACAGAATGGGGGTGTGGTCACTCGCCATCCTAGGCAGAGCCTGAATACTAGCTAGGGGAAAGACTTCATCTAGCTCAGCATTACAAAAAAACCTATCTATAGCTGACATAATCAGGTTATCTGCCTGATTATTCGCCCAAGTATATTTCCTACTTCCAAGCTTAAGTTCTAACAGGCTCCAAATTTCCACCCAGGCATTAAACTTATCACTCCACTTGTGATTAATAACTCCATTACTTTTATCAGACTGATATCTAACCAAATTAAAGTCACCTCCAATGACAGTGTGACCCTGATAGTCAAGGAAAAGACTATGGAGTTCTGAAAGAAATTTTTCCTTCTCTTCTTCGTAAGAAGAGCCATAAATATTAACCACTCTAATAATCGTATCAAGGCTTTTAATTTTCAGGACCGCAGAAACAGAAAATTTTCTGATGTCCCAGCTAATGATATCAAAAAATCTAAATCTATTCCCAACAAGATGCCTCCTGCAGAGCCACTTGTTGGGAGGAAGTTCCATTAAAACATGTTATTACCAACCAAGGATTTTAAGTAACTATACGAAAAATTCTCCTGTTTGGTTTCTTGAAAACCCATGACATGCGGACGATGTTTATTAAAGGTATCAACATGAAACATTTTCTGCCTGCAGCATGAATCCCTCTGATGTTACTAGAAAGATAAATCATGGGGAAACAATTTTCCTGGGGTGCTTGCCCCGCCTATATTTACCAACTTGTGTCCACATAGAAGCATCTAAATCTCTTTCCACATCCGATAGATGTTTCTGAGAGTGTTGCGGGGAATCTTGTAAACAAGAGGTCTCCACATTTTCTACAAAGTTTTGAGAAACAATATCATCTAAATCGATAGCAACACCCACAGTGTTAGCCATGTTCACTAAGTTACTGGAAGAAAGAACATTAAATGGGTTTTGGTTTTTTATACCTGCAAACCTGTTTGTCGCCGGGATGTTTTTCTCCAGGTTCCTCCTTTGCTGATTTTGCTCTGCTTTCTGCATCACAGTGAGCCCATCTTGTGCAAACCTTTTACTCTGTCTTGTTCCATACGTAGGACCCCATTTCTCAGGTGCCCCCAAACTTTCATTGCCACTTGTCAATTCAGACTACATTTGGACATCTTCTGCCTTTTCTTGATCCGGGTCCTCGTAGAAGAACTCTTCCTCCTGTTCCAGCTCCATCTCCCTGAGCAAATTCACACATCTGTCTTCAGTTAGATTTTCAGAGTCTACCCAGTTCATCACTTTTTGACGTGTGAAATCTTGTTCCTGTATGGGAGACAATAGGCTAGGACCCAGAGGAGAGCCAACCACCTTTCGTGCCTCTATCGCAAGCCCCTGCATCTTGAAAGCCAGAGAAGTGTTTTTGTGAATGCTACCACTTCCATGTTGCTTTATTGTTACCAAGTGAACTACCAGCACCAGGAGTGTTCTTGCTGGTATCCAGAGTAGCATTAGTACCGCTGCCCTTATCTGTCTCCATGTTATCTTGTCTCTTATCAGGGTTTCTGTCCTTATCATCTCCAGGTCCTTTTTGGGTGCCATTATCAGCCGGAGCACTTGTTGTCGCAATCTCAGACCCACTCTCCACTATAACTCCAATCTGATACATCTTGCCTAAGATTTCATAGATTCTTGTGTCAGGTATTTTGGTCTTGTCCCTACACCACAGCTTGAGCCTAACAGTGTCAAACAAGTTTTGGAACATATACTGTCAATCAACATCTTGAAGAATACCAAAGGCCGAAGCAAATTGGTAGAGTGTTTTCCAGTGGCACCACTCATGGTGCATGCCCTTCAGCTGAATCCATATTTCCTCCAAGTCAGCATAGTAGTCAAGGTCTCCTTCCCAGGTAACCACGTACACTTGCACTCCTTCTTTTACCAGTCTGAAACTAGGATAGCTTGCAACATCCTCTACCTTGATGTTCGGGGGAAACTTCACAAGAAATGTGTACTCATCTAACTGCCTGATCTTCCAAGGCCAGTTAGTTTTGTAAATGGTAGAGAAATTCTGAGCTAGCTCTTCTTTGGAGATAGTACCATGCTCCAGATAAACCACTCCCGCGTTTTTGATCGGCTTCATGCCCTGAGACTCCTCAGGCAACTCGATGTGAAAGAAACCAAGTCCAGCAGCAGCACTTCCAAAGTATGTAGCTGGCGTGAGAGGTTGATTTCGCACCGGACACATCTCCACTTCATGCTCAGGAGACTTGCAAATGATGGTAGGCAGCCAAAGATGGCCTCCGTTCGGTGGCGGGAAGGATTTCATTTTCCCGTCTATGGTGAGTTTGATTTTCCCCCTTTTTGTCCCAATTATTCGTTTGTTTCAGAGTCAGTTTAGAGTAGATGGTAATGTTGCTTGTTCTGGTCGAGAGTTGTGTAGAGTTATTGGATTATGGTTTAGGGTTTTAGTTGGGGCAGAGGTCTAAATTTTGGGCATATTATTTTTGGTTGAATTTGCAGATGAAGCTAGTGAAAAATTTACACTAGAAGTGATTCATGGAGGTTTTTTTTGTTGGATGTGGATGCAATAGGGCATATGTAGATGGTACAAAGGTTTTCTATGAAGGGCGCGACCACCTGCAGCAGAGACACAAGTCTAGCTCCGGCCAGACGGAGAAGGAGGACGACAAACTCACAGTCTCCCCGACGAAATCCGCTCTGGCCAGACTTCAGCGGACGGAGAGAGAGACAAAGGACAAGAACGCTGCACCACGCCCTCCCCTCTGCAGGAAGACGCCCGTGATCAGGCGAAGGAAACACGTCGTGCCCACATCTCAGCGCCACCAGAAGCAATGCTGAAGAGGCACGAGGGAGGGAGACACAACCTTTATTCCCCATCAGCGCCGAATCCTCCACCAAGATGACTTCGCTCAGGCCTACCACTACCCTATCTACACGCCGGAGGACGGAGATCCACATCCCCACCTCCAGCCGCCAGAACGGCGACCTGAGGAGGCAAGGACCCCCGACCACGTCGGCGGGTGAAGGGGAACTTCCGCTTCACTTCCTTTTCGCCTTCGGGAGGAAACCGCTTCGTGGGCTCACCTGAAGGGGCTGTTTCTGGAAAACTTGGTAGATAAGAACCCTAATAGCCACAAATTGCAAACAATCTGTCAAATCCCTCTGTTCCAGTGTAAAATTATCCATAAATCTGTTCCAAATAGCCACAAATTGAAAACAATCTGTTCCAAATCGGGACTCTTTGGATGGGTAAAATTATCCATAAATCGCAATACACCTTATATTTTGGAATTTTCCTCAAAAAACTATAAACCTTATATCAAGAAACGGAGGGAGTATATAAGAGGGAGATACATCAGTATTATTTCAGAATAGCACATAACTTAAATATGAATCATGGAAACCATTGTAGAGTCTTATCTAATCGGCTGAACCTCTTAAATACAAAAAATGGATCTACATTTGATTGCGCACAGCAAGCAAACACTTCACTGCAGATCACCATCATCTTTAGAACACACCTTAGCTTTGTTCCAGTGTGATGCATTTATGATCTCTTTCGTTTATGCATCTTCCACTGCTTCAGGATGTATTCCACGACTTCCGCCATGCTGGCCCTTTTGTTCTCTTTGTTGTTCCACAGCTCAGAGACCACGTATCTGCCACTGGCGTTGTACTCATTGATCTCCAGCAGCGCCGTGCTCACAGCCTGGTACACCTCTTCTCCGAGCTGCTCCTTCAAGCCCACCAGTTTTTCGTCGCCTTCATCAATGATTTGCTGGAGACACATCACATTGTGTTAGTTTTGACAATGCATTATGCACTTGTCAGCAAGTCTTTGATACAATTCAGAAGATTTGCTCAATTGAGCGTACCTTGGCCGTTGCACCTGTGGTCCCTATCTTGAAAGGATGCCAATTAGCGTCCCTAAGATTATCTTTCCACAAGGAGCAGAATTCAAGAGATTTTGTTTCGGCCTCTACACCATATCTTTCCTTGCAAGCTCTAACAAACGGCTTCTCATCCAGTTCACCCATCCTCTTGATTCCAATTGTGCTACGAGGGTCTAAGAAATCAGCCAAGCCCTACAAAACACCAGTCAAGTAATTCAAAGTCATGATATGCAAACAAATACATTTGGCAATGGCATCACTGCTATCTTTGTTCACATCTGAGAAAACATACAAGGGAAATATTATTGTGCCATTAACTAGTAATTGTAGAAAAACAAGAACAACAATTACAGTCAATGGTTAACACTTGTTAAAAACTGCTGACATGCAGTCAACAGATGTGAATCCAACCTTGAAAGGCTGCTGGTTGTGGGCATATACTACCTCTGTTCCAAAATATAAGACATTTTGGTAGGCTAAAATGGCCTACCAAAACATCTTATAGTTTGGAACGGAGGTAGTAACAAGTAATTCACAAGATTGTTTCAGATGGAGGGTTTGTACAAAGATGTTACACGTTCTCAGGACATAAAGATTTATAAGTGGGAATGGATTTTACTCAAAATGAGGTATAATTGTGCATAGTTTTTTTTTTTGAGATTAATTGTGCATAGCTTGTTTAAGACTAGTACACCACGTTACCAGGGCATTGATGTCTCCGATACTGTGCCATTCTCTGAATAATTCAGATTTGCATATGTTCTAGACCTCAAATATGTGGTGTGGTCTGGTAGAGTGGTAGTACGCAGTAGTTTGATGTTTGCGTTACCGTAAAGTGATATAAATTGTGTAGTGTATGGAGTGCTGTGTGTATGACTGATTTTGATACTGCACCAGGAAAGTAGTAACTATGGATGACGAGCGAGTAGTGCTCATGACAGTTATAAAAGCAAATCTTGAAATAAAATGAGAGTGATACATGCAATTGGTCTTGGATATGTTAGCTTCTAATGATATTTTGAATTTGCAGGGATGCCAGGGGTATTAGCTGTTAAAGTATTGTTGATTTCACTGCCAAGCATAACTATCCTGTTGCTGTTCAAAATGTAAGATGGTTCACTTTATTGGGGGCAAAGATAAGTCTTCAATATAAAGTATTCATTCCACTGGTAGCTCTTGGATAGCAAAATGCACTGTTTTCAGTCCTAACTCCAAACCAGATAACGGAGATATTTTCCGAGGTACCTATTTGGACATAATCATTTTTTTATCGATCTATTTTTTACTTGACAATTAGGGGATGAGAGAATTATCATGATATTACTTGTTGTTCATGATAATATTAGCCCTGGGATCTTAATCTGGTAGAAACCTGATGTATGTTTGATAATTTTACATCTTATACTCAGTGAGAACATATCTAGTAAATAGCAAGGCTGGACTCTCGAGTAAAGAATCTTTTTTCCATCCTTCTAAGCAAGCATGGTGAAAAGAGCTAGATTGTAAAAAAATATATGATTTCACGTGATGGTGCCCTCTGTCTTGCTCTGAAGTAATGTTTTGTGTCTTTTCTTTCATAGGGAAGTTCAGTCGATCAGTACATTATGTGTACATTTTCTTAATACTGGGGAAATCTAAGTAGTGTATGTCAGAAAATTCTACCTTATTTGAGGTGTTAGGGTTGAAATTTGAATTTGCTAAACGCCACTTAAACATTTTTTTACTTGCCACTTAAACATATTGGTTCAATACAAAGCAAAAGTAGACGGAAATAACTAGTATGTAAGTATGGCAAGATAGGGTCCCTAAACATACAATACGAAAAGAAAACAAGGTTTAGTCTGAGCTGACCATATACATGGAAATGAAACTTACATTTGATAAAGAAGAGGCACATTTGCATTTCAGACTCTCAGGTTGCCCGTTTTTCAGTTTTTGGATTTGATTGTTTTTCTCCATATCCAAGGAATGCATTTCCAGTAGCTTACCCTCAAGAATCATTACCCCTTTTTTTGCATTACAAACTTCTATTCTTAATCTGTGAATCTCATTATCCTTATTTTTGGCTGCCAATTGCATATCCTCTGCATTTTACTGTTTTCCTCCTTAGCCAAGGAAATTTCTTCCAGTAGCTTACCCACATTAATCTTTACTCTTTATTTTACAGTAACAGCTTCTGCTCGCAATCTCCCAATCTCGTTATCCTTATTTCGGGCTGCCAATTTCATCTCCTCTACAATCAGCTGAATTTCGTCGTTTTTCTTCATAGCCAAGGAATTTATTTCTAGTATCTTATCCTGAAGAGTCAATAATTTTTCTTGTGCATTCACAGCTTCTACTCGCAATCTTCCAATCTCTTCTGCATTCTTCTGGTTTTCTTCTTTTTTCTCCTTAACCAAGGAATTTAATCCTAGTAGCGTACCCTCAAGAATAAATACTCTTTCGTGTGCATTATCAACTTTTGTGTCCAATCTTCCAATCTCATTATCCTTATTTCGGGCTGCCACTTGCATTTCCTCAATATCATCATTTTTCTTCTTAGCCGTGGAATATTGTTCCAGTAGCTTACGATCAAGAATAAGTACTCTTTCTGTTACAATATCAACTTCTGCTCGCAATTTTCCAATCTCGTTATCCTTATTTTGGGCTGCCACGTTCATCTCCACTACAATCAGCTGAATTTCATCGTTTTTCTTCTTAGCCAAGGAATTTATTTCTAGTATCTTATCCTCAAGGGTCAGTACGCTTTCTTTTGCATTAACAGCTTCCGTTTCCAATCTTCCAATCTCATTATCCTTATGTCGGGCTGCCACTTGCAACTCCTCAATTTCATCATTTTTCTTCTTAGCCGTGGAATATTGTTCCAGTAGCTTACCATGAAGAATCAGTACTTGTTCTTTTGCGTTAACAGCTTCTGCTCGCAATCTCCCAATCTCATTATCCTGATTTCGGGCTAAGATTTGCATCTCCTCTACATTCTTATGGATTTCTTCGTTTTTCTCCTTAGCCAAGGAATTTAGTTCCAGTAGCTTACCCTCAAGAATCAGTTCTCTTTCATTTGCATTAACAGCTTCTGCTTGCAATCTTCCAATCTCATTATCCTTAATTCGGGCTGCCACTTGCATCTCCTCTACAAGTTGTTGAAGTTCGTGTGCTGCTTCAGTAGTTTGTTCTGTCTCCACTTCTTTTTTCTTTAGAAGCGCTGCATTATCCTTGTCGCATGTCCTCAATTGGTTCCACAGAAAGTCCTTTACTGCAAGTAATTCAGAAAATTCCTTATCCTCGTTTGTGCTCAGGGTCTCATAAGCTTGCTTCACTTTTCTTAGTTCTGCTCCTAGAACCCTTGCAATGTCATCATTATACTCACTGTTTTGACAAAGATCTACATAATCTCTAACTCCTTCAGTTGTATCTAGCATGACAAAGAAAAAAGGCATGGACGCAAGCAATGAATTAGAAAATCAACATCATGTGCGAGCCCTATGGAACTGATCTTTCTTTGTTTTTTATCTTTCTGTAAGTACCTTTAGTCTGGAGTTATCGAGATCAAAAAGAGTTTCACAACTTCTGGAATCCTCCAAGTCTTTCTCTTCCAGTTCTACATTGAACACACAAGTCGATGATATCAGCAGCAACATAACTTCATACATATTGATACTGGGTACTGCGTTCCAGAAGTAAGATGCCCCTCATGCCCAATGAATTCGTCACTTGGGAGGGCATAATCGAAACAAAACAAGGAAAAAATGGTGCCAAGTTTTCTACAGCAAACCATCCAAAGTCGTAGGTCACAGGAAAACATCAATTATTTTGGCGTGAAATATCCACCCAAGAAGATGAGAGATTGCAGATTAGCACCCCGCCCAAGAAGGATAGATTAGTACCAAGAAACGGCGGCGGGGCGTTGTCTTGTTACCTGCGATCTTTGGATTAGCCAAGAGAGGCAGCTCAATGTAGGCCGTCTTCCACCTCCTCCTGCTCTCCTCCGCCTGCTGCGTGAACACATCAACCAGCATCAGGCCCCAGTAAATAAAAACCCTAAGAGGAACTCTCGATTCAGTGGATCACCTGGAGGAGCCGGGCATGGCGGGTGTCCGACAGCTCCTGCTGGGTCCTGTTGATTTCCTCTAGGCGCGCGCGGTCGGCGGCGAGCTCCTCGACCCGCGGCAGCAACGCCTCGACCCGGTCGTACATACGCAGCAATTCGGCTCTTCCGTCCTCCCCGGAGGCGCCCTCCGGCGGCGAGTCCGCCCCAGAGCCACCGCTCATGGAGACGACCGCGCGGTTACTCTCCTCACTGTCGTGGTGTGGTAGCAGTGAGCCTGGAGCTGGGAGCAGAGGAGCACAATGCGCGTCGACGGATGACAGTTAGATCGATGGAATTCTCGTGGAACGGGGCAGAGCCCAGATGGTGTGGTACGCGTGAGGGGGTTTTGGTTTCTGCGAGATGAGTTCATCCATCCATGGCGGCAAGGCAAGAGCAAGACGCCGGGGTGAGTTGAGTGGAAGTGCTGGGTTGGGCACTTGGGGCGGGGGCGGAAGACGAAGGTCATAATTAATTGACGCCTTGACCAGTCTCTCCATTTTTTTTAATTTTTTTTTGTTGCAACGTGAAATTACTCATTTAACCTTGGTCAACGGCAACAGAACAGATTTCTAGGTTTCCGGCGAGCTTCTCCCCACCCCACGCCGCCATCGCCCTGCTTGCCCCCACCCCCCACCCAGGCCACCGTCGCTGGTTGAGCTGAGCATTCGGCCGGCGACCATGGCGGCGCTCCGCAGAATAGAACCAAATCCGCTCTACATCGGCCTCCCGGAGGAGATCTTCGCCTTCGAGATCCTCGTGCGCCTGCCCTCCAAGGACGTCGTGCGCTGCCGCGCCGTCTGCCGCGCCTGGCGCCGCCTCCCCTCCACCCGCGACTTCCTCCTGGCACACCACTGACACCAGCCCGCCGTCCCCCTCGTCCTCCTCGGCAAACACGAGTACACATGGGGCGACCTCCGTGCCTTCCACCACCGGGCCGCCGCCGGCGAGTTCTAACTCCAGCCCGTCGCCCGGTTTGACGACTCTACTGACATCAGCGTCGATGCTTCCTGCGACGGCCTCCTCCTCCTCTCGGTTCGTACGTTATCGCCTTATATCCGGCGTGAAATCATCTGTAACCCAACCACGCGCCAGATTGGTCAAGTCCCGGAGATACATGACTTCGAAGTCACGGGGCTGTACCGGCATCCTCCTACCGGCGAGTACCGGTTGCTACTGCACATGAGGGCAAAGGAGATGTTCTACGAAAACCATCGCTGCTACATTTTCGCATTGGGCTGCAACTAGCTGCGGCCGAGGTGCATCGGGCGTCCGCCGGAGCAGGCGGGCTTCTTCGACTCACCTGTCCGGGTCAGTGGTAACCTGCATTGGAGTTGGTGGCCGTACCCTTTGAACATGGATCACAGTGGCAAGATGATAACGGTGTTCGACACAACAGCCGAGTCGTTCCGTCTGATGCGAGGTCCAGTTGTTCAGACAAGAACAGCATACATGTTTGAGGTGGATGGTACACTCAGCATGTACAGCTGTAATGATAGCATGACAACCGTTGATATCTGGGTGACGCAGGACTATGATAGCGAGGTCTGGTCCCGTAAATACCATGTCAAATTGCCGGTGGCAGAGATCGATGAGTATGAGAGTCGGGATGTAATGATTGTACAAGAGGAGGGGAATGTGTTTGTCCTCTACAATTTTGAACAAACGCTGTTTCTTGTTGACACTGAGGGGAAATTGCTTGCAAGTTCGCAGTTGGATGCAAGTATCAGCTTGACAGCTACACATAAGATCAAGCAAAGCCTTGTTCAACATAGCTTCTTTTCAGCATTGCAGGGTGATTTGAATGCTTGGTCTTTCATCTGATGGCCGGAGAGAGGTGTTTAGTTCTTGTTGCTCTAGTGTCGCTATGAACTGGATGAAGTCTGTGCTCTCAACTACTCTTTTTTTTATGTATGAATTGTGTTTGCAAACTACGTAGCTGAATTGATGGTTGGAGAAGTTATGCTAAGGAAATTTGTTACTGTTATTTGGCAGCAACATGTACATTCTCTGATTGGTCTCAAATATATAAAAAATATGCAAATTCTACTACATCTTAAGTAGAGCCGCATGTGGGCAATACTCTGAGGTAGATACTCTTCTTGTGGATGTTGTCAAATTTTATAGACTTGTTTTTTATGCCGTTGCTAGACGATTTTAGATGATATAATCTGGCTTAGGCTTATGTTTTCTTGGACTTTAGAATCTATGTTGACGCTGTTTATTTGTGTGGTACTCTAAAACACATGGACATGCTTCAGTGCTCACTACATGTGCTCCATGAAATGGTTGACTTTAGCCAACTACTTTGTTTAGGTATAGGGAATAGGCTCACTGTTATCATTTTGTTTTAAGACTCAGAGCAAGTTGATGGGAATTCCAGTTGTGATGGCCATAGTCTCATAACAAATAAATTCTGAATGTTTCATCGGTTGACTCTGAGCGACTAGGTTGGTGCTT
Source organism: Poa pratensis (assembly GCA_947311845.1). NCBI lineage: Eukaryota > Viridiplantae > Streptophyta > Magnoliopsida > Poales > Poaceae > Poa > Poa pratensis. The sequence continues at coordinate 129,662,368 of CAMZMU010000041.1, read as the reverse complement.
CATTCAAACCCTGGTGTTGTGACTAGTGTTCTTCTCAGCTTCTGCATTAGGTATAGTGCAAACTCTATGAACTTCATAAGGTTTTCCCCACAAGTTTATTTTCTTTTTGCCCATGTGGTATGTACGGAAGTTATCGTAGTAAGAGTTATAATCAAGAGGCTATGGATGCTATTTGGTAGCATAACATTTGGATTCTTTGTTTGTTAACAATGTACGAGAGACACCAGCATTGCACAAGTCAATACATTATGGTGCTTACATGCTTGCTGTGTGCTGCAGAAGTGCTGGGTGATGAATATTTAATTTTCTCTGTATATTGAGATCTTGGCAACACTATAACGTGCTTCTCAGATGCTTGGTGAAACTGGTAACTATTCGATGAAGGCTAACCTTTGCATAGTAGGAGATAGGGTTATGTATATATTCTTTGAAGCAGTTATATTGTGTATTTATCATTATCAACTTGGTGACAGTGCTCAATATGTCAGGAAGTTTTATGTGAGTAAACCGTACAACTTGAGGGTAAGATAATTTATGAAGATATCTGTTCGGAATCCAACATTGCCCTGTACAAGCTCTTGTTCACAAGAGCTTTGTCATTTCTATTTGAGTGCTATCTAACCTTCACAAGGGATTGTTCATTTGCGTATAGGCCTCAATGTCATGATATTGTACCTGACTAAGATGATCTAGGATTATTAAATCTAGAGCTAAGCAGGATCTGGTTGAGATTCCGTGAATTGCTACTGAGTTAGCCAATGTACAGATAATATAAGATTGCTAGTCAGGTTTCAGTAAGATTTGTAACCCAGCCACAGGCAAAATCGATGGCCTTCTGCTACGTTTTCACAATGGGAGCGCTGTGGCCAGCTGCTGAAGCTGGCGTCCTTTTTCCCCGCACCTGTCCATTGGTCGGTGTTAATTTGCCTTGGACTTGGGGCCCTCAACATCTGAATGCAGAGTCAGGTGGTTGGTGGTTCATTACAGACCTTACTGTTCTTGCTCTACTAGATCATATATCTATATCTATACCTAATAATAAAGAAATGATTGCTTCTTGTGGTACGACACTTTTGTTTTCCGTTCTACCCTCCCATCAAAATCATAGGCTTCCCTCATCTGGGATCCCTAGGGAAGAGGATCAAGTTGGGCCTTGCGAATAACTTGATGCACTATCTCCTTTCAACCCTTTGAGCGAAATGTAGCAAAAGGAAGGAAAATCCATTGACTGACCCCATTGTTTCCTATAACGCACTGATGCCATCGTACCGTTTCGCTTTCGTTATTTACCGGAACTGCCACCGCTAAGACTAGTCACAATGGGGAGTAACTAAGAATAGTAACATCCACATGTTACGGGTCTATGTTACTACCCTCATAATGCAAAATAACATCAAGAGAGTAACATAGATGGTCTCATTTATTAGGTTGTAGACTCATCTTGTCTTGGGAAGCGCTATGTGATGGTAACTAGCTATATTACTCCAATTGACTCTCTCCTTATTAATTAGCTGTCACATCATCTTTTTTGCTTAGGTGGCATCTATGTTACTACCTTAGTACTCCCACTGTGAGCAGTCTAAGTCAAAACAATCGAGAAATTCCCTCCCGGCCTCCGCTATGTTCGCCCAGCACCGCTGAGGCCGATGCCTTGCTGTCGGTGCGCGGCAAGACCACCGTGGCTAGCCCCTGGAACCAACCTCCGCCGCCGAAGCGTTCCCCGACAAGCCACCGTAAAGGCCTCTCCCTGTATCCCGAAAAAAAAGCGCCTGTCAACGTTCCCGATCGATCGCTGCGCGCAAGCTCAAGGTCAGCGGAGGCTCGGGGCGAGTGGGAGGCCGGAGCTGGAGGTCGGCGAGGCCAGGCTCGCTTGCCGACGCAATGGGAGGAGCTTGTCGTGGGAGGAGGCCGAGGGGAACTGGGTTGGGCGGGCAGGTCGCTGGGGGAGGACGAGAGGAGTGAAGGGGATTCGGTCCAGGCGGGGCGCGAGGGGAACGAAGGGGAGAGAGCGAGCGAGGTGGGAGGAGGAAGAAGCTAGGGAGGAAGGGGATCGAGCGCGACGCTCGCGTGCGAGTGCACAAGACAAAGGGGAGGCGGGGATCGAGAAGGAAAGGACGACGACATGGGTTCGTGTGGTGTGTGATCTGTCTCACGTACGTGGGCATAGGTGGCTAGGCAGTTTGGCTGAACTGGGCCGTGGTGGCCTGGTCTGACCTGGTTGCCCCTTTAAAATATTTTTTCTTTTTTTTTTGTTATTATTTTCGGAAAAATAAAAGAAAGATTTTGGGATATTTAGAGGTCTCAAAACTAAAAGATTGGAAATTTGGTGAAGACTCCTTTTTATATGAAGCCAATCTCACCCAAGATTTAAAATACTTGGAAACAAAAATTACCCACCAGGGTCGTTCTAAAAAATCGTTTTCTTTAGACATGGGCTTGGCTTCATATCAAAGGGACATGTTAAAAAAGAAGAGCGTTTCATTTGAAAGTTTTTAAGAAAAAAATACAACATGATAAGATTTAAAAAAACATCGAGTAAGAATTTTTTATACCTTTTTCATCTGGTTATTTAAGATATTCACATAAAAACCAATAGACTGCATATTGCTACACATAATATAAACATAGATTGCCAAATTATGAATTATAGAACACATTTATATTGAACATCGTATTATACTATTTTATATTACAAAAATGTGTCTCGTGCGAAAGAGAAAGGAAATAAAAGGGCGTGGAAACAAACGGGTTTCTTTTTAGTCTATAGTCTTCTCAACAAACCCAATCGACATCAGTCAAAATTAATGATAATTCGTTGTCGTAGTCCTATGTGTCGCCAATGTTGGAGAGGAGGTTTATGAGTTTGAACAACGCGGATTTTTCTCCCGTTGCAACGCACGGGTATTTTTCCTAGTAAGTTTAATCTCTAAGAACTTCGTGAAGTTTGTGCTTGCAATCTTTCTTTTGTTGATATCCGCAAACTATTTTGAGTTGAGATTTTGCATGTTGGTAGAATGCACTATTATCTATGTTCAGGATTTGTTTTAGAATTTTTTGGAACTTTGAAATATGATTTTCGAATTTTGCAAAATAAAGGGCTGTGTGTGTAGCTTGGCCTCCGTTTTGACTTTCCAGCCATCTTCAAGTGCTATTTCCGCTATTTCTCAGCATGTTATTTGGATACCCTTTCCTCGGATGAAATTTCTAGTACATCTTGATGAAACTGCATATGTGATGCAGGGACACGACTTCAGTGACTTCACGAGACAAAGTCTCACAGTGACTTACCTCACTTATCAGCCATTAATTCAAGATCCGACGTACTAGATTAATTAAGATTCAAAACAAAATAATTTAAAGTATTCAGAAAAATTGAAACAATTATGATAAATCATAAATGTTTCGTTTTATTTTCTGTGAAAGTTTCAACTCATTTGAATGTATAGTTGTGAGTAAACAAATTTTTATGTATTTGATCTCAAAAGGCTATTTAATCCCAAACCATACATCTAAATGGCTTAAAACTTTCCCAGGATGTGAAATGGAACATTTCTGATTTATTAGAATTTTCTCAAATTTTTCTAAACATTTTTTATTTTTTATCTCAAATCTGGGTCAATCTGGCGCGTCGGATATTAAATGGATGGTTGATAAGGGGCTAAGTCACCGTGAGACTTGTTATCACGAAGTCACCGAAGCTCAATCCGTGATGCAGTGAGGGACTGGTTGGTGTCACTGTTGATGAAGTGCTGCCATCTGGGTGATAGTGTTTTACTGTCAGTATGATCCCATGAACAAAGTTTACAAACCGATATTCTGATGGTCTCGGTAGAATCAATTTCAAACTGATGAAGATTTGATATTGGGTTCTTTTTTGTAATCGAGTAAACACTATGAAATGCTTCAACTCTGTCTCTGTGAATGCTGTTGGAATAGGCTTGTGTGTCCAGTCGACGTTCCCTTCGAGTGTGGAGGGGGAGTCGATAACTTAGAGGGTCCCGACTTCGGGGTCTGTCCTAAGTCGAGGTAGTGTTCGACTCCGGGGTCTGTCCCGGGTCGAGGCACTCGCCAGGTTCTTCGGGTGAGAGGACTTTTGTCCTGTAGCCTGTGTCCTGAAGTGGTGCGTCAGCACCAGTACAGAGTAGGTAGATAGGACGTGCTAGACGTCACTTACAGTGGTTACTAGTCAGTGACACCATCAACAGTGGCGGTGTGTCATGACATCATAGGCCTGTCACATCAAGTCGGATGTGACAGCTTAGTTGACTTTAGGCCGGCAGCTCGGCACAACCCCTATTTAAAGGGAGGAATACTAAGATGGAAAATTGAGGCAAACTATTTCTTAGTGGCACACACTCCCCTCTCTCTCTCTCTCTCTCTCTCTCTCTCTCTCTCTCTCTCTCTCGTTTAAGCTTTAGGGACAACAATTCGTATCAGAGCCCGAGTTATTTGAGAGATCTCACCGGAGATGGGCGAGCACAGAGCTCTTCTGCCGGCGGAGATGAAGGAGGCCGCAAGCACGCTGGCAGTCCAACGGGTTGTGCGGGAGGCCGGTAGTTCGTGGCCGCTGCTCACACGGTCAAACTACGCGGACTGGGCGTTGCTCATGCAGGTGAAGCTTGAGGCACGCCGCGTTTGGTCCGCCGTGCACGATGGCACGGAGGAGCGCGAGACGGACCGAGTAGCGCTGGAGTACCTGCTGCTCGCCGTCTCACCGGAGATGATCTCCACACTGGCATCGAAGAAGACGGCCAAGAAGGCGTGGGAGGCGATCAAGACGATGCGGGTCGGAGACACCCGTGTCCGGGAGGCGAAGGCGACGTCGCTCAAGAAGCAGTACGAGGCCATCAAGTTCGGCGACGACGAGAACATCGACGACTTCGCCATGCGGCTGTCGTCGCTCGTGTCGCAACTTGGGGTGCTCGGCGTCATTGTCACCGAGCCGGACACGATCCGCAAGTTTCTCTCGGTCGTTCCCACGAGGTTCTCGCAGATGGCATGCTCCATCGAGACCCTGCTCGACCTCGACAAGCTCCCCATGGAGGAGCTCATCGGCCGCCTCAAAACGGCCGAGGAGCGACATGAGGCGGAGAAGCCGGAGGCCAAGCAGGCCGACAAACTACTCCTCATGGAGGAGGAGTGGTTCTCCCGGATGCGCCTGCAGGACGGAGGTGGATACTCCAGCCATGCCGGACGCGGCGGCGGCAAGCCGCGCGGACGCGGCAGGGTAGCCTGGCTCGCGGAGCCGGGAACCGCGACACGAAGGACAAGTGTCGCTACTGCGGAGTCGTCGGCCATTGGGCGCGAGACTGCCGCAAGAAGAAGCGTGAGGAGGAAGCCCACCTCGTGCGTGGAGGGGATGCGGAAGCACACCTCGTCCGTGGTGGAGACGACGAGGACGACAGTGCGCTCCTCATGATGGAGGCCTGCACCATCGCGTCTGCCCCACAGCTCCCTGCTCTGACTCGCCAGGCGGAGTCGGGCACCTCGGAGGCGGCACCCTTGTCTCGACCGGTGGCAGAGTCAGCGACTCGACCGGTGGCGGAGTCGGAGGGATCATCGACTCCTCCGGAGGAACTCGCGACTATCCGATGGATCACGGAGTGGGTCGTGGTGACTCGAGAGGAGTCGGCCGTGTCGGGTCACGAGGACCTGACAGAATCGTCGAGTCGGGAGGACTCGACAGCGTTAGCTCAGAAGGAGCTGACCATGGCGACTCGGGAGGAGTTGGCCACCCGGCTCCAGCAGCCGGGAGTGTCGGGTCGCAAGGACTCGACAGCCTCGTCGGGTGGAGAGCACCCGACAGCCTCGTCGGGTGGAAAGCACTCGACTACGGTGACTCGAGAGGAGTCGACCGTGGCAGCTCCGAAGGAGCTGGCCGACCCGACTCGCAAGGAGCCGGTCCTCCTCATGATAGAGGAGAAGGCGTAGGTCAACCTGGCGCAAGAGGGGGACGGCAAGAAGGGCGTCTGGTACCTCGACTCGGGCGCCACCAATCACATGACTGGTGACCGTGCCGCGTTCGCAGAGCTGGACTCGAGCGTCACCGGAACTGTCAAATTCGGTGACGGCTCGTGAGTCGACATCTGCGGGCAGGGACGGTGCTCTTCGTCTGCAAGTCAAGCGAGCACCGGGTCGTCACCGGGGTGTACTACATACTGTCAGGGGAATAATTAACCCGCGACTTATTCAAAGCCAAAAACAGTGACCTAATGATCACGCTATTATTGGGCCATGTAAAAATGGGCCGACCAAGGATCGCGGCGTACCAAAGGAAGGTTCCAGAAGGTCGGTGTTAACTTGCCTTGGAAGGCAAGAAAGACAATCGGCTTCGTGTAGAACTCTTGTAACCTGACGAGCCTCTGTGTATATAAAGAGGACTCGCAGGACTTAGACGGGGACAAGCTATCAAGCCCTCAAACCCTAGTTCATACGGCGAGTACCGAGATCGGATCGCCTCCATTGTAACACCACATATATCATATCAATACCAATCTAGTGTAGGCAGGAAGTAGGTCTTTACCTCACATTGAGGGGCCGAACCTGGGTAAATCTGTGTTCATCTTTGTTCCTGCGATCCCAAGCTCGGAGACGATTGACTCGCGTAATCCCACACCTACGAAGTCATCCATGACATCTGACGTGACAAACCCACGATAGTTGGCGCCCACCGTGGGGCCTGCGGTCAAGAGCGTCACGTTCCGCGCAGGATCGATGAAAGGAGCTGAAGATCTCGCTGTCGGCCGCGTTATCACGGTCGACGGCACACCTCTCATTGACGATTCAAGCTGGGGACCAGAAGCCGATTACCTGGAAACCGGCCGCGTCATCCCGTTTGGATCTATCAACGTCTTCGTCGGTTTCATCCGTGGCAAATCTGTTAGCTCAGCCAAGAGGGCGACTCAGCAGAAGAAGTCGCTGAAGACGAAGAAGAGTCCGTGAGAGCATGGACTCGCAAGAATTTGGATCCATCATACCCGCCTTTGAAGAAAGCTACTGGGACTACGCACCAGTGCCAGAAGCGGCGCGAATTGGGGTCTATATGGCCGGAGGGGCAAGTACGTCAGGAACTGCAGGAGAAGCTGAAAGATCGGCACCCCCCGGCAACCCGCTACTTATCCCGGTGTCAGCGGCAAACGATGCCGTCCGTGCAACAGAAATAGAGGCCGCCAGGGCCGAGCTCCTGTACGAGGTTCGGAGGATGGAAGAAGAGCGCTACAGGCTCGAACAGGTGAACCAAGGAATCCAACAGGAACATCAAAGGATAGCCGCGCTCGCCGCGACTCAAGGACAAGTTAACTCGCAGGCACAGGCGCAGGCGACTCAACCAACGGTAGAATTCCCACCCACTCCAGCTGCAGGAGCTGGAGTCCAACCAGTCGCAAGAATTTTGGAACCTACGATTGTCCATGAAGCCCAGCAACTGCCATCGCAACAACCAAGGAGGTTTCACACCCCACAAGGCCACTACCAAAGCCCCGTCGATAACATGTATGCTGCGGCTAATATCTTGACACAAATGGTACCAACAGGCGACGACCCGATCAACACTGAAGCACGGCGTGATACAGATGTTGAGCACTGCTGTCTTACAACAGGCCAACAGAGCAGAGGCCGAGGGCAGCTACCGTACCGGCCAGCCACGGGATTGCAGCGAAAAGAAGCGTTCAAAGCAGGCCACCAGAGGATATGCCAAGAGTCGCGCAGAGGCAGCAGGAACAAGCCGCGGAAGCACGGTATCATGCCAACGATGCAGACGCGGCCCGTGGAAGTCAACAACCCCATGGGCACATCCACAGCTTTGTCCTCGCGACTCAAGGGCCCGGCGTGTTTTACTGAAAAGATCAGATCGGAACCTTTCCCTGAAGATTTCAAAGGACCACGCAAGGTGGCAAACTACAGCGCCAGCATGGATCCTACCACCTGGCTAAACAACTACGAGATGGGGATGAGTATTTTAAATGCTTCAGAAGAGATATGCGCAAGGTACCTCAACATGATGTTGGAGGGCGCGGCTCGCATATGGCTACAAAATCTGCCCCCCAACTCTATAAATACCTGGGAAGAACTGAAAGATGCTTTCGTCAAAAACTTCCAAGGAACCTGCAAGCGACTCTGCAATATAGAAGATCTAGAGCGTTGCATTCAGAGGGAAGGCGAATCAAGCCGCCACTGGATGAGAAGGGTGGCAGAAATAATACACTCTTCAGATAATATACCACCAAGCTCAGCCGTCCTGGTCATGGAGAAAAACTGTAAGTTCGAGCCGCTGATCCAAAACTAGGTCGCATGAAGGATAAAGTCAAGAGTCTCAGCGAAGTAATGGCCGCGGCTAACAAGTACGCCGGCTCGGACAAGACCAGGACGCGTCAGATGGAGAAGAGGAGAAGGTCGCTGTTGAAGGAAAGAAAAATATCAGCAAGCCTCAACAGCAACAAACCAGCCACAACAACGCGAATCAAAACAAGCGCAAGGGTGAAGAAGGAAACTCTGGGCTTGTCGCCAATACACGTGGAGGATTCAGGGGCCAACGAGGAAGAGGCCGAGGAAATGGCTCTCGTCCAATTAATATGGAAGAAGTTTTTAGTCGGCCGTGCGATCTTCACACAGGAGGTGATGGGCGGCCAGCAGACCATACCAAGGCGCAATGCAACTATTACAAGAGGTGGAAAGAAGAAAGCCCACATAACAGGGGAAACTATCACGAAGGAAACCCTGGTGCGGCTCATGGTTCAGGCGCCGGGCAGCACAATGCGAGTAATCCAAGCAGGTGGGGCAGTACCACAATAGTTATCAACACCTCCAAGAGGGAGGAGAAATTAAGTCGCAGAAGCCAGCAAGTGAACGCGTGCACCAGTAACCCCCAATTGGCTAAAGTGGTCAGAACATGCAGTAACTTGGAGCCGCGACGATCACCCGCCACAAGTGCGAGAACCAGGGAAGCTGGCGCTAGTTGTGGCACCCTATTGGCAGGATACAAGCTAACCAAAGTGCTTATGGACGGAGGAAGCAGCATAAACATCATGTACTATGACACGTTCAAGCGCTTGGGGCTCACGGATTCCAGCCTGCAACACACGACGACCGTATTTCACGGCATCGTCCCAGGAAAGTCAGCACAGCCAGTGGGAAAGATAACCCTGGGAGTAACCTTTGGGACGGAAGAAAACTTCAGAAGCGAGTTCATATGCTTCGAAGTGGTAAAATTCCAAAGCCCGTATCACGCTCTGTTCGGACGAACAGCCTTCGCCAAGTTTATGGCCAGGCCTGCTACGTTTACCTACAGTTGAAGATACCAGGACCAAGAGGGGTCATCACGGTGCACGGCGATAGAGAAAAAGCAATAGAGTGCGAGGAAGGAGATGCGGCCTTCGCAGAATCAGCCTGTGCCGCTGAAGAGCTAAAGAGTTATAAGTCGCAGGTGGATCCCAATGATATGAGCGTAGTTACCACGCCATCTGCCGAACCACCAATGAAGTTCAAAGCGGCCCAAGACACCAAGCAGATAGACCTTGTTCCTGGCGACTCATCTAAGCAGGCGAGCATCGGAGCGCATATGGAAAAAGAACAGGAGCGGGCCCTCATCGCTTTCCTTCAGGAAAACAAGGACATCTTCGCATGGAAGCCATCAGATATGCCAGGGGTACCAAGGGAATTGGCAGCATAGCCTTAACGTGAACCCTTTGGCTAAGCCAGTAAAGCAGCCATTGCGGCGTTTCCATGATGATAGGAGAAAAGCGATAGGGGAAGAGATAGCTCGCCTATTGGCCGCAGGATTCATCACAGAAGTATATCACCCGGAGTGGGTGGCAAACCCAGTCTTGGTTATGAAAAAGAACGGCACATGGCGAATGTGCATTGATTACACCAGTCTCAACAAAGCCTGCCCGAAGGACCCATTTGCCTTGCCACGGATTGACCAAGTGATTGATTCAACGGCCGGATGCGAGTTGTTATGCTTTCTAGATGCCTATTCAGGCTACCATCAAATCAAGATGAAGAAGGAGGATCAGGAGAAAACATCCTTCATCACACCCTTTGGGGCCTTTTGCTACGTAAGCATGCCCTTTGGATTGAAGAACGCGGGTGCGACTTACCAGAGGTGCATTCAAAATTGCTTGCACGAGCAGATAGGTCGCAACGTTCACGCCTATGTGGATGACATTGTGATTAAATCGCAAGTGTGCCAGGATCTCATCAGACTTGGAAGAGACTTTCACGAATCTCAGAAGATACAACATGAAGCTCAACCCGACAAAGTGCGTTTTGGAGTACCAGCGGGGAAGCTATTGGGGTTCATAGTGTCAGAAAGAGGCATTGAAGCCAACCCTGACAAGATAAAGGCTGTAATGGACCTCCAAAAACCAGAAAAGATCAAGGATGTACAGCGACTTACCGGTTGCGTCGCGGCTTTAAGTCGCTTTATATCAAGACTGGGAGAAAAAGCCCTGCCTTTGTACAGGTTGCTGAAAAAGTCAGATACCTTCGTTTGGGATTCAGAAGCCGACGAAGCTTTAACAGCCCTGAAGAGTCAGTTGACAAATGCTCCAGTTCTGGCGGCTCCAAAAGAAAAGAGCCCATGCTGTATACATAGCTGCAAACTCTCGCGTGTAAGCGCCGTGATGGTCGTGGAAAGACAAGAGCCAGGAAAGGAGTACCCAGTCCAAAGGCCAGTATACTACGTAAGTGAAGTGCTCACGGCTCAAGCAGCGTTACCCTCAATGGCAGAAGCTAGTGTTTGGAGTGTTTATGGCGAGTCGCAAGCTGAAGCACTACTTCCAGGAACACCCAATAACTGTGGTCAGCTCGGCGCCGCTGGCAGACATCATCCGCAATCGCGAAGCACAGGAGAGTAGCCAAGTGGGCGATCGAGTTGGGACCACACATATAAGTTATGAGCCGCGCACATCAATTAAGTCGCAAGCTCTCGCAGATTTCATCAATGATTGGACAGAAATTCAAGTCGCTCCCAGCATGGCAGAAACAAAATACTGGACCATGCACTTCGATGGGTCAAGACAGCTACAAGGCTCGGGGGCTGGAGTTGTACTACATCCCCCAAGGGAGACAAGCTAAGATACGTGCTCCAAATACACTTCAATTGCACAAACAATGTGGCAGATATGAGGCATTGCTTCACGGACTCCGTATAGCAAAGGAGATGAATTAGTCGCATACGTTGCTTTGGAGACTCAGATTTGGTAGCTCAACAAGTTTCTGGAACATGGGACAGTAAGGATGCAAACATGGCTGCATACAGAAGAGAGGTGGACAGAATTGCTGGACACTTCACTGGCTTCCAAGTTGACATATTGATCGAGACAAAATGAAGCAGCAGATGCCTTGTCTCGGCTTGGATCCAATAGACAGTCAGTCCCGCCCAATGTTTTCTTGGATGAGTTGCATAACCCATCAGTTAAGCCTCCAGCAGAGATTGACATCGCAGAGCCAGATGACGATTCAACTTTAGTCGCAGCCCTGCATGAACAGCCAGGATGGACAGAGCCATATATGGCATATTTAAGTCGCGGAGTGCTACCAGATGACGAGGTAGAGGCGCGCAAAATAACGGCGATCCAAGGCCTACACATAATAACAATGAGCTATACAAGCGCAGCGTTTCGGGACATTCCAAAGATGCGTATCACCAGAAGAAGGACGAAAAATCTTGCACGAAATTCATGCAGGCGATTGTGGCCATCATGCTTCGTCAAGATCTTTGGTGGCAAAGGCGTTCAGACATGGTTTCTTCTGGTTAACGGCGCTAGCAGACGCTGAGCAGATTGTCAGAGTGTGCGATGGATGCCAAAGATATGCCAGGCAAGATCATATGCCAGCTCAAGCACTTCGTACAATACCCATCACATGGCCTTTCGCCGTATGGGGTTTTGACATGGTAGGGCCCTTCAGACGGTCCCCAACGGGAAAAACTCACCTCCTGGTCGTGGTGGACAAATTCACAAAGTGGATAGAAGCAGAACCCGTGGGAGATTGTGAAGCTGAAACAGCAGTCAAGTTCTTGAAGAAGGTCATATTCCGCTTCGGATATCCCCATAGTATCATTACAGACAACGGGAGCAACACCTCTGAAGGAGCTACACAAATATTTTGTGCAAACAATGGGATAAGGCTGGACCTCACGTCAGTATCACATCCACAGCAATGGACAAGCTGAGCGAGCTAACCAGGAAATCCTCCATGGAATTAAGCCGCGCCTTATTGAAAAGGTTGAAGCATCTCCAGGATGTTGGGTGGAGGAACTGCCAGCCGTGCTATGGAGCTTAAGAACAACCCCTAACAGATCCACAGGATTTACACCATATTTCATGGTCTATGGAGCAGAAGCGGTTATGCCCAGCGATATCATACATGATTCACCAAGAGTTGCGGCCTATGTCGAAGCAGATAATGAAGCAGCTCGGCAGGATTCAGTGGACACATTAGAAGAGGTCAGAGATTTGGCAGCATCAGGTCAGCGGTATATCAGCAAGACTTGCGACGCTATCATGCCAGACGCATCAGAACCCGCACCTTTCAAGAAGGAGACCTAGTGCTGCGACTCAAGCAAGACCACAAGGGAATGCACAAGCTATCCTCTCCATGGGAAGGACCCTACATCATCAGCAAAAAACTAAACAATGGATCATACTATCTGCTGGATGTGAGGGAAGAAAGCAGTGATCGCCATGATTTCGAGGATCGTCTGAAGCGCCTCGCCCTTGGAACGTCGCGCAACTGCGACCTTATTACACATAAAAAAGCTAATCAGAGCTAAGCTTCACCTTCCAGCTGCCTATAGCTGAGTATCATCATAGCCACTAAGGGCTCCTGCTTCAAAATTGGTCGCCACCTAGGCGCGACCTGCAACACCTGTATCAGAAATCGGCCGCCACCTAGGCGCGGCCGTACCTTATGTATCAAAATCGGCCGCCACCTAGGCGCGGCCGTATGTCTCAAAACGGGATCGCCGCCTACGAGCGACCCAACCCTATGTATAACACTCGGTTGCCACCAAGGCGCGACCTTATGTGTCATCATAATCAAAGCTGCTTATAGCTATATATCATTTGTTTCTTGGGGGCTTTGTACCCTGAAACAGCCAACTTACTGGCAATTATCAAATTTACCTTAAGTCGGATTGCAACTTGCATTATGCGTCCAAAGTACTGGGGTGTGGCGTCAATCGAGCTTGATTGCCTATCATGGCCGCTCTCGACCCTGAACACACATGTTCCTAGGAAATACTGAGTCGCGCGAGTGCCCACTTAAGGATTCAGAAAGGCCTAACTAGAGGTCAATGTACTGCTTATAGTACGGCAACACCACTTGCAATTGCTTATATCTTAACAATTGTTTTTTATCTATGATATCAAGTACAGGTGACGATCTTCAAAACCTCGAGAAGAATTGAGATGATTATCAATCACATCAGCTCAATCCTTGGGGGCTACAATATATTATCATCAAAAATTTGAAGATTGGTCATCATCAAGTGCTGAAGCTATCAGCTACCTTGACAAAGTAAGAAGCTCACGAAGCCAGATGCATCTTCCACGCCGCCCAAAAGTGCGAGTAAAAGCCAATCCAACGTGATCATGAGTCGCAAAGCAAGGAAGTGCAAGCCAGAAAGAAAAAAGTGCAGCCTAAACGTTCAAGGAACCTTCAAGATCAAGAAAACATATCAAGATATCATGAATTTCAGGCTACACTTGGGGGCTAATGTCGGGGGAATAATTAACCCGCAACTTATTCAAAGCCAAAAACAGCGACTTAATGATCACGCTATTATTGGGCCATGTAAAATGGGCCGACCAAGGATCGCGGCGTACCAAAGGAAGGTTTCAGAAGGTCGGTGTTAACTTGCCTTGGAAGACAAGAAAGACAATCGGCTTCGTGTAGAACTCTTGTAACCTGACGAGCCTCTGTGTATATAAAGAGGACTCGCAGGACTTAGACAGGGACAAGCTATCAAGCCCTCAAACCCTAGTTCATACGGCGAGTACCGAGATCGGATCGCCTCCATTGTAACACCACATATATCATATCAATACCAATCTAGAGTAGGCAGGAAGTAGGTCTTTACCTCACATTGGGGGGCCGAACCTGGGTAAATCTGTGTTCATCTTTGTTCCTGCGATCCCAAGCTTGGAGATGATTGACTCGCGTAATCCCACACCTACGAAGTCATCCATGACATCTGACGTGACAAACCCACGACACATACCCCGACTGAACACTCAGATCATCAGCCTGGGCCAGTTCGACGAGAACGGCTGCTAGGTGCTGATCGAGGGTGGGATCCTCTAGATGCGTGATAGGGAGCGACAACTCCTGATCAAGGTCAGGCGAGAGCCAAACTGAATGTACAAGCTGCACGCGCGAGTCACGCAGCCAGTGTGCCTAGTCGTGGGCACCGGCGACGACCCGGCATGGACTTGGCATGCGCGGTTCGGGCACCTCAATTTTGACAGCTTGCGCCGACTTGCGAAGGGCGAGATGGTGCGTGGCCTCCCTCTGGTGGAGCACGTGAACCAACTCTGCGACGCCTGCCTAGCAGGGAAGCAGAGGCGAGCCCCGTTTGCAAAGCAAGCGAAGTTCCCGGCGAAGGAGCGACTCGAGCTGGTCCACGACGACCTCTGCGGGCCGATCACCCTAGCCACTCCGAGCGGGAAGAAGTAATTCCTCCTGCTCGTGGACAACCTATCGCGGTACATGTGGCTCGCCCTTCTCTCGATGAAGGACGAGGCCGCAGCCGCCATCATTTGACTCTAGGCGGGAGCCGAGTCGGAAACCGGCTGCAAGCTGCGCACGCTGCACACGGATCGCGGAGGCGAGTTCACCTCCGGCTCCTTCATAGCATACTGCGCCGAGCTCGGAGTGGAGCGTCACCTAACGGCTCCGTACTCCCCGCAGCAGAACGGCGTCGTGGAGCGACGCAACCAGACGATTGTGGGCATGGCCCGCAGTCTGCTGAAGGCCAAGAAGGTCCCCGGTGAATTCTGGGGTGAGGCGGTGACGATGGCCGTGTTCATCTTGAACAGGTCGCCAACCAAGAGCGTGGACGGCAAGACACCGTTCGAGGCCTGGCATGGCCGCAAGCCGGACGTGAGCTTCCTACGCACGTTCGGGTGCGTGGTGCACGTCAGGGAGACGCGCCCCGGGCTGAAGAAGCTCGACGACCGGAGCAGGCCGATGATCTTCGTCGGGTACCAACCTTGGACGAAAGGATATCGGGCCTATGACCCGGTGACCAACCGCGTGACCATCACGCGAGATGCCGTGTTCGACGAGAACGCGCGCTGGGACTGGAGTTCGTCGGACACGCCGGTGAACACCTTCGGAGACGACTCCTTCACGGTCGAGCACATGGTGCTCGAGCCGCAGCCAACTCCAGGAGACGGGAGTGTGGGTCCTGCACCCGACTCACCGACTCCAGACTCGCCGACTCTAGGAGACAGGAGTGCATCCCCATCCGGTTCTCCAACGACACCGGAGCACCCGACAGCCGAGTCCCTGACTCCGGCTGTCCCTGGCGTCGAGTTCGTCATGCCGCCATCGAGGTACTCAGGTTTGCTCGATACAGAAGACGACATGAGCTTCGAGCACCGGTTCCACACGCTGCAGAACGTGTTCGAGGCGGGTCCGACCCTTGAGCCGGACGAGGAGCTCCACTTCCTTGCCTCCGAAGAGCCAGGCTCGTTCGGGGAGGCGAAGGCACATGCCAGCTGGAGGCAGGCTATGCAGGAGGAGCTGGAGGCCATCGAGTCGAACTCGACTTGGCGGCTAGCCACCTTACCACCGGGTCACCTTGCGATCGGCCTGAAGTGGGTCTACAAGGTGAAGAAGGATGCACACGACACAGTCCTTAAGCACAAGGCTCGCCTGGTGGCGAAGGGCTATGTGCAGCGGCACGGGGTCGACTACGACGAGGTCTTCACACCCGTGGCCTGACTCGAGTCTGTACGGCTACTGCTAGCCGTAGCTGCGAGTGCGGGGTGGGACGTCCACCACATGGATGTCAAGTCAGCCTTCCTCAACGGCGAGTTGGAGGAAGAGGTGTACGTGCAGCAGCCAACTGGCTTCGCTGCGATGGGGAAGGAGCACCTGGTGCTCCGACTCGACAAGGCGCTCTATGGCCTCAAGCAGGCGCCAAGGGATTGGAACACCAAGCTCGACGCATGCCTCGTCAAGCTCGGCTTCGCAAGGTGCCAGTCGGAGCACGGCATGTACGCGCGAGGAGCGACTCCGAGCCGGCTTCTAGTCGGCGTCTACGTCGACGACTTGGTGATCACGGGTTCGGACTCCAGCGACATCGACAAATTCAAACTGGAGATGCGGAGTCTGTTCCAGATGTCCGACCTCGGGTTGCTGAGTTAATACCTCGGCATCGAGGTTCGACAAGGACCCAACGGGATCGACATCTCGTAGGGTGCCTATGCCCTGAAGCTGCTAGAGAAGGCGGGGATGGCCGGGTGCAATCCCGTCCACGCGCCCATGGAGCCGCGCTTCAAGCTGTCCAAGTGCAGCACGGCGCCCGCGACGGATGCTACCGAGTACCGGAGCATAGTTCGGAGCCTCCGGTACTTGGTGCACACGAGGCTGGACCTGACCTTCGCAGTCGGGTTCGTATCACGGTTCATGGAGGCTCCGACTCTGGAGCACCTCGCAGCCGTGAAGCACATCCTACACTACATCGCCGGGTCGCCGCGACTCGGATGTAGGTATGGGAGGAATGCAGGTACACCGCGCCTGGTCGGCTACAGCGAAAGCGACCTGGCAGGCGACGTCGACTCACGCAAGAGTATGTCGGGCACCCTGTACTTCCTCGGGAGCAGTCCAGTGACCTGGCAGTCCCTAAAGCAGAAGGCCGTAGCTCTGTCGAGCTGCGAGTCGGAGTACGTGGCTGCTGCCACGGCTGCTTGCCAGGGGATCTGGCTGGCTCGGTTGCTGGCCGAGTTCAGCAACGGCGAAGCAGAGCATGTGGTGCTCAAGGTCGACAACAAGTCGGCAATCGCGCTCGCCAAGAATCCCGTCTTCCACGAGCGCTCGAAGCACATCGACCTGAAGTACCACTTCATTCGAGACTGCGTGGAGGCGAAGAAGGTCGAGCTGGAGTTCGTGCCCACCGAACACCAACTCACGGACATGCTGACCAAGCCACTTGGACGAGTCCGCCTGGCAGAGCTGCGCACAAGGATCGGCATGGTAGAGGTGTCTCCGGAACTCAAGCCTAGGGAGTGATTGTTGGAATAGGTTTGGGTGTCCAGTCGACGTTCCCTTCGAGTGTGGAGGGGGAGTCGATAACTTAGACGGTCCCGACTTCGGGGTCTGTCCCAAGTTGAGGTAGTGTTCGACTCCGGGGTCTGTCACAGGTCGAGGCACTCGTCAGGTTCTTCGGGTGCGAGGACTTTTGTCATGTAGCATGTGTCCTGAAGTGGTGCGTCAGCACCAGTACAGATTAGGTAGCTAGAACGTGCTAGACGTCACCTACAGTGGTTACTAGTCAGTGACACCGTCAACAGTGGTGGTGTGTCATGACATCATAGACCTATCACATCAAGTCGGATGTGACAACTTAGTTGACTTTAGGCCGACAGCTCGGCACAGCCCCTATTTAAAGGGAGGAATACTAAGATGGAAAATTGAGTCAAACCATTTTTTAGTGACACACACTCTCCTCTCTCTCTCGTTTAAGCTTTAGGGACAACAAATGCTCACTGAATCAGTACAGACCGGGAAAGTATCTTGGCCTGCAAACCTGTACCAATTCTTCATCCCTAGAGGACAGGAATTTCTTCACTCTCGCAAGTATCAGAGTTACCAGTACCACCTGCAAACGGAATACTCTTCTCCTTGCAATGAAGCTGGATTTTTTTTTGAGGTCAATGAAGCTGGATATTCAAGACTATGTAAGGCGGAAACTGAAACAATCTTCATCTGTAGGAAGTTGCCAGATCACATCCATACGGACGAATACTTGATTACCCAATCTAGTCGATCCCTGTACATTTCAGCTGCTGGAATTGCTTTTGGAATTAGGCCAAAAAAGTATTACGACTCATCAATCTCTCTCTTATCGAAGTGAATGAGTTATGCTAGGAATGTCTATGATTTTCGTTTTCATAGGCCATTCTTTAAGCCACCAACTCGTGTCTTCCAGGCCAAGAGTGGGGAGCAGAAATTACTAGTATAATTGAATAGAAATTTCAATCTAAAACATACTCCGTTTGCAGGTGAATTACAGTATAAATCGGTCTTGGCGGACGATGGCGGCGTCTCCGACGTCGTTCCCTTCTCAAGGCATCGTCGTTGCAGGTCACGTCACCAAGCTTGAGATGCTCCGGGGGAAACCCTAGATCTGGGTCTCCCGGATCGGACGATGACGACCCTTTGAGGGTCGTTCTCCCTCCTGGGGGCATCGTTTTGGAGCAGCTGCTGGTTGGGATGGGCAAGAGGATGTGGCGTGTTGAGGCATCTAGCACGTCGACGACGACGAGTCTTGGCGGCGCGGAGCAGCGGAGTTTCGGCGCAGGACGTGTGATGATGGTAACACGCAGATTGGATATGTTGTCTGGCGTCGTGGCGACATCGACAACATGCCTGACAAGGTTGATACTTGGTCCCTGTACTGAAGATGATGGGTTTTGAGAAAGACGGTGGCGGCGACTTCTGTAGCAGGTGCAACGGTGCCGCTGAGAGTCTGCTGGACTGGTTGTGCCCCTTGGTCGCTATCGGGCGGCCTAGTGTGGTCTGCGGTTTTTTTGATGATGTGCGTTGGTGTTTGTCACCCCCTTCATCCGGGTTGTAGGTGTAGCGAGATGCCGCTAGTTTGGTGGTTCACTTCGGTTTGATCATTGTATTGCTCTTGTAAGGTTTGATTGAATAATTGCGGATGGCTGTGTGCATCTCTCGATGCAGAGGCTGGGGATCCACACCCCCTTTTCTAAAAAAAAAGTATAAATCGCCAACTTTGACACAATCGTAGACTTGGGGGTGAGCTAACGGCTAACTGCAGCTGAATTTATAAAGACAAGCAAGTGCCCAATACGTATATCAAAAGAACTATCTCATTTTTTTTTAGATAAAGAAAAGAACTATCTCATACCCTACCTAGAAATGCTTCAAATAGTATCCACTAATACAACAAGTCTGACTACAAATATTCCACAAGCATGGTGATAAGGAAGACCATGTTAATCGGCATGGAACAACTAGTTTGTCTGTCCGTCTTAGAGCAGCGTCACCGGCACGCCCATTAGCGCTCCGAATAGGCCTATTGGGCGTGCCAGCGGCGAGTCCAATATCATAAAAGTGGTCGGCGCTCCCCAATAAAACGTCCGGCAACCCCGCTTCCCGTCCTGTTTCTAGGGAGGCAAGCGGGCGTGCCGGCAAATCACGACAACTCCGCCATGTCGGATCCTGACGGACGGGCACCACACGGCAGCGACACGAACCATTTTTTTCCTTCCCCACCGTGCCTTGCGGGCTGAACTCCTCCCCTGCCTACTGAATCGCCGGCGCCCCCCTTATCGACGCCGCCTCTACCCGCGCTAGGCTCGACGCGACTATTCCGGCTCTACCCGTCGCTCTCTCTGTCGTCTCTTCTCATTTCGGCCGTAGTTTTTGGCCGCCGGCTCCGAGAACCTCCCTGTCCACAAGGTGTTCATCACACTGTGAAGCTCATTTTGTTGCTAAATTCGTTGCTTCATTTTTTTGCTTAACCTAGCTATTGAATATAGATGGATAGCGACGATGAGCATTTGGTGTGCTCCAATCTCGTTTTGTATTGTCGGTACCCTCCTCTAGCTTGGTCCAAAGAGCAGATGTGGGAGGTGATGATGACTTGTGTGATCTCGCACAACATGATCATCGAGAGTGAACGTGTTGATCCTTCGCTGCATGATGACCATCCATACTATCATCAGGGCCCTTTTTCCCAGGTTGATCATGATTTGCCTGAAGATTTTGCCACTTTCCTCACAATGAACGTTGAAATCCGAGACGAAGGAGCTCACGAGCAATTGCAAAATGATTCATGGCATGTTTTGTTCTATCGCTCGCCTAGCCTAGCCTGCCCAGCTATAGCTCGGGAGAAAATCTTGCCGTCAAGAGCGAGGCAAATTGGCTCGCCCCGTGTGGGACGCTTTCCTTACCCATCAGGGCTAGCATGCCCTCAAATGTCAGATTATTTCGGCTGTACCAAACGCTTAGTCTGGCCTAGCGAGGCTAGGTGGGCAATAGCCTAGGATCCAAATACGCCCTTAGTTGCGCGTCTGTGGGCACTCAAAGGACAAGCAGCCGGCCCTCCTAATTGACTGTGCAATTAATATTAATTCGAATAATTGTATGAATTATTTTAATTATTTTCATGAACAATTCTATGTGTTCAAAACTATGTAATATGGTTTTATTGTACACATTTTAGATTGAATTGTCTTTTTATTTGATAGAAAACTGATTTAAATTTTACTGGAAGTGTCTATTGGGAGCGACCGGTGGGGCGAGTCACTCCCAATACCGCGACAAGGTGTACCGGCGATTCCAATAGCACTTGTCCGACACCGTTGCCGGACACTCTATTGTGCGCGCCGCGGAGATGCTCTTAAACTCCCATGGTGACAAGGCATGCTTCCTTGTTCCCAGGAATGTCTCACTTGGCCATGTATGCTTTTTTGCACGGATTCGGGGGATCGTCTGGAGGAGCTGGGCATGGAGAGTGTCCTCGCAGGCTTCCAACAGCTTGGCATGGTGGTAGCACAAGTGCAATGTCTAGAGGCGTGGTTCACCCGAGCCTGTGACGGAGTGGACTCGACTGAGACGATCCTTGGACGACTCCCGGGGGAACTGACCAGCGATGGCGGCGTGTCCCGCCTCGGTCCAGAAGTCAGGTCGTTTGGTTTCAGGGGCTTCCGGCCTGGGAGCCCATCCCCTGGCCATGATTGGTTGCGGCACTGGCTCCGGGCGATACTGGCCTAGACCCGGCAGCCGCCTGGCAGTCTCGTTAAGGGCTCTGTGGGTTTGACTTGCGGGTGTGTCCTGCTCGTTGAACCTCACTGTCTGAGGGTAGTTTTGATAGCCCCGTCCTTTCATGTCCGTTCTGGTGTACTTGTCGTGGTTTACCGCACCGTGGGTGAGTGATCTCGGACGCCGGGGCGGCAACCTCAGAAGACTTCACGGGCGTCTCTTCGGCGAGCGACGTGGCCGTGGTGATGGTCCTGCCTTTTGGCCATGTGGGTGGCGAGAAGCGAGCGACGGAGAATCCTGTGCTGGCGGCGTTTCGACAAAGGCATCTCCCAAATCGCGTTCTGGAAGCCTAACTCGGTGACGGTGGGTGGTCCAAAATACCGTGCGATTTTTTTGAGCAAATACCAATATATATTAAACCAGCAAATAGTAAATGATTACATCGATTACAAAAACAAAACTAAAAGAGACGAGCAAATCTTTGGGATTTTCAAGCCCTTTCTTCTTCCATGACACAATCTTGTACTTTTCTGAAGGCAGCCATAGAACAACGAAGAATACACCAAACCACAGAAATGTGAATACCAACGAAGGTTCTCCCATACTTTTAATTTTGAGCCGCAATGCCAAGACTTTATGCACGCACGCAACCATTAAATTAATCAAGCAACATCGGTAAGAGCACCAACACTGATATTTCAAGGACAAACAACCGAACAATTTTGTCGACGTCGTTGGGAGCCGAGAGAACGAATCACCATTGCCGAGGACATAGTAGCCGGGACAGATATTGCGAGGACAATCCTCCTCGCGGCAACCATGAGAAACAATCCAAGATTGATCTGGCAAAGCAAGATCTGAAGAACCATACCTAGACAAACTTAATCTTCCAAAACCACCATTGACGTCGGGAAGGAGATCTCGCAGTCGAACGAAGGCCAGAAAATTGCTTATTGTAGAAGATGTCATCTCCATTGATGAAGACGACAACCAAAACCCTAAATTGAAACACTACTTTTATTACAAATTCCACTCATAGATCGGATTCCCCACCCCTCCCGACGCCGGCAGTGCGATTTTATTCATAAAGCGGGGGCGAAAAACTGTTTCGAGAGGAGTCTCGGCGGAAGACAAAGGTCATAACTGCCTCCTTGACTCCTTGACCGCCTCTTTTAACCCTGATTCTGTTTTTCTTTTTTTGGTTGCAACGAGAAATTACTCATTACTAAGTATATGAAAGACGCGCGATTTCGCGGCCTCTCAGCCCCCACGGACTGTAGCTAGCTACAGTAAGCATTGTAGATGCTACATTGTTGAACAGTGCCGCGGTTGGCCCCACCTGTCAGCCACACGACGCGTCGGCATTTTGCAAAAAGAGACACGCGAGCCCAGAATTTGCTCCGCTGCCCCCCACTTTTCCAGGCAGAAGGACCTAAACGTAAATTCAGTGAAACCCGAGGACCCTGCTGAAAAAATGACCCGCAGAGCCCCCTTTCTCCGTCTCTCTCCCCGCGCGCGACGCCGGGAATGGCCACCGGCGCCGACGTGCATCGCCGCTCCTCCGCGCCTCGCCAGACAGATCGAAGCTCATCATGGTCTCCGCCGTCGTCTGCTCCACCTCCTCGCCGAAGATTGCGTGCCGGGACGCCGCCTGACCACCAGAATCGTCGACGCCGCTCCCATCGTCCTCCGCCGCGTCCGCAAGCCGCCGTGGCCGCTCCGGCGACCCAAAATGGGCGGCGCCGCCGCCTACGGCCGCCCCGCGACCAGGCGCGTGCAGCGCGCCAAGCTGCGCGTCCTGGCTCCCCGTGGTTCGACGCCGGCGTCGCCGTCGCCGCCGCGGCAGCTCCGCCCGCCCGTGACGCCATCGTTACGTCAAGCCGGGCCTAGGCCGTGCAGCTCGGCTGCCAGCTGGGCCGGCCTGGCTGATGCACAGCAGGCTCAGCCCAGCCTCGGCCCTTTCTATTTTATTTTATTTTTGTTTTTCCCCCTTCTTTTTTTTTAAAAAAAATGTAACTTTTGAAATACAATTTCAACAATTTCCAAATCTGCACAACTCTAAAATGTGAACATATTCAGATTCGACTTTTACCACATAATCGCAACATACAAACTGAAGTATTTCAACATTTTAAATATACCTTTCAAAACTAACTATTTTACCAACTTTTGGAATTCAACCAATTTATAGATATAACGAACATATTTTAAGTTACACCAGGAAACTATTATTTTCATTTGAAACTTAATCAAAACAACAATTTCTCACGAAGACGCAACGATATTTCTTCAATTTTCCAAATTTTGCAAAATTTCACATGCATTTCGAAACTAGGCATTCAATAGACGCAAAACAAATTCAAATATGACAAACATGTCAAGATGAACAAAAAAAACGATGCCTTTTTATGCCGTACAATCAAGTTCTACATTTAAATATTACAAAATTTTGAATGCCTTCAAAATCCAAGTATTGAAAAAACCGTAAACATATTCCAAATAAGAATAATTTCCCAAATTTTATTAAGTTCCAACATTTGAACAATTTATGAGCGTACATTTCAAAAAATTCCAACGGTTTCATCGTTTCCCAATTAGTCGACATTTAGAGAACAAAATTAGTGAAATTTTCGACAAAATAGACAACAAATCCCGGCAAATTACAACATTTTAAAATACAGCGGGTGCGCACGCTCCGGCGACCAAAGTCCAGCGGCGCGGCCGCTCCCGGGCCGCTCGCGTCCAGCCGCGTCCGTCGCGCTGAGGCACGCATCCCGGCTCGCCCTCACGTGTCGTCGCCGTCGTTGGCGCGCCAGACCTACCGACAACTGACGTCACACGACGTTAGCGTGGGCCCCATTGCCAGATTTCCTTTTTTCTTCGTACAAAAAAACAAAAAACTGCAAAATTCACACAAATTGCAGAAAATGACATATGCTATAAAACCAAAAAATTCAAACCTTCCAATTATGTCAACATATAAACAAACTTACACATTTCAAATTGGGCAAAAATTGGGAAAAAAATACACTTGCCCAAATTACATGGATTTGAATTTAAAACATTCCTTAAGCTAGAGAATTCAAATGAATGAAAATATGCATTTCACTCACTACGAATTTAAAAAATTTGTTAATGAACAGTATAGACATATTCAAACATTTCAACTTGCTACAAAAAAAATATGCAATATTCCTAAACATATCAACATATCCGCCAAAAAAAAAGGGCCAACTATTAACAAGACAAACATATTTAGATTTCTTAAATAGGTATAAATTTATAGAAAACTCAAATGCACTGCCCAAATAATAAAGATTTGAATTTAAAAAATCTTGCAGCTACATAATTCAAACTACGAACGAATATGCATTCCCGTTCATTACGAACTTCAAATAAATGTTAATGAAAAATATTAACATACTCACACATTTTAATTTGCCAAAAAAATGAACTATTTTAAAATATATGGACACGCCCCGAAAAAAAACTATTTACAGCACAAACTAACCAAATTTGAACTTTTCAAATTAGTGAATATTCAGAGAAAAAACAAACACACATCCTCTGATTATGTGAAGTTGAATTTTTTATAAATGGTCATAAAATGCACTTACTTTACTAATGGCCTCAAAATAAATATTTCAAAATCCGAAATACTTACATGTACTGTGGCTGAACACTGCCTAATATACAATCCAATTGACAATTACAAATGGTACTGAACAGAAAAAAGAAAAACATACTCAGACATTCCAATACTCCTAAAAAAAATGATATACTCGAAAATATAGCGACATGCTTAGGGGAAATAAATACAAACTATCCACAATACAAACATAACTTAAGACTAAATACAAACATGTTCCAAAATTTGAAATAGGTTATGGACTTAAATTGAACATTTCAATTTGTAAAATATTTGAAACATATCTTTTCATTACGAAACTAAATTTATTTATGCCGACCTACAAACATAATCGAACATTCAAATTTACTAAGTATTTCGAACTACCCTAAATGACAAATTCCGATGCATTTTCATATTTCAAAATACAACACGTATAAAAAAAAGAAATCACATACGGATAACTTTTCACTATTAAGAATTTAAAAATTCCAACTACTTACACATGTAAACTTTTTAAAAAAAAATCAATACATTTATTTTCACTAAACGCGCGTCGTGCCGACGCGCCACAATTCAACTAGTTTTACCCTGATTCGAAACTTCCAGCGGGCCCTCACGAGCATGAGCGGCGACGCCCAACACAAGAGATTACTAGGTTTCCGGCGAGCTTCTCCCCACCCCACGCCGGCCCTGCTTGCCCCGCCTCCCCACCCAGGCCACAGCCCGCTGGTTGAGCTGAACAATTCGGCCAGCCACCATGGCGGGGATCCGAAGAATAGGACCGAATCCGCTATGCATCGGCCTCCCGGAGGAGGTCTTCGGCTTGGAGATCCTCGTGCGCCTGCCCCCCAAGGACCTCGTACGCTGCCACCCGTCTGCCGCTCCTGGGGCCGCCTCGCCTCCACCCCCGACTTCCTCATGGCACACCACCACCAGCAGCCATCCCTCCCCCTCGTCCTCCTTCACAAACGCGACAGCACGTGGAGCGATCTCCTATCGACCACCGGGCCGCCGCCGCCGACGGTGAGGCCCGGCTCCACCCCGTCTCCCGGATTAATGACTCTACTGCCATCAGCGTGGAGGCGTCCTGCGACGGCCTCCTCCTCCTCTCGGTTTGCATAATCAAGCCTTATATCCAGCGCCACTTCATGTGTAACCCAACCACGCGTCAGATTGGTCAAGTCCCGGAGATACACGACTTCAGAGTCTCGGGGCTGTACCGGCATCCTCCTACCGGCGAGTACCGGCTGCTACTACACATGAGATCGAAGGGGTTCCTCTGCCAGAATGATCCCTGCTACTCTTTCGCATTGGGCTGCAACCAGCTGCAGCCGAAGTGCATCGGGTGTACGCCAGAGCAGGCGGGCTTCTTCGACTCACCTGTCCTGGTCAGTGGTAACCTGCATTGGAGTTGGTGGCCGTACACTCTGAACAAGGATCAGAGTTGGCGGCCGTACCCTCTGAACATGGATCACAGTGGCAAGATGATAACGGTATTCGACACCACAGCTGAGTCGTTCCGTCTGATGCGAGGTCCAGTTGTTCAGACAAGAAAAGCATACATGTTTGAGGTGGATGGTACACTAGGCATGTACAGCTGTAATGATAGCATGACAACCGTTGATATCTGGGTGATGCAGGACTATGGTAGCGAGGTCTGGTCCCGTAAATACCATGTCAAATTGCCGGTGGCAGAGATCGATGAGTATGAGAGTCGGGATGTGATGGTTGTACAAGAGGAGGGGAATGTGTTTGTCCTCTACAATTTTGAACAAACTCTGTTTCTTGTTGACACTGAGGGGAAATTGCTTGCAAGTTCGCAGTTGGATGCAAGTATCAGCTTGACAGCTACACATAAGATCAAGCAAAACCTTGTTCAACATAGCTTCTTTTCAGCATTGCAGGGTGATTTGAATGCTTGGTCTTTCATCTGATGGCCGGAGAGAGGTGTTTAGTCCTTGTTGCTCTAGTGTCGCTATGAACTGGATGAAGTTTGTGCTCTCAACTACTCTTTTTTGATGTATGAATTATGTTTGCAAACTACGTAGCTGAATTGATAGTTGGAGAAGTTATGCTAAGAAAATTTGTTACTGTTATTTGGCAGCAACATGTACATTCTCTGATTGGTCTCAAATATATAAAAAATATGCAAATTCTACTACATCTTAAGTAGAGCCGCATGTGTGCAATACTCTGAGGTAGATACTCTTCTTGTTGATGTTGTTGAATTTCTGAGTGATGAATGCTTTTACCATTATGTCAAATTTTATAGACTTGTTTTTTATGCCATTGCTAGACGATTTTAGATGATATAATCTGGCTTAGGTTTATGTTTTCTTGGACTTTAGAATCTATGTTGCCACTGTTTATTTGTGTGGTACTCTAAAACACATGGACATGCTTCAGTGCACACTGCATATGCTCTATGAAATGGTTGACTTTAGCCAACTATTTATTGAAGAGTACAATAAGTCTACTTTGTTTGTTTAGGTATAGGGAATAAGCTCACACTGTTATCATTTTACTAAGAGTCAGAGCAAGTTGATGGGGAATTCCAGTTGTGATGGCCATAGTCTCTTAACAAAGGAATTCTGAATGTTTCATTGGATGACCCTTGAGCGTCTAAGGTTGGTGCTTCCTTCAAACCCTGCTGTTGATGAAGTGCTGCCTGCTGGGTGATTGTGCTTTACTGCCAGTATGATCCCATGAACAAAATTTAGAAACCGGTATTCTGATGGTGTCGGTAGAATCATTTTAAACGGATGAAGATTTGATATTGGTTTCGTTTTTGTAATCGTGTAAACACTACGAAATGCTTCAACTCAGTCTCTGTGAATGCTCACTGAATCAGTACAGACTGGGAAACTATCTTCGCCTGCAAACCTGTACCAATTATTCATCCCTAGAGGACAAGATTTTCTTCTTCACTCTCAGCAAGTATCAGAGTTACCAGTACCACCTGCAAACGGAATACTCTTCTCCTTGCAATGAAGCTGGATATTCAAGACCATGTAAGGCCGAAACTGAAACAATCTTCATCAGTCGCAAGTTGCCAGATCACATCCACACGGACGAATACTTGATTACCCAATCTAGTCGATCCCTGTAGCATTTCAACTGCTGGAATTGCTTTTGGAATTAGGCCAAAAAAGTATTAGGACTCATCAATCTCTCTCTTATCCAAGTGAATGAGTTATGCTAGGAATGTCTATGATTTTCGTTTTGATTTATATCAAAGTTCCTAAGCCTAAACTCATAGGCCATTCTTGAGCCACCAACTCGTGTCTTCCAGGCGAGGAGTGGGGAGCAGAAATTACTAGTATAATTGAATAGAAATTTTCAATCTAAAACATATATCATTACAATATAAATCGCCAACTTTGACATAATCGTTAGACTTGTGGTGAGCTAAGGGTATCTCCAACGGCCCCCCGCAAATGGACATGAGCTGTCCGTTTGTGTCCGCGCGGACAATGGACACGTGGGCCACGCCAAACGGACATTTATCCGCGGACATGTCCATTTCGCCCCATTTGCCCAAGTTTGATCTGGATTTATGGTGAAGCCGACAACGTTTGGTGTCTGTTCTGTGTCCTCTGGTCTCCGGACTGACCCACAAATAAGTGAGTCGCCTCCGCTCGCTCGCTCTCTCTCTCATGTTTTGTCCTCTTCCTATCCAAATCGCAAGCGGCTGTCGCCCTCTCCTAAGCGACGGCCCCTTAAGAACATCTCCAACAGCTTACCAAAAATTTGGCTACCCAAACCGGTTTTGGGTAGAGCAGACAGAGGATATGGGTAGCCAAAAAAGATTGTGCTTTTGTAGCTTACCCAAAACTGGATACTCACATATTTTGATGTGCATATACTTACATATGGGATCAACCTGTCATTGAGTCACTATTTTGCCATGTATGAAGCTCTCCTTTGCGGCGTCACCGGGGATGAGGCTGGGTGGCGTCGAGGTCAGGGGCGGCTGAGGGTGCCCGTGAGGACGAGGTCGACATGGAGGGGGCTGAGTTAGGTCGAGCGCGGGGAGGCTGTCCGCAGCGGAATTGACGCCGGTCGTTGGCTGTTGGCCCGGCGGTGGTACTGATGTGGCACTTATGTCAATCCATTTCGGTCATTAGGTAGGAATTCCCATATATGCCAATTTGGAGCTCAATTTTGGTTCACAACCCAAAAATTATGGATATGGGACCATTTTGGGTTAGCTGTTGGAGCAGTTTTTTTTGTTTTGTCTCAATGCCCATATTTTCAGTTTTTGGGTGCGCTCTAATCTTTAAGTCTTGACCGCCTCTTTTTTTTGCGAAACACAGTACAACGCAGGCGCTCATATACACGCGCACACACTCACCCCTATGAACGCACGCACGCACACTGTACCCCTATGAGCACCTCCGAGAGACCGAGTCGAGGTTGAATCTTGAGATTGACGAAGTCACCACGGCGCCTCGCTGTCGACGGGAACGTCGCCTCCCACTGAAAAATATTCCGCCTTAAATGAGAAACAATAGCGTCAAACCTGAGGTTTGAACTCTGGGGTACAATCACCCTACTAACCATCTTGAACTTAACCGCCTCAATACCCACATTTTTTTGCTTTTGGTTCGAAACGTCCAGCGGGCCCTCACGAGTCATGAGGAGGAGCGGCGCCGACCCAACACAAGAGATTTCTAGGCTTTTTTGAAAAGAAAAAAAAGATTTCTAGGCTTCTGTCGAGCTTCTCCCCACCCCACGCCTCTCAAGTCTCAACCCAGGCCATCGTCGCTGGTTGAGCTGAGCAGTCGGTCGGCGACCATGGCGGGGCTCCGAAGAATGGGACCGAATCCGCGATGCATCGGCCTCCCGGAGGAGATCTTCGACTTGGAGATCCTCGTGCGCTTGCCCTCCAAGGACGTCGTCTGCTGCCGCCCCGTCTGCCGCTCCTGGCGCCGCCTCGCCTCCACCCCCGACTTCCTCCTGGCACACCACCGCCACCAGCCATCCCTCCCCCTCGTCCTCCTTCGCAAACGCGACAGCGCGTGGGGCGATCTCCGCGCCTTCGACCACCGGGCCGCCGCCGCCGACGGCGAGGCCCGGCTCCACCCCGTCTCCCGGATTAACGACTCTACTGCCATCAGCGTGGAGGCGTCCTGCGACGGCCTCCTCCTCCTCCTACCTAGTATAATAAGTCCATTTTATTTGGGCAGTTATAGGGATTAAACTCACTGTTATCATTTTATACTAAGAGACAGAGCAAGTTGTTGGGGAATTCCAATTGTGATGGCCATAGTCTCTTACTACCTCTGTTCCTTAATATAAGACGTTTTATATTAAGGAACAGAGGGAGTAACAAATAACTTCTGAATGTTTCATCTGACAACTCTAGAGCGATTTGGTTGGTGCTTCCTTACAAACCTTGGTGTTGCGGCTCTAGTGTGCTTCTCAGCTTCTGCATTAGGTATAATGCAAACTCTGTGAACTGCATAAAGTTTTCCCATAAGTTTTTTTTTCAATTTGACCATGTATTATTTATGGAAATTATCGTAGCAAGAGTTATTATCAAGAGGCTATGACTGCTATTTGGTAGCATAACATTTGGATTCTTTGCTTGTTCCCAACGTATGAGAGACACCAGTGTTGCACAAGTCGATACATTATGGTGCTTACATGCTTGCTGAAGTGTCGGGTGATGAATGTTTAACTTTCTCTTGATTATTGAGATCTTGGCAACACGTGTAAATGCTATAACGTGCTTCTCAGATCCTTGGTGAAACTGGTCGCATTTTAGCCAACTATGCAGTGAAAGCTCACCTTTGCATACTAAGAGATAGGGTTTTGTATATCTTCTTTGAAGCAGTTGTGATGTGTATGATATCATTATCAACTTTGTGACAGTGCTCAGTATGTTGGGAAGTTTGATGGGATAAAACTGTGCAACTTAGCGTGAGATAGTTTATGAAGATATCTGTGCTGAATCCAACATTGCCCAAGAGCTTAGTTATTTCTATTTGAGTGCTATCGAACCTTCTGTACGGATGGTTTATTTGTGTATCGGCCTCAGATTCATGATATCGTACATGAATAAGATGATCTAGTAGTATTGAATCAAGAGGTAAGCAGGCTCCGCTTGAGATTCCATGAATTGATACTGACTCAGCCAATGTCCAGGTAATATAAAATTGCTAGTCAGATTTCAGTATGATTTGTAACCCAGCCACGCGCCAGATTGGTGGCCTTCCTGCTACTTTTTCACATTGGTCTGTGACCAGCTGCTGCCGAGGTGCATCCGGTCTCTGCTGAAGCTGGCATGCTTCTTCTCCGCACGTGTCACTTGTTGGTGTTAATTTGCATTGGACTTGGGACCCTCAACATCTGATAAATGTAGAGTCAGGTGGTTGGTGGTTCATTACAGACCTTACTGTTCTTGCTCAACTGTATCATATTAATCTCTATGAACTCTGTGAATTTTATGCTTGCAAGTTTTCTTTTCTTGATGTATGCAAACTACTTGGCCAAATTCATGGTAGCAGAAGTAATGATCAGTTTGCCACATTTTATTTGG
Organism: Poa pratensis; assembly: GCA_947311845.1. Classification (NCBI taxonomy): domain Eukaryota; kingdom Viridiplantae; phylum Streptophyta; class Magnoliopsida; order Poales; family Poaceae; genus Poa; species Poa pratensis. The sequence continues at coordinate 129,631,229 of CAMZMU010000041.1, read as the reverse complement.
ATATGTGATGAAACTGCATATGTGATGCAGTGATGGACTCAGGTTGTTGGCGCTGTTGATGAAGTGCTGCCTGCTGGGTGATACTGCTTTACTGCCAATATGAATAATCAAAATTTTGAAAATTGTATTTTGATGGTGTTGCTACTTGCTAGAAATCATTTTTAAACTGCCCAAATGATATTCTTCGCCTGGAAAACTGTACAAGTGCTCACTGAATTAGGATGAGAAATGCTCACTGAATCAGGACAGACAGACTGGGAAAGTATCTTCACGCTCACAAATATCAGTGTCACCAACATCACATCCAGTACCACCTACAAACTGGAGAATCTTCACCTTGTGAAAATCTGTAGCAAGTTGCCAAGATTACTACCTGCAACATCATAACCAGGACCCCATTCTGTTGGTTCCAAGGTGTACACGCACGGAATTGCAACACACAGCAGCATCAAAATAGCACAGCAGAAGACATGTAGTGCTGCCAGATGAATGCTTCCGACTTCATTGCATGGTTGTTGGAGGGACATACCAACATGGAATTACCTCTGGAATCGGGCTAACAAAAAATCACGGCTCATCAAACTACTGTCCTGTGAATGACTTATGCTAGGAATATCTATGATTTTCATTTTATAGCCTCAACTCATAGGCTACTCTTTAGCCGCGAAGTCCTGTCTCCCAGGCAAAGAGTGGGGAACATAAAGTACAAGTATAATTGAATCATAAATGTTCCATCTAAAAATAGACTACAGTATAAATCAGTAAATTAACATAATCATAGACTTATGGTGATCTAACGGCCACCTTCAGCTGAATTTATGAAAGACAAGCAAATGTTCAATACGTATAACAATAGAACCATCTCATAGCCTACCTAGAAATGCTTCACTTATACCACACAAGTCTGACTACAAATATTCCACAAGCTCTGGTGATAAGGCAGACAATGTTTATTGGCATGGAACCACTAGTTTAAAGCCAACATTATGGTATCATGATGTGACCAAAGGTTTGGATCAGAACGATTGATCCAGCAAACAGCCCCACAGCCTTTAGCACTCTCTGTAAATAAAGAGGAACAAAAAAAGTATTATTAGCATGCGTGTTCATGAAACAAGAGAGAAGATTACTCAAAGCATAGAATATTTATTGACTGAGATTTGGCCATGTAACTAGTGTTTGACGCTCCACTACCATTGGCGTTGCTTGCCAAATTTTGGGTAAAGAAGCAAAGAAATGGCAGTCAACTATGAATGAACTAACACAGAGATATTTGAATTAACTCGTCAATCCAGATGCACAGCATTTGCAATGCTGAAGTTTCAGCTCGTGCTCAGAGGATCATCATTTTTGCCATCGACATCGAATCAGACAAAACATGTGTATCAGTTCTAGGTAGCTCTAAGTGAAGCCTATTTAAAACCAATTCGAGCATAACCCAGTTGTCGAATTCTAATGCCAACAGAGGACAAAGAACAAGAGAACTAATTTACCAGCTGCCCTAGCTCAACAGCTTACAAGGAAAAACAGCACACAAGATATCAAATGACAGAGACCAGGTATTTCGGCTGATAATCATTTTTCTTTGCAGGCATAACGAATATTTCCTGTCAGTTGGCCTTGCAAAGATACTGAAAATTCTACGTACTAGACTTGCATCAACTATTTCTTGTTGATTAACCATTGAACTTCTACATGCAGTAGATGAGGAGAGAAAAATTATAGAATTTCTGCTTCCTTGTTATCTCAAAACTTATTTACTACGTAACAGCAATAGCAAAAAGGTTGCGACAAATTCCTCTAGCACATTGTTGTAAGGCGCCAATTTTGAAGAAAATAAACAGAGAAAGTAACGAAACGAATCTACTAAGATTAACCATCAGCGATGCAATCGTACCGACTTTTTTTAACTAGATCTCCTAGGTGCAGGCGCACGAGGTAATTAATCGCCTCCGATCGCACCGAACCAAAGCAATTACAGTACAAGTTTACAACTAGCAGTTCCGTCGCACACGAAAAACAGGAAAGCGAAGAGCAAATCACAGGGGGGCGGGAAGGAGGTGCATACATAGTCGATCATCCTCTGCTCCTCATCCATGACCTAGGAGTTCCAGAAGCTCTTGATCATCTGCAGCGGTGCTGTCGCCATCTGCTCGTTCTGGTGCACGGGAAAGGAAACGAGTATCGGTGGCGAACGGCGGCGGAGATGCGCTCTCGATTCCGAGTAGAACGACGGAGATTTCTTGGGCGATCAAGCTAGGGTTGTCAGCGGCGATGTGGTGTATAAATTGGCGGAGAAATCTTGGAGAGGGGGCAACGAATTCGACCGGGATTTAGAAATTTTAGCGGTGGCCGAAACGTGCTCGGCGCGGACTCTGGTCCGGGAGAGAAGACGGCTGACAGGTGGGCCCGGCCCCACTGTCGGTGAGAGGGAGAAGAACAAGACAGGGCCGCTGGATCTTCATAACGACGAACAGCTGCGATTAGAGGATATACCCCTTCTTCTTTTCAACCTCAATTTGAATTCAAATCAATTCAAACCTTTTTTGGAAAATTTATAAAAAATCAATATATATTTTTAAACTTCAAATAACCAAAATGCTCCTGTTTAGAAAATAGGAAAAATCATTTTGTGTTGATATACACTACAACTGTGTTGTGTTTGGATGTAGTAAAGTTTGCCTGGAATAATCTGGAATTGGACATCCAATTCCGCAGTTTGGCCTGGCCAGAGAATTTAGGCTCGGAAACTTGGACCAATTTCACGCCGAACCCCCCGCAAGTGTTCGCTCGGCCAAAATGTTTGTTTTGTTCGCTGCCCAACAAATTATCTCGTATAGATCGTGTTGCACATAATTGGTAGTAAAATCAACTTGTTAATCGAGTAAGATCTATCATTTTCGCTCTCCAGATCTATCCACGAAACCAGAGCTGAAGGAAGTAAACATCATAGAAAATAATAGTTGCTCATAATCCGACCTATCAGAGTTGGTGCCTTGAACACCTCTGCCAAATTATTCCTCACATACTCGACTTTGGTCATTGCCGAAAACATGCTTTGCATCCTTCCTTTCTTAATTAGGCTAGGCTATTGCTTCCAACCTTTTTTGCTTCTTTTTCTGCTATTAGAGGCTCATGCTTTTCTACTTCATATGTCCATGTTGTAGGAACCATATTACTATCTAATGTCACCTTCGAACTTTTCTTGAAGTTAAGCATTATATGCATCATGCATGCTCTATGTTTGTAATTATGATACACTACAGAAAATGAGTTTTCCAACCCCTTACATGCATCGATATGGATTGCAAGCCTCGATGGATCCCAATGGCCAACTTTTTAGTTGTTGCATGAATCACACTCAATTCTCAGCATTTTCCTTCTAAAAATGCCAAATGCTACAAGAAAAAATATAAAAGCCCGTGCCAGGCCCCGGCTACAGAAAAGGACCTCTTATTCACGTGTTGTACCATGCCTGGCCCAACCCTTTTATTCACGATAAGCTTGCTTAAGACCATAGAGAGGTCACATCGAGCGAGCAATGGTCATATGGGCAACGAGAGAATATGTCTCATGGTAATCATGACCATGATCTTACTGAAAGCCGCGTGCCTTGAGACGAGCTTTGTAACACTAAAGATAACCATCAGAGTGAGTCTTAATCTTATAACCCACTTACATGTGATGGGAGGAACACAATAAGCCACATGTCAGTGCGCTTGAGGGCAACAATCTCCTATGCTTTTGCAAGTTTCCATTCAAGATGAACAACACCATCTCGATAAGAGGTCGACTCAAGAACTGCCGAGAGACCAAAGAATTTAAGGGGGAGAAGAGGTCGGCTCAAGAACAGCCAATAGAAATAATGAAATAACCGACCTGAATGGTACCATAGCTATGTGTCTCTCTCTTACTCATGATTCTCTTTTTTACTCCTTAGTGCGCTCTATCTCCTCTTGCTCCCAGATTCAGCAGAAGGAACGACTCCTCTCTCTACTCTATTATTCCCTTAGACACGCATGCTCGCAACATATGGTACCATCACTAAGGAATAGATTCCCTTCGACACACCCCTTAGTTCTAACATTGTGCATGCTCTATGTAGTGGAACATCTACATTTGTTTCAGTGCCCAATGCCAACTATGAATACTTGGATTTTATGTTCGAGAACTTCTGAGGAGTATCTAGGAGTCTCTTTCGCCGTAGTAAGGGTTGGATGTATTCCTGACACCTTCCATTCCAAAAATACCGAGATTGTAGAAAAAAAAAGATCCACTAGTTCTGAGCTAGACGTGTTGCTTGTGTTTAGAGGATGGAATAGCAGAGGATGTGAAATGCATGAGACTGAAGATATATGATGTGTAATTGTTGATGCTGCCTGTGACATTGATCCGTAGTCATGTATATATAGTGAACCACACACATGACATTAGGGTTGAGATAGTATCGACATGTCAATACTATATGATCCTACCAACTTTGGACAATCAAGCCTCCAAGATTGGGTTGAATATATAAGCAATTTAGCAGTAGATTTAATCCACGAAAACAGTAAACAGTTTATGACTAGAATAACCATAATTAAACTAATCATGCGATCTACTAAAACAGTAGATAAATAGATCGAATCTAGAGCAACTACTACAAGCAGAAACTCTAGCAGTATCTCAAACAGGAAGATCAAGAAGACGTACGGTGCAGCAACAGCGGAACCGTTGGCGTCGCCCATGTCGTCGATGAAGAGATTGGCGATGTCGGGTAAGAAGTCGTCGTTGGGAAAGAACTCGAAGCCAGTAGTCGCGCAAGTGCGCTCCCCAAAAACCAGTCGCCCCTCTCCCGTACAGGATCACATTACTAGGAAATAGGCTATCAATGGCGCACCACTTTTAGCATTATATGGCGCATGGTGGGTGCGCCACAGAATGCTCGCCACTAAATTATAATTATGTGGCGCATGCCCAGATGCGCCACCGAAAGACCAAGATTCTATGGCGCACTCACCACCGTGCGCCACAGAAATATTTCAGTGGCGCATCACCCAGGCATGCGCCACTGAATACCGTGCACCACAGAATAAAAAAAACATACGCCACAGAATACTGCTACAAGTATTCGTGATTTGTTGCTGCCCGCTGTACAAATACAGGTATATTACAGGATTTATACAGACATAATAGAAACAATAATATATTTGACACGGTATATGAAAACAGACACATTACTATGTCTATCACATTACTTAGAGCCCGAGATACATACATATAGTGAAAAGTGCCGAATTTTTACACAAGTCTTGATACAAAAGTTCATCATGTCACACATTACAAAGGAAGTGGTCACCGCCTAAACTAGGATCAAATAGAGTACAGCGGCGATGATGGTGAGCAAGAGAGGGTGCACGATCATGGAGCCTTCTTCTTGATCGGCGCCGGGAACGGTTTATAGCAGTCTTTCGTCGTCCACGTCCTGGTGTCATTCTGCATATCTAGGCGTTCTTCGATCTCCCTCTTAGACAACCCTGGAGATGGATTGGGATATATATTGCTTAATAATATAAATAGGGTATGATTTATTCATCTAAGTGGATAAGTCTATAATAAAGAAAATAAAGAAGCACTTCTTGCGAGTGAGGCAAGGCTTTCTTTTATAATGCATCCTACCTCTGGCGTAGTGTAAGGACCCCTCTTTTGTGTTGACATCTTCGACGATGATTTGCGATAACTGCATCTGGATGCGATGGAAGTCTTCTCTAAGCTCAGAATAAGTGATTTCCCTCGCGGATTTGGTCCACACTAGTAGGAAAAGGCTTATAGCCACCAGCGTACCGCTGGCGGACAACGTCTTCGTCCGCCAGCGCTACGACCGCTGGCGGGCGGTTTTTCCTGTCCGACACTGGTTCTGGACGTACCGCTGGTGGACAACAGCACATCTCGCCAGCGGTAGGAACAGGAATCTGGGACGAGGCGGGGCAAACTACCGCTGGCGGGCACAATACGCGCCCGCCAGAGGTATTAAACGTACCGCTGGCGGACGATAGACAGGGCCCGCTAGCGGTAGTTGCCGCGGCTGAGCTCAGATGGGAAAAAAATGGGGACAGTACCGCTGGCGGGCTGACGAAATAGTACGCCAGCGCTCCGTTCAGTACCGCTGGCGGGCACGCTGAAGCGTCCGCCAGCGGTAACTTGGGAAGTAACATATACGTGCGGCCGCACATACACATGAGCATGCTAATTCAATGGCCGAAACAACCTGGCAGCGACATCAATCTGTATCTGAAGCTACTGAAAGATGAGCTAGACACGTTATGGTCGTCCTAAGGGGTTCCCACTTGGGACGCCGTCGCAGAAGATTATTTCCCTATGAGAGCTGTCTTGTTGTGTACAGTGCACAATTTGCCCGGCTACGCATATGTTGCCGGCCAGGTGTGCCACGGATATTTCGGATGTGTCAGGTGCCTGGATGATCCGACATACCTCCAGCTGAAGAAAGACGGTTCTTCGAAAACCGTCTACATAGGCCATCGAAGGTGGCTAGACAATGAAGACCCATGGAGATGGCGTGGAGACCTTTTCAACGGTAAAGATGAGCTCCGAGAACCTCCACTTAAGAAGAGCGGCGATGGCATTTACGAGTTATTGAATGAATGGCAAGAGTGCCCTAAGCCGGGAAAGAAGCGAAAGGCGCCAAAACCGCTCTGTGGTGTTTGGAAGACGAGGTCCGTGTTTTGGGACTTTCCATACTGGCCCATCTACACTACGCCAAATTGCCTCGATCTAATGCATGTGACGAAGAATGTGTTCGAGAGTATGTTTGGCACTGTACTCCACATGGCGGACAGGACCAAAGATGGGCCAAAAGCAAGATTGGACCTTAAACATATGGACATCAGGAAAGAGCTTCATGCGCAGCGCAAAAATGTGGTAGACGACCAGTTGGATGAGGAGATGGACGGTCACAATGCCAAAAGGGTTAAGAAGAATGACTATTATTGTCCCCCCTCTTGCTTCACTCTTAGTCCAAAGGAGGTCGAACAATTGATGAAGTGCCTTCTAGGAGTCAAAGTGCCTTTGGGTTACTCGGGGCTGATAAGCAGATTCTTAGACTGGCAGAAAAAGAATTTCAGCGGTATGAAGTCTCATGATTGTCACGTGATGATGACACAGATATTCCCAGTTGCGATCCGATGGATAATGGACAAGCACGTCCGTGAGACCCTTTTTGGACTCTGTAACTTCTTTGACGTGATCTCTCGAAAGTCAATCACCGCAAAGAGACTCTCAACGCTGCAGGAAGAGATTGTTGTGATACTATGCGAGCTTGAGATGTACTTCCCGCCCGCATTCTTTGATATTTGCATGCATTTGTTGGTCCACATCGTGGATGATATCATTCATCTCGGACCGTTGTTTCTCCACAACATGATGGCGTTCGAAAGGATGAATGGGGTCATAAAAGGATTTGTTCGTAACAGGGCCCGTCCGGATGGAAGCATCGTTCAAGGCTTTCTCACTGAAGAGTGCATCTCTTTCTGCACGAATCATCTGGAGATAATTGATAACCCTGTTGGTGTGCCCCCAAACAAGCACTTTGGCAAGTTAGGTGGGTCAGGTCACAAAAATGGCGCGCGGGACTTACATGTGGGCTTCAGTAAGAGAATGGCCGACTTTAAGAGGGCAAACTTAGTAGCTCTCCAACACCTTCAAATGGTCAATACTTGGGTGCAAAAGCACAAACAGGAGATTAAGCAGAAGTACATTAGCCAGGGCAGGCAAAGGACCGAAGGAGAAATAATCAGAGAGCACAACTCCTCTTTCTTGAGTTGGTTCAAAGATGAGCTTGTCGCTCCGCCAACAGATGATGCAGAAGGTAGATGGTTATAAGACTTGTCACGTGGCCCTGCACCCAACCTCGCGACATTTCAAGCATATGATATCAACGGGTTCACTTTCTACACAGAGGCAAAGGACAAAATTTCTGACTATCAAAATTCAGGGGTAACAATGCTATCTTACGTCGGTGACAAAAAGTTCAGATACTACGGAAGGATAGAGGACATTTGGGAGCTTAACTACTCTGGAGAGAAGGTGCCGATGTTCCGTGTGAGATGGGCTAGGTTATCCACCGTGAAAAAGGAAGACCAATACTTCACCACCATGGTTTTACCGGAAGCCGACACTTCATCAAGCAGCACGAACGTCACCGCACAAAATGAGCCATGGGTATTGGCTAAGCACGTGTCTCAGTGCTTCTTCATAACCGACCCGTCAAAGCCTAGCCGTGTAGTCGTGAGGAGAGGCAAAAGAAACATCAAGAATTGCGAACGAGGACGACTTCGACCAGTATGGTGACCCTAATATTGAAGATGATGATAACACGCCATACACATCAAGAAGAAGCAGAACCACGCTACCCACGAGAGGAGGTCTTCCATTCTTAAGAAGAGGTCATAATGTGGGGCTGAATTATGTAGCTAAGACCACCAAGAAAGGCAAGAAGAAGGCCAAACGCTAAGAGAAAAGCGCGAGACACATGCATGTGTGTTATTGTAAAAAGTTGTAATTTAATTAAGATGTTTTGAACAATGTGATGTGTATGAATATTTATTTATATACACACAACTATTTATTTATATATGCACAACTATACTAGAAAATACTAAATAATAACAAAAAACAGAATAAAAAACAAAACAGAAAATTTTAAAACATACCGCTGGCGGATAAATCTTTCCGTCCGCCAGCGGTAACCATATACCGTTGGCGGACACCTGGCCCGTCCGCCAGCGGTAAGTGTGGCCGGCCCACTTACCAGCCGGTCGGGTCGCTCTCTTTCCATCTTCCCATTCTTCCCCCACCCGCGCCCGGCCTCCTCTCTAACCTTAACCCCGCGCCGCCGTCGCGCCGCCCGGCATCCGAACCGCCCCGCCGCCCACATTCGCCGCCGCCATCACAGTCGACCGCCGCCCCCACCCCCCCCCCCCACCGCCCGATTCGCCGCCCTGACTCGCCTCCCCGCGCCGCCCCGATTCGCCGCGCCGCCCCGACTCGCCTCCCCACCCCGCGCTGCCCCGATTCGCCGCCCCGCGCCTCCACGACTCGCCTCCCCGCGCCGCCCCGATTCACCGCGCCTACTCGCCGCCTCCCGACCGCCGCCGTCGCCGGCCTACTCCTCCACGCCGCCGCGCCCCTCCCGGTGAGCTCACCCGCCGCCTCCTTCCTCCCCTCCCACCCGTTAACCGCCGTGCACGGAAGTTGTTTGTTGAAATGCCATTACTATATTTTACCCCTTATTTGTGGTTAGTGGTGACAATATGAAGTATGCATGTGAATATGGTTGCGGATGTGATTCGGTGGTGGTTGTGATGTGATTCGGAAATGCCGATTTTGGTGGTTGTGATGAATATAAAATGTTTGCAGGTACCCTTGAGTCCCTTGAGATTGCCGGAACGTTGATTAGCTTCCATTTCGGCAAATTCGGGTACTCCATATCTCGTAATTGTAGCAAAGGTCATGCCAAAAAATTTCGTGAATTTTTTCGTTATACTAAAGTTTGACTTTTCTCGTTAGTGTGAACATGGCGGACAACGACGAGGCCGGCGGTTCTCATATACAAGACGAGGATCCGATGCAGGCATTCATAGAGAACGAACTCAGAAATACCTTCAAATCCATGTTTCCTACTGTCCGTGAGTTTGTTGGGACTTGGATGAAGGGAGGCCAAGTAGGACCTCCCCCATGATCGGCTACGGGTGCGGCAACTCTATCACCAATTTGGTTCCTATCTTGCCAAATCATGGGACGCCAGAATATGCGTCGGTGAACAAGCCTAAGAAGGCACGTAAAAGATACAAGAAAACAAAATTGGACGACTCCACCGTCCCACCAGAGCAGGGGCCTGAATCCCGGTTTGTGGACAAGATACCCATCAAGGACTGGCATAAGATGCATCACTTGGGTAGATCGATCCTGCCGGCGGATCGTGTCAAACAGTTGAGAGGACATTTGTTGGACCTACATGAGGTTGTTCTTGTTGTGGAGAGGAAACTTCTCGACCAAGAAGCTCCAACATATCCCCTTTTCATTGCAAATGTACCAGAACGGTTGGGCTTTGTCAGGGAAAATGGTGCAGACCCGCTCTTTGTGAGATTTGATGATATCTTCGCAGTGTACCATAGTCTTCCGCTCCACCCATCCATAGTCCGTCTTGTTGCGCTCCAAATGGCGCACCAAATCAAAATGGAGAATACCCCCGGCATAGTGATGGTTGACCCCTACTACATGCAAGAAATGTTCGTGAACAACCCTGAGGGTAGGAAATCCGCGACCGGTTATCTCCAAAAGCTCTTCCTCGACAATGCGTCGAGCCCGCCGTGCTCATTTCTCTTGCCTTATTTTCCCGAGTAAGTCATGCCTACCTGTCATAACATGCTTCCACAGATTTCCATCGTTGAATTTGCGTCTACAATGGTGATGTTTTGCGCAGAAACAAACACGGCACCCTCATCCACTTGGACATGGAACGCTTAGCTGCCTTGTATCTCGATAGCGGGGATCGCTATGAAGACAGGGCGGAGTCTAAGCGGGACTACACCGACTCTCCACGGCTACGCCATAAAGGGTGGCCCGATTTTAAAAACAAGGAAGTCAGAGGATGGAAGGTTTAGATTCGCGCACCGAACGTATTTCCCCTGCATGAAGCAGGATTCAAGTAGTTGGATGGAGTCATGGTACCTCCTCTATCAAATGAGGTGGTTTTTAAAGTTTCAACGACGAGGCCAATTTATTTCTCGTGATTTCAACGCATGGGTTGCAAGACTAAAGGACTCCGCTGATTATGTTATCAGAGCCGAGTTCCGATACATTCAGAACATGATCGCGCGAATCATCATGTGTGACGTCCTAGATCAAGATGGACAATTCTACTACGGCTTACAACCACCAGCTAATGCCGATATAGAAAGGCGCTTAAGCTATTCGGGTGATGACAGGCCATTCAACTCGTTAAATGGTTGTGAACCATTCCCGTAGATACCAGAGAGAAGGTGATCGAGGAACAAATCTTTATTTTGTCTTATGTACACAACTCGTTAGATGCATGCATGCTTAGTAAATTTTTTGTTTGCTTTAATCTTTCTTCTCTCTTATGTACACAAATCTTTTTTCTTACAACTCTTATTTGACTTGTAATTTTATATGCGTCTTGTGTACAGAGAAATGGGGAAGTGGTATGTGGTGTACAAAGGTCGTGTTCCAGGAGTATATGAAAAGTGGGAAGACTGTAAAAAGCAAGTGAACGAGTTAAAAGACAACAACCACAAGAGCTACAAGACTAAAGCGGAGGCGGAAGCTAGGTATGCCAACCATCTACTTGAGGAAGAAAAGACGAACCGGGTGATGACGTCCAACATCATCGTGAACAACCACAACATTTACGAAAGTAAAGCGGAGACATAAGCTAGATATTTGCATCACCTGCTTGCGGAAGAGAGGAAGAACCGGATGAAGTCCAACTTCATCGTGATCCCCTTCTTACTGATCATTATTGTCATTCTCTTGTATAAGATTGTGTTTTAGATGACAGTAGTAATCCATTTGGAAAACTTCCGTGTATGAATTAATCTATCGACATGTATTCGTGTATGACAACTTTTGACGCGTTTGTATGTGGAAATTTCTATGTTATTATCATTTTCGTCGCCTGTACCTCAATATCCTGTATTTATATTTGATATGCTGCTGGAATACGTTATTAAAAAAACAAAAAATACCACGAAAAATGTACCGCTGGCGGACACAGTGGCGTACCGATGGCGGACAGCTCTCTCAGAACTCCAACCAGCGAGGCGTACCGCTGGTGGCCAAAGTATCTTATCGCTGGCGGCCGCTGCTGCACGCCAGCGCTGCCTATCCTCGCGCTGGCGGGCGGAAATTGTGCCCGCCAGCGGTAATGATCGTTACCGCTGGCGGACGGCCGCCCGCCAGCCGTAAATCGTTACCACTGGCGTAATCAGCGCTGGCGGGCGCCCGCCCGGCAGCGGTAGACCATTTCCGTCCGCCAGCGGGAGGCCTTTTCCTACTAGTGCCATTCTCGGAGACTAGATAGCATCCTTGTTTTCTCTGCATCCCAGACAAACCCTTTAATGTGATGGAGGACGTAGAAGGCGGGGTTCCGGAGGCCTACTGTCCCTTCAACCGGTGCACGTCGGAAGGCGTGATGGAGAATACTTGGAATACGGTGGCGCAAGGTTCTGGAACTAGGACGGCGAGCGACCATGTGTTGCGTGGTTGCGGCTAGGGTTCACCCAACCTGTATATATAGTGTGGGTCGGGTAGGACGCGGGCGTAGCCGCACGATCGAGTCGGTAACAGCCCCACGATCCAAAGGAATCGGAAACGGCTGAGTAATTAACGCGTCCGTTAATTATTAATCAATGACTCATTAAATTTTCCCGAACAGTAAAAATATAAGCTCGGCTCGGCGAGATTCCCGCAACCCGCGGCGCGGCGCGACACGTCGTGACGTGACGAGACGAGCGAGCGGCGGCGGCGGAGGAGGAGGAGTGTGCGGGAGAGAGCCTTCTGTTCTCATGAGTACACCAAGTAGCACAACACTCCACCTTATAAAGTGGTGCAACACTCTCTAAACTAGCAATGTGAGACTAAACTTTAGTCACCCACACAACCAGCCACGAATGGGCCAAATGAGAATTTCAGAATTTTTAGTTGGGCTTTGGACCAAAGGCACACTAGTAATACTAGTCAAAATTCCAGCAATTTCCCCACAAAGTCTCATTTGCCAATCTCATCATTGAGTTCCAAAACATTATTTTATATATCGGTGCTTACTGGAGACTGTTAAGTTGAACTACCACTTAGAAACTTATGCTACACTAGCTCACAACTTGGATAGTGGACTATGCCTTGAACTACAAGTTTGCTGCGACTAGTTTCACACAAGTCCTTGACCGATACTGGGCTGGCGCAAGGCTTCCCCGCGGGTGGAGCTTATGCGTCATACTCCAAGACCTTTCATGAATTTGTTAAAGAGCACCCAACTCTCATAGACTACGATGTTTAATAGTCAGACTCATATAGTTGTATTCTTCAAGAGACGCTCTGCAAAACAATATCTCCGCTTATAAAAGTAAGCCCTTGGAACACATTAAGATAAATATCAACCTGCCATGCAGATCAGGAGAGTATTGCATCTTCACGGAGTGGGAAAATAATGTAGGGATACTCTCCTCCCAGCTGACCAACAGGTTGTCTCCCACTTCTAATTCACGGGCTCTCTGATCACATAGAGTGGTTTACCACTGTGGACAACTCATACTGTGGGTCTCAAACCCATCTCCCTCGATGTATTATCTATCACATTGCGTGATAAACCCTTTGTGAAGGGATCTGCCATGTTCTTAGACGTTTGGATATAATCCAACGCAATAACTCTGGAGTTCTTCAATTTTCTGACAGATTTCAATCTCCTCTTCACATGCCTTGATGACTTCAAATTATCCTTAGAATTTTAATCTTAACGATTATCACAGTTCATAAGGATAGCGGGTATTGGTTTTTCAACCACAGGTAAGTCCATCAAGAGCTCAGGAAGCCTCTCTGCTTCAACAGTGGTTGTGTCTAACGTTGTGAGTTTTGCTTCCATAGTTGACCTCGTTAAGATGGTCTGCTTGTAAGACTTTCAGGAACAGCGCCATCACCGAGTGTAAACACGTAACCACTCGTGGCCTTAATCTCATCAGCATCAGATATCCTGTTTGAATCAGTATAACCCCTCCAGTAAGCTCGGATACCGGAGTAGTGAATTCCATATCTCGCAGTGCCTTTTAAATAACGCATAACTCTCTCAAGAGCATGCCAATGATCATCTCCCGGATTAGAAATAAACCGGGTCAGCTTCCTCACAACAAGGAGATGTCAGGCCTCGTGGCACAAGCCAAATACATAAGCGAGCCAATAATCTGAGAATATCTCAGCTGATCTCTAGCACTCTGTTGATTCTTCCGAAGCAACACACTAAGATCATATAGTGTCGGAGAAGGCTTGCAGTCGTCATACCCGAAGCGACTCAAGACCTTTTCCACATAGTGAGACTGAAGCAGTATAATCCCACCATTACCATCTCTCAGCAGCTTGATGTTCAAGATAACATCAGCCACTCCTAGATCCTTCATCTCATAACAGCGAGATAAGAAATCCTTAACCTCTTTAATCAATTCAAGTTTGGTTTCAAAGATCAGTATGTCATCGACATACAGACATAGAATAACTCCCTCACCCCACCATAGCGATAGTACACACATTTGTCGGATTCGTTTACAATGAATCCTGCAATAGTTAAAGTTCTTTCAAACTTTTCATGCCATTGCTTAGGAGCTTGCTTAAGGCCATATAAAGACTTCAATAACTTGCACACCTTTGCTTCCTGACTAGGTACTACAAAATCATTGGGCTGATCCATGTAAATTTCCTCGTCTAACTCTCCATTTAGGAAAGCCGTCTTAACGTCCATTTGATGAACGAGAAGACCATGCGAGGCAGCCAACGAAAGTAGCACTCGAATCATGGTCAGTCTAGCCACAGGTGAGTGAGTATCAAAGAAGTCTTCACCTTCTTTCTAGGTATAACCCTTAGCCACAAGCCGTGCCTTGTACTTCTCAATAGTACCATCAGGCCTAAGCTTTTTCTTGAACACCCACTTATCCTACAGGTTTACACCCATAAGGACGATCAATGACTTCCCAGGTTACGTTAGCTAAGATGGAATCCATCTCGCTACGGACAGCTTCCTTCTAGTAGTCAGCATCAAGGGATGCATAAGCTTCTGAAATGGTACTGGGTGTGTCATCCACAAGGTACACAATGAAATAATCACCAAAGGACTTTGCAGTCCTTTGTCTCTTGCTCCTAACAGGAACTTCATTGTCATCCTCCACAGGATTATCAATGTGTTCTATCGAATTGGTAGGATCAGGAATATCAATCAATTCCTGACTAGATGTATTAGGTATCTCCTGATTTGATGAGTTAGGCATATCCTTCAAGGGAAAAATATCCTCAAAGAAAGTCGCATCCTTCGACTCCAAAATCATACCAACATGAACGTCGGATACCTTAGATTTTACTATCAAAAATCTATAACCAATGCTATGGAAAGCATAGCCCAGAAGAACACAATCCACGGTTTTTGGTCCAAGCTTCGCTTCTTGGGAATTGGTATATTGACTTTTGCCAAACAACCCCAAGTGCGCAAGTAAGAGAGTCTCGTATTTTTCCTTTCCCATTCTTCAAATGGAGAAACGGTTTTCTTCTTGTGGGAACTCGGTTTAGGACATGACAAGCTGTCAATAGAGCCTCCCCCCACCATGCCTTGGAGAGATCCGAAGTGTCTAACATGGCGTTAACCAAATCAGTTAGAGTTCGGTTCTTTCTTACGGCCACCCCATTTGACTGAGGCGAGTAGGGAGGCGTCCTCTCATGGATTATACCATGTTCTGCACAAAAATACTCAAACTCATTGGAAAAATACTCTCCACCATGATTAGACCTTAGCCGTTTAATTTTCCGATCAAGTTGGTTCTCTGCTTCAGCTTTATAGATTTTGAAAAAGTTTAAAGCCTCATCTTTTGATTTCAGAAGATACACATAACAATATCTAGTGGAGTCATCAATTAGCGTCATGAAATATTTCTTTCCGCCTTTTGTCAACACGCCATTCATCTCACAGAGATCCGAATGTATAAGTTCCAGTGGTGACAAGTCTCTTGGCTCCGCAGTCTTACGGGACTTGCGAGGTTGTTTAGCTTGCACACACACTTGACACTTGGAACCTTTGACAATTGTGAATTTTGGAATTAAATCCAAACTAGCTAGCCGCGTCATGCAACCAAAGTTAATATGACAAAGTCGTGAAGGCCAAATATTGGACTCAACCTCGTGACAAATATGATAAATAATTTTGGTGCAAAAAGCTGACAAAGATAGGCGGAACAAGCCTCCGCACTCATGTGGGGACCCCTCAGACCAAAGTCCGAGATGTCCATGTTATGCAATAGATCACGATCCCAATGATCAATGCATCGCAATCACATAACAAACATGGTATCAAGAGTTACATCATTCAAGTCGTACGAATAAAAGTCTTACAACACATAATGGTCACATGAGCAAGTCTGCAAACCATCGTCGCGCAGGACGGAATTAACTACGATACAGCGGAAGCTCGTGGCTAGTGTCGGCCCTCGTCTCCAACGGACGCATCCCCACAAGTGCAGTTGACCGGTGACAGCTAGGTGGCGTAGTCGTCGACATACTCCTCCTCCTCGGCATAGACCTCCTCGTAGTAATCTGACATTTGAATATCCTGGGACACAGCCATATGAGTACAATTACGTACTCGCAAACCACCACAAGGCTTAAGTTTTCATGGTAAATGCATTGAAAACGTTTTTCGAAAACTGGGATAGCTGATATATACGACGATCGGGCTTAGTTTTCGCAAACAATGCTTCTAGACATAGAGAATACGACATCTCTATATCTTTGTTTAAAAAGAAACATTTAGAGATAGAATTCTCTCTTGTAGAAATAGCATGAGCTATCTCCGCGTTTTTAAACCATTTTCGTAGAACTTTTCGAAGACACTAGGATGGGGATACCTCTTTTTCTTTCCAGGAGATCAGACTGATTGTCTAAACGAGACCAACCATCTTCTTCCAAATCCGTACCTTCCAGGTACCCCTTGATGCCTCCTTGTTTCCATCGAGAAACCTTTTTCCTTTGAAAACATAAAATTGCCCATACGCCTAGATCGGTGGCCTTTCCAACCGTCCATGACCGACGACTCGGCTATTCGAATAGATTTACACTCTGCAGAGGTGGTGCACTTTCACCACACCAAACGGTCGTCCGCCGTGTTCAGCCACGGTCCACCATGCGACAATATGCGGGGTTTCGGATAACCAGATCAAAGCTTTCCACTATATCCGCCCTAGTACAGAGGACTCCCGATAGGTTTATTCCCCTCGGCACCGTGTGCTCCACTAGACCCCTGGTCTCTCTCGGGACGCCACACCGCCACGGCCTGGGACCCAACGTAATCGTCCGGCCGCGGGTCACTCCGCTTGTGTATTGCCTCGTACAGACGACAACCCGGCTTCGAGGGCCTTGCCCTTATAGAGTATGAGATCCTCCGTACTAAAGTGGACAAGCTTCCGGCTAAGCCCTACCCATCTCAGGTATGTGGTTGCACGGGTTAATTGTTCGGGCGGCCGCTAGGGCAGTACTTTGTTTTTCTCAAAAACAACTCCACCTCCGACTGCTCCCGCAGCTCGGGTTCTTTTGTAACACCTCCGATTGCTCCCAGCAACTCGGGTTTTCATAAACATCTCCATTTGCTCCCAGCAACATGGGTTTTGTAAAACACTTTCTCGCCGATCGCTCCCAGCGACTCGGGTTTTCCTCCGAAACATTTTACCGAAAACCGGCTCCCATCCTAAAGTTTTGAGGTAAGGGTATACAGATATGCTACTAGAAAATATAATTTTCTTGATAGCGCCTTCAGTAGAAGGCTTCTCAAGTAGGATCTTATTTTTATAAAACCTATGATACACTAGTAGATATATTCTTGGCCAAACAATAATTTTGTAAAATAGTTTTGGGGTGGCAAAGTGCCACAGAAGAAATAAGACATGCATTAATTTGTTTTGAAAACAAAACATGCTTTGTACAAATAATAGGATTCCAGTAGGGTGGTGAGGTGGCTTGCCTTGCTCAGCAAAGTGTCCCTGGTCTTGTTCTTCTTCGTAGACAGGTTCAGCTCCCACGTACTGCTCCTCCTCTTGCGGTTCTAACGTACCGGAAAAATAAACGGAACTACCGTCAATTCTAAGAAGCGGGTTGACAACAATCTAAAACAACTAAACTAAACAGCAATCATATGAACCCACAAACCACCTCTGGACAAAATTCTAACACAATCCTAAACATAAACAATTCAAAGCAATGAATTAACTTAGGACTTTTAGTGAAGACAAGGTTGCTGTTTTGGGGAAAAAACCCACAAGTCTTAAAATAATACCCATAAAATTAAATCCTTCTACCACAGTACTCCTAGTAGTCATACCAAGCTATGAAAAATTGGATTTGCATCAAAGCCTATCACCAAACAAGAATTAAAAATCCTGCAAATGCTACTGGTCTTAAAAACAAAAGGATTAAAGCTTCAGTTTTAGAAATTTCCTGCATGCAAAACTAAATACTATGGAAGGGTATTGATTTTAGCTTTCTGTAGAAATTGGATTCACTCCAATTGGATAATCCTAGCTCAAGATATCTTGATTTGAGTAGAAAACATACTTTTTAAAAGATTTAAAGCTCAGCACAAAGTACAAATTATTTTTAGACCAAACTAGCTCTGCATGTTTAGGAAAACACATAAGCATCTAAAAAAATGCTCCCAAACAATTTGCACAAACAGATCTGGCACAAACTAATTAAACTAAACACAAACAATTAACAGAAACTGGAAAAGAATAAATCTACAGAAAAAATTTTGTCTACGGCTGCTACTGGGCCAAATCTGGCCGAGGCCAGTGCGGATCTGGGCCGCAAGCGGACCAGGCCAGCCCAACAAGGCGCATCGCGCGCGCTCGGTGCGGAAATCGGTCAACGCGCGCGGGGATTTAAACGTGGCCGTAGATCTCGCGATCTACGGCCCTCGGTCGTCTTCTCCAGCCCGACGGCGCTCGGGCGAGCCAGAGAGAGGGGGAAATGGCGCGGCGGCGGGGTGCTCACCTCGGGCAGTTAGGGTTCGAGTGCGGGGCTGGGATTGGTGGAGAGGGTGCAGGGAAGGCCTCGGCTGCGCTTGGCCACGGCGGGGGAGCTCCACGTCCGCGGCTACGGCTCCATCATCGAGCTCCGGTCGAGGACGGCCGCGGCGTGCTCGGGCTGTCTCTGAGCAAACGAAGAGGGGGAAGAGTTAGGTCTCGCAGAGGGGCGCTCGGCAAGCCAACAATGGCGAAGAAAGGAGAAGAGAGGCACTGGCAAACGTCGCCCGAAGCCGGCGGTTGCCGAGACGAAACCTTCGTCTCCTGGGCAGCAGAGGGCTTGAGCTCGGGCGTGGCTTCGTGGGGGAGGAGTGGGGATGTGTGAGTGCCTCGGGAGGGTGGAAATGAGCAGTAGGGTGGGCGAGGGAGTAAGGTACGGGCTCGGGTCCGATTTAGGGTTTGGAGGGTGAGGGGAGGTAAGGGAGAGAGCTGGCTCAACCATCGGCCAGGATGGGCGGTGGAGGGAGGAAGTGCAAAAGTATATCTAACTCAGGTCAAAAGGTCACAGTTTTGACTAGCCTCCTAACCCTACATGGTTTAGTGATCAAACAAGGTGTCAAAAATTAACCAAAGTCATGTTTTGCAAATATAGGTGACAGATCCACTTGGATAAAATGCATGTCAAAAATTGATCATGAAATGCTTGAAGTGAGGTCCTAGATTTGCCACGTTTTAAAAGACATGAAGATCAGAGTCACTAATTTTTTAAAAGTAGCAAAAGTTGCGAAAGTGATCCTACCAGGCATCAAACAAAGCTAGTGGGCTCAAGCAAAGAAATTAAGATTACAAAAACTATTCATGCAAGAGTTGACTAATAACACACAAAATGTCGTGGTGGTGTCACGGCAGATGCCATGGGGATGGCTTAAGTGTGGGCTCGCTTGGGCGTTGGGGGAACCGGGGAGGGTTTGCGCGCTCACGTAGCACGCATGAAGAAGAAGCAAGAAGTCGCAAGAACCAACAAGAACAGAGCAAACCAAGAACAGCAAAGAACACCACGATGTACCCTGCTTCGGGGCCCTCTTGTGGAGGTAACACCCCTACTGCAGCTCTAGCCTACTCTCTTATATCTCAAGTGTTTACAAGTACAGAGTGCTCCCTGAGCTGTATAATGAACAATGGAGAGAGCTCCAGGTAGAAGATGAAGCTTGGGGGGGAAATGATGCTTACAATGGTCGATCCTCCTCACAGGAGAAGGTGGTGTCGCATATATACAGTAACCGAATTACCCTTTTGCCCCTGGCCGCAGAGGACAATGGCAAGGACAAGGAGAACAGGACAAACACTGGCCACTGTCACTCAGCCCAGCTCACCCTCTGTCCACCACAGGCTTATCTTTCCTCTTTGAGCTTAAGGCAGTGTAGACCACAGTAGCCTAGGCACTGCCCCTTTCCCGAATTGGCCGAGTCAGCGCCTAGGGGCTTGTGACCCGGAAAACCTGTGGCTGTTCCTTGCTGTCTTCTGAGCCCCGGTCAGTAACATTACAGTGCCCGTGACTTTTACTGACACTACTTGGCCCCTGTGCAACATCCGAGTTGCCCTACCCGGGTCCTTCCTGACGGATCCGGATAACTTAGCCGGTTCTTCTCCCTTGGATCCGGTTAAACCTCACCGGATCCCCTTTGGTCCTTCCTTTTACACCGGCTTGAAGTAGGACTGACCGAATCCCCTTGAGATCCGGCCCAAGTGACCCGGCTAACCTTGATCCGGTTAGACCTTAACTGTTCATAACACATCATCTTTGCCCTACCCGGGGGCAGCCCCCCGACAGTAGTCCCCGAAGCTGGTACGGTCCTACAGCCTCGGCTGAAGGGCCGTTCCAGATTCAAAACCAACATCACTAACCGGATCACTTCTAGCTGTCACCGAATTTTCCGGGACATTTGGCAGGAAAAGCCTGTGCAAAGCCGTATAACCCGGGTTGTCAGCTCGTTATCCGGATCCACCGGGTATTCGAGTGTGTTTGACCAGAAGACCACGTCTCCTCGTTTCCTCCGTTGACCAGCACATAGGATCCTCTCCGCCGCTTAGAATTCTATTGCCTCGTGTGTGCTTGGAATACACGGCCATACTGAAGGCCACAGAATTCCAGGGTGCAGTTATTGCACGATACTCCGAAAACCGCGCAGCAGTGGGGGCAGTTACCGCTGGAGGCTATAAATGTGGGCGAAGGAACCTCCTCTTCTTCTTCGCCTTATTCCCTTACTCGTCCGCTCCGCCGTCGCCGCCGCGATCTCGACCTCCAAACTCGCCGCGCCGGGGACGCACAGCGCACCAGAGCAAGACCGCCGGAGCCGCGCCTCGCGCCCATCTCCGCCATTTCTCCGTCGAACTCCTCCTTCGAGGAACCAGCACTGTAAGTTCTTCCTCCTCTCGCCATAGCCACCGTGACGAGTTCGTACTCTTGAAATACACACGCCTGTTCTTGCTAGATCGATGCATATCTAAGCCATGTTCATGCCGTAGCACACTCCGTATACTTTCTCTCCAAGTTTTACACCAGACTAGCCTAGATAGACTTGTCATCGTAGGAGCAGTTCAACCATGTTTTTACCCGTGATTTTCTTTCTTTTTTACCACCGCTGTAGATCTTCCAAACCCTAGAAACCCGCGGAAAGATGTTTGCGATTTCCAACCGCCTCACCTTCCCCACTGGACCCGGTTAACCCTACCCGGGATAAGATTAGCCGAGTTACCTTAGATCTGATTCGGTTTCAATGTTATCCGACTCTTCTTTGGTGTCATGGATTCCGAATCTCCTAATCCGGTTATCTGCCTTTTTACTGCAGAACTGAGTCAGTTATGGCCAAACTTCCTCCCGGCAGATGGGAGGGATCTGATGTTACCCGGAATGATTTGGAATGGCTACGAGCCACCCGGCGTATAACGCCGCAAGTTATATGCCGCAGACCCGGAAAAGAACTCGCACCGGCCCCCGAACCCGGTGAGCGCGTGGTATTCATAGCGCATTTCGAGCGCGGGCTCGGATTGCCTGCCAGTGACTTCTTCCGGGCCTTTCTGGACTTTTTCGGACTACAACTTCACCACCTCCCGGCGAACGCCTTCGTCTCTTTATCAGCTTTCACTTCCTTCTGCGAAGGCTATCTCGGTCTCTGGCCGAATGTAGATATATGGGCAAAGTACTTCCACCTTCGCAAGCACACCATTCCAGGTACCAAGCCGAAACAGCTGACTGCTTGCGGTTCGGTTAGCATCACCCCGAGGCAATGGTCCATCTTCCCCCGAGTCACCGGCCTAGACACGGTGAAGAAATGGCAAAGGACCTGGTTTTACGTAAAGAGCGCTGAGGGCCACGACGCTCTTAACCTGCCCGAATTCAGTATGGAGCCGCCCACAGCCGAACTGAACTTCGGTTATAATCCGGCTGAAACAATTGCTGAACTTCAGACAGTGCATACCACTCTGGAGGATTTTTTGAAGAAGGGTATGACCTCTGACGACCTCCTCCGGACCTTCATCTCTCGCCGAGTCAGCCCTCTTCAAAGGCGTGATCACAAGATATGCCACATGCGTGGCGCGCTAGATCCTACCCGGATCAGCAAGCACGAGCTTGACAAAGCTTCCGTCTTCAGACGTGTAAACGCCATTGCTGCCAATGAGATGTCGGATAAATGGCGGTGGGGTGTAAAGCCATTCTACCGGGAAAACCTTCCTCCACAGGTTAGCTCACCACTCTCCGAATCCAATCTTACTTCATCTGAATAACCCCGGCCTGATCCGGATTCGCATTATCTTTTTTGTAGCTGTTTGATCGTCAACTTACTGAAGACGGAGATCTCTCCACCAAGGCATGGACACCGGATCTTAGCCCGCCGCGCGAGGGCGAAGAGGATCCGGATACGGATGACTATTTGCCAATTCCCCGTGCCAAGCCAGTCCGCAAGGGTAAGCAATCAAACATTCACCACATTTCCGACGAAGAAGATGAAGATTGCTGCCTCTTAGAACCCATCGACGCTATTCCGATTTCATGGAAACCACCTCCTTGTGTTCCAGCCAAACAAGATGCTGAAGGGTCATCTCGGAAACGCACTGACGCGCCCGGATCTGATTCCCCTAAAGCCAAGAGAATCAAGAAGTCCGGCTCCAAGTCGAATCGTGTCAAGCCGATGCCTACCACCAAGGGGTAATACTGACTTAACTTTATTTGCTTTCTTCCTCTGTTAACCGAGTCATGTCTATCCGAGTTAACTGTTTGCTTTGCTTTATGCAGTGATGTCCTCATCACCGCGCAGACTCATTCATCCATCTCTTCTCCCATTCCTCCACTGGGTACGGCCATGGAAACCCAGTCTCCTGACCGAACTGCCACCTCGCCAACGCGTGTCACAACTGCCAATATTCCTCAGCCGACTCCCATTTCAGAGCCGGTTATTGACTTGGAGAGTGAGGAAACCTCGGCTCCAATCCGAGATTCGAGTTGGCCACGCCCTCTCAAGGAGCTGGAGAAGGAAAAGGCCAAGGCATCGGCTACATCCATGCCTAAGCCGGATCCTCGCCCTACTCCCGCAGCACAAACTCTGCTGAACCAAGAACAGCAGAAGAAGAAAAAGCAGAAGCAGCAACAACAACAACAAACTTCTGAGAACCCACAGAAACCGCAACATCAGAGACAGACCCCGGGTGCATCACCTCCACCCAAGCCGACTCAAGGTGTCGCTGGCACAACTTCCTCCACTTCGGATAAGCAAGTGGTTGCTGTCAAGCAAACCACCGCTGCCTCCTCTGCCATTCAATCCGGCCAAGCCAAGCCTAAGCTCAGCACTGCCAATGACTTTATTGAAGCCTGGAACGCCGTGGACCTTGCACCAGGTTTCTCCGCTGCAACGCCACACCCTGCTGGTCCTAGCCGAATGATGCAATCTCTTCATTCTGTGAAGGTTGCGTTTACTGCATCGCACCAAGTCTTCGAGGTAAGTTTGCCGAATCTTGCTTTTAGTTCGTCATGATCAAATAGTATCTACCCAGTCCCCGAGATTCGGGTCGAACGACTGATACTCTTTGGAGTAAGAAAGTCATTCGGCTTGAATCTTTAAAAAATTCGATCATGACCTTTTTCTTAACTGAAAAAACTGTGGGACCCCCAGTCCCCGGGTTTCTTTTTAACCGATTCGGTCAGTCTCGGCCAGTCCCCGAGATTCGTTTTGGCTCCACCTTGTCTCGGGTATCAGTCCCCGAGTCTCTTTTGACGCTTCCTACTTCTTTCAGGAAAGCACGGGCACTCGCAGCGATCTCTTTAAGCAGCTCGCCAACCAGTACCACAAGCTCCAAAAATCATTTGATGCCTTGGTCCTCAAGATGAATAGCAAAGAGGAAGAGCAAAAGCGTGTTCTGGCGGAGGAGAAATCAGAGGTAGCGCGAGTCCAGCGGGAGCTTGACCGGGTCGAAAAAGTGAAGAACAAGGTGAAAGCAGAGCGGAATGCACTGCGGACGGAGAGAGACACGCTCCAAAAGGAGCGCGACACTTTGCACGCCGGGCTACAGAAGCGAGCCGAATTAGATAAGCAAATTCAAACGACCGTTGCCGAATCTGAAGCCGAATTGAAAGCGGCTAAAGAAGAACTGGCTGCTCATAAAGCGGCCAGTACGAAATGGCTGGCTCAACTTGCTAGCCTCAATGATGACATGGATCGTAAGTTCACCGAATCCCCTTTTTTCTTTCTGCTCTTAACCGACACATATGCTTGTGTTCCTTCTTGCTGAACTCAGTATTAGCTTATTTGTTTGTAGGAGAGTTTACCAGCATCCGGCTTCAAGCCGCCAAGGCTGTGCGAAACGCCCGAGCTGAGAGAGCTAAATTAACCGAGGCTCCCCTATCCGAGACATGGGACATCGAAGATCATATTACAGCACTTAAGGCTCGGATTGCTCCTCTGAAGGATTCCCATATTGGTCTGCTTAATGCAAGTCTCAAGGCTCACCGAATCTTGTTTCCTGAAGCGCGGCAAGTTGTGCCTGCGGAGGAGCTGATCAGAGACCTGGATCAAGCAATGACCCGGTTACAGCAGTGGAGGTCTTCGTCCGCCCGCGCTGGTGCTGACGCAGCTTTGCTATTCATCATGTCCTGGTATGAGCTAATTGATCTTGCCAAAGTACGCTCATTTCGCGAGGGTTCTCCGTGGGCTACAGACCCTACCCGGATCAAGATCCGTGAAGAAGCCGCCAACTTCATGGCCGAATTTGCACGCACCAAGCACCTTGATCTGGACGCTCCGGTCTATTCCGATGGGGAAGAGACTGAAGAAGAGGAATCGGACGATGCCTCCGCAGAAGATTATGCCGACTCTGAGGGCGAGTCTGATGAAGAAGAAGAATCCAGCAAGGTACCAGCCTCCGACTCGGCCAAGCTCACCGAACAAACTCCAACCGAGTCTCCTGTGATTCCAGCCACTAACTTGACTGTGATTACTAAACAGGCTTCACCTGATCCGGATATTTCCGAATCCGCCCATCCTTCAAGCTCTCCAGTCAAGATTACTTCCGAAGTGCCACCATCTTCTGAGTCTGCTCCAGCAACAGAACCTCCCGTAACCGCGTCCACTTCACCGAAGCACCCGTAGCTGAAGCCCGTGCCCCCGAAGCTCCGCTAACCGAGGCTCCTACCACAGAAGTTCCCGCAACCGAAACTCCTATGACCGAGTCTGCCGCGACCGAGTCCGCTGCACCCTGAAGTACTTAACAAAAACATTAAATCCCCGGTATGCCGGGAGCAGATGTAATAGACTATTTTAAGTTCTTTCGAGACTATGCTTATCATGCTTAACGCGATCCGGACAAGGTTTATGTTGGATCATCTTAAACCGAGTCCCCGAGTCTGTTTTCTTGTTTACTACTTTTGCCAAATCTTTGCTCTTGTCTACCTCTTTGGGTGTTTTGACAGTCGAGTCACAAGATAGGAATCATAGCATACAATACTTGAAACATGCGAGTTGTGGTTTAGAATCATTCAACATAAACGAAAAAATAAATAACAGGGGTTAGTAAACGACATGTGCCGAATCGGTTTTGGACCGAGTCCCCGAGTCCATTTTCATGTTTCCCATATTCCTCATCTCTGCTCTTGACTACCATTTTGGTGTTTGTCAGTCGAGTCACGAGATCAACAACACAACATACATTACTTGAAACTTAGAACAAGGTTCAAAGCGATTCGGCACACGAACGGCAAAAAACAAAACAGTAATAAACAACACATGCATAAGGACGAAGCAGTCCCCGAGTCCAGACTCGGATTACTGCGATTTCATTCATGATAAATTGAAATACATACATTGCGCCCTTTAAGAGTAAAGGGTCGAAGCAGAGCTACATTCCAAGGTCGCTTGGTTTCCTGTCCGGGTCTGTCCAGCCATCCTTTCTTGTTCCTGTGCATCTATAAGATAGTACGAGTCATTGTGCATAGCCCTGCTCACAATGAATGGTCCCTCCCATGGAGGTGACAATTTGTGTCGGCCTTTGCTGCGCTGCACCAGCCTCAGCACTAGATCACCCTCATGAAACACTCGAGGACTGATTTTTCGGCTATGATAACGCCTGAGATTTTGCTGGTATATTGCTGTCCGAGACAGGGCCAACTCTCTTGCTTCCTCTAGCAGATCCACTGCATCTTCCCGGGCCTCTTTTGCCTCGGTTTCAGTGTACATTGCCACCCTTGGTGCATCATATTCTATGTCAGTGGGTAGGACAGCTTCTGCCCCATAAACCAGAAAGAATGGCGTATAGCCTGTTGACCGATTCGGTGTAGTCCTTAGACCCCATAGAACTGATGGAATTTCATCTATCCAGCACCCGGAGTTTTCAACAATGGTTCAATGAGACGAGCCTTGATGCCGGCTAACACTAGAGCATTTGATCTTTCCACTTGTCCATTGGACTCTGGATGTGCCACTGAGGCTATGTCTAACCGGATCCCCTTATCCATGCAGAATCGGGCAAACTCTCCGACAGCAAAGTTCGTGCCGTTATCCGAGATGATGCTATGAGGGTATCCGTATCTCAAAATGATTTCTTTCAAGAAGGTTACAGCCGAACGGCCATCCACTTTCCGGATTGGTTTCACCTCTATCCACTTGGTGAACTTATCCACCATCACCAGCATATGTGTCATGTTGCCCCTAGCCGGCTTGAAATCTCCCACCATATCCAAACACCACACAGCAAATGGCCAAGTAATAGGAATTGTCTTCAGTGCCGATGCGGGTAAGTGTGTTTGCTTAGCAAATCTCTGGCATCCTTCACATCTGCGGACTATGTCCTCCGCATCTGCATGAGCAGTGGGCCAATAAAATCCATGCCGGAACACTTTAGCCACCAGGGCTCTTGTACTGCAATGATGTCCACATTCACCTTGGTGTATCTCCAGGAGCATCTCCTTGCCCTCTGCTGGCTCCACGCAGCGCTGCAACACCTCGGTTACACTTCTTTTGTATAACTCCTTGTTGATGATGGTATAAGCCTTGGATCTCCTCTGGACACGCCTAGCCTTGGTTTCATCGCTTGGCAAGCTTCCTTCCTCGATGAATTTCATGATCTCTTCAGCCCACTCTGGTACTGGATGCAAAGGGAACAAGTGCTCATTTTCTTCCACAGGTTTGGCCGCCATTATTTCTTCTATCAGCTTCTGTCCATTCCCCACAATCCGGTTAGCATCATCTTCATCCTGCTCCTCTTTCCCAAGACTCGGTTAGCATTTTCCGAATCTGTGTGAGCAGTCCCCGAGTCCGGGCATGCAGTCCCCGGGTCTTCCTCGATATACTCAACATCAACATTCATAGGAATAGCTTCGGATTCTTGCTTGGGAATAAAAATCGACTCGGAATCAGGCGAAGGTTTGATTGAAGGGACCCTTAGATGATTCAAGGATATTCCGGGTGGGATTGCCTCCCTAGACGACCCGAGTTTTGACAGAACATCTGCAGCTTGGTTTTCCAGCCGAGGTATATGCTTGTACTCACAGCCTTCAAAAAATCCCGAAATTTTCTGAACATGAAACCGATACAGTGCCATATTGGCATCAAGAGCATCCCAATTTCCAGAAGATTGCTGCACGACCAAATCCGAATCACCGAAACATTCAATCCGGCGAACGCCGATGTCCCGAGCCACATTAAGCCCATGGATCAGTGCCTCATACTCGGCTACATTGTTTGACGCTGAGAAATGAATCTGCAATACATATCGCAATTGATCCTGTTTTGGTGATGTGAGCACCACCCCAGCACCTAGCCCGATTTTGCATTTGGAACCGTCAAAGTGCAACCTCCAGTAATTGTAATCCGGTTTAGGTGGCTCATATTGCATCTCAGCCCAGTCACAAAGGAAATCCGGCAAAGCCTGAGACTTGATAGCATCTCTTCTCTCATAATGCGGTGTGTAAGGAGACACTTCTATCGCCCATTTGGCAACTCGGCCAGTTGCATCTTTGCACCCAATGATCTCCGCAATTGGAGCTTCACACACCACTGTAATCGGGTGCTCTTGGAAGTAATGTTTCAACTTCTTGACCGCCAGGTACACACCATATGTCATCTTTTGGTAGTGAGGATAATTTTGCTTCGAAGTTGAGATCACCTCACTCAAATAGTACACCGGCCTCTGCACGGATTTGCCCTCTTCTTCTCTTTCTACCACAATAACCACACTTACGACCCGGTTAGTGGCCGCAATGTAAAGCAACATCGGTTCACTTGGCAAAGGTGATGCCAAAACTGGAGCAGTGGACAACATCTTTTTCAACTCATTGAAAGCTGAATCTGCCTGTGGGGTCCATGTGAATCCGGTGCTCTTTTTCATCAATTGATATAAGGGCAAGGCTTTCTCTCCTAACCGACTCACAAACCGGCTCAATGAGGCTAAGCACCCGGTGAATTTTTGCACATCTTTTAGACACTTAGGCAATTTCATGTTTTCTATGGCTCGGATCTTAGCCGGGTTAACTTCAATGCCTCGGCTTGATACAAGGAAGCCAAGCAACTTTCCAGCCGGGACACCAAAGGTGCACTTATCCGGATTCAATTTTAACCGATATTTTCTCAAGTTCACGAATGTTTCCTCGAGATCCTCGAGGAGAGTACGTTTCTCTTTAGTTTTGATGACAATGTCATCGACATACACCTGCACATTTTTGCCCATTTGGGAGTGTAAGCATTTCTGCATACATCTCTGATAAGTTGCACCGGCATTTCTCAAACCAAAACACATGACACGATAGCAATACGCCCCATACGGGGTAATAAAAGCAGTCTTTATTTGATCTTTAGGGTTCAGTGGTATCTGGTGAAAACCAGAGTACGCATCAATAAAAGACAACAACTCACACCCAGCAGTAGAATCGATCACTTGATCAATCCGAGGTAAAGGAAATGGATCCTTCGGGCACGCCTTGTTCAGATTGGTGAAGTCGATGCACATACGCCACACCTTGACCACAGCGGTTCGTCTTTCTTCTTCTCCACCAGAACCGGATTGGATATCCAGTCTGGATGCAACACCTCCATGATAAACCCGGCTGCAAGTAGCTTAGCCAGTTCATCGAGCACCACTTTTCTTCTATCCTCGAGAGACGCCGAGTCGGTTGCTTAACCGGCTTTACTTCTGGCCTGACAAACAAAGAGTGCTCTGCCAACTCCCTCGGAACACCAGGCAGGTCCTTAGCCGACCATGCAAAGATATCCCGATTCTCACGGAGGAAGTGGCAAAGCGCGCTTTCCTATTTCTCGCCCAAACCGGCTCCAATGATGGCCATGCGCTCCGGGTTCTCCGGGTCAATGGGGATCTTCTTTGTCTCCTTGGGCACTTCAAAGGTTGCGCCGCCATCCGGGTTGGTCATGGCCAGCACGCCTAACTGAGCCGACTTCGCCATTGCCACCACCTCGTGCATCTTGCTCTTTTCAGCTTGTATCACCAGTGATTCGGCTAAGTTGGAACCAACTGTAGCACACTGTATGGCCTTCTTGTAGTCTCCCGCAACGGTGATAACACCATTCGGGCCAGGCATTTTCATCTTGAGGTAGGCCACATGAGTAGATATCATGAACTTGGCTAATGCTGGCCTGCCAAGCAGAGCATGGTATGGGCTTTCCAAATCCACCACCTCGAACTCGAGACTCTCAAGTCTGTGATTGTCCCTGGTACCAAACAACACATCCACCCAGATCTTACCCATGGGGGAACAAGACACCCCGGGTACTATGCCATGGAAAGTACAACTGCTCTGTTGCAACTGATTCGGCGAAATACCCAACTTGACCATTGTATCCCGATACATGATGTTTATGGCACTGCCATTGTCAACCAAGACTCGGCTAAACTTCACATTCAGCTTGGGCCCAACCAGAGTCGGATCCACGACTAGCGCATAGGTTCCTGGACTTGGCATGATTCGGGGATTATCCGCCCTGCTCCACGTGATTTCCTGCTCAGACCAGTTCAAGTACTTTGGAACTGCTGGCATCACTGCATTCACCTCCTTTGCTCTTCTCAACTGACTTTTCTTGTCAGTTGGCTCGGTCACGAAAACCACATAACTCTGATGTGCTTCCTTGTAATCATTCCCAGGGTATCCACCTTGCCTACTTGGGCCAACATCATTGTCATTGCCTCCCATGTTCACCAGGTTAACCGGCTTCGTTGCTGCTGGCCTCGGAGCTCCAGCGTTCACCGGGGTTGCATTGGCTCCGGTTAGCGGCATGTTTGGCCTGAAATTCGGTCTAGGAGCACCTCTCTGAGGTGGTCCTCTTTGACCTTCCGCCTGAATGCGGTGATGCCAACTACAGTTCCGGGTCGAATGATTAGCCGGTTTGCGCGGATCAGTGGTGTGATAACAGCAAGGCCCATCTAATCTGGACTCAAAAGTCAGAGGTGGACTTGGTCCCTCCCACACTTTCTTCGGCCAAGCACCGTGATTCGGCCTCCAAGCCGGACCATCAGTTTTTTGCCTCTGGCTATCTCCCGCTCCGGGTTGGTCCATGTTTACCGCAGCAACTTGATCAGAACCGTATCTGTAATCCGGATCTCTCTCTTGTAACCGAATTCATGTCGGTCACTGGGCCTTAATGGTCCAACTCGGTTATTAACCGGTTGCCTCCTGTTTGCTCCCACTGCATCCAATGCGGGCTGTGTTGGATCACCCAGTGCATACGTGTCTGCTATCCGGATCATATCTGCCAGGGTTTTTGGCATATCTCTTTGGAGTTTCTGCCAAAGTGGGGTACCATGCCTGCATCCCTGCGCAAACCATGAAATGGCCTGCTCCTCTACTACACCTTCGCAAGAATTGCGCATGTTGCTCCACCGAGTCAAATACTCTCGGTCTGTCTCCCTCTCTTCCTGCTTGCACGCAGCCAGGAGCTGAGGTCGGTTTGGCCTCTTGTAGGTGCTGGAGAAGTTGCTGTTAAACGCCTGTTCCAAATCCATCCAACAATTGATACTACCCGGCGGCAAGTTATTCAACCAGATCCGGGCTGGACCTTCTAACATATGCGGGAGATACCGGACCGCCCATCGGCGATTGCCCCCGCAATGTGCACTGATGATACATAGTCCGTCAGCCAATCCTGTGGCTTGGTGCTGCCATTATACGGCTTCGTGTTGCGGCCGAGCTGGAACAACGGCACACTTGGCTCATTCATTATCCGAGGTCCAAAACATGGTGGACCCGGTGGGCCTTGCTCTTCCAGCTTCTCGGACTGGTAGATTCTGTCCAACTTGAGACGCTGATCATCCGGATCCAACATCCGAGGCCCCAGTCTCGACGCCAGTGCATTGTCATACGTCTGGTATCCGGCTCGCGCCATAGCCGAATTGCCATCGTCATAGCGGTAGCCCACCTGGCCACCACTTTGCTGCTGCACCTGTGCCATCACTTGCTGTCCGGGATGGCGTGGTGGTTGACCTCGGCCAGCCGAATTTCCCCTTCCAGCACCCAGATTGCCTTGACCACCACTGTTTCTGCTTTGTCCGCCTCTTCCTTGAGCTGCTAGCTGCTTGCCCGCATATACGGCATCATAGGTTTGCAGCTGCTTGCTCTTACCCGAGTTCACACTTGGGGATCGGTCAACTACAACATGCGGAGATGACGCCTGGCCCTTAGACTTCTGGCTAGCAGCCTTACCGACACCACTACACGGGAACCACCAGCATCCGGATTAGCTTTCCGGTAGGCTTCATTCTGCCTGTTGCACACATCTACAAGCTCATTCACTCTCTCCGCTTGCTTGCGCCAAGCATCCCCGGTCAGGTTACTTAATTCGGCTCGTGCTGCTGCTGCAGCCCTAAGATTCTTAGCCGGGGAGCTATACACTGGCTTGCCTGTTCCGGATCTATGACTAGTGGCTTTACTTGAGCTCGAACCTGCAGCTCTAGCCAACTCGTCGTTGAGATCCTTGCCTCTGTTACGCAACTCGGCTTTCTTGCGCGAGCGGTGCACTACAGGAGTAAAGCCATCTGTGATACCATTGGCAGCATTGTATTCTCTCAGGTCTCTATCAAACTCTTGCCTAGACTCAATCACTAATCGAGCCTCTCTTTGCAACCTCAGGCGTTCTGCCTCTAGCTGAGCTACAGTAAGATCTACATTTGCTCCAGGAGCCACTGGCCGAGCTAGCTTTTCCAAGACACCCTCTAAGGAAGCACCCCTGCTTGACATGCCAAGGGGACCGACCGGATCGGGTTTCTCCTTAGGGAACTTAGCTGTCCGGGTCGGCTTATCAGCTGGATCGACTGGCGTGGCCAGCTCCTCTGGCACGCTCGTGCTGGCACCTCCTTTGCCTGCAGCAGCGTTTGCTCCAGCCACCATGACCTCCACGCTGCTCCCGGGGCGAGCGCTACGCCCTCCGCGAGCTGCGCGGAAAGAGGGAGGATCCGCAGCCACGAGCACCTGCGCCGGGTACTCGCGAACTGGCTCGGTGGCGACGTAGGTGACGAAGCTGCCCAGCGTCATGAGGAAGCCATTCGCGGGGAAGGGCTTGTTGGAGAAGCACCCCGCGTTGTTGCTGATGAAGTTGAACTCGCCGAGCTTGCACACGAGCCCAGAGAGGACCCGCTCGCCGGCACCAGTGACGGAGCCCGTCCGGATGGAAACCCCAGCCAACGCCACTGCTTGCCCCACGGTGGGCGCCAACTGTCGTGGTGGTGTCACGGCAGATGCCATGGGGATGGCTTAAGTGTGGGCTCGCTTGGGCGTTGGGGGAACCGGGGAGGGTTTGCGCGCTCACGTAGCACGCATGAAGAAGAAGCAAGAAGTCGCAAGAACCAACAAGAACAGAGCAAACCAAGAACAGCAAAGAACACCACGATGTACCCTGCTTCGGGGCCCTCTTGTGGAGGTAACACCCCTACTGCAGCTCTAGCCTACTCTCTTATATCTCAAGTGTTTACAAGTACAGAGTGCTCCCTGAGCTGTATAATGAACAATGGAGAGAGCTCCAGGTAGAAGATGAAGCTTGGGGGGGAAATGATGCTTACAATGGTCGATCCTCCTCACAGGAGAAGGTGGTGTCGCATATATACAGTAACCGAATTACCCTTTTGCCCCTGGCCGCAGAGGACAATGGCAAGGACAAGGAGAACAGGACAAACACTGGCCACTGTCACTCAGCCCAGCTCACCCTCTGTCCACCACAGGCTTATCTTTCCTCTTTGAGCTTAAGGCAGTGTAGACCACAGTAGCCTAGGCACTGCCCCTTTCCCGAATTGGCCGAGTCAGCGCCTAGGGGCTTGTGACCCGGAAAACCTGTGGCTGTTCCTTGCTGTCTTCTGAGCCCCGGTCAGTAACATTACAGTGCCCGTGACTTTTACTGACACTACTTGGCCCCTGTGCAACATCCGAGTTGCCCTACCCGGGTCCTTCCTGACGGATCCGGATAACTTAGCCGGTTCTTCTCCCTTGGATCCGGTTAAACCTCACCGGATCCCCTTTGGTCCTTCCTTTTACACCGGCTTGAAGTAGGACTGACCGAATCCCCTTGAGATCCGGCCCAAGTGACCCGGCTAACCTTGATCCGGTTAGACCTTAACTGTTCATAACACATCATCTTTGCCCTACCCGGGGGCAGCCCCCCGACACAAAAGTTTGTGCTAACCCTGAAAATTTTAGCCTAACACCACAATTCTAAATCTAGAAAAATTGGGGTGTTACAGACCTTCCCCCCGTAGGAGAATCTCGTCCTCGAGATTCCGGAGTTGAAGAGGAAAGGAAACCAGGAAATTCACGCTCCAGGTAATCTTCACGCTCCCATGTGGCTTCTTCCTCCGAGTGGTTGCTCCACTGAACATTCAGGAATTTGATCTTCCGTCTAAGAGTCAAACGGATATCTTCAGCTAGCACACGGAGTGGTCGTTCCCGGTAGGTGAGGTCGTGGTTGAGGTCAATAGTATGGTGATCGACCTTCTGATACGAGTGAGTAGCGCCAGGGACTTGCAGACACTTCCGGAGTAAAGATACGTGGAACACGTCGTGAAACTCGGACAGGTGTGGGGATAAATCTAGCTGGTAAGATACTTCTCCACGTCTGCCATTAACTCGGAAGGGTGCGATGTACCTAGGTGCGAGCTTTCCTCTGACATGGAAACGCTGCATTCCCTTGAGTGGTGTAACACGCAGGTACACCATATCTCCTGTCTTGAAACACAAGTCTCGCCTCTTGGAGTCAGCGTAACTTTTCTGTCTGGACTGAGCGGCCTTAAGACGGTCACGGATTAGTTGAACTTGTTCTTCAGCTTCTCGCAGGGTATCGACTCCAAAAACTTGGCTGTCTCCGGACTGTGACCAATTCAAGGGAGTACGGCATTTCCGTCCGTACAAAGCTTCGAATGGTGCCATCTTCAGGCTGGCTTGGTAACCGTTATTGTAGGAGAATTCAGCGAACGGCAGGCAATCTTCCCACTTGGCTCCATAAGCTAACACGCAGGCTCTGAGCATATCTTCAAGGATTTGATTGACTCTCTCTGTCTGTCCTCCCGTCTGAGGATGATAGGCGGTGCTGAAAAAGAGCTTTGTCCCTAGTTCTTCATGAAGCTTGGTCCAGAAACGAGAGGCGAATTGGGTTCCTCTGTCAGACACAATCGTCTTGGGAATTCCATGAAGGCTGACGATACGGGACATATATAAATCGGCTAATTGGTCAGAACGGTGAGTGGTGCGGACAGGAATGAAGTGAGCAACTTTGGTGAGCCTGTCCACAATGACCCAAATGGCGTCATGCCCTCGATTGGATCGGGGTAAACACGTGATAAAGTCCATGCCAACTTCATCCCACTTCCATTCGGGTATCTTCAGGGGTTGGAGTAACCCGGCGGGTCGTTGGTGTTCGGCCTTGACTCGCTGACAGATATCACAGTTCTGAACGAAGAACGCGATCTCTCGCTTCATGTCGTGCCACCAAAACTTTTCTTTGAGATCCTGATACATCTTGGTTCCACTAGGGTGGATGGAGTATAAAGTCTCGTGGGCTTCCTTCATAATTAGCTGCTTCAAGTCATGGTCAGACGGTACACAGATGCGGCCTTCATACCAAAGAGTGCCCTCGGGGTCTATGGTGAACCCGGGAACCTGTTACTTTCCCATCCTACGCTTGATGCCTTCAATGCTCTCGTGACCCTGTTGTGCCTTCTTAATCTGGTCCCACAATGATGGCTGTAACAAGAGTTGATCTACAGCTCCATAACTGACTACTTCAATGCCCATCTTGTCCAACTCTTCCCAGAGTTCTGGTTGCCGGGTCTTGATCATGGCGTTGAAAAAACACGGCTGTCGACTATGGGCATCGGCTACGACATTGGCTTTTCCAGGGTGATAATGGATGTCTAAGTCAAAATCCTTAATGAGCTCTATCCATCTCCGCTGCCTCATATTCAACTTGCGTTGGGTGAAGATATACTTCAGACTCTTGTGGTCGGTGTAGATATCACAATGGTTGCCCATTAAAAAGTGGCGCCAGGTCTTGAGTGCGTGAACTACGGCAGTAAGTTCAAGGTCATGGGTGGGGTAATTCTGCTCATGTTTGTGGAGCTGTCGCGAGGAATAGGAGATCACCTTGCCCTCTTGCATGAGGACACAACCTAGTCCCAGCTTGGAGGCGTCGCAATACTCGATAAAATCCTTGGTCACATCGGGCATGGTCAGAATGGGTGCGGTGGTTAATCTCTTCTTCAGCTCCTGAAAACTTTCCTCGCACTTGTCAGTCCATTCAAACTTCTTGTCTTTCTTCAACAACTGGGTGAGGGGTTTGGCAATGCTTGAGAATCCCTCGACGAATTTGCGGTAATATCCCACCAATCTGAGAAAAGACCTCACTTCTGTTTGGTTTGTGGGGGCTTCTCGGTCAAGGATTGACTTGATGTGAGTGGGGTCTACAGATATTCCACCGGCTGATATCACATGCCCAAGGAATGCCAATTCCTTAAGCCAGAATTGACATTTGCTAAACTTGGCATACAACTGGTGTTCACGAAGGGTGCCCAGGACTAATCTCAGATGCTCTTCGTGCTCTTCTTCTGACTTGGAGTAAATCAGGATGTCATCGATGAAAACCACTACGAATTTGTCCAGATAATCCATGAACACCTTATTCATGAGATTCATGAAATAGGCAGGGGCATTGGTCAGGCCAAAGGTCATTACAGTGGACTCAAAAAACCCGTAATGAGTGGTGAAAGCTGTCTTCGGGATGTCTGTCTCTCTTACTTTCAGCTGGTGGTAACCGGTGCGGAGATCGATCTTAGAAAAGACTCGAGCTCCATTGAGTTGATCAAACAGATCCTCAATCTTGGGTAGAGGGTACTTGTTTTTGATGGTCACGTCATTCAGCTTTCGATAATCCACACATAAGCGAGTGGTACCGTCTCTTTTATCCACGAAGATCACTGGAGATCCCCATGGTGAGGCACTGGGGCGAATCAGCCCTTTCCTAAGCATGTCATCTAGTTGCTTCTTCAGTTCCTCAAGCTCTTGAGGGTTCATCCGGTAAGGCTTCTGGGCTATGGGTCCCGTTCCAGGAATTAACTCAATGATGAACTCGATATCCCGATCAGGCGGCATACCGGGTAACTCTTCGGGAAACACATCGGGATACTCACAAACTATTGGTACCTCCTCCAAGGCAGGCTCAGCTATACTCTTATGACAATGTCCTAACAAGGAGTGCAGCGAAGAGGTGTGCACAACTTCAACTCCTTCCGGGCTGGTTAGGGAGATAGTTTTTGTGTTGCAATCTATGACTCCACGGTTCACCGCCATCCAATCCATCCCTAAAACCACTTCTATTCCTTGCTTTCCCAAAACCACAAGGTCTGCATGGAATCGGGCTCCCTGGATTTCCACGGGCACCTCTTTGCAAGAAAGGTTAGTCTTAGTGGTGGCTCCAGGAATCTGCACTAACATAGGGCGGCGTAACAAAGTCGGGACCATTCCACTCTTCTTAACAAATGGCTCAGTAACAAACGAATGGGATGCTCCGGAATCAAACAAAACGGTAGTGGGTACGGAGTTGACAGGAAACGTACCCATCACCAGGTCAGGTGCTTCCTGGGCCTCTTCAGCGCTAATGTGATTCAGATGTCCCCTTGTCATGTGCCCAGTCTTCTTCGGGTAAGGGGCCTTGCCTCCAGGGGGTCGGACTGATCCCTGGTTCATCTTGGTCGCATTGGGGCGATTGTCGGCTGACTGCTTGGTGGGGCAGTCCCTTGAAAAATGCCCAGGTTGTCCACAGGCAAAGCATCCTCCTGTGGGCTTTGGGGCTGGCGGTCGGCTGGAGTTGAGACCGGGGTTGTAACCGCCCCCGGGGCGAGGAACAAGTGGGCGAGTGGGGTAACTCGGATGGGGTGCATACGACGGGGGTCTTGATGGCGGGTACGCAGGTCGTGGCGGCTGATAAGCAGGCCTGGGTGAAGGTGTGGGGCGCAGGCGCTGGTTGTTGTTGTTGTTGTTGCTGCTGCTGCTGCCTTGCTGCATCATTTGCCGGCGCTTGCGGTTAACAAAGGACGCCTTGCGCTTGTGCTCCATCATAATGGCTGCATCAGCCAGAGACTCCAGATTGTTGAATGGCATCACCACCAGGACGCATTGCATTTCATCATGCAGCCCATTCAGGAACCTCTCCTTCCTTTTTTCCTCCGTGTCAGTGTCGGCAGGCGCATACCTTGCCAAGGTGGTGAATTTCTCAAGATACTCACCCACTGACATACCACCCTGCTTCAGTTGCAGAAACTTCTCTCGCATGATGCTGACTTGACCAGATGGCACGTAACGCTTTTGAAACTTGGTCTTGAAAGCCTCCCAGGTCACAACTTCATCTTGAGGCAGCAGTGCCTTAATTGATTCCCGCCATACTCGGGCGGCACCTGAGAGATAGTGAGTAGCATATATCACCTTCTCATTGTCGCCAACTTGGGCGATGCCTAAGTTGTTCTCGATCGTACGGATCCAGTCATCCACGTCAAGTGGATCCACCCTCTGAGAGAACACCGGGGGATTAGTGTTCTGGAAGTCTCGCAGCTTGGAGTGGCCCTCATCAATACCATTGCCGCCATGATGGTTGACGGCAATCTGGGCCGGGTGCTGCAGTGTGGCGAGGTTCGCTGTCCTCTCGGCACGAGCGGCCTCACGGTCCTCCATGAAGAGGCGCATCATCTGGGCCACAGTGGGCTCGGGTGGTGGTGGTGGATCTCTTGCCATACTGAAGTTAGAAAACGGCAGAATTATAACCCCAAACAACCAATTGATAAACATTTGAGAGAGTATGAAAACATGCGGAAACCATGCAAATACAAACAAAATAAAAAAATTGCAGCAGGGAAACATACGGCATAAATGGGATGACTAACTCGACAGCAAGGTCTCAATAACAACACATATGAGTTCACAAATAAAAGATCTAACACCTCAATCGTCTTACAATCAACAATGCTACCACACTCATGACAACAAAACCACACGATCGCATCATAACAGGATCGCGACAGGGTGGTCCAAACTCAAAAGAACTACTCGAAGTAGCTACTCGTCCGCGACGGTGGCGTCAGGTGGGGTAGGTGCGTCACCGTAGAAAGGGGGCTCGTCAGGGTCCTCCTCCTCGGACATAACCAGCTCTGAGTCCGCGTCGGTGTCACCACGGAGGTCGTCGTCCTCCTGCTCACTCTCCGGCTCCATGTCCATATCCTCCATCGGATCCTCGTCGTCGGGTAGGAGATCGTCGTTCTCCTTGCGCAACTCCTCAAGCTCCTCCTCTAGCTCGGCGATCCGGGTGTCACGGATCTGAATGGTCGCATCAAGATCATCACCCTACGCGCGAGGTTGAGCTGCCAGTACCGGGCGGTCTTGAAACGGGCCTCGAATCGACGGGCCTCCTTCCGCTCCTTCCCTAGCGCTGTTCGGGACCTCCTCAGGTGCTCCTCAGTGGCCTTGAGCTTCTCCTCTGCAGCCTTCAGCTTGTCCTGAGACTCCTGGAGCTGGGTCTCCACGGCCTCGGTGTCCTGCTCGGCCTCCGTAACGCGGTTCTCCGCGTCGACGTACTGCATACGGCGAAGGTCGCTCTCCATACGGCTGTGGGCCAGCCGGTGCTGGGTGTACTCAAGAAGGATCCCCAAGTCCTCCACGTGCAGCCCAAAGATGGGGTGGGGGCGCAAAGGCATAGAGCGGCCCTGGTCGTCGCGCCTCTCGAAGAACTCGAAGCGGGTGCCGACTAACTCGGCGCTGTGGAAGTGCACCAAGTGAGCGAGAGCCCGCTGCAGGACGGTCGAAGTAGCTCTGGTCTGGGTGGGCTCGATGGCCTCCACGGTCAGCTCCTCCGCAAGTGGTGGCACAAGCGGGCCTCTAAGGGTGCACCTCACCCTCCTGGACATCTCCTCGCCAGCTAACGGAAGAGCGCGTCCTCCACGCAACTCAGGGAGTGGGCGCCTCAAAAGCCTGGTCAACTCGAGCAGCTCGGTCTGGAACAGCGGCGTAACTCCCGGGGTAGGTAGCGCTCCCAGCTGGATACACGTCGTAAACTCATCGGCCATCTACACAAAATTTTAAATGAAGGTTTAATTAGTGAACGGTGTGCAAAATTTTAAGTAGCAACAATTAAAACAATTAATGCAAGTATAGTTATTTATGGTAGTTAAATTAGAGGGGAGAGGATACGGCAGTATATTCCGCAATTTAGACACCTCTCCTAAGTTTTTAAAGAAAACCCTTTTTGCGTGACTTCGACGCCCAACCTAGCTAAAGTCTCCTAAGGTCAACGATGGCTCTGATACCAAGTCTGTGGGGACCCCTCAGACCGAAGTCCGAGATGTCCATGTTATGCAATAGATCACGATCCCAAAGATCAATGCATCGCAATCACATAACAAACAAGGTATCAAGAGTTACATCATTCAAGTCGTACGAATAAAAGTCTTACAAAACATAATGGTCACATGACCAAGTCTGCAAACCATCGTCGCGTAGGACGGAATTAACTACGATACAGCGGAAGCTCGTGGCTAGCGTCCGCCCTCGTCTCCAACGGACGCATCCCCACAAGTGCAGTTGACCGGTGACAGCTAGGTGGCGTAGTCGTCGACATACTCCTCCTCCTCTGCATAGACCTCCTCGTAGTAATCTGGACGTTTGAATATCCAGGGACACAGCCATATGAGTACAATTACGTACTCGCAAACCACCACAAGGCTTAAGTTTTCATGGTAAATGCATTGAAAACATTTTTTGAAAACTGGGATAGCTGATATATACGACGATAGGGCTTAGTTTTTGCAGACAATGCTTCTAGACACAGAGAATACGACATCTCTATATCTTTGTTTAAAAAGAAACATTTAGAGATATAATTCTCTCTTGTAGAAATAGCATGAGCTATCTCCGCGTTTTTAAACCATTTTCGTAGAACTTTTCGAAGACACTAGGATGGGGATACCCCTTTTTCTTTCCAGGAGATCAGACTGATTGTCTCCCCGAGACCAACCATCTTCTTCCAAATCCGTACCTCCCAGGTACCCCTAGATGCCTCCTTGTTTCCATCGAGAAACCATTTTTCCTTTGAAAATATAAAATTGCCCATACGCCTAGATCGGTGGCCTTTCCAACCGTCCATGACCGAGTACTCGGCTATTCGAATAGATTTACACTCTGCAGAGGTGGTGCACTTTCACCACACCAAACGGTCGTCCGCCATGTTCAGCCACGGTCCGCCATACGACAATATGCGGGGGTTCGGATAACTAGATCAAAGCTTTCCACTATATCCGCCCTAGTACAGAGGATTCCCGATAGGTTTATTCCCTCGGCACCGTGTGCTCCACTAGACCCCTGGTCTCTCTCGGGACGCCACACCGCCACGGCAGGGGACCCAACGTAATCGTCCGGCTGCGAGTCACTCCGCTTGTGTATTGCCTCGTACAGACGGCAACCCGGCTTCGAGGGCCTTGCCCTTATAGAGTATGAGATCCTCCGTACTAAAGTGGACAAGCTTCCGGCTAAGCCCTACCCATCTCAGGTAATGTGGTTGCACGGGTTAATTGTTCGAGCGGCCGCTAGGGCAGTACTTTGTTTTTCTCAAAAACATCTCCACCTCCGACTGCTCCCAGCAGCTCGGTTTTTTTTGTAACACCTCCGATTGCTCCCAGCAACTCTGGTTTTCATAAACATCTCCATTTGCTCCCAGCAACATGGGTTTTGTAAAACACTTTCTCGCCGATCGCTCCCAGCGACTCGGGTTTTCCTCCGAAACATTTTACCAAAAACCGGCTCCCATCCTAAAGTTTTGAGGTAAGGGTATACGGATATGCTACTAGAAAATATAATTTTCTTGATAGCGCCTTCAGTAGAAGGCTTCTCAAGTAGGAACTTATTTTTATAAAACCTATGATACACTAGTAGATATAATCTTGGCCAAACAATAATTTTGTAAAAGAGTTTTGGGGTGGCAAAGTGCCACAGAAGAAATAAGACATGCATTAATTTGTTTCCAGGATGGGGATACCCCTTTTTCTTTCCAGGAGATCAGACTGATTGTCTAAACGAGACCAACCATCTTCTTCCAAATCCGTACCTTCCAGGTACCCCTTGATGCCTCCTTGTTTCCATCGAGAAACCATTTTTCCTTTGAAAACATAAAATTGCCCATACGCCTAGATCGGTGGCCTTTCCAACCGTCCATGACCGACGACTCGGCTATTCGAATAGATTTACACTCTGCAGAGGTGGTGCACTTTCACCACACCAAACGGTCATCCGCCGTGTTCAGCCACGGTCCACCATGCGACAATATGCGGTGGTTCGGATAACCAGATCAAAGCTTTCCACTATATCCGCCCTAGTACAGAGGACTCCCGATAGGTTTATTCCCCTCGGCACCGTGTGCTCCACTAGACCCCTGGTCTCTCTCGGGACGCCACACCGCCACGGCCTGGGACCCAACGTAATCGTCCGGCCGCGGGTCACTCCGCTTGTGTATTGCCTCGTACAGACGGCAACCCGGCTTCGAGGGCCTTGCCCTTATAGAGTATGAGATCCTCCGTACTAAAGTGGACAAGCTTCCGGCTAAGCCCTACCCATCTCAGGTAATGTGGTTGCACGGGTTAATTGTTCGGGCGGCCGCTAGGGCAGTACTTTGTTTTTCTCAAAAACAACTCCACCTCCGACTGCTCCCGTAGCTCGGGTTCTTTTGTAACACCTCCGATTGCTCCCAGCAACTCGGGTTTTCATAAACATCTCCATTTGCTCCCAGCAACATGGGTTTTGTAAAACACTTTCTCGCCGATCGCTCCAGCGACTCGGGTTTTCCTCCGAAACATTTTACCGAAAACCGGCTCCCATCCTAAAGTTTTGATGTAAGGGTATACGGATATGCTACTAGAAAATATAATTTTCTTGATAGCGCCTTCAGTAGAAGGCTTCTCAAGTAGGATCTTATTTTTATAAAACCTATGATACACTAGTAGATATATTCTTGGCCAAATAATAATTTTGTAAAATAGTTTTGGGGTGGCAAAGTGCCACAGAAGAAATAAGACATGCATTAATTTGTTTTGAAAACAAAACATGCTTTGTACAAATAATAGGATTCCAGTAGGGTGGTGAGGTGGCTTGCCTTGCTCAGCAAAGTGTCCCTGGTCTTGTTCTTCTTCGTAGACAGGTTCAGCTCCCACGTACTGCTCCTCCTCTTGCGGTTCTAACGTACCGGAAAAATAAACGGAACTACCGTCAATTCTAAGAAGCGGGTTGACAACAATCTAAAACAACTAAACTAAACAGCAATCATATCAACCCACAAACCACCTCTGGACAAAAATTCTAACACAATCCTAAACATAAACAATTCAAAGCAATGAATTAACTTAGGACTTTTAGTGAAGACAAGGTTGCTGTTTTGGGGAAAAAACCCACAAGTCTTAAAATAATACCCATAAAATTAAATCCTTCTACCACAGTACTCCTAGTAGTCATACCAAGCTATGAAAAATTGGATTTGCATCAAAGCCTATCACCAAACAAGAATTAAAAATCCTGCAAATGCTACTGGTCTTAAAAACAAAAGGATTAAAGCTTCAGTTTTAGAAATTTCCTGCATGCAAGACTAAATACTATGGAAGGGTATTGATTTTAGCTTTCTGTAGAAATTGGATTCACTCC
Organism: Poa pratensis; assembly: GCA_947311845.1. NCBI lineage: Eukaryota > Viridiplantae > Streptophyta > Magnoliopsida > Poales > Poaceae > Poa > Poa pratensis. The sequence goes on along the minus strand of CAMZMU010000041.1, from coordinate 129,587,753 downwards.
AATTGGATAATCCTAGCTCAAGATATCTTGATTTGAGTAGAAAACATACTTTTTAAAAGATTTAAAGCTCAGCACAAAGTACAAATTATTTTTAGACCAAACTAGCTCTGCATGTTTAGGAAAACACATAAGCATCTAAAAAAAATGCTCCCAAACAATTTGCACAAACAGATCTGGCACAAACTAATTAAACTAAACACAAACAATTAACAGAAACTAGAAAAGAATAAATCTACAGAATTTTTTTTGTCTACGGCTGCTACTGGGCCAAATCTGGCCGAGGCCAGTGCGGATCTGGGCCGCAAGCGGACCAGGCCGGCCCAACAAGGCGCAGCGCGCGCGCTCGGTGCGGAAATCGGTCAACGCGCGCGGGGATTTAAATGTGGCCGTAGATCTCGCGATCTACGGCCCTCGGTCGTCTTCTCCAGCCCGACGGCGCTCGGGCGAGCCAGAGAGAGGGGGAAATGGTGCGGTGGCGGGGTGCTCACCTCGGGCAGTTAGGGTTCGAGTGCGGGGCTGGGATTGGTGGAGAGGGTGCAGGGAAGGCCTCGGCTGCGCTTGGCCACGGCGGGGGAGCTCCACGTCCGCGGCTACGGCTCCATCATCGAGCTCCGGTCGAGGACGGCCGCGGCGTGCTCGGGCTGTCTCTGAGCAAACGAAGAGGGGGAAGAGTTAGGTCTCGTAGAGGGGAGCTCGGCAAGCCAACAATGGTGAAGAAAGGAAAAGAGAGGCGCTGGCAAACGTCGCCCGAAGCCGGCGGTTGCCGAGACGAAACCTTCGTCTCCTGGGCAGCAGAGGGCTTGAGCTCGGGCGTGGCTTCGTGGGGGAGGAGTGGGGATGTGTGAGTGCCTCGGGAGGGTGGAAATGAGCAGTGGGGTGGGCAAGGGAGTAAGTGCAACACCCCGAAAATTCAAACCTAATTTTAGCGGTGTTTTCTGACACCTGAAAAACTTTTTTCTCTTTTCCTAGATATTTCTTCAAATCTTTGAGGATGAATTGACTTGGAATTTCTCCCTCAAGAATTTTCCCAGTGATCCGCGAACCACTCCAACACCCGTAATAATTTTGATGCTTAGGTTTTCTCTCGAAAACCCTAGCCCTAATTATCGAACCTTTTAAAACCCTTTTCTCTACCTACGAAAGGGAAGCCTATTTCCATAGCCGGAGAAATTCCACTAAAAATACCAGAGGACTCCCATATTCTTATAAAGACAATCCATGCAGAAATATTGCATACTCCAATGCAATATTTCCAAGTTGAGCGTTATTTTCAAAAATGCCATTTCTGGTCCGAGATGTTTGAGTCAAGCTATGCATCTCCAGAAATTCTGATAAAATCAAGGGATGATTTTTTTGCATTCCCTACACTTCATATTTTGGAGCCAAACCATTTGAGCAACTTTTGACCTACTTCCTTTGTAAGGCCGTTATCATGCATTTTTAAGATCTTCAAGCAAACCTATACCTAGACAAATCCTATGACCATGGGACTTGGTCACCTTTACCACATGGTCCTTAGAAACCCAAATCCAGAAGATCACCCCAAGGTGAAGTGCGAAAAATCACTTTGCCTTGATCATGCCAATATGCCAATTTTTGGACAACTTGCCAAAACCCAACTTACCAATGTTCAATTGAGCTCAAACTCCATAGACACACTCCTTGTAACAAACCTAGGCAGTGGTAAAAAGTTGGGAACATTTGGACCAACTTTTTCTTGCAGAACATCCATCGAACACCTTCTGCCATTTCGAAACCCGAAAATGTTTACATGTAAAATCTTCTCCAAATTGAGTGAAACTGGACCACATTGCTCACATACCAGTAGAACATCCCCAGTAAAAATCCTAGCTCCATTGGGGTAGTGGAAGTCCCTTTTCATTTCATCGAGCACCTTCGGTGTCTTTGGTTTTCTGAAAATCTTACTCTGCAAAGTTTATAATCCTTGAGGGATTCTTGCTTGGTGGTGTTGTTCTTGTCGTTACGAACTCAGCGGTGGAAACCTTTTTCCGTTTGGATCTCCGAGTCATCGGGAACGCGACGACGCCGCTCGCGTCGTGCTCTGGACATGCCGGTTTCGGCATGGAACTGTGCGACCCAACCCCTGCCTTATCCCTTGATGCAGTACCACCACGTGCCTCATTGTGCCTCCACCGACAGCCACACCCCTCGTCTCATTCTTATCCCTCCATTCAAGTCTTGGAGCTTGGAGGTTGCACCAAAAAGCCATTGATGGCCACCACCTACTTCTCCTCCTTCCCCCTCTATATTAAGCCTCCAAGAGCAGCCCAGGCAAGCCCTAGCCACTCCCCACCTCTTTCCTCTCCCCTGCTCCCTCCATTCAGTGCGGAAGATCCACCAAAAAGCCTCCACAAAATCTCCACCGTGGCCACCATGGCCGGAGCTCCTCGAGCTCGTGTATGTGCGTGGGAGGCCGCCCGCCGTCGGCCTCGCCCTCCCCTGGCCGCGGTGCACCGCCCCGGGATCATCCCCGCCACCGGCCGGCCTCCCGGCGCGCTCCCCAGCCGTCCCCGGCTGATCCGTGCCGCTCCAGTACCGAACGGAGGAAGAGGACGACCTCCTGTGTCGATCCCCTGCGTTCTTCCTTTTTTTTCCTGTGAAACGTTTTCTGGCCCAGCAGAGCAACCAGCGCAGCAGCCCAGCCCAGCAGCGGCCTGGCCAGGCGCAGCAGCGCAGTGGCGCGCAGTCGCGGCCCGTTAGTGGCCCGCGCAGTTTTTTTTCGCGGAACCTTTTTCTTTTTCCGCTGGACAGATTTTCAAACGTCAATAACTTTTGAACCGTAGCTCCGTTTTCGGTGATTCAAATTTCTAAATCTTCGTCTCGACGAGATCTTTCCGTGGGTACTGGTTTTGTTATCTTTGAAAATACTTTATTTTGTTGACTTTATTCAACACGTTGTTTACCGTTCCGGGTTTAGCCGTTTTTCGAGTTTTCGACGCGCGACGACACCGAGACCTCCCGATCGTTTGGAACCTGTCTTCTAAGGCAAGCTAACCCCTTGCTATGAACAGCCCAGCAGTGTTTGTTCCATTATTTTGCTTACTACCATGCCGGGTGTTTATGTTTTTGTCTGTCTACTGTTATATTTATGCATGTCTGTTTGTTGTTCTTGTTTAGTATGAAACTTGTAATATTGCTCCTGCCATGTTGCATATTTATTTATCGTACTTGCTTGGTTATATTATGTATTGTTAATGTTTAACAAACACACATCATCCTTGAGACAATGGACTGGGGGAACCGCCGCCGTCTCACTAAAATATTAACGTCGATCTGTGATGGCGCTGGTCGGCGGGATCGCCGCCGTAGTCACCCGGTCGACGCAAACCAACTGTGTTATATTTTGTAGTTGATCTGTGAAGGCGCTGGTCGGCGGAATCGCCGCCGTAGTCTTCCGGTTGATTTTCCTTTTCCTTGTCGAACGAGAAGGCGCTGGTCGGCGGAATCGCCGCCGTAGTCTTCCGGTTGACGTTTCCTTTTCCTTGTCGAACGAGAAGGCGCTGGTCGGCGGAATCGCCGCCGTAGTCTTCCGGTTGACGTTCTTTCTATTTTGCTAAGTTTGGACATGGATACTACTATTGCTTGAAATATCATGTTGCTAATATCTTGTTGTTTGAAGATATATTATTGTGTTATTGTGGTTGTTGTGTTGGACTAATCCTTTGTTATTTGGACTTGTGATTGATGAAACTTGATTAAATGAAACACCCTCCAAACAACGATAGGGTCAGTCCACGGTGCCACTAATCTGAACATCGAAAGCACTGCCACTGTCGCTCACATGGGCGGGCCTTGACCTACGTAACCTATTGAGCCTCCTTTGATGCTACCATTTTGGCAAGTCTAGTCGGTTACCTTTGTGGTCGGGGCTAGTCTTGTGAAGGTTCCGGAGCTAGGCGTCGCTCATGGGTTGGGGACATGCCGGATTCACTTCGTCATAAAACATAGAGTTGTGTCGGTGGCTATACAGGGAGTGTCTTAGTAGCGTGAACGGTCGGGTGAGTGTATCTTACTGAGTTTGCCTTAAGGATGATATCCTAAAGTACCGGCTGAGTGTGGTGCACTTAGATGGGTGGTATCTGCAACCTCTCGAGAGTATCAAATCTGGATGTCTAGCCTCGTTCCAAGGTTATGGAACAACAGTTCAGTGTCGGTCACACTGTGTGTCTTTGTCGTGTCAGGAGGTTAAACTTAAGTTTTGTTTGAAAGAAAGTTGAACAACCTGAGCTCACTAAATGGACAAATAAGATGATGCAGGGAATGTTGCCTTGAGATGTTGATGGTTACCCATGATATAGGATGGCGGTGTGATCATTGGGAGCCTAGAGTTAGGCTTGAGCCAACATCAACCGTGCATGCCAGAGTGGAAAGATGAGGCCAGTGGGCCTAGCAGTGATCACAGGTGTTGTTGTGTATTATTTGGTACCACTTGGTACACCTGTTTACTCGTCACAGGTAAGCCCTTTGTATGATTGCTGGTACACGATCCAACCCCACCTGGCTTGGACTCTGTACTGGTGATACCCCATTGCTTGCTTATGACATGATTGGTTGTCAATGCCATGCTACTTTTATGTCATGAATCTAGAGTACACCTTGCCATGTTGTAGGATTTTATTTCCAATGTATATCTTGTTGCATGATTGTTGGATTGTTTGTAGTGAGTGGCGATTCTTGCTGAGTCCATACAAATGTACTCACGGGCCTTGTGATTGTGGCCAGATTTCGGCGAGGATTCATCTTCTACCTTAGCAAGGACATGGAGCAAGAGCGTGCTAGGATCAGTAGCCCAGCCAGATACCTGTGGAGTGGAGCCGCTCCAAGCCGTTGCCTTAGTCGTCCTCCGCTGCCAGTTAAACTCTGTCTGGAGCCATGCTTGGCAAGATATTTTGTAATGCCTCGATGGCCTTGTAAACCTTTTGTAGCACTTTGTGAATGATTGTCTAATGATTTCCGCTATGTTGCATTGTCGTAACGTGCGGCCAGATATCTTGGGCTGGCGCACGGGGCGACCGCCTCTCTGGAAATATGTGCCAGAGCGGGGTGCCACAGTAAGGTATGGGCTCGGGTCCGATTTAGGGTTTGGAGGGTGAGGGGAGGTGAGGGAGAGAGCTGGCTCAACCATTGGCCAGGATGGGCGGTGGAGGGGAGGAAGTGCAAAAGTGTATCTAACTCAGGTCAAAAGGTCATAGTTTTGACTAGCCTCGTAACCCTACATGGTTTAGTGATCAAACAAGGTGTCAAAAATTAACCAGTCATGTTTTGCAAATATAGGTGACAAAGATCCACTTGGATAAAATGCATGTCAAAAATTGATCATGAAATTCTTGAAGTGAGGTCCTAGATTTGCCACATTTTAAAAGACATGAAGATCAGAGTCACTAATTTTTTTAAAGTAGCAAAAGTTGCGAAAGTGATCCTACCAGGTATCAAACAAAGCTAGTGGGCTCAAGCAAAGAAATTAAGATTACAAAAACTATTCATGCAAGAGTTGACTAATAACACACAAAAGTTTGTGCTAACCCTGAAAATTTTAGCCTAACACCACAATTCTAAATCTAGAAAAATTGGGGTGTTACAGACCTTACCCCGTAGGAGAATCTCGTCCTCGAGATTCCGAAGTTGAAGAGGAAAGGAAACCAGGAAATTCACGCTCCAGGTAATCTTCACGCTCCCATGTGGCTTCTTCCTCCGAGTGGTTGCTCCACTGAACCTTCAGGAATTTGATCTTCCGTCTACGAGTCAAACGGATATCTTCAGCTAGCACACGGAGTGGTCGTTCCCGGTAGGTGAGGTCGTGGTTGAGGTCAATAGTATGGTGATCGACCTTCTGATATGAGTGAGTAGCGCCAGGGACTTGCAGACACTTCGGAGTAAAGATACGTGCAACACGTCGTGAAACTCGGACAGGTGTGGGGGTAAATCTAGCTGGTAAGATACTTCTCCACGTCTGCCATTAACTCGGAAGGATCCGATGTACCTAGGTGCGAGCTTTCCTCTGACATGGAAACGCTGCATTCCCTTGAGTGGTGTAACACGCAGGTACACCATATCTCCTGTCTTGAAACACAAGTCTCGCCTCTTGGAGTCGGCGTAACTATTCTGTCTGGACTGAGCGGCCTTAAGACGGTCACGGATTAGTTGAACTTGTTCTTCAGCTTCTCGCAGGGTATCGACTCCGAAAACTTGGCTGTCTCCGGACTGTGACCAGTTCAAGGGAGTACGGCATTTCCGTCCGTACAAAGCTTCGAATGGTGCCATCTTCAGGCTGGCTTGGTAACCGTTATTGTAGGAGAATTCAGCGAACGGCAGGCAATCTTCCCACTTGGCTCCATAAGCTAACACGCAGGCTCTGAGCATATCTTCAAGGATTTGATTGACTCTCTCTGTCTGTCCTCCCGTCTGAGGATGATAGGCGGTGCTGAAAAAGAGCTTTGTCCCTAGTTCTTCATGAATCTTGGTCCAGAAACGAGAGGTGAATTGGGTTCCTCTGTCAGACACAATCGTCTTGGGAATTCCATGAAGGCTGACGATACGGGACATATATAAATCGGCTAATTGGTCAGAACGGTGAGTGGTGCGGACAGGAATGAAGTGAGCAACTTTGGTGAGCCTGTCCACAATGACCCAAATGGCGTCATGCCCTCGATTGGATCGGGGTAAACCCGTGATAAAGTCCATGCCAACTTCATCCCACTTCCATTCGGGTATTTTCAGGGGTTGGAGTAACCCGGCGGGTCGTTGGTGTTCGGCCTTGACTCGCTGACAGATATCACAGTTCTGAACAAAGAACGCGATCTCTCGCTTCATGTCGTGCCACCAAAACTTTTCTTTTAGATCCTGATACATCTTGGTTCCACCAGGGTGGATGGAGTATAAAGTCCCGTGGGCTTCCTTCATAATTAGCTGCTTCAAGTCATGGTCAGACGGTACACAGATGCGGCCTTCATACCAAAGAGTGCCCTCGGGGTCTATGGTGAACCCGGGAACCTCTTCCTTTCCCATCCTACGCTTGATGTCTTCAATGCTCTCGTGACCCTGTTGTGCCTTCTTGATCTGATCCCACAATGATGGTTGTAACAAGAGTTGATCTACAGCTCCATAACTGACTACTTCAATGCCCATCTTGTCCAGCTCTTCCCAGAGTTCTGGTTGCCGGGTCTTGATCATGGCATTGAAAAACACGGCTGTCGACTATGGGCATCGGCTACGACATTGGCTTTTCCAGGGTGATAATGGATGTCTAAGTCATAATCCTTAATGAGCTCTATCCATCTCCGCTGCCTCATATTCAACTTGCGTTGGGTGAAGATATACTTCAGACTCTTGTGGTCGGTGTAGATATCACAACGGTTGCCCATTAAAAAGTGGCGCCAGGTCTTGAGTGCGTGAACTTCGACAGTAAGTTCAAGGTCATGGGTGGGGTAATTCTGCTCATGTTTGCGGAGCTGTCGCGAGGAATAGGAGATCACCTTGCCCTCTTGCATGAGGACACAACCTAGTCCCAGCTTGGAGGCGTCGCAATACACGATAAAATCCTTGGTCACATCGGGCATGGTCAGAATGGGTGCGGTGGTTAATCTCTTCTTCAGCTCCTGAAAACTTTCCTCGCACTTGTCAGTCCATTCAAACTTCTTGTCTTTCTTCAACAACTGGGTGAGGGGTTTGGCAATGCTTGAGAATCCCTCGATGAATTTGCGGTAATATCCCGCCAATCCGAGAAAAGACCTCACTTCTGTTTGGTTTGTGGGGGCTTCTCGGTCAAGGATTGACTTGATGTGAGTGGGGTCTACAGATATTCCACCGGCTGATATCACATGCCCAAGGAATGCCACTTCCTTAAGCCAGAATTGACATTTGCTAAACTTGGCATACAACTGGTGTTCACGAAGGGTGCCCAGGACTAATCTCAGATGCTCTTCGTGCTCTTCTTCTGACTTGGAGTAAATCAGGATGTCATCGATGAAAACCACTACGAATTTGTCCAGATAATCCATGAACACCTTATTCATGAGATTCATGAAATAGGCAGGGGCATTGGTCAGGCCAAAGGTCATTACGGTGGACTCAAACAACCCGTAACGAGTGGTGAAAGCTGTCTTCGGGATGTCTGTCTCTCTTACTTTCAGCTGGTGGTAACCGGTGCGGAGATCGATCTTAGAAAAGACTCGAGCTCCATTGAGTTGATCAAACAGATCCTCAATCTTGGGTAGAGGGTACTTGTTTTTGATGGTCATGTCATTCAGCTTTCTGATGGTCACGTCATTCAGCTTTCGATAATCCACACATAAGCGAGTGGTACCGTCTCTTTTATCCACGAAGATCACTGGAGATCCCCATGGTGAGGCACTGGGGTGAATCAGCCCTTTCCTAAGCATGTCATCCAGTTGCTTCTTCAGTTCCTCAAGCTCTTGAGGGTTCATCCGGTAAGGCTTCTGGACTATGGGTCCCGTTCCAGGAACTAACTCAATGATGAACTCGATATCCCGATCAGGCGGCATACCGGGTAACTCTTCGGGAAACACATCGGGATACTCACAAACTATTGGTACCTCCTCCAAGGCAGGCTCAGCTATACTCTTATGACAATGTCCTAACAAGGAGTGCAGCGAAGAGGTGTGCACAACTTCAACTCCTTCCGGGCTGGTTAGGGAGATAGTTTTTGTGTTGCAATCTATGACTCCATGGTTCACCGCCATCCAATCCATCCCTAAAACCAATTCTATTCCTTGCTTTCCCAAAACCACAAGGTCTGCATGGAATCGGGATCCCTGGATTTCCACGGGCACCTCTTTGCAAGAAAGGTTAGTCTTAGTGGTGGCTCCAGGAATCTGCACTAACATAGGGCGGCGCAACAAAGTCGGGACCATTCCACTCTTCTTAACAAATGGCTCAGTAACAAACGAATGGGATGCTCCGGAATCAAACAAAACGGTAGCGGGTACGGAGTTGACAGGAAACGTACCCATCACCAGGTCAGGTGCTTCCTGGGCCTCTTCAGCGCTAATGTGATTCAGATGTCCCCTTGTCATGTGCCCAGTCTTCTTCGGGTAAGGGGCCTTGCCTCCAGGGGGTCGGACTGATCCCTGGTTCATCTTGGTCGCATTGGGGCGATTGTCGGCTGACTGCTTGGTGGGGCAGTCCCTTGAAAAATGCCCAATTTGTCCACAGGCAAAGCATCCTCCTGTGGGCTTTGGGGCTGGCGGTCGGCTGGAGTTGAGACCGGGGTTGTAACCGCCCCGGGGCGAGGAACAGGTGGGCGAGTGGGGTAACTCGGACGGGGTGCATACGACGGGGGTCTTGATGGCGGGTACGCAGGTCTTGGCGGCTGATAAGCAGGCCTGGGTGAAGGTGTGGGGCGCAGGCACTGGTTGTTGTTGTTGTTGTTGCCGCTGCTGCTGCTGCCTTGCTGCATCATTTGCCGACGCTTGCGGTTATCAAAGGACGCCTTGTGCTTGTGCTCCATCATAATGGCTACATCAGCCAGAGACTCCAGATCGTTGAATGGCATCACCACCAGGACGTATTGCATTTCATCATGTAGCCCATTCAGGAACCTCTCCTTCCTTTTTTCCTCCGTGTCAGTGTCGGCATGCGCATACCTTGCCAAGGTGGTGAATTTCTCCAGATACTCACCACTGACATACCACCCTGCTTCAGTTGCAGAAACTTCCACTAGTACAGAACGACACATCGGAAACGGACCAAAAACCTCATCGGAAACGGAGAAACGGTCCGTTTCCCCGCTTCCGATACTGATGTGAAACGACACAAAGGCAACGGAGGCCAAAAGTCTGTTTCCAATGTGGGCAGCAAATGCATACAGACATACACATATGTCCGTTTCCAATATGGACAAACAATGGAAATGGATAAACATATACAACCGTGTCCAATGTGAAAAAAATCATATTTAAAAAAAAGTAGCTTCTGGCCAGCTTCTGCATGCTTCTCACCAGCTTCTGCTGGCTTATCACAGCAATTATTTCTATATTTCCAATTAAGTTTCAAAGGTACATGATACAACTTTACATAGTTCCTCTCCACAAAGCTACATACTAACACTTACGCACCTAACACGTACTACATATACAAGTTTGTTTTATCGTATGCTCCTCACATAGGAAAAAATATAAGCTCCAACCAACTATAAAGATTGCACCTGGAGGCTGGAGCATTCCATGACTTCCAGTTACCCATTTCCTGTTGGAATTAGCACCCATGAACGAAAGCATAAGCTCCAACCAACTATAAAGGGATAAACGAAATATAACATGAAGGATGCCAAAAGAGTTATACGAAGGATACCATCATGCAAAGAGAGAACCAGAAACTCACCTAAAACATGGAGACAAAGAAGACGCCACCTGCCCAGGTGAACTCGCCACCATTGCACGGCAGCGAGCACTACTGCAGCCAGAACGACTTGAAGCCAAACATCACAAACATTCACATGACTCAAGACTTCTCCTGACAAAGACACAAGTTAACTTCCAGCACAAGACCAACAAGATGTTGAAATAAGAAAACATGGTCCAGTAGCATGCTAATTGTTGTGGGACTGATACTACAAAAAAAGAAAAGGCTTAACTCTCCAAGATCATTGTGGACTTTTCGTGTTCTAGTCAAGTCAGCAAATCATGAATGAAAAATGTATTTTACATAAACAGACATCGGGTATTGGTTAGGAGTTTTCGTGTTCTAGTCAAGTTTGCAAATCATGAATGAAAAATGTGAAGAGTATTATGGATTGTGGACTTGTAAGTTCTAAATATCATTACTCACAACTTAGAGCTTCATTAGTTCACTACCCTAGTATATGCTGGCGCTTCTACAACAAAAATAAGAGAAAAATTCGTGTTCTGGATTTGAAACTACAGAATGACCCAAGTTCATCATCCAGCTAGCTAGCAAATTATAGGCATCAAATTTAATATTTAGTCAAAAGGCAACTTATTTAAGATCACGACCAGAGCACCGCCACAAGACACAAACAAACTTCTCCCTAACCTACTCCTCGTGGAAGAGTAAGAACATGATGCACACAAATCACCATTTACAAGCAGCAACCATACCAAACCTTCAGGGTTTGAGGGCGTGAGATTACCTCGACGCTGTACTTGCCGTTAAGTCCTGATCATCGACGGCTGGGCAGCAGGAGGAGCAGCGAGCACCAGAGGTGTTCTTCGGTCTCTTAGCTGTGGTACACCTGGATGATGAAAAACCGAGCCGGTAACTTGCCTGTGATTCCATCAAGACAGACAACACTTAATATCATGACCAAATGTGCAGAACAAGGATAATAAATCCATTCATACTCTGCGTGATAAGTGAAAGATATATAACTAAATGGTGTTTTGTCTTAAATCAACTTAATATCATGACCAAATGATGCAAAATTCAGTTATTAACTTATATATGATCCTAATTAGCAGGACAATCAACATGCATGCAAAACTATCTATGCTTCCCTCAGCAGCCTTACCAGCAAATCTGAACCTTGCAACGTAACCCAACTACTTCTACTTGCACAGGAGATTAAAACAAGTAAGCAGTTGCATGAATAAGAAATAGCACATGATAGTCAAGCACATAGAATGTCTGTACCTGAATCGGCCGTTGGGTTTGCAGCAGGCGATGTAAGTATTGTCCACCGATGCAGCGTGATCCAAGCAACACCTCACCATCTGCTCGTGACGAATTCAAGTCAGTTTATACATATCTACTTTTTATGTTCATAAGAAGACGTTTGTAAGTAGTTTCTTCTGATCTGATTGGATAAAAAGCAGAATTTCTACTGGTTTACTTAATACAAAGAGTTATTGGTTCAATATTTAGGCTCCAGGAGCACATACATATGCTAATTACCAATGTCCTCAAATTAGTGTACTACGAGTTGAAAACTTGGGAAAATAATAGATGGTTCAGCAAAAACAACTAGGTATCGATGTCTAATTATTCCATGAGCAATGCTAGTATTGAGTATTGAAATCAGCCGGCTCCTAGCAGGCTTCATTCAGTAAGAGCACAAATTAAGCACTCTGCTAACTACGTGTTTATGGCGATTCATGCAGCAACTCGGATCTTGAATCATAACTGAATGGGTGAGTAGCTAGTATACTCTACAAATCAAGATCTTTTCAGCGAAATCAATTCAGTGTGTGATTGCAAAACAAATATTGCATGCAGCAAGGAGACTGGAGCAGAGCAAGAACCTGCTCGAGGAAGATCCTTGCTGTCCCGCCCGAATAAGAAATAACACATGACAGTGAGCACATATACTGTACCGGAACAGGTGGCTACTCTGCCTCCTTGATGTCGACGCGACCGCGTATAGCTCCAGCACTCCCGCCGTTCAGGTCCGGCACGTCCATGGCATGCTTGCTGTCAGGAGCCCTCGCGAGTACGCTGGCGGAGGAGGCCGGTGAAGCCGCGGTGGCCGGAATCGACGGCCAGGCCAGGGAGACACCGAATCACCGCTGTCCCGTCCCGTGCAGGCGCCGTATCCGTCCTGGTGGCCAGAGAGCGGTTGTCGGTGAAGCAGCGGCCGACGTTGCTGCGGGCTGATGTCTACGTGTGCTTCTATTCTTGTAGACAGTGTTGGGCCTCCAAGAGCAGAGGTTTGTAGAACAGCAGCAAGTTTCCCTTAAGTGAATCACCCAAGGTTTATCGAACTCAGGGAGGTAGAGGTCAAAGATATCCTCTCAAGCAACCCTGCAATTAAGATACAAGAAGTCTCTTGTGTCCCCAACACACCCAATACACTTGTCAGATGTATAGGTGCACTAGTTCGGCGAAGAGATAGTGAAATACAAGTAATATGGATGATTATAAGTAGTAACTGCAATCTGAAATAAAGATGGCAGCAAGCAAACATGTAGCAGAACTTGTTGTAAACGGTGTTTCAATGCTTAGAAACAAGGCCTAGGGATCATACTTTCACTAGTGGACACTCTCAACAATGATCTCATAACTGAATAAGTAAAAGCTACTCTTAAACACTCTCTTGTTGGATAACAAACACCATTCATTGTGTAGGGCTACAAAAGCACACCTCAAGCCGGAGTAAACAAGCGCCACAACGTCATAAAGGAATCACACACGGTGCACACACTGTCACCTTTACACCGTGGAGAGTACCGGAGTTCATATTAAAGTAACCTATAGAGTGCATAATAGATAAAGAGTAACATCTACATATTCAACTAGATTAGCACAACTGAACACAAGTAAATACTGCTCGGGATTATTCTCCTTCTTGATAACAAGAGTACTACGTGTAGGGCTGCAAAAGCACACCTCAAAGTCTGAGTAAACAAACACCACATTCCCAAGAATAAGCCATGATAAATGTCTAAATTATTCATAGAGTCACACAAGTACCCACACTGTCACCTTGATACCGTGTTGTCACAATGACTCCAGAAACTAGACAAAATCACTTGAGTAGCATAAACATTATTAATGTATTCAGCGATACTAGCAATACACATGATCACATAAAGATCACACCATGGAGAGAGAGATGAACCACATAGCTACCGGTAGAGCCCTCAGCCTCGGGGGAGAACTACTCCCTCCTCATCATGGGAGTCAGCAGCGGCGATGAAGATGGCGGTGGTGTCGATGGAGATGACTCCGGGGGCAATTCCCCGTCCCGGCGGCGTGCCGGAACAGAGATTCTGTCCCCCGAAACTTGTCGTCGATGGCGGCGGCGCTGCGGAACTCTTCTGGAAATATGACTTGTTTAGGGTTTTCGCGTCTGAGGCAATATATAGGCGAAGGGGCAACGTCGGTGGAGGCCGAGGGGCCCACACCACCTGTGGCGCGGCAGGGGGCCCACCGCGCCGGGTGTGGTTTGGCCACCTCGGCGCCCTCCTTCGGACTCCGTGACGGTGCTGGAAAAATAGGGACGTGGCCTTTTGTTTCGTGCAATTCCGAGAATATTCGCAGAAGTACTTTTCTGAAACCAAAAACAGCAGAAAACAGGGAACTGGCACTGTGGCATCTTGTTAATAGGTTAGTCCCAGAAAATGCATAAAAGTGATATGAAGTGTATATAAAACATGTAGCAAATGGTATAATATAAGCATGGAACATCAGAAATTATGGATACGTTGGAGACGTATCAAGCATCCCCAAGCTTAGTTCTACTCGTCCTCGAGTAGGTAAAACGATAACAACAAATAATTTCTGAGGAGACATGCTTTCACACAATCTTGATCAATATATTGCAAGGCTCATGTCATGAATGAAGTGACTCAAAGCAATGGTCTATAGTTTGCTAACAATAGATAAAGAGTAAACAATGAATCATATAAGCAAAAACTTTTCATGAATAGTACTTTCAAGACAAGCATCAAAAAGTTTTGCATAAGAGGTAACTCATAAAGCAATAGATTCAAAGTAAAAGGCATTGAAGCAACACAAAGGATGATTAAGTTTCAGCATTGCTTTCAACTTGTAACATGTATATCTCATGGATAGTTGTCAACATAAAGCAATATAACAAGTGCAATAAGTAAACATGTAAGAATCAATGCACACAAAGTTGACACAAGTGTTTGCTTCTAAGATAGAAAGGAGTAGGTAAACTGACTCAACATAAAGTAAAAGATAGGCCCTTCGCAGAGGGAAGCAGGGATTAAATCATGTGCTAGAGCTTTTTAAGTTTTCGAAAGCATATAGAGAGCACAAAATAAGTATTTGAGAGGTGTTTGTTGTTGTCAACGAATGGTAGTGGGCACTCTAACCCCCTTGTCAACCAGACTTTCAAGAGCGGCTCCCATGAAGGACGTTATCTCTACCAGCAAGGTAGATCATCCCTCTTCTCTTTTGTTTACACATGTATTTTAGTTTCTTTATAGATGACACTCCTCCCAACCTTTTGCTTACACAAGCCATGGCTAACCGAATCCTCGGGTGCCTTCCAACATTCACATACCATGGAGGAGTGTCTATTTGCAAATTAAGTTGCTTACTGATAAATCAGGGCAAAACATGTGAAGAGAAAATTAATTGGGGCTGGGCACCCCGTTGCCAGCTCTTTTTGCAAATTATTGGATAAGCGGATGTATATGCCACTAGTCCATTGGTGAAAGTCTGTCAGAAGTAAATGACAAGATTGAAAGATAAAACACCACATACTTCCTCATGAGCTATAAAACATTGACACAAATAAGGAGTAATAAAGTTTTGAATAGTTTAAAGGTAGCACATGAAATATTTACTTGGAATGGCAGGAAATACCACATAGTAGGTAGGTATGGTGGACACAAATGGCATGGGTTTTGGCTCAAGTTTGGATGCACGAGAAGCATTCCCTCTCAGTACAGAGTTTAGGCTAGCAAGGTTGTTTGAAGCAAACACAAGTATAAACCGGTACAGCAAGAATCACATAAAAACATATTGCAAGTATTATAAGACTCTACACTGTCTTCCTTGTTGCTCAAACATTTTACCAGAAAATATCTAGACCTTAGAGAGAACAAATATGCATCCCAAGTCTCAACAAGCTCTACGGTAGTTCTCCACTACTAGGCTTTAACTACATGATGCAAGAGCTTAAACATGATCTACTTGAGAGCTCAAAACAATTGCAAAGTATCAAATCGAAACAAGACAATGATCTACAAGAATGCATATGTCTTTTCCAATACCAACTACTACATGTAGCATTTTCTTTCTTCCAAACAAACACCAATCAATTTATTTAAACATAAACTCTCCAAATGATAATATAATGCAGCAAGAGAGTATTTATAAACAAGTGCTAACAGCTCGAAGAGATGCATGAAAAACAGGAGCTAAAAGCACTGCAGTAGCTAGTTAAGAATACTCAACAAATATAAGTGAAGAACATGAGTATTCACATGAAAAAGCGGAGCGTGTCTCTCTCCCACACAAGGATTGCTAGGATCCGAATTTATTCAAACAAAAACAAAAATAAAAGCACACAGACGCTCCAAGTAAAGCGCATAAGATGTGAAAGAATTAAAATATAGTTTCACTAGAGATGACCTGATAAGTTGTTGATGAAGAAGGGGATGCCTTGGGCATCCCCAAGCTTAGACGCTTGAGTCTTCTTGAATATGGTTGGGATGAACCACGGGGGCATCCCCAAGCTTAGGCTTTTCACTCTTCTTGATCACATAATATCACCCTTCTCGCTTGATCCTTGAAAACTTCCTTCACACCAAACTCAAGACAGTTCTCATTAGAGGGTTAGTGCATAATCAAAAATTCTCATATTCTGTAATGATACAATCATTCCCAAAGCTTCTGGACATTAGCTACAGCCACCAATGCTTTGTGGAGCAAAGAAATCCACACAAACACGTAAAAGAGCGAATGCAAAACAAAAGGCAGAATCTGTCAAAAACAGAACAGTCTGGAATGACGAATTTTTTCGAGGCACTTAAGTTGCTCAGATGGATCTGGCCAAAATAATGAAAGTTGCGTACATATCTCAGGAAGATGCGTGATTTTTCAGAATTTTTCGAATTTTCTACAGGGAGAAAAGCTCAAATTCGTGACAGCTAAAAATCTGTTACTGCGCAGAAATCCAAATCTTGCATCAACTTTCAATATAGAACTTTACTTGGCACAACAATGCATAAAATAAAGATACAAAGGAGTTGCTACAGAAGTACAAAACCCTTGACTCAAAGAAAAAAAAATAACAGAAATAAAAACAATGGGTTGTCTCCCATAAGCGCTTTTCTTTAAAGCCTTTTAGCTAGGCATAGTGATTTTTAATGCTCTCATATGTATAAGAGTTGAAATAAGAGAGCATCAAAAGCAAATAAAACATTTAATCTAACACTTCTATGCAAGGAGTCTTGTAAGAAAAAAATCAATGAAAGCAAAGTGACTAGCATAGAAAGCAAAACAAGTGCAACTTCAAAAATTTCAACATAAAGAGAGGACTTAATATTATTGTGATATATGAAATGTCTCCCTCTCTCATAAGGACCAGTAGGTCTTAAAGTACCCAGCAAATAAAAGCAAATCAAGAGAAAGCTCAAAACTTCATCATAAAGAGAGTTTAGTAACATGAAGATTTCTATAACCATACTTTCCTCTCTCAAAATAATTTTCAGCATCATGAATAAACTCAACAATATAGCTATCACATAAAGCATTCTTATCATGATCCACATGCATAAAAGTATCATTACTCTCCACATAAGCATGAACATTATCATTAGTAATAGTGAGAGTAAAAGTATCACATCCATCATTGTAATCATCATAAATAGGAGGCATAGAATAATCAAAATGATTTTTATCCTCAATAGTAGATGGACTGAGAATATCATATTCATCATTGTAAACATCATATATAGGAGGCATATCATAATCAACATAAACTATATCCTCAATAGTAGGTGGACTGAAAATATCACAATGATTATAATCATCATATATTGGAGGCAAAGTATCATCAAAGCAAATTTCCTCCTTAAAGCTTGGGGGACTAAAAATATCATATTCATCACAACTAGCTTCCCCAAGCTTAGACTTTTCCATAGCATTAGCAATAATGGTGTTCAAAGAATTTATAGTAATACCATTGCTACCATCATGCAAACAAGCCTCCATAGGTTTTTTAATTTTCTCTTCAAAAGCATCATGTCCTAATTCAATATAAAGTTCATAAAGATCTCTAATTTTTTTGTTGTTTTCCATTAAGCCTAACTAGTGAAAATAAAAACAAGAAACAAAAAGAAATAATTGCAGAATCTAAAGGAAATAACTTCGAGCACTCACACACTAGCAACATACTAGAAAATAGCTTAGTAGCCAGAGGATGTGAATACCTTTTACCTTACCTCCCCGGCAACGGCGCCAGAAAATAGCTTGATGTCTACGTGTGCTTCTATTCTTGTAGACAGTGTTGGGCCTCCAAGAGCAGAGGTTTGTAGAACAGCAGCAAGTTTCCCTTAAGTGAATCACCCAAGGTTTATCGAACTCAGGGAGGTAGAGGTCAAAGATATCCTCTCAAGCAACCCTGCAATTAAGATACAAGAAGTCTCTTGTGTCCCCAACACACCCAATACACTTGTCAGATGTATAGGTGCACTAGTTCGGCGAAGAGATAGTGAAATACAAGTAATATGGATGATTATAAGTAGTAACTGCAATCTGAAATAAAGATGGCAGCAAGCAAACATGTAGCAGAACTTGTTGTAAACGGTGTTTCAATGCTTAGAAACAAGGCCTAGGGATCATACTTTCACTAGTGGACACTCTCAACAATGATCTCATAACTGAATAAGTAAAAGCTACTCTTAAACACTCTCTTGTTGGATAACAAACACCATTCATTGTGTAGGGCTACAAAAGCACACCTCAAGCCGGAGTAAACAAGCGCCACAACGTCATAAAGGAATCACACACGGTGCACACACTGTCACCTTTACACCGTGGAGAGTACCGGAGTTCATATTAAAGTAACCTATAGAGTGCATAATAGATAAAGAGTAACATCTACATATTCAACTAGATTAGCACAACTGAACACAAGTAAATACTGCTCGGGATTATTCTCCTTCTTGATAACACAGAGTACTATGTAGGGCTGCAAAAGCACTCCTCAAAGTCTGAGTAAACAAACACCACAGTTCCCAAGAATAAGCCATGATAAATGTCTAAATTATTCATAGAGTCACACAAGTACCCACACTGTCACCTTGATACCGTGTTGTCACAATGACTCCAGAAACTAGACAAAATCACTTGAGTAGCATAAACATTATTAATGTATTCAGCGATACTAGCAATACACACGATCACATAAAGATCACACCATGGAGAGAGAGATGAACCACATAGCTACCGGTAGAGCCCTCAGCCTCGGGGGAGAACTACTCCCTCCTCATCATGGGAGTCAGCAGCGGCGATGAAGATGGCGGTGGTGTCGATGGAGATGACTCCGGGGGCAATTCCCCGTCCCGGCGGCGTGCCGGAACAGAGATTCTGTCCCCCGAAACTTGTCGTCGATGGCGGCGGCGCTGCGGAACTCTTCTGGAATATGACTTCGTTTTAGGGTTTTCGCGTCTGAGGCAATATATAGGCGAAGGGGCAACGTCAGTGGAGGCTCGAGGGGCCCACACCACCTGTTGGCGGCAGGGGGCCCACCGCGCCGAGGTGTGGTTTGGCCACCTCGGCGCCCTCCTTCGTCTCTCCTTCGGACTCCGTGACGGTGCTGGAAAAATAGGGACGTGGCCTTTTGTTTCGTGCAATTCCGAGAATATTTCCAGAAGTAACTTTCTGAAACAAAAAACAGCAGAAAACAGGGAACTGGCACTGTGGCATCTTGTTAATAGGTTAGTCCCAGAAAATGCATAAAAGTGATATGAAGTGTATATAAAACATGTAGCAAATGGTATAATATAAGCATGGAACATCAGAAATTATAGATACGTTGGAGACGTATCACGGGCGGCCGTCGATCTGGTGCTCACCGGCATCGATCCGCATCAGCTCGTCCCCGTTGGCGTCGGAGGAGAGCTGTAGCAGGAGGAGGTCGGTGTTCTCCTTGTCAAGCGGCGGCGGCGCTTGCGGTTAACAAAGGACGCCTTGCGCTTGTGCTCCATCATAATGGCTGCATCAGCCAGAGACTCCAGATTGTTGAATGGCATCACCACCAGGACGCATTGCATTTCATCATGCAGCCCATTCAGGAACCTCTCCTTCCTTTTTTCCTCCGTGTCAGTGTCGGCAGGCGCATACCTTGCCAAGGTGGTGAATTTCTCAAGATACTCACCCACTGACATACCACCCTGCTTCAGTTGCAGAAACTTCTCTCGCATGATGCTGACTTGACCAGATGGCACGTAACGCTTTTGAAACTTGGTCTTGAAAGCCTCCCAGGTCACAACTTCATCTTGAGGCAGCAGTGCCTTAATTGATTCCCGCCATACTCGGGCGGCACCTGAGAGATAGTGAGTAGCATAGATCACCTTCTCATTGTCGCCAACTTGGGCGACCCCTAAGTTGTTCTCGATCGTACGGATCCAGTCATCCACGTCAAGTGGATCCACCCTCTGAGAGAACACCGGGGGATTAGTGTTCTGGAAGTCTCGCAGCTTGGAGTGGCCCTCATCAATACCATTGCCACCATGATGGTTGACGGCAATCTGGGCCAGGTGCTGCAGTGTGGCGAGGTTCGCTGTCCTCTCGGCACGAGCGGCCTCACGGTCCTCCATGAAGAGGCGCATCATCTGGGCCACAGTGGGCTCGGGTGGTGGTGGTGGATCTCTCGCCATACTGAAGTTAGAAAACGGCAGAATTATAACCCCAAACAACCAATTGATAAACATTTGAGAGAGTATGAAAACATGCGGAAACCATGCAAATACAAACAAAATAAAAAAATTGCAGCAGGGAAACATACGGCATAAATGGGATGACTAACTCGACAGCAAGGTCTCAATAACAACACACATGAGTTCACAAATAAAAGATCTAACACCTCAATCGTCTTACAATCAACAATGCTACCACACTCATGACAACAAAACCACACGATCGCATCATAACAGGCTCGCGACAGGGTGGTCCAAACTCAAAAGAACTACTCGAAGTAGCTACTCGTCCGCGACGGTGGCGTCAGGTGGGGTAGGTGCGTCGCCGTAGAAAGGGGGCTCGTCAGGGTCCTCCTCCTCGGACATAACCAGCTCCAAGTCCGCGTCGGTGTCGCCACGGAGGTCGTCGTCCTCCTGCTCACTCTCCGGCTCCACGTCCATATCCTCCATCGGATCCTCGTCGTCGGGTAGGAGATCATCATTCTCCTTGCGCAACTCCTCAAGCTCCTCCTCTAGCTCGGCGATCCGGGTGTCACGGATCTGAATGGTCGCATCAAGATCATCAACCTACGCGCGAGGTTGAGCTGCCAGTACCGGGCGGTCTTGAAACGGGCCTCGAATCAACGGGCCTCCTTCCGCTCCTTCCCTAGCGGTGTCCGGGACCTCCTCAGGCGCTCCTCAGTGGCCTTGAGCTTCTCCTCTGCAGCCTTCAACTTGTCCTGAGACTCCTGGAGCTGGGTCTCCACGGCCTCGGTGTCCTGCTCGGCCTCCGTAACGCGGTTCTCCGTGTCAACGTACTGCATACGGTGAAGGTCGCTCTCCATACGGCTGTGGGCCAGCCGGTGCTGGGTGTACTCAAGAAGGATCCCCAAGTTCTCCACGTGCAGCCCAAAGATGGGGTGGGGGCGCAAAGGCATAGAGCGGCCCTGGTCGTCGCGCCTCTCGAAGAACTCGAAGCGGGTGCCGACTAACTCGGCGCTGTGGAAGTGCACCAAGCGAGCGAGAGCCCGCTGCAGGACGGTCGAAGTAGCTCCGGTCTGGGTGGGCTCGATGGCCTCCACGGTCAGCTCCTCCGCAAGTGGTGGCACAAGCGGGCCTCTAAGGGTGCACCTCACCCTCCAGGACATCTCCTCGCCAGCTAACGGAAGAGCGCGTCCTCCACGCAACTCAGGGAGTGGGCGCCTCAAAAGCCTGGTCAACTTGATCAGCTCGGTCTGGAACAGCGGCGTAACTCCCGGGGTAGGTAGCGCTCCCTGCTGGATACACGTCATAAACTCATCGGCCATCTACACAAAATTTTAAATGAAGGTTTAATTAGTGAACGGTGTGCAAAATTTTAAGTAGCAACAAGTAAAACAATTAATGCAAGTATAGTTATTTATGGTAGTTAAAATAGAGGGGAGAGGATACGGCAGTATATTCCGCAATTTAGACACCTATCCTAAGTTTTTAAGGAAAACCCTTTTTGCGTGACTTCGACGCCCAACCTAGCTAAAGTCTCCTAAGGTCAACGATGGCTCTGATACCAAGTCTGTGGGGACCCCTCAGACCGAAGTCCGAGATGTCCATGTTATGCAATAGATCACGATCCCAAAGATCAATGCATCGCAATCACATAACAAACAAGGTATCAAGAGTTACATCATTCAAGTCGTACGAATAAAAGTCTTACAACACATAATGGTCACATGACCAAGTCTGCAAACCATCGTCGTGTAGGACGGAATTAACTACGATACAGCGGAAGCTCGTGGCTAGCGTCGGCCCTCGTCTCCAACGGACGCATCCCCACAAGTGCAGTTGACCGGTGACAGCTAGGTGGCGTAGTAGTCGACATACTCCTCCTCCTCCTCGACATAGACCTCCTCGTAGTAATCTGGACGTTTGAATATCCAGGGACACAGCCATATGAGTACAATTACGTACTCGCAAACCACCACAAGGCTTAAGTTTTCATGGTAAATGCGTTTTTCGAAAACTGGGATAGCTGATATCTACGACGATAGGGCTTAGTTTTCGCAAACAATGCTTCTAGACATAGAGAATACGACATCTCTATATCTTTGTTTAAAAAGAAACATTTAGAGATAGAATTCTCTCTTGTAGAAATAGCATGAGCTATCTCCGCGTTTTTAAACCATTTTCGTAGAACTTTTCGAAGACACTAGGATGGGGATACCCCTTTTTCTTTCCAGGAGATCAGACTGATTGTCTCCCCGAGACCAACCATCTTCTTCCAAATCCGTACCTCCCAGGTACCCATGATGCCTCCTTGTTTCCATCGAGAAACCATTTTTCCTTTGAAAACATAAAATTGCCCATACGCCTAGATCGGTGGCCTTTCCAACCGTCCATGACCGAGGACTCGGCTATTCGAATAGATTTACACTCTGCAGAGGTGGTGCACTTTCACCACAGCAAACGGTCGTCCGCCGTGTTCAGCCACGGTCCGCCATACGACAATATGCAGGGGTTCGGATAACTAGATCAAAGCTTTCCACTATATCCGCCCTAGTACAGAGGATTCCCGATAGTTTTATTCCCCTCGGCACCGTGTGCTCCACTAGACCCCTGGTCTCTCTCGGGATGCCACACCGCCACGGCAGGGGACCCAACATAATCGTCCGGCTGCGGGTCACTCCGCTTGTGTATTGCCTCGTATAGACGGCAACCCGGCTTTGAGGGCCTTGCCCTTATAGAGTATGAGATCCTCCGTACTAAAGTGGACAAGCTTCCGGCTAAGCCCTACCCATCTCAGGTAATGTGGTTGCACGGGTTAATTGTTCGAGCGGCCGCTAGGGCAGTACTTTGTTTTTCTCAAAAACATCTCCACCTCCGACTGCTCCCAGCAGCTCGGTTTTTTTTGTAACACCTCCAATTGCTCCCAGCAACTCGGGTTTTCATAAACATCTCCATTTGCTCCCAGCAGCATGGGTTTTGTAAAACACTTTCTCGCCGATCGCTCCCAGCGACTCGGGTTTTCCTCCGAAACATTTTACCGAAAACCGGCTCCCATCCTAAAGTTTGAGGTAATGGTATACGGATATGCTACTAGAAAATATAATTTTCTTGATAGCGCCTTCAGTAGAAGGCTTCTCAAGTAGGAACTTATTTTTATAAAACCTATGATACACTAGTAGATATATTCTTGGCAAAAGAATAATTTTGTAAAATAGTTTTGGGGTGGCAAAGTGGCACAGAAGAAATAAGACATGCATTAATTTGTTTTGAAAACAAAACATGCTTTGTACAAATAATAGGATTTCAGTAGGGTGGTGAGGTGGCTTGCCTTGCTCAGCAAAGTGTCCCTGGTCTTGTTCTTCTTCGTAGATAGGTTCAGCTCCCACGTACTGCTCCTCCTCTTGCGGTTCTAACGTACCGGAAAAATAAACGAAACTACCGTCAATTCTAAGAAGCGGGTTGACAACAATCTAAAGCAACTAAACTAAACAGCAATCATATCAACCCACAAACCACCTCTGGACAAAAATTCTAACACAGTCCTAAACATAACAATTCAAAGCAATGAATTAACCTAGGACTTTTAGTGAAGACAAGGTTGTTGTTTTGGGGAAAAAACCCACAAGTCTTAAAATAATACCCTTAAAATTAAATCCTTCTACCACAGTACTCCTAGTAGTCATACCAAGCTATGAAAAATTGGATTTGCATCAAAGCCTATCACCAAACAAGAATTAAAAATCCTACAAATGCTACTGGTCTTAAAAACAAAAGGATTAAAGCTTCAGTTTTAGAAATTTCCTGCATGCAAGATTAAATTCTATGGAAGGGTATTGATTTTAGCTTTCTGTAGAAATTGAATTCACTCCGATTGGATAATCCTAGCTCAAGATATCTTGATTTGAGTAGAAAACATACTTTTTAAAAGATTTAAAGCTCAGCACAAAGTACGAATTATTTTTAGACCAAACTAGGAAAACACATAAGCATCTAACAAAAATGCTCCCAAACAATTTGCACAAACATATCTGGCACAAACTAATTAAACTAAACACCAACAATTAATAGAAACTGGAAAAGAATAAATCTACAGAAAAAATTGTCTACGGCTGCTACTGGGCCAAACAAGGCGCAGCGCGCGCGCTCGGCGCGGAAATCAGTCAACGCGCGCGGGGATTTAAACGTGGCCGTAGATTTCGCGATCTATGGCCCTCGGTCGTCTTCTCCAGCCCGACGGCGCTCGTGCGAGCCAGAGAGAGGGGGAAATGGCGCGGCGGCGGGGTGCTCACCTCGGGCAGTTAGGGTTCGAGTGCGGGGCTGGGATTGGTGGAGAGGGTGTAGGGAAGGCATCGGCTGCGCTTGGCCACGGCAGGGGAGCTCCACGTCCACGGCTACGGCTCCATCATCGAGCTCCGGTCGAGGACGGCCGCGGCGTGCTCGGGCTGTCTCTGAGCAAACGAAGAGGGGGAAGAGTTAGGTCTCGCAGAGGGGCGCTCGGCAAGCCAACAATGGCGAAGAAAGGAGAAGAGAGGCACTGGCAAATGTCGCCCGAAGCCGGCGGTGCCGAGACGAAACCTTCGTCTCCTGGGCAGCAGAGGGCTTGAGCTCGGGCGTGGCTTCGTGGGGGAGGAGTGGGGATGTGTGAGTGCCTCGGGAGGGTGGAAATGAGCAGTCGGGTGGGCGAGGAAGTAAGGTACGGGCTCGGGTCCGATTTAGGGTTTGGAGGGTGAGGGGAGGTAAGGGAGAGAGCTAGCTCAACCATCGGCCAGGATGGGCGGTGGAGGGGAGGAAGTGCAAAAGTGTATCTAACTCAGGTCAAAAGGTCACAGTTTTGACTAGCCTCCTAATCCTACACGGTTTAGTGATCAAACAAGGTGTCAAAAATTAACCAAAGTCATGTTTTGCAAATATAGGTGACAAAGATCCACTTGGATAAAATGCATGTCAAAAATTGATCACGAAATGCTTGAAGTGAGGTCCTAGATTTGCTACGTTTTAAAAGACATGAAGATCAGAGTCACTAATTTTTAAAAGTAGCAAAAGTTGCGAAAGTGATCCTACCAGGCATCAAACAAAGCTAGTGGGCTCAAGCAAAGAAATTAAGATTACAAAAACTATTCATGCAAGAGTTGACTAATAACACATAAAAGTTTTTGCTAACCCTGAAAATTTTAGCCTAACGCCACAATTCTAAATCTAGAAAAATTGGGGTGTTACAACTCATAGCCTTTACCAACAAATTGTCCATACTTAGATATTATAACTTTATTGGATTCAAAAACCAACTTATAACCATCTCGACACAGAAGAGATCCGCTGACGAGATTTTCATTGATGGAGGGCACATGATGAACGTTCTTCAGCCGCACGATCTTTCCCAAAGTAAAATTCAGATCGACCGTGCCAACACCACGAACAAAAGCATGTGACCCATTCCCCATCAGCACGGGAGAAGACCCTATGACCTGGTAAGAAGAAAACATCGAGGCATCAGCACAAACATGTACATTGGCACCGATGTCAATCAACCATTCAGGAGAATGACAAATTGAAAAATGGTAGGAATTATACCGTACCTGGATTCTTTCATCTCAGTGTCGCCAATGACAACATTGGCAGTCTTGCCACTGTTGTCAGATCCGCGCAGCTCATGGCGGTTGGGACAACAAGGTGCCCAATGATCCGGATCACCGCAAACATGGCATGATCCCTTCCTCGGCTTCTTATTGTTGCTCTTCTTAAAGTTGGTAGGCTGTGAAGGCTTGAACCTTCTATCAGACTTGCCTTTACCCCAGAGTTGCTCTTGTTAAATTTGGGCTTGTGGGGCGGCTGGTAATTCTTCTTTTGTACCACATGGGCACTAGAACCAGCCTCGTCAACTCGAGCACGTGTATCCTTCGCTCTCGCCTTTTCTTTCACATCAAGCGACCCATTGAGATCCGAAACAGAAAACTCTTGTCTCTTGTGTTTCAGAGAAGTAGCAAAGTTGCACCGGCAACAAACTTGTCCGATAAATTACACTTGAAGTGCTCAACTTCCTTTGCGAGCGACTGTATCTCATGAGGCAGTTTTACAACAGAGCGCTCATCAGTCATCTTGTAGTCATAGAATTGCTCCATGACATACAACTCGCTACCAGCGTCCGAGCCCCCAAACTTGTCCTCGAGCGCATCCCACATGTCCTTGCCAGTATCAAATGATATATACGAATCCACAATGGAATCGTCAAGAATATTCAGAAGGGCACTCTTGAAAAGGGTATCGAGCTTCTCAAACGCTTCCTATTGTTCAGGATCAAGCTCGCCCTCAGGATTGCCTTTGATGGCGGCATAGCAGTTACTGTTCTGAAACCAGTAAACTGCTCTCGTGCGCCACCGTTTGTATTATACCCCTTTGAAGGGAAACTGCTTCGTAGACGCGAGAAAGCCAGATGAAGCAAATTGCCTATAATTAGGTTTTTGGATTGTTGAATATATGAGCAATTTAGCAGTAGATTTAATCCACGAAAACGATAAACAGTTTATGACTAGAATAACCAGAATTAAACTAATCATGTGATCTACTAAAACAGTAGATAAATAGATCGAATCTAGAGCAATTACTACAAGCAGAAACTCTAGCAGTATCTCAAACAGGAAGACCAAGAAGACGTACCGTGCAGCAGCAGTAGCGGAACCGTTGGTGTCACCCATGTCGTCGATGAAGAGATTGGCGATGTCAGGGAAGAAGTCATCGTTGGGGAAGAACTCGAAGCCAGTACTCGCACTCCCCAAAAAACTGAACGCCCCTCTTCCGTACAGGATCACAAGAGACGGGGTTCCAGAGGCCTACTGTCCCTTCAACCGGTTGATAACCCCCAAGAGCAGGGGATCACTGTAGCACCTCTCAATGTGGAAGTAGGGTATCGATCCGCAGGAGCAAGAAGGAAAAGTTATCTATTCCCTACAACTAAAGTGTCACAAGTTTTAGTTGATTATGCACTAAACAAGTTTAAAGAACAAGATGGTTGATTTAATGGATGGAAGTTTAATGTAACAAAACAAGAATGTAAAAGTGTCCCAATCCTCTTCAATGCAAGAGGACAAGACAAAGGTTTTCTCTTATAGGAACAATGGACATGGGTTCATGGGTTCACTCAATCCTCTCTCCCATCTATGGTGATTATCATGTTATAGATAAAAAGTACACACAATTGTCATGCTTTAATGGTAAACTTCTATGACGGCTACATGTCCTAAAACACATAGTTGAAAGAAAATAATCATTTGTGTTGCTAGGTCACCCTCGTAAGGCTAGCGTGGTTTGTTGTCACTCCCACATCATACTTCTTCCTTTTTACCCCCAGATAAAGGATGTTGGGCTGTATTGTGTCACTCAATACATATGCCGTTGTCACATCGGCCATCCCGTACCTACATACATCATACTTCATAATGGACAATATTCTAAACACTAGTGCAATGATTCATATTTCGTGTGCATGACCACATCTCTCTCATCTATCTACACTTGGTGGTGTCAATCACCTCATGACATGGATAAACAAGGCATTATGCATAAATCGAACCATCACATGCATCATAGAATATCTCCAAAGTATGACAAGTCATAAAAGATCCAACACAACGGTAAATGCATAACAAATATCATCTCATACCACAATATCCACCATAGGAATTACATAGATAGATCCATACTTATGCAAGGCACATCATATGGACTTCAACAATGATCATACATAGAGAGATTAGATCAAGTTACCACCACAAACCCAAAGTCCAGGGGGTGGACTACTCCCCCTTCATCATGGTGATGATGGTGGAGATGTTGGAGAAGATGGAGACCACCCCGGCAGCGCCCCGCCGGAGTTTTCCCCCTCCAATCTGCAGCTCCAGGTCTTCTGTTTCGTGGTTTTGTGTTTCTGCGGCGCTCCCTTCCGAAAGCCGTCGGGGACTATTTTTATAGTCGTTTTTAGGTCAAGACGAAGGCACGGGGACGAAGATCGACGGCATCGGAGGCTCGAGGCCCAGGATAGGGGGTCCCACGCGGCCAAGGAATCTGGCCGCGTGGGCCCACCTCTTTTGGCCCTCGGGTTTCCATTTTTTCGCTTCCTTCGCTCCTACGCTTTGTTCCTTCCAAAAAATGATCCCCGCAAAATATTAGGTCATTTGGACGTCGTTTGGGTCCCTGAAACATCAAAATATAGAAAATAGGGTTTTCTGCCAGTGCAGGGTTAATTCCAGAAAAATAGGGAAACTGTGAAATATTCCCAAAATCAATATAAAACAATGATATAACCCTTATATGATGCAAATATGATTGAAATATAAGTAATATAATGCAAAGTTCATGTATGCATTTTACATGCATCAACATCCCCAAGCTTAACCTATACTCGTCCTCGAGTATGAAGGTGATAAAACTAACATGGACTTTGCTTTTTAATACTATCAATGGATATCAAAGATGATTACTATTGCTACATAGAGTCAAATGATTCATTCTTCAAAGGAATAGCAATATACAAGATAGATTATGAAGTGATATCAAATATTCAATGTAAGGATGTTCAATGATAATTCACAAAGTGTAACATAGAAGAAAGTACTATGGACCAAATGTATGCATAATAAAAAGTAAAAACATCCTATAATGGTCATAGAGTATTCTTGTAAATCTGAATATAAAAGGTGGACACTTTGGAAAGATATATAAATAAGTAGAGGTAAAACATGAATAAGTTTCATCTAGCTTCCAAATGCTTCTACTTAAGTTAATGTTTGCAATGTGGTATCCATTGGTGTGGAGCTCTCATTACCCCTATCATAGCATCTTGAATGGTTAAAGTTTAAAGTGAAAGCAAATATGAGTAGTGTGCTTGACAAAGTATGGGTTGAATGCCTCATGCCCCGTGAATACGAGTACCTACACCACGGTGTTACTCAACTCGGGCCACAAAGCAAGTTCAAGTTAAAGTCATTGTAAGTAATATAATAGCGTCATCAAGAGCGTCAACTGGGGTACCTCTTGCCTCAGGACATGGAAACTAGCCCATGTCAAAATGACAAGACAAACAGACAATGAACAATCTCAGCACTCTTTTATTTACTATTTGTATAGCTTTTTATTATGACGTGCATCACTGAATGTTCACTTTGGTACGCTGTAAATTTCCACCATGAATGATGCATGGCTTAGGTTAGCGGCCCAGGCGTCTCTCTAGCCATTTATACAAACTCCTCAAACTTACTAAGTTTCCGCATTTATTTGGCACCATGATAAGCATCCATAAACAAAAGTACATGATATCAACTAAATATAATTAAGAGCACGTTGAAAGCTTGCCATGTGACAGCACATATGAGCTAACTCCCAACCAAGACTCTTGTCAAGCTCACAACTTCATAATTTTAATCACAATGGTTCATGTTTATTAAGTGCAATAAAAGTAAAGTGTGCATCAAGTTCGTGAGAGCTTTTTAACCAACTTTTCCCATAACAATCAATAACATAAGCATTTTAATTCAGAAGTATAGATAATACAATATAACATGATAAACATACTCGGAATAGCATAAAGCTAATAGGTAGATATGGTGGACTCACTGGAAAAACTTTGGTTGAAGGTGTTGGAAAACAAGTTTTTACTTGTTGGAATTTTTGGGTTAGCAAGAGGGAGAAAGTTGACCGTCTAAATGCATGCATAAGTGTCCATAGAACTAATCAATCCATGTTAAACAAAGTAAAGTAACATTCAGCATCAAAACATGAATAAAAGATAGCTCTTGATAAAACACTTGCAAATTAATACTCATTAAAAAGCACATGAATCATGCAACTATATGTATCTTTTTGAATCAACTCAAACATCCCTTTCCCAATCTTTTTAATAGCATCCAACTTAATTCAACCCAAATTTCCAGTAGCTCTCTCATATATAAATGATAGTGGTGGTCTCACAAATAAAAACAAACCGAAATAACAAAAATAAAAGACGCTCCAAGTTTATGCGATAAAGTGCATTGATCGAAAAACAGAAGTTAGACGTGTGCAAACCGAGAGTGTGTTGGTCCAATGGGGTTGTCTCACATCCCCAAGCTTATGGTCTTCACCATCCTTGGATAGCTCTTGGTGCATCTCCTCTAATCCCTGTGAAAAAACTTCAAAACACCGTTTCTCCCATTTCTTTTCTGTGGGGTGACATTAGTAGTGATAGACAAATGAATTGCTTGCTGCATAAAATCCTTAAACAAAAATTCATATGAATGTCCAGAAAGTGTATAATGTTGTATGCCTACTTATAAACTCAATTGGATCAAAAAGATTCAAGTTAAAAGTTCAAAGAATGCATCAAACAAAATGGGACAGAATCTGTCCAGAAAAACAGCAGCAGCAAAACATTTTTCTACCCTACTTAAATATGTCGAAAAAATCTGAAAAATTCACGCTTACAGAGGATGAAAAGTTGCAACTACAGTTCAAATTTCAGCTCATTCGGAGTCACAGATAGGAATGAAAAATCATACCGTGCACAGATTCGTGCTGGAATAAAATCTCCGAATGCAAAAAGCAACTTTTTCAAGCCAAAATAGGTAAAACTTGGCACTTTATTAAAAATTCCAGAAACAAAACTAAAAACTAAGTCTCTTGTTACAGCAAGAGGACACAAAGAAAATCAAAAATAAAAACAACCGGGTTGCCTCCCGTAAAGCGCTTTCTTTATAGCCATGTAGCTAGGCTTCTTACTTTGGTGATCATGAAGGTTGAAGCTCATGAGGGAGCTTGTTCTTTGGTGTGTCCCTCTTCCTTGAGAAGTGTTCATGCATAATACCAGGGTCCCATGGTGTTATCAATCCAATCAAAATAATATTCAAGTTGAGACCTAGTAGAGAGAAAAACAAAACACAAAAGTAATAACAACAAAGTCTAACTTTCTTTCTATGCATTGGCATTTTGTATATGAATGAAGCACAATAAATAGAAATTTTCCAATGCATATTAACAGTAGATACTTGCAACTTATAGTTATTAGCAACATAAAGAGGGCTCTTATCACCTCCTCTTTCATAATAGTTGCAAGAAGTAAAAGTAAATTCACCCATATAACCATTGGACTCATCCAACTTAGATAATTTAGGTACATAAAGAGGATCATTAAATTTATTATGGAATTCATTAGCATGCTTCCCTCTTTCAAAATAGTTATTAAGATCAATATCAAGTTTAATATCATGGTTGCAACAAAGATTTGGAACTAAAGGTAATTGCAAACCACATAAGTATTTCTCAACATAAGCAAATTTCTCCTCTATGGTGTAATTAGGAGAATCCAGAAACAAAGTAGGACTCTCATGAGTAAGAGTAACATCACAAACAGCAAGTATATCATTTTTATCCTCACATAATTTAGTAACAACTAAACATGGAGGTTTATCAATAAGCATAGGACCATCATCTAAAGCATTATCATATAGCATATTTAAGCAATACTCCTCATTATCATCAATAAGTTCACTAGTAGCATTAATAGAAAGTAAAGGAGCATTATTAGTTTCATCATAATAGCATGAGTTATCATATAGGACCATAGAATTTTTAGTTTGACACTCATCATAACATGGGTTTTCATAAATAACAAAAGACTTTTGAGTTTGAGTGCTACTATCAAATGTTGATGGTGAAGTTGGGAGATCCAACTCTTCCCCAAGCTTAGGTTGGAACACATCCATTTCAATCTCCTCTTCACATACTTCCTCTTCCAAGCTTATGTTTTCATTATCCTTTTCCTGCAAAATATTAGTACTTTCCATGGCAGCAAGAATTCTTTCTTTAACATAAACATTATCACTAAACTCTTTTTTGCAAAGTTGGAGAAGAATAGAAATGTGTCCTTTCATTACACGAGCTTCATGACTAGTTGCAAAAAAATTATCAATAAGAAAGTCTATTTCATGGGCTGCAACATAAGCAATATATTTCTCAACTTGTTCTATATCAGGGCATGAAAATTTATTTTCACGATAACAAGCAATTAGAGGATCACTGTTGTGCTTACATTGATAGGGAGAGTGTTTATAGTCTTTTCTAAAGCAGCAAGTTACATCATGTAATTCACAAAACTCAATAGCCATATCATTGAGATGTTCAAGTAATTCAAGCATTCTATTTCCTTCTTTGGTTGATCGATATTCATAGTAAGCTCCCATAGTTTTGACATAACCTTCCTCCATAGCTTAAAACACATATTAAAAGCAACACTTAATTTTTATGATCTTAAATGAAAACTGAAAGTAAAATGATACTATAATGATATAACCGAAATAACAACTAATAAACAAAATGCAAAACTGAAAATAAAATATGAAACCGAAATACAAAAGATAACAAGAAACTGAAAATAAAAAGATAAATGCAAAGCTGAAATTTAAATATGATATGCAAGACAATAACAAAACAAAATAAAATGATTTGAAGGTAAAGATGGATAAGATGATGCTCACGTAGGTGCAACCTCCCCAAGCTTAGGTGATTGTAAGATATAAAACAAGATAAAATAAATCTAAAGTCTAGTGCACACAAGAATAGAAACTTAAGCGCTACGCTCCCCGGCAACGGCGCCAGAAAAGTACTTGATAACCCCCAAGAGCAGGGGATCACTGTAGCACCTCTCAATGTGGAAGTAGGGTATCGATCCGCAGGAGCAAGAAGGAAAAGTTATCTATTCCCTACAACTAAAGTGTCACAAGTTTTAGTTGATTATGCACTAAACAAGTTTAAAGAACAAGATGGTTGATTTAATGGATGGAAGTTTAATGTAACAAAACAAGAATGTAAAAGTGTCCCAATCCTCTTCAATGCAAGAGGACAAGACAAAGGTTTTCTCTTATAGGAACAATGGACATGGGTTCATGGGTTCACTCAATCCTCTCTCCCATCTATGGTGATTATCATGTTATAGATAAAAAGTACACACAATTGTCATGCTTTAATGGTAAACTTCTATGACGGCTACATGTCCTAAAACACATAGTTGAAAGAAAATAATCATTTGTGTTGCTAGGTCACCCTCGTAAGGCTAGCGTGGTTTGTTGTCACTCCCACATCATACTTCTTCCTTTTTACCCCCAGATAAAGGATGTTGGGCTGTATTGTGTCACTCAATACATATGCCGTTGTCACATCGGCCATCCCGTACCTACATACATCATACTTCATAATGGACAATATTCTAAACACTAGTGCAATGATTCATATTTCGTGTGCATGACCACATCTCTCTCATCTATCTACACTTGGTGGTGTCAATCACCTCATGACATGGATAAACAAGGCATTATGCATAAATCGAACCATCACATGCATCATAGAATATCTCCAAAGTATGACAAGTCATAAAAGATCCAACACAACGGTAAATGCATAACAAATATCATCTCATACCACAATATCCACCATAGGAATTACATAGATAGATCCATACTTATGCAAGGCACATCATATGGACTTCAACAATGATCATACATAGAGAGATTAGATCAAGTTACCACCACAAACCCAAAGTCCAGGGGGTGGACTACTCCCCCTTCATCATGGTGATGATGGTGGAGATGTTGGAGAAGATGGAGACCACCCCGGCAGCGCCCCGCCGGAGTTTTCCCCCTCCAATCTGCAGCTCCAGGTCTTCTGTTTCGTGGTTTTGTGTTTCTGCGGCGCTCCCTTCCGAAAGCCGTCGGGGGACTATTTTTATATTCGTTTTTAGGTCAAGACGAAGGCACGGGGACGAAGATCGACGGCATCGGAGGCTCGAGGCCCAGGATAGGGGGTCCCACGCGGCCAAGGAATCTGGCCGTGGGCCCACCTCTTTTGGCCCTCGGGTTTCCATTTTTTCGCTTCCTTCGCTCCTACGCTTTGTTCCTTCCAAAAAATGATCCCTGCAAAATATTAGGTCATTTGGACGTCGTTTGGGTCCCTGAAACATCAAAATATAGAAAATAGGGTTTTCTGCCAGTGCAGGGTTAATTCCAGAAAAATAGGAAACTGTGAAATATTCCCAAAATCAATATAAAACAATGATATAACCCTTATATGATGCAAATATGATTGAAATATAAGTAATATAATGCAAAGTTCATGTATGCATTTTACATGCATCACCGATGCATGCCGGAAGACGGGATGGAAAAGACTTGGAATACGGCGGTGCAAGGTTCTGGAACTAGGACGGCGAGCGACCATTAAATTTTCCCGAACAGTAAAAATATAAGCTCGGCTCGGCGAGATTCCCGCAACCCGCGGCGCGACGCGGCGTGTCGTGACGAGCGAGCGGCGGCGGAGGAGTGCGCGGGAGAGAGCCTTCTGTTCTCACAAGCACACCAAGTAGCACAACACTCCACCTTATAAAGTGGTGCAACACTCTCTAAACTAGCAATGTGGGACTAAAATTTAGTCACACACACAACCAGCCACGAATGGGCCAAATGAGAATTTCAGAATTTTTAGTTGGGATTTGGACCAAAGGCCCACTAGTAATACTAGTCAAAATTCCAACAGATTCAATACCTGCAACAATGTGATTCTTTGCCTTATATGAGTGGTTAAACTTTAAAGAATGAATTTACATACTGCACGTGGCATCCTCCAAGCAAAACAAATTTGTGCAACCCCATCCATCACCTTTCGTTGATCTCAATTGAAGCATAACAGGTTTAATATTAGTCCTCCTGCTGCTATATTTTTTCCTCAATTAGATTCATGCGCCATATATGAAATCATGCTAGACTGAACTATTTGTAAACTATGATAAGCCTAAGTTTTTCCCATCATTCTGAGATACATGGACATTGTAAATCTTTATTTCTTTGGTTCAAAAAATGAGTCATGTATGTAAATTTATTTACATTTATTTATTTCATTATCACTTGAATTGTGATCGTAATATGTTCACATCATGCTACAAGAGATAAAGATGTGCTTAGCTTCCGCCTCATCTATTACTATCAGAGTTTGTCCGACACTTTCTCAAAAAAAAAAAAAGAGTTTGTCCGACACAAATATTGAATCCAAGTAGCGGAATGAACTCAGTTTACTTTTTGCATTTTTATCAAGTGACGTGTCTCTTTTAGAAGAAGACGCTGTTTGAGATTTTCCTGGGTGTTTGCTAGTGATGGACCTGTATAATATTTATGAGATACATCACAAGTTTAAATAATACTCCCTCCATTTGGAAATAGATGTCTTAGCTATTTCAAAATTTAGATGTATGTACACACTAAAACATGTATAGATACATTTAAATTTTGAGATAGCTAAGACATCTATTTCCGAACTGAGGGAGTACAAGACTTTGTTCACCGTGAAATAAATGCAGCAAACATACTTGCTAGACTTGGAAGTAGAAACTTGTTTTGTTGCCTGCCCCTTTTCCTTTCCCTTTCCCTTTCCTTTCCCTTATTTGTACCTTTCCCTTTTCCTTTGCCATACGTTTCAATTAACTCTGAGATCAATGCAAACAACAAAGCACAATACGCATATCTATTGTACAAGAATGTAAAATAACTAATACATATGGAAGGATTTATTGATTTACCTTTCTCGAACTAAGCTAGTTCTTCATAGTCTTCTTCAACATTGACACGAGTGGACCGTCGAAGCCAATCTTGTGTACAAACAAGTGATTACACCATGAAAGGAGTATGAGAGGTTCTAAAATCATCTAGCAATCGTCCACATGTGATGAATGCCGATTCCGAAGCTACTGTAGAGATAGGAATGGCTAGAACATCATGGGCCAAATGTGATAATATTGGAACTCGGTCTTTTTTACTCTTCTACCCAAATTTGTATCGGTCCTTTCGGTCTCGGTCATCTCGGTTTCGGTCTCGGTCTTTTCAGTTTCGGTTTTCGGTCATCGGTTTTTATGCCCACCCCTAATCGACACACACTTATGTTCCTTCTTAATTAGGCTAGGCTATTGCTTCCAACCTTTTTTGCTTTTTTTTTTTTGCTATTAGAGGCTCATCTTTTTTTACTTCATATGACGAAACATACCCCTGGCGCTCGCCCAACATTAGAATTGTTACCAAGCGCGGAAAATAAAGTCTCGCTTGGGGGGTATCGTGCAAATCAAGCGTTGCCATATCCCCTGATCACAATTAGCGAACATGTATCATGCAATCTGGAGCGTTCATGTGTTTCGTAAACTTTTGTGTCACCCTGGGGGGTATGTAGGGAAGCAGAACCCAGAAACATATTACTATTTAATGTCACCTTTGAACTTTTCTTGAAGTCAAGCATTATATGCATCATGCATGTTCTATGTTGGTAATTACGATACACTACAGAAAAGGAGTTTTCCAACTACTTACATACATTAATACGGATTGCAAGCATCGATGGATCCCAATGGCCATTTTTTTCGTTTTTGCATGAACCACACTCAATTCTCAGCATTTTCCTTCTAAAATAATGCCAAATGCTACAAGAAAAAAATATAAAAGGCCATGTTAGGGCCCCGCTACATAAGAGGACCTTTTATTCATGTGTCGTACCATGCCCGACCCGACCCTTTTATTCACGTGCCCTTGGGTCGGGCCGCAAAACTAGAGCCCATATGGCCAGCTCTACCCACAACCCACCTCGGGAGCGCCTAGTTGACTGAGCGTGTGGAGCGGAATAAGCTCCGCCCGCTGCGCTGCTTTTTGGGCCGCTCCAAAAGCGGACCGGTAACTTGTATTGTTTCTCTTTTTTACTTTTCTTCTTTATTTTCTGTTTTATTTTCCTTTTTTCCTTTTACAGTACAAAAATGTGTTCACTTTTTTGGAAAAAATAATAACAGAAAAATTAGTTCTAAAAAAATAAGATATTCACATATGTAAAAAAATAAATAATATTTCTGTTATTTAACGATTTTTAATTAAGAATATTTATGTCATTTGATTTTTTTAAATATGAACATTTATGTCATTTGAATGATTTTTTAAATATGAACATTTATGTCCTTTGAATGATATTTTAAATATGAACATTTATGTCATTTGAACATTTTTTAAAATATGAACATTTATGCCATTTGAACTATTTTTTAAATATGAATATTTATCTTATTTGAACGATTTTTTAAATATGAACATTAAACTTAGTTGAACGATTTATAAATTTAAACATTTATGTTATTTAAATAATTTTTCAATATGAACATTTATATTATTTGAATGATTTTTCACATGTGAACATTTATGTTATTCGAACGGGTTTTTCAAAAGTAGAATTCATTCCATTTGAACGATTTTTTGCATTTGAACATTTATGTTATTTGAACATTTTTAGATATGAACATTTATGTTATTTGAATGACTTTTCAATATAAACATGAAATTTATGTTATTTGAACAAATTTTCAAATATGAACATTTATGTTATTCGAACTTTTTCAAAAAGTAACATTTGTTTCGTTTGAACAATTTTTCAATATAAACATGTAATTTATGTGAACGAATTTTGTAATATAATATTTATGTAAACATTTATTAAAAAATATGAACATATATGATTTTTGAACGATATTTCAATATGACAAAAACAAAAATATTTTTTACAACATAAAAACATTGCTTTTTATTATAAAAAATAAAATAGAGAACTAAAAGGAAAATAGAAAATAATAATGAAACCCTAAAAAGAAACCAGAAAATAAGAACAAAAAAGAAATAGCCAAAAAAAGAAACAAAAAAAGAAACAAAAAAACGAATGAAAGCAATAAAACTAAATATGTCTTGAAGTGCTCCTATGGGCTAGCCCACTACGCGACAGGGGTGTGCGCAGTGTGCGGCAACTAGGATTTGCCACCCACCTCTGCGGTCTGTGCTAAGTATTCTCCCTTTTTTCCCTGAACCCCCCACCTCCAAAAGCCAATCGATCCAAAATGGAATCAAAACCGGCACTTCTCCAATTTCAGCCCACTTCTACGGTATGTGCGTGTAAATGTTGTGTTGTAATGATAGGTCGATTTAAGCCTTGACGATCTTGATCATAAGCTCTTGCTTGCTTAAATAGCCTAGTCATATCCTAATAGTCTAGTATCCGAGTCTTCATCCAATTCAATAGGATGAAATACGACGAACAGTGCACATAATAAGGGTTGCTTTTTTCGCTTCTCGGTTCACGGTCGATAGACGCATTTTTCTGAAACGGCGAAAGCTAAACCCAAGGGCGAAAGCTAAACATGGAAAAATCTTGTGCTAGCGATGCACATCACCGATGATGTAGAGGCGCTATCAAGACCCCTTGCGCATAGCAGTAGCACTCAGATTCGGTCAGGGAGTAAATAGGTCTGATGGATGGGTCGCCTCCGTATTGAACAACCCGAGTAACACGGAGGCTGTTCATCAATCTTGAGACGAGTCAAGATACAACTTGGTTTGTCGTGACAGAGATCCCGTTAGCTATCTAGAATCACCGAACGGAACCGTGGAGCGGCTAACAACATCAACGTGAATGTTGAGACGATTAGAGACTACTAGGTTTAGAGAGCGATGGTCTTGTCATTACTGATACCTCCTATTCTCTAAACCCTAAACTTCCCCATTTTTCCTATGTTCTTGCCTCATCTCTCCGGGCCGGCTAACAATTCAACTGTTTTCGGAAGATAACAACGTGTCGTCCGTTAGAGCTTGCTGCTACCAGTGTGAGTAAGAACATTGGGCTATGAAAAACGGATAGGACAGGCAGGCGAGCGGCGGGCGACACGGGGGGAAACCCTAGCCTCGCCGCCGTAGGTTCCCCGCCGCCTCTCCCCCACTTCGCCGCCGACGGAAAGCCGTGCGCGCACCCGGGGGTGGCGGCCGGGCGTCTCAAAGCAGATGGCGGCCGCGGAGCAGCGGAGCACCGTGGGGGCGGCCCCGGGCTGTGGTGGCGGCGGCCTGCGAGGTAGGCGGCCCGACCGACGCGGGCGGCGGTGGATCCGATGGGTGATGGATCTGATGCGGCGGCCTGCCTCGGGCGGTGGTGGGTCATCCCGCGCGTCCGTGCCCTTGGCGTGGGCGTCTCAGGCTCGCGAGCCATGGTGGGGAGGCTGCTGGTGGCCTGTTCTACTGCAGTTGTAGCAAGGTGGCCGGAAGTCTCAGGTTCGTTGATCTGGTGCTCCGGCTGAGGTACACTGCTGGCTGGTCGCCGCTGCATGCTGTTCGACGAGTGCAGGTACATGGAGCCGACCCGCAGTACAGTTAGATTGGTGGCAGGGCTAGGTTTTAATTAAATCTTCTTCTGTTAAAATAGAATTGGTAGAGCTGTTGGTAGAAGTAAAAGCTGGTTTCAGGTTTAGAAAATCTGTTGTAGAGATATTTGCTACTGTTAATATGTTTGAGAATTTAGAGGAAGCTAGAACTTGTCTGTTTCAGGCAAGTATCAGTAGAGTTAAACAGCTTTTAGTTACCTAAAAGATGTAAAAGAGTAGAGTAGCAGAGGTTGAGGAAAGTTGAGATATCTTTTCTGTTGAGTGACACTTTAGATGTTGAAGACCAGGATTGGACTTTATAGTTTAGATTGATGGCTGGGCTCGGTTTCAATAAATCTAGTTCTGTGAATAGAAATAATGGCAGGTTTTACCTGAAGTGCTAGAGGTATAGATCAACCTGAGTTTGTTTTCTTTTGCTTGTTCTAGTTTTTCTTTTTCGCTTGAACTTCCTTGGTTTACATGAAACGTAGCAATTTCCTTTTCTGATTCCTGGTTTAATACTAGTACAAGTGATAGCTTCCGGGTGTAGATGTAGATGTTTTTGATGTATTAGCTTCTGAATTCGGTAGAGTTTTGCTATGTTGTGTGTTAAAAGATAAATAGTCTGGTCTTATTTCCTTTTTTGCTTCTGTTATGGGGTGCCCCATGCTAGAGATAAGTAAGCTTTTCTGGTAGAATTAATTTATGTGTTTTAGATGCTCTTCTTCTGCTCCCCTTATTGTTGGAGTTTTTTTAATTTGTTTAGGAGAGTAGTTGAGAGTAATTAAAGAAAGGAGGCTACCTAAATGGTCTAGTTTGTTTAATGTTGTGATAGAAAAAAGTTTAGTAGATAGTTTAGCACTAGTGTACCTCTTAGTATAAAGTTTAGTAGATAGTTTAACTTGACTTTCAGATCTAGCATTACAGTCGCAAGTGTTGTTATTTCTGGCTGGTCTTATTTCAGGTTTAGGCGTACTTTAGCAAATGAAACGTTGGTGATGTGGATTGAGCTACAGGTCTTGTGTAGTGAAGTAATGCTTAGTGAAGAACGAGATAGGTATAATTGGTTTTTGATTAAATCTGGTGTTTTGTAGCAATGTTGAGAGCATAGATCATTTTTTTATTAGTTGTCCGTTAGCTAGGTTTGTGTGGAGAGTGGTAGAATGTGCTTTTGACCTATGTGTTAATGTAAATTCTGTTAATGTTTTGGTCAGCTGGGTTTTAAGTTTCCAGCTAGTATGAGGAATTTGATAGCTGTAGGTGTAGCAGTAGTATTATGGGCGATATGGAAAACTAGAATTTCTGCTTACTTTGATAAAGTTGTTCCTCATGTCCTAGTTGTGTTTGTGTAGTGACTATAGTAGCTCTTTGGTTAAGTTTTTGGACCGAACTTCAGTTCCGAGGACAATGCGAGCTGCAAACCAGAGGGGCAAGAGCTCTGCTACGAGTTGCAGCGGAGGTGTTCAGTAGGTCGGCAAAGTGGGCGCCGCTGACAAGAAGGTTTGCTGTGTAAGCGGAAGAAGGCTGGAAAGTGTGAAGAGAAGAAGAAATCTGTAGGGGAGCTTCGTAGAGTTTCAGTTTTCTTTCTTTTAGTTGGCAAACAGCAGCTGTGTTGGTGGTTTATGTGGTGTGTTGGTTGGCAACAGGTTTTTTTTTTTTTGCGACGAAGGATCAAAATACAAACTAACCAAGACTCTTACAGAAAAGCCCAGGAACAAAGAAAATTACAAAGAAATCCACCCGAGCTCCGGCTTCGTCTCCGTCGAACAGGACGTTGCGCCGGCGAAACCTGCCGCTGCTCCTCCATAACCTTGGACTGGGAGGATCCCCAACGCGAGCAGGAAGGCGACGCTCCTCGGCACCTGAGCACCTCCACCCTGGACGACAGACGACGTCGCCATCTTGGTCACCTGCATCTTCTCCTTCAAGAACCACAAAAGCCGGCGCCGCCGCCACACGGCCTCCGGCGAGGGGAAAGCACACTCGGGGGCTCCACCGAGCCGGGAGTGT
The DNA here is from genome assembly GCA_947311845.1 of Poa pratensis. Classification (NCBI taxonomy): domain Eukaryota; kingdom Viridiplantae; phylum Streptophyta; class Magnoliopsida; order Poales; family Poaceae; genus Poa; species Poa pratensis. The sequence continues at coordinate 129,546,239 of CAMZMU010000041.1, read as the reverse complement.
GCTGGGGGCGGCCGATCTGCAGCGAAGCTCCACCGGAGCACCCACCACAGAGGAGAAGGTAGCCACCTGCAAAAGCCACTCCGGCGACGCCGCCGCCTCCACAGCGCCACCGGCTGGCAACCTACGAGGACCTACGCTATATACACACCGTGATCCGTCGATTCCCCAACCTCCCGCCGCCGGAGCGGCCGCCAGAGGCGGGGGATCGAACGGATCGACGGCGGCGAGGTGGTCAACGCGGGGGGGAGCACAAATCGCCCTTCCTCAGTCCTGTAGCGGAGGGGAGGGAGAGGTCCAAGCTCTCTTGGGATCTAGCTTAGTAAGGTTGTAGGTTCAGGTTAGGATTCTGGTAGGTGGTTTGGTGTGTGAGACGACAAACCAAAGGGGCCTGGAAAAATGCTGTATTATTGGTTTCGTTTTCTATAAAGTGAAATCGGGGCGGAGCCCCTCTATTCTAAAAAAAAAAGAACATTGGGCTACCTGCTCTATCGCTATGTATGCACGCACACTGACATTGCGTTACCACACAGTTGAAGGTTGGTGTGGATTGTCATTGATAACACATGGCCAGCTGGCCCCGCCCGGCCCTTTTATGCACGTGTCCGTACCATGCCCGGACCGGCCAAAAATTTATACCTTTGGGCCGGATCTCAAAACTAAGGCCCATTTGGCCAGACTCAGCCCACCTCTGCGCTAAGTATTCTCCATTTTCCCCCTTTCCCCACCGACCCAAAATCGAAATCTAAACCGCGAGAACTTGCCTATGGCAAGATGGTTAGGAGGGTGGTTGTACCCCCAGCCCACCAGAGTTCAAATCCCAGATTTGACGTTGGTGTTTCTCATTTAGGCGGAATATTCTTCAGTGGGAGGCGACGTTCCCGTCGACAGCGAGGCGCCCGTGGTGACTTCGTCAATCTCAAGACTCGACCCGCCGACTCGGTATTACGGAGGTGCTCATAGGGGTAGGGTGTGCGTGTGTGCGTTCATAGGGGTGAGTGTGTGCACGTGTATGTGAGCGTCTGTGTTGTACTGTGTTTCGCAAAAAAAAAAAAATCTAAACCGCACTTCTCCAAATTCCAAACCCCAACTCCGGCAACTGAAATGCGGCGCGGCGGCGGCGGCGGCGCGGCAGGCCGCCATCCGAAGCCCTCCCTGGCGCCCTCCTCTGCGGCCGACCGCACCCCGATGACGGACCAGCAACCCCTCTACCCGCGCAACCTCGACCACGCCTTCTCCCGCCGCGACTCCGACGCCTTCAGCATATGCAGCAGCCGCCCCTCCTCCACCGGCACCGCCACGGCGCCCGCCCCCATCACCAAACTCTCCGACCGAAGCTCCCAGGCCGCCGCCCTCCGCGCCGTCAACGCCTACCTCGCCCCCTCCATCCACCTCCGCGCGCCTCTCCCCGCCGCCCGCGACATCCTCGCCGCCTTCCGCCACCTCCTCGACCGCCTGCGCTACCCCGTCAAGTCCTCCCTGGAGGAGGACCTCCTCCTCCTCCTTCGTTCCCTCGGCTGCCCCTACAAGCTCACTCGCTCCGCCCTCAAAGCCCCCGGGACCCCGCACTCCTGGCCGCCCCTCCTGTCCGTCCTCTACTGGCTCACCCTTCTCTCGCGCGTCGTCGACAACCTCGACGCCTCCTCAGGGGCCGCCCCCACCTCAAACGACCTGATGCTCTACCTCACCGAGAGCTACTTCCTATTCCTCACAGACGAGGATGATGCCGTCGCCTCTCTCGACGAGGAGTACCACTCCAAGGCCCGTGCCCAAGCCGATGCGTGCGGGATGGCCGTTCAGGAGCTGGAGAAGGAGGTTGCGGATCTGGTAGCGAAGCGAAGCGAGCAAACCTCAGGGCCGTCTCGCCTCAGGGCACTGGAGGAGAAGGAGGCGTTTACTGCGGACGTTCACAAGTTTGAGGCTGTGGTGAAGAGCTGGTCCACCAAGATCAAGGAGAAGGAAGATGCGTTGGTGGAAAAAGAGAAGGAGCTCGAGGATAAGGTGATGAATGCCCAGCAAATGTAGGCTGAGAATGAGGACCTAGTGAAGAAGGTGGAGATGCAGGTGGTGAATGTGAGGGATGTCGATAGGATGGCTAGGGAGATGCAAGCGGTGGAGCATGATATTGCCAAGGTGGAGAATGCCAATGCGGCGCTGGAGGAGAAGGGGTGGGAACTTGAAGCTTCACTGGTCAGTAAGCTCGACGAGACGGAGGGGCTTGCTGAGCAGTGCAACCATGCCCTCAGAAAGTATGAATTCCCAAGAACTCTGGATTTCTTGATTCTTTGAGTTTGTCCACGCTACTTATTCTCTTACCAATGACTGGGTTATTATTTAAGCACCTTGAAATTAATGCAGGTAATGCTAGCCAATCAACTTTGCTCTTACTTGATATGAATAAATAACTTAAAGAAGTATCTACCAATTCTAGTGCTGACATTGTGCTCCATAGTTCACTGTGTTTGTTGTTTCAATAATCTCCACAGTTCAAATAGTAGTTTATTTGGGGATTTCTTTAGTATCGCTCATTTTAATTTGTATATGAGTTGTGGTTACTGTAGTTTTTACAAGATTGTGCTTTAGCTTTGCCTTAATACTCTCTTGACTGTGCAATCAGTCTGTATGCCTTTTGTAGGTTATCTTTTACCTTTCTTGATGTCTGTCATCCTTAACTTACATACTGGATGTGCTCTATTGGTTTAGATTATACTTTGTTTATGTATTACCTATATATGTTAGGAGAAGGACTTATTATGAATTATCACTGAAATATTAAGGTTAAATTAGGCGAACTGCTGTCTGTTCATCAACAACAATTATGCTATCAGTCAGCTTTTCTTGAGACCAGATATGTGCATACGTAGACTTCTGATTGAGACAATGAATAAGGGTGTGCGCAACGCTAACCCCCTGTACTTTACATTAGCCGAATAGAGACTGTTCCAGTGCTACAAAGCAGAAAGTGCAGGAAAGATGTTGGTCATTTTTTTCTTTATCCTTTGCTGCTTTTTTTTTTGAAAGTAAGGGAGTCCTCCCCGTTTTCCACTAATAGAAAACAGACGCTACACTATCCACCAAAACACAGCAACCACCAAAAGTACAACAGGTTTCCAACAGACTTTTGCAAGAGAGTAAGCAGACAGCCAACATACAACGCCTCCTGCCTAACATAAAACTATCCTCCCAGTCTTGGTCTCCAGGTTGCCCATCCTCGCGCGCCTTTGACGACTTCATCCGCGACTCGACCCAGCAGCTTTGCGCCCATTTGTAGTTCCAATTTTACATCCTCCGACACCTGCAAATTTGCCCACCAATCAATCCAAAAACACACACTTTGAACCACTTCAATTGGTTCCGACAGCCATTTCTTTTCAAAGCAAGCCAAGTTTCTCGCTTTCCACAAACCCCATAACACTGCTGCTACTCCCACCGTAACTTTTTTCTTTTGACTTTTGCTAAAACTATCAAGCCAGCTTGTCAGGCAGAATTGCGCATCAGAAAACTGGCAATTCAAGCCGGTAGCGACGCTGACAGTGTTCCACACGTATCTAGCCAGAGGACATGCGAAGAAAAGATGATTTATGCTTTCTTCTTGTCCATAAAATAGACAGTTCTTTTCACACACACCACCTCTTTTCCGCAAAACGTCCCTAGTTAGAATACTCTTTTCAAAACCAACCAAATAAAAGTTTTTACTCTTAGCGGAATTTTCACTCTCCACATGAACCTGTAGGGAGCTTCTCCTACAGTTTGCATGGCAGTGTAAAAAGACTTCACCGTAAACAGTTTTGAAGGTGATAATAACCAAACTAGTTTATCATCTTCTTCAGATAGGACCATGAGCTCACAACATTCTTTTAATTTATTCCACTCTTCTAGTTTTATTCCCACTAAGTTCCTTCGAAAATTCAGAGAGTTTACCCCAGCACAGAAAACTTTCTGCACAGTGGTATTCTGATTATTTGACACTGCATAGATCCTAGGGAATTGAACAGCAAAACAAGTATCTGAGTACCAATTGTCTTCCCAGAATCTTGTCTTAGCCCCATTCCCTATTCTAAATTTGCAGCAAGAGAGAAACAGAGGTTTAATTTCCATTAAACCTTGCCAGAAGTGAGAGTCTCCACTTTTGTGAGAACATTGACCAAAGGTGGTGTTCCTCAGGTATTTGTTCTGTAGTAGAGTCTGCCACATCCAATTTTCATTGAATAATTTCCAAAGCCACTTAGCTAAAACGGCAATATTCATAACTTCCAAATCTAACACACCCAAACCTCCTTGTTCTTTTGGTTGACTTCTTCCAATTAACAAGGTGATATATTTTTTTTCTATCTGGTCGCTCCAGAGAAAACCAGACCTCAGCTTATCAAAACCAGTCTTTTGTTTCCACTGGTATCCTATAAAAGGATAGCATATGCAATAAAACACTAGAAAGGGAGGTATTAATGAGAAGGGTTCTCCCTCCAATGGAGAGGTTTTTCCCATTCCAAAACCCAATTTCTTCCCTAGTTTTCCCTAGTTTCTCCCCAAGGAAGTCCCAATCACTGTTTTTCAGCCTTACTTCATCAATGGGCACCCCTAGGTAGCGCATTGGGAGCTGACCTACTTTACAGGTAAAGAAATTTTTTCTTTCCTAGACAACGCAGCCCCAATACAATAAACCTCGCTCTTGTGGAAGTTTATTTTTAGGCCAGACATTTGTTCGAAAAGACGTAAGATAAATTTCAAATTTCTTGCTTGTTCTAAATTGTCTTGCAGGAGAAGAATCGTATCGTCCGCATATTGCAGAATCGACACTCCTTCTAACAAATGACAAGATAGTCCACAGAGCAAGCCACTGTGTACTGCTCTTTCGATCATAATTGATAACACATCCCCAGCTAGGTCAAAAAGCAGGGGCGACAAAGGGTCCCCCTGACTAAGCCCCTGGTGTGTGCAAAAATAGGGTCCAACTTCTCCATTTACTTTGATCCCCACTTTCCCTCCCGAAACAATATGCATCACTAAATCATTAAACTTGCTCGGGAAACCTTTCATTTCCAGCACCTGAAGTAAAAAGGACCATTTAACTTTGTCGAAGGCTTTTTCGAAATCTATCTTAAACAAAACTTCAGCCCCCTTCCTAAAATGTAAGTCATTTAACGTTTCATGTAGCACCACAACCCCCTCCATAATGAACCTGTTCTTAAGAAAAGCTGTTTGTGATAATTTAATCACTTTCCCAATAGCAGGGTTTAATCTATTAACCAGGATTTTCGTGATTATTTTAAAAACCACATTTAAAAGGCAAATAGGTCTATATTTCTGGATTATATCAGCCTCAGGCCCCTTGGGAACTAGGGTGGTAACTCCAAAATTTAGCTATCAATGTTAACCCTGTTGTTGAAGAAATCATTTACCAAGGTAAATAAATCCACTTTGATTATTCGCCAAAATTTCTGGTAAAAGTCTGCATTAAACCCATCCGGTCCTGCAGCTTTATTTTTTTCCATGCCAAAAACTGCATCTTTTAGTTCCTCCATACAGAAATCTCTACAAAGCTCATCCCTGTCGGCCAAACTAATCTTTACCACCCCATCAGGATTCAGGAGGATCTGAGAGTGTCCAGAAAACCCAAACAAATTCTTGTAGAATTTTGTAATATAGGTTTTGAGATTCTCCTGTCCTTCCACTACACCATCTTCCTGATTTAGCCTGACAATTCTATTTTTCCTCCTCCTTCCATTAGCTTTCGAGTGATAATATTTTGTGTTATTATCCCCTTCTAACAACTCTCTTTCCCTGGATCTTTGTAACCATTTTGTTTCCTCCACTTTAAGTATGATTTTAAGCTTCTGCCTGCACTGTTGCAAATGCATCCAGTCATCGGCAGACAGCCCATTTGATTCACATTTTTTATCTAGTCTGTCAAATTCTAGCGCTAACTCTTTTTTCTGTTTCCTCACTTCACTTTCAAAGTTTGCATTCCACCCTTTTAATTTTTTCTTCAACTCTTTGCCTTTTTGCTGCCAGATATCTAAGCTGGTTTTCCCCTGGAAGTTATTGCCCCAAACTTTGGAGACAATTCCTTCTAGTTCAGCCCTTAGAAACCAAGAATTTTCAAATTTAAATTGCCTTTTCAATTTCGTAACCTCCCCTGTCGAAATCAACATTGGGGTGTGATCTGATAAATCTCTGTTTAAAGTTGTAACAGTAACCAATGGATAAGAATCCTCCCAGGTGGGCGAAACTAAAACCCTGTCCAACAACTCATAAGTGGGATCCTCATGGTTGTTTGACCAAGTGTATTTTCTCCCACTCAACTGGAGTTCCATTAATTCCCCCTGATCAATAATCGCATTAAAAAGCACACTCCACCTATTAAAACCACCAGGTTTATTTTTATCGCTAGATCTCCTTGTAAGGTTGAAATCACCGGCAGTAAAAAGAGGAACCTGTGTTTTTTTGATGATGTGCACCAACTCCACAAGGAATTTTGCTTTCCCGGCAGGTTGCGCATCCCCATAGACAACCACCAGATTCCAAATGAAGTCCTCCACTTTGCTATGTACCATAAAACGAATAAAATAATCACCCAACTCTTTTTCCAGCACGTCTAAAGTGTCAGTGTTAACCCCTAGAAGAATCCCTCCTGATCTGCCCCTAGATGGAGTCCAGGACCAATTGAAGGCCGTCTCACCTCCGATTGACAATAGCATTGCCTCGGAGAAGTCCTGCCTAATGGTTTCCTGGATACCAATAAAGTCGAGCTTCCAATTTTTTGCAGTTTCTTTTATAAAATCTCTTTTGCCTTTATCCCCTACACCCCTGGAATTCCAAATAAAACCGTTTAACATTTTCTTTTCTTTTTCCTACCCCTCCTCAACGCAGTCCTAACAGGAGTTTTGACCGAGTAAACCTCATTCAAGTGCTTACCTGCCAAGTTCCCATTTAACCCAGCCGAATAAAAGTTTAACAGATTAACATTATCCAAGTCTCCTTCCACTCCATCTTGATTAATACTGAGTAGTTCTTTGAGTATTTTATATACATCACCAGGATGTAGATTAGTACTGTCAGTTTCCTCAGTATTATTTGTTTCTTTCATTTTCTCCACAAACATAGACACGTGTGTGTTATTTGGTAATTATCCTTTGCTGCTGACCATAGTATCTTGTTGCAAAACAATGAATTCATATACGAAAGCATTTCTAGCAGGGTTATATAGCTACGTGTGTGTTATTTGGTAATTTACTTTCAGTTTACAAGTATTTAGTTAATTTTCATGCGCTCTGCTCGATCACTACTCCCTCCTTCCCAAAATATGTTGCATAGTAGTTTTGGTCAAAGTATAATATATCGTTTTCCCTTATATTAATTATGTATGGCTATGCTACAAACAACTTTACAAAGAGCTTCTAGTATATTTTGTTTCATAATATTCTTGCACTTCCCAACTCTCCTTGTAGAAAGATTAGTACATTCTTTAGAGTGTATGTTTACCTACAAAAGCATCTAACTGATTAAGCATATGGTCATATTGCAATTGTGTTTTCTGTTTTTTTCCTCTTTACCGATTTGTTTGTCTTGTTTAAACGGCAGGCGCATGATAGTACGTTGTACATGTCCAATTGAATAAGGATAGTCCATTCTTTTCATGATGTGATACTAATTGTACTCGAGTTTTCTCTCTATTCTATTAAAGAGATATCTGACCATTTTTATTAATAACTCTGATCAACTTGGGAATTTTTGCTGCCTTTTCTAGGATCAAGACAGAGGCTTCTAACAGTCCCTACTCATTATAATGAGATATAAAGATGCCATATTTAAAATTCTGGATGATAGGCTTCATTATTTCATACTCCCTCCGTTTTTTGATATAAGATGTTTTAGCATTTGTCCACATTCACATATATCTAGATGTATGTAGACATATTTTAGTGTGTATGTGCACTCATATTAGTATGCATGTAGACAACATGTTGGATAGCTAAAACTTCTTATATTTATGCACGGAGGGAGTATATGACAGATAACATGAAGTTCGAATCTGGCAAGAAAATCTCGGCTGCCAAGAATTAGTCTACTTTCTCTATCTGCATGGCATGAAACTATTGCTTTAGAGGGTGTTTACAACCTTTGAAATTCCAAGAACTTTCATCTATCTGACATAACTGGTCCCTTTGATTTAGAATATTATGTTTGATCGATTACCTCTTGCTGCATAACTATTTAATCTATACCCTCTGTTTAGATTGATCATAAAATCAACGGATTATATCAAGCATGTTCCTACTTCTCTAGAATTAATGTGAAAGCTCCAAAGGAGCTCAGTCTGTAAATATAAGATTTTTTGCTGAGTAATAGTGTTAGTTTTTTTAGTTTATTTATCTTTGACGGTGAATTGAGAAACATAAAAAAGTAAGGGTATAGTGACATTCTTGTATAAAAAACAATCGAGATAGGTTTTGGGGAGTACAGTATTCTTATATTGTTCCTAGATCAGTTATTCAGTGGCAGCACTGAAGCAAACAAAAATCAAGATCTCAGAAAGATATATCATTTTATTGTGGTTTTGTTTTTTATTCCCTGACTTCTGTTCTGTCAATTTATATGTAGAACCTGTTGCCTGATTGTCAAACACTCTTATTCCATTTTGCAGGTTGAAACCCAGTATTGATTTCCAGTACATGGTAAATGCAAAAGGACCCTCCCCAGCGGAGATCCTTGGTACCACCTACAAAACTGCCCTAAAACCTGCGCTCAATGCTCTTGCTAATGAGACTAAAAGGATGCTTGTCTCAAAGCGTGATGAGTCAATTGATCTACAGAAGCAGTTGCAAGGAATTGCTAAAATGCTGGAAGAGAAAAAGAGCCATGTTTCTGTTCTACAGGCTAAAGATAATGAGGTCAGTCACCTTATACTATATAGTATGATATATAACAACATGAAAAAAATAAACAAAGACCTAAAGGCTGTTTTAGCCTTTCGTATGTTCCTGGTCAACCTGTTAAAGCTCATGCGTCCAAGTGGCCAACCTCTCTGTATATCTTGCAGCAAAATTTTTTCATAATTCTGCTAAACGGAGGTTATGTACCATCCAATAGTACTCATTACAGTACAGAAAATAGTTGGCTTATCATTTGTATGCTGTGCATCATGCGAACGGTACTCAAGTGAACTCCTAGGGAAAATCTCAAGTCAACGCTGGCCATTGACTTACTCCCTCCATTTTCTACTGCCTCAAGTCAGCAATACATGCTGTTTTGGGGTTTGACTTTTCACATAGTTTCTAGGTGAATTTTCACCGTTAGTTTTCATATGAATATGTTAGTAAAGAGTCATAAGATTATTATATTATAAAAATGTTTTCTAAATATTAGTTTTGAAGTTAGTATTTGGTTATGATAAAGTTTTGATGACTTCCATTTGAAAAATATGTTCGCCATATAGGATAATTACTTAGTTTGGGGGGGGGGGGGGGGGGGGGGGGGAGGTGAAAAAGGTGTGGCACATGTTTTCTTTTTAAGTTTTATCTGCCACATAAATGTAGTGGCATGCAAATGTTCCTTGCGAGAAGTAACATCAAGATAATACATTGTCTAACGATGGCGTCACCTAGGCAGTAACCATTGCCCTCTTGCTTTGTCTGTGTAGAAGTAGAGAGTGGCTAACCTGAGAGCAGCCGCCAGCTCCTGGTTCTATCTATCTTAGGGTCACTTGAGTTAATGGGCCACATGGGCCAGAATAGGTAGACAGGCTGCAGTAGAGAACACAACCCATGTACAGTCCAACACTCCCCTTCAAGATGGGTGATATATGTCGATTATTCCCATCTTGTCACAAGCGCGATCACACTCTTTGGGAGCCAAACCTTTTGTCAGACAATCAGCAATTTGCCGCCCTGTGCTCACATGATCAATCTTGATAATTCCAGCATCAAGCTTCTCTTTAATGAAGAATCTGTCAATCTCAATGTGCTTTGTCCTGTCATGCTGGACTGGATTATTTGCAATGCAGATTGCAGACTTGTTGTCACACCATACATTCAGCTGTCCTTCCTTTAGGACCTTCAACTCACTTAGAAGATTTCTTACCCATAGCATCTCACTTAATCCTAGAGACAAGGCTCTATATTCAGCTTCTGCAGTTGATCTTGATACTACTGCTTGTTTCTTACTTCTCCATGCGACCAAGTTTCCTCCAACAAAAACACAGTAACCAGAGGTTGATCTTCTATCATCCAAACAACTTGCCCAATCCGCATCTGTAGAGGATGAGAGTGGATAACCTGAGAGCAGCCGCCAGCTACTTGTCTTCTGTGTCTTAGGGTTTATCACACAGGCAGCTTCACTTATATACCCCTCTGGGTCACTTGAGTTAATGGGCCACATGGGCCAGAATAGGTAGACAGGCTGCACTAAGAACACAGCCCATATACAGTCCAACACTCCCCCTCAAGATGGGTGATATATATCGATCATTCCCATCTTGTCACAAGCTCGATCACACTCTTTGGCAGCCAGACCTTTCGTCAGACAATCAGCAATTTGCTGCCCTGTGCTCACATAATCAATCTTGATAATTCCAGCATCAAGCTTCTCTTTAATGAAGAATCTGTCAATCTCAATGTGCTTTGTCCTATCATGCTGGACTGGATTATTTGCAATACAGATTGCAGACTTGTTGTCACACCATACATTGAGCTGTCCTTCTTTTAGGACCTTCAACTCACTTAGGAGATTTCTTACCCATAACATCTCACTTAATCCTAGAGACAAGGCTCTATATTCAGCTTCTGCAGTTGATCTTGATACTACTGCTTGTTTCTTACTCCTCCATGCGATCAGGTTTCCTCCAACAAAAACACAGTAACCAGAGGTTGATCTTCTATCATCCAAACAACTCGCCCAATCAGCATCACTGTAACCATCAACTGTTAGGTGCCCATTTGCTTGAAACCATAATCCCTTCCCTGGAGTTCCTTTTAAATATCTTAGGATTCGATGGACAGCATCCATATGTCCACTTCTTGGTTCATGCATATATCTGCTCACTACACCGACTGCATATGCAATATCTGGTCTTGTGTGACACAAGTACAACAACCTTCCCACAAGTCTTTGATATCCTTCCTTGTCTACGAGTTCCCCAGATTGAGTTGTTACTTTCTGGTTTTGATCCATGGGTGTTGGAGCTGCACAACATTCCATCATTCCCATATCACTAAGAAGATCCAAGACATATTTGCGCTGCGATAGGACTATTCCCTTCTTTGACCTTGCCACCTCTATTCCAAGGAAATATCTAAGTTGTCCAAGATCTTTGACTTCAAAGGCTTTGCTTAAACAATTCTTCACCCTTGTTATCTCCACTGCATCATCTCCTGTGATTATAATATCATCCACATACACAGCTAGAATTGTGATCTTCTGGTTTGAATGTCTATAGAATACAGTGTGGTCCCCATTACACTGTCCATATCCCATCTCGCACACAGCTCTTCTAAATCGATCAAACCAAGCTCTAGGGGATTGTTTTAATCCATAGAGCGCCTTCTTTAGTCTGCACACTTTACCTTCAGTTTCAGCTGAAGCTAGGCCTGGGGGAATTTCCATGTAAACTTCTTCTTGTAGATCTCCGTGAAGGAAAGCATTTTTGACATCTAGCTGGTGTAATGGCCATCCAAAGTTTGCTGCACATGAGATCAGGACCCTTACTGTGTTCATCTTTGCCACAGGAGCAAAGGTTTCATCATAGTCAATCCCATATGTTTGACTATATCCTCTAGCCACCAATCTTGCTTTATACCTTTCTATCTTCCCTTCAGGACTTTGCTTTACGGTATAGACCCATTTACAACTGACTGCATTCTTTCCTATAGGAAGACTAGTCAGTTCCCAGGTCTTGTTCTTCCTTAGTGCATCCAATTCTTCCTTCATAGCAGCAAACCACTTCTGATCCTGCTTGGCTGCCCTCCAATCTCTTGGAATTGCAGTTGATTGGAGAGATGCCACAAATGCCTTGTATGAGGGGGATAGAGCTTCATATGATACATAATTATCGATGTTGTGTACGAAGCCTGCTCTATCGGTTTGTGTCAACGTAACTGCTCGCTTCCCTTTCCTTAAAGCAATAGGCAAATCCAGTGACGCCACCGTGCTGCCAACTGATTCTTCATCTGTGCTCTCAGGCTCAACACTTTCCTCTAGCAAATCAGCTTCAACAACCTGTAACTCCCCTTGTGGTTGTTGCTCCCCCTGTGGCTGTTGCTCCCCCTGTGGTTCAATCCTCGGCCTCCGTGAGTACACACGTGTTGCATGTTCTTCATTTGGCTTTGGCCAACAGTTTTCTTGTGGCACGTCTGGAACAACAATTGGTATGGACCCAACAAGAAGAGGTTGATGTTGTTGTCCAGTAGAGCTGCTGGCACCATCACTGCTGCTGCTGCTTGCATTCTCCCCCTCTTGACCAGTAGGATTAGACGGCTGGTCAAGTCCTTCGAATATCATACTCAAATCTGTTTTTTCACCATAAAAAGGATCAGATTCCCAGAAAGTAACATCAAGACTTACAAATGTGCGCCGTTCAGAAGGACTCCAACATTTGTATCCACGTTGTCCAGCCGGATAGCCGATGAAGATGCACTTAACAGCCCGAGGATCAAGCTTTGTCACCGAGGGCCTGTGATCACGAACAAAGCAAGTGCAGCCAAACACCTTGGGTGGAACCACAAACTTGTTCTCACCTAGTAACAATTCACAAGGAGATTTCATATTTAGTATTCTTGAGGGCATGCGGTTAATAAGAAATGTGGCCGTCATCACTGCCTCACTCCAGAGAAATTTTGGGACATGGTCATCAATGGTTCTGGTGTACATCAATGATCGAGCCACTTCTAGAATGTGGCGATTCTTCCTCTCTGCCACTCCATTTTGAGGTGGAGTGTCTGGACATGATGTCTGGTGTAGAATACCCTGGTCAGATAGGAACCCCCCAAATCTTTTGTTGATGTATTCTGTTCCATTATCTGATCTGAGCATCTGGACCTGCACCTTGAACTGAGTTTTAACATATGCACAAAAATTCTGAAAGCAAGATAGCACTTCATCCTTATGCTTCATAAGGTACACCCATGTCATTCGAGAGTAACAATCAATGAATGTCACAAAGTACTTCATTCCACTAATAGATGCAATGGGACATGTCCACACATCAGAATGCACAAGCATAAACGGGGATATACTTCTCAGCCCCTTACTCACATAGGTGGTTCTTGTGTGTTTAGCATACTCACATGCATCACACTTAAGGTTGTTCTTATCAACTTCACTCATTACATCCGGAAAGACTTTACTCATTTTATCAAAAGCTACATGTCCCATTCTACAATGATGAATCATAGCAAGCTTCTCCTTCCCCACTAGTGCTGCAACAAGAGCTGAACCTCCTAGCTTGCATGATTCATCACGGTCCATGTACCAAAGGCCTCTACGCCTGGTTCCTGTTCCAATCTTCCTTCCACTCAGCCTCTCCTGTATAAAGAATACATATCTGTCAACGATTACCCGACAGTCTATCTGATCAACCAGCGCACTCAGAGAGAGTAAGTTCACAGGAAATGCAGGTACATGCAGGACTGATGATAGCTTAATATTTTGTGTACACTGAACAATTCCTGTTCCTTTGATTTTCTGGGCTGTACCATCGGCAGTTTGAATTGTTTGTTGATGCATGGAAGGAAATTGTGTATATGACTCGAACTCCCCAATGCAACCAGCAACATGTTTGGATGCCCCAGAGTCTAGTATCCATTCTGAATTTAATTTATGCGTAGCTAGAGAGGCACTTTCAATTTTACCTTCATTGGTGTAGACAAAGTGTGCAAAGTGTCCAAAGCTAGCATCTGTCGGCTGATCCCCTTTCTTTACTTCATTCTGGCTTGAACTAGGCTGTGATGATCCTTCATCCATGACTGACATGTTTGCTCTAGCACTCACTTGATAATTTGAATGCCCCACATTCCTGCCTCTAACTCCCCTGTAATTTCCTCGGCTATACCCCCTTCCTTGGCCACGTCTTGGAGCAGTGCAGTTGTAACTTATGCCCTCTTATTCCGCAATTGTGACAATCACGGTCTCTGGCCTATTAGACACATAGTAAGCTGGTTTAGGTACTACTCCACTTTTCAATCTGTTTCAGCCTAGTTTCTTCCTGTCCCATAGCTGCAATGGCCTCTTCCAAAGTAGGCAGCTGAGGAAGATGCATTAGTGCAGCCCTCCTGCCCTCAAATGCCGATTCAGTCCCTTCAAGAATTTCAGCACCCTTCTGTCCTCAATCCACTTCTTCGCTGCTGCCACACATTCAGAATGAGGCAGCACCAAGGGGGCAAGATGATCCAGATCCGCCCATGCATGTTTCAGCTCTCCCACATATGTCATCAATGTTTTTTCATCTTGTTTCAGATCATGTATTGTATCTTCAATCTGGGAAATCAGCATGACGTTTCCCTTGCCTGAGTACATCTTGGACAGAGCATCCCATACCTCCATTGATGTGGAAGAGCTTCCACAGATGCAGCAACAGCCGGTGTCAGGGAATTCAACAACCAAGTGAGAACTAGTGAATCTGTAGCATTCCACTTCTTCCACTCCTGCCCAATCTTGTCTTCAGGCTCGTTGACCTCTCCTAGCACGTACCCTTCCATCGACTTCGTCCTCAGAATCAACATCCTCTCCTGGACCAACTGAGATAATTTCCTACCCCATCCAGCTTGATCTCATTTGGCATGAGTTCAAGTTTATACTGCACCTCCCCACGAGGGTTTGGCTGCCTACCTTCCTCAGAAGAAACCCCATCTTCCTTCTTGAGCAGGCTAACAAGCTGCTCAAGCACCTTTGTCACAGCAAGTTCGTCCCCATCTCCACTCACAGCAGCACAGCTTCACCACGAGCACCACTGCCTTCAGCCTCCTTCAGATCGAGCCTGTAGCAGACCACACACCACCCCATACTTGCTCCTCAGATAAATCACAGCGGGAGCACTCTCATCTCCGGCCTGGTTGTCGCCGGCGCCGCCACCATCTTCGCCGGTGGCTCTGATACCATGTAGAAGTAGAGAGTGGCTAACCTGAGAGCAGCCGCCAGCTCCTGGTTCTATCTATCTTAGGGTCACTTGAGTTAATGGGCCACATGGGCCAGAATAGGTAGACATGCTGCAGTAGAGAACACAGCCCATGTACAGTCCAACAGTCTGCCTATCTGGTGATTATGCCTATCTGACTACTGCCTAGCACCTTGCTGAACACTGTACATAACTTAACGAATGTCATGTGTAACCTGCTAAAGTTGTACGCTATGATGGATAAGCCTCTGTACTGTAGTCTTGTGGGGTTTGGTCTTTGGTCTGTGGTCTTTGTGGGACTGCAGCACATGGTCCTTGTGTCAAGGACTGGCTGTTAGGATCTGTTAGGACAGCATCACCCTTGACTAGCTTTTGGACTAGCATCTTAGACTAGCATCTGACATATTCGTGGCTGGCTAGCAGCCTATAAGTTTGTAACCCCAACCCCTCAGGTTGGTATGACATTGTGTGAGAAATAAACCAACGAAAATTGCCCCAACTCTCCTAGTGCCATCCTCTCTCAATGAGAGTAAGTCTGAAACAGCTAGTCGAAGGCCTACCGCATCCTCGACCCAAAGACACAGCGTGTGCGCACGGCGCGAGACGTCGTGTTCGACGAAGGGCGAGGATGGGCTTGGGGTAAGGCGGTGGACGAGGGCTCGTCTCCGACATGCGACGACTTCACCATCGAGTACGTCCACTTCGAGGAGGCCGGGGGAGTAGGCAGCTCCTCCTCGTTGAGCACGTCTACTTCAGCCTCCAAGTCCCCATCGACCCCGGTGTTAGCTACACCGGCGACACCATAGCCGGCAACGCCACGCACTCCAGCACCAGCAGCCACTCCTCCGGGCGCGTCTACACCACCACCAGCTCACTCCGAGCACAACCCGGTGGAGTTCGCTTCTCCGCTCTCTCACGACGAGGAGCGTGTCGACGCGTATCATGACGAGCCGCTGCGGTACCGGACGATGGAGAACCTACTCGGTGACCAACCGGTGCCGGGACTGGTGCCACGTGACCTGGAGGCGCAGCTGCAGCTTGCGCGTGAGGATGGTGAGCCTCAGTCTTTTGCAGAGGCTGAAAGAGATGCGGCATGGCGCGCCGCGATGCAGATGGAGATGGATGCGGTCAAGGAGAACCGCACCTGGGAGCTTGCTGATCTCCCTCGTGGTCATCGCGCGATCACCCTTAAATGGGTGTTCAAGCTGAAGAGGGATGAGGCCGGCGCCATCGTCAAGCACAAGGCTCGCTTGGTGGCGCGAGGTTTCTTGCAGCAGGAGGGGGTCGACTTCGACGACGCCTCGCTCCTGTGGCACGGATGGAGTCCGTGCGACTCATCCTTGCACTAGCTGCCCAGGAGGGCTGGCTTGTCCACCACATGGACGTCAAGTCGGCCTTCCTCAACGACGACTTGTAGGAGGAGGTCTATGTGCAGCAGCCGCCGGGATTTGTGATCCTCGGCAAGGAGGGCAAGGTACTTCGCCTGCATAAGGCTCTCTATGGCCTCCGGCAGGCACCAAGGGCGTGGAATGCCAAGCTGGACTCCACGCTGAAGACGATGGGCTTCGAGCAAAGCCCGCACGAGGCGGCCGTCTACCGACGGGGCAGTGGAGGAAATGCCCTGTTGGTGGGCGTCTATGTCGACGACTTGGTGATCACCGGCATCAAGGATGCAGAGGTGGCTGCGTTCAAGGAGGAGATGAAGGCCGCCTTCCAGATGAGTGATCTGGGGCTCCTCTCCTTCTATTTGGGGATCGAGGTGTACCAGGATCACTCCGGGATCACGCTCCGACAGACCGCCTACGCCAAGCGCATCGTTGAGCTAGCTCGGCTCACCGACTACAACCCAGCTCTCTCTCCGATGGAGGAGAGGCTGAAACTGAGCCGCGACAGCACGACGAAGTAAGTGGACGCTACACAATACCGGCGTCTTGTGGGGAGCCTTCGCTACCTCACCCACACTCTGCCGGACTTGGCGTTCTCCGTCGGCTACGTTAGTCGTTTCATGCAGCGACCAACGACGGAGCACGAGCAGGCTGTGAAGAGGATCATCCGCTACATTGTGGGGACTCTTGATCACGGCCTTCACTACCCTAGATGTCCTGGGGCGGCAGACTTCATCGGGTACAGCGACAGCGACCACGTCGGTGACATCGACACCAGCAAAAGCACGAGCGGGACCATGTTCTTCCTCGGCAAGTGCCTCGTGAGCTGGCAGTCGGTCAAGCAACAGGTGGTTGCCTTGTCCAGCTGCGAGGCCGAGTACATAGCGGCCTCCACAGCCTGCACTCAGGCGCTCTGGCTCGCTCGACTGCTTGGTGACCTCCTTGGCCGAGACGCTAGAGCAGTGCAGCTGATGGTGGACAGCAAGTCCGATCTGGCCCTGGCAAAGAACCCCGTTTTTCACGAACGGAGCAAGCACATCCGGTTGAGACATCATTTCATCCGAGGCTGCTTGGACGAAGGGAGCATCAAGGCGAGCTACATCAACACCACGGACCAGCTCGCTGATCTGCTCACCAAGCCTCTTGGGAGGATCAAGTTCCTTGAACTCTGCTCCAGGATTGGGATGGTTCAGCCCGTCCACAAGACAACGCACAAGACTTAGGGGGAGAATGATGGATAAGCCTTTGTACTGTAGTCTTGTGGGGTTTGGTCTTTGGTCTGTGGTCTTTGTGGGACTGCAGAACATGGTCCTTGTGTCAAGGACTGGCTGTTAGGATCTGTTAGGACAGCATCGCCCTTGACTAGCTTTTAGTCTAGCATCTTATACTAGCTTTTAGACTAGCATCTGGCATATTCGTGGCTGGCTAGCAGCCTATAAGTTTGTAACCCCAACCCTTCAGGTTGGTATGACATTGTGTGAGAAATAAACCAACGAAAATTGCCCCAACTCTCCTAGTGCCATCCTCTCTCAATGAGAGTAAGTCTGAAACAACTATCACGCTATGCATATACGCATCTTGTCTGTGCTGCATAAACTGGTTGAGATGTCTAGCTCATAATAAACTTGCACAATCCGACCTGGTTAGAAATATGGGAATTTTTCCTAGCCACATGGGACATAAAATGGTTCCTGGAAAGTTCTTTTGTTCCCAAGAGGCCCCTAGTTTCAAGAGAACTGATTTTGGTCAACTAGTTGCCATTGCACCCCATTATTAAACTAGTTGCCATTAATCTCTACTTGCTTTTCATGCAATTACTCTGATTAGCTCAGTAAGATGGCTAAACATATGGGTAGATTTTATTGGTCAAAGATTGACGGTTGAGCTGAAAGCATTTAACTGACACTCCCTCCGTACCAATATATATGACGTTTTGCCATGCTGATTTAACATGCCAAAACGTCTTATATTATGGTACGGAGGAAGTAGTAGCTTGCATGTGCCATCTTTTGTCGTTCATGAGTGTATGTGTTTCCTTAGCGCTTTAGTTCTTCACATATAATAATTATGAAGGCATAGACGTTGATGTGGATTCTATATTTACTTTAGTTTCATAAATCATTTCTCCCGGTTGTCTTGTATATACTTGATTACTAGAAAATGACTTAATTGCAAGTACTAGACCAACATAGTTATTTGGGACTCGTACAAAACAGTGAACTAGTATTCTTTGTTCCTGTTTACAATTCAGTTTCTGTTCCCCCAGATGATTGCTCAGTTGGATTCACTGGATCATGAAATTCGAAGTCATGTTTCAAGTTGCACAGCTGATGCTAGACAAATGAAAGACGAGTCAGAGAAAAAGGAACATCAATTGAGCATCGTTGAAAAGGATGCAGACGAATTTTTAAAGGTACCTGTGTTCTGTTTTTGAAATTTGTTCTGTTTCGGTGACGGATGGACAAACAGATGACTTACGGCAATTTGATTCGGCAGAATTCAGAACAGAGTCTCCAAGATGCATTACGGGAAACTGATGAAGAAACCCAGATGTGCGCAAGGGAACTGCTTCAGCTCATTGATTCTATTGCAGACTATAAAGAATTCGTAGAAACATCAACTGCAGGGATAAAGAAAGACCTCTATGAATGTGTGGACGACATAGCTTCTTTGTCTGCCAAGATGGTGTCTACCCCTGAGGTTTCACGCAAGGAGTGATGCTTTGAGTCTAGATTGGTGCTGTCCTGCGCCAACAGCTACCTTCAAGTGCTTACATTATCTGTAGATCTTTATATCTTGAGTATAGATTGTAGCTGTTGTAGGCCTGCTAGATGAATTTGGTGTGTTTGTGAGATGGCTTGTCTCCATGTCAGAGTTAGGTCTTGAGGGTTTATAATCTCAGAAAGCATTCACCGGTACCAGCTTTTTGTAGAACAAATCGGTTACACAAAAGCATTTTGCACATAATCTGCCACTTCCAGTCATGATATCATGGCTCTTTGTCCAGGAAGTTCTAATTTTCTCCAAATATTTTTTCTGGCATCTGCTTGTACACCCTAGTCTATGATGTGCGGATCAATCTTTAATTTTGAATTTTTTTAGAGATGCTACTCCCTCCTATCCATATTTATGTATAGAAAATCGTTTCAATTTTCCAGATTTATCCCCAATCCAGATATGACAAAAGTTGGACATGGCGGACTAGTGTGTTATCACTAGGTTTGGCACAAACGATTCAGCATGGTAAACCTTGTGATGGAGCTAGCAGTCGAGGTATAAGTCGCAGAACATCCACTTTAATTCCGGAGCACAACGTCAACTATGAATACTTAGATGATTTCCAAAGGAAGCCAGTCCAAACTATCTTGGCGTCTCTTTCGTGGTACTAACTGATGCATATATATTAGGTCAGCAATGCCCACCAGTCTACCATGTGCTGTTTAGCCACTAAGGATTGGATGTATTCCTGTCACCTTTCATTCCTAACAATACCGAGCTTGTACAAAAAGAAGATCCACTAGTTCCGAACTAGACGTGTTGCTTGTGTATAGAGGATGAGATAGCAGAGGAAGTGAGATCCATGAGAGTAAGGATATATGATGTGTAATTGCTGATGCTGGCTGTGACATTGATTCAAAGTCATGTGTATATATAGTTATATACAGTGAACGACGCACGTGACATAAAAGTTGAGATAGTCCCGAGATGTCAATACTATGTGATGAACAATCAAGCCTCTCAGATCGAGCACCTGCAATATATGTGATTTTTATCCTTAAATAAGTGAAAGAACTTTAAAGACTTAATTTAGATAGTGCACGTGGCATCCTCTAAGCAAAACAAATTGTGCAGCCCCACCCATCAACTTCCATTGATCACAATTGAAGCATAATGGGTCAAATATTAGTTGTACTACTACTATTTTTTCTTCGGTAAGATACATGCACCATCTATGAAATCATGTTAGACTGAACTACTTAAAAACTATAATAGGCCTAAGATTTGCCAATCATTTTGATATATGTGGGACATTGTAGCATGGTGGTTAATTGTAGGATATATTGTATTGCTCACCGGATGGAGATTCACCGTGGTTATGTATCTTTCAAGAGAAGAATTTGATGCCACTATTAATGAAAAAAAATACCGTTTAACCTACATAAGCTCACAGCCCGTTGTTTTATATGCAGCGATCACAGAGGACGCTCAGATTTTCCAAGCCTGGATGTCCAAAAATAACAAATCTATGACCGACCAAAGCATACTAGTATTTCCTAGAGAAGAGAGAGTGCCAAACTTGTCTCTCTTTTTTATGAGAATCGAGAAAAAAGCTTTGTTGATGATCTGATTCATGTGATTCAAACTTTGCCTAGCTAGCTTGGATGTCCTAAAATAACAAATCGATGACCAACCGATAGCGTGGAAGCGAACTAGTATTTCCTAGAAAAGAGAGTGTGTCAACATTCCACTTTTTCTTTTTTGAGAATCGAGAAATTAACAAGCTTTGTTGATCATGTGATCATGCAAAACATGAAGTGGATCCACTCCTACAACGAACATAATGACGCGGCGGAGCAGTAAGATTAGACCACTAAACAATTGTTCACTAGACATAACGATATCCCCACCAAGATATGTATATATGGGGATCTCTGAACCAAATACAGTCGGTTAGCCGCAGAGTGAGGGTATCCTGAAGGAGAAGAAGGAAGAGGGCAGGTGGCCCGTCCTCCTGATATAGTCCGCCTTCTCCGACGTCCTGGCGGCTCCCTCGTTCAGCGTGGCCTCGGCGCTCGCCCGCTTCTCCTCGGCGACTCGCCGCGCCTCCGCCAGCTTGTTCGCCAGCTTCTCCTGCGCCCGAGCTTTCATCTGCTCCGCCTTCATCTGCAAGAGTCATTGTTGGGTTTCAAATCAGGACGTGAATTTTCCTCCGGGATCATCGTACACAGGGATCAGTACCAAGAGTTAAACACCCAACAGTCCTCATGTGGCATCAATCAATGGTTGCAGCAGATCTACTGTGGTAATGGTCGAGCAGTTCGGATTTCTGTGCAGTTCGTGCGTGAAGGGCTAGGAGTACGGTGAATTGAATTCGGTCAGTGTAGCATCATTCAAGATTCGCTAGTTTTAAAATTACTGTGCCATTTAAGTTTAGCTGAGCTACTTGTCTGCTTTCGTTGCACTCATGTGCACAGATGCAGTGAATTCTTGTAACTGGACCACTGGAAACTGGTTATACAGTAGTACGAGACTAAATGAAATCCGTATAGAAATTGATGGTACTATCTGCAGCACATTTTTGCAATGGCTGCAAAAAGGTTGATTATTCCCAGGGGAGAACATCAGTTGCAAAAAGGGAAGATACTTTTTTTGAATTTAAAAGGGAAGATACTTTGGAAATGTAGCGGCACACGAACCATATGAGCAAACCATACCTCGATTCTCTTCATCTCCGTCTCAGCTTTTCTCTTCTCATGGTTCTCCCAAGCCTGTATCTTCACCTCTTCACGCTTGTATCTGAATTCAGGGAAGCATAAACTACTGAATAACCAAGCTAACAAGCATATCTGCACACAGCACTAACAATTCTGAGCACAATGGGGAAATCTGACAGCATTACCTCGCCGTGAACTTGGCACGTTCGGCTTCGTCCCAAGCAGCCGCTCGGGACTCGAGCGTGTTAGCTCTGGGAACCTGACTGTCCACCCCGCCGTCGCGCTCCGCCTCGCCGCCACTGACGGCATTGCTCGCCGCATCCTGCTCGGACGTCCTGACCACCGCGGCGGTGACGCCCACGGGTGGCCCGTCTTGCCGCCGCCTCCCGGGCGTGGACGACCGCGACGGCACCGGACTCCGCGCGACGGGCGTGGTCGCGCGCAGCGGCGTGGCGGCCCTGGACGGCTCCTTGCTGGCGATGGGGGTCATCTCGGTGCCCATGTCCCGCAGGCACACCGACATGGGCGAGCCGTAAACGTGCCCGTGCGGCCGCAGTACCATGCCGGGATCCATGTTCTTGGTCTCGCCGACGTCGTCGCCCTCGCCCAGCTGCGGCGGCGTCGGGGGCGCCACCACCATGTTGTACTCGATCCCTCCGTCCACGCTGCTGCAGGACACGCGCCCGTTCTGCGACGACGAGCTCAGGAGGCGCCGGTCGTCGGCGTTGGAGTTGCGGGGCTTGGTGCCCTTGCCGCCGTGGATCCCGTCGGCGCCGCCGTTTGACATGCCGACGAGCCACTTCTGCGCGTCGTCCCACTTGGAAGGCATCGGCTTGAGCCTGGACGCAGTGGCCTGGTTCTTGCGCTGCGGCCGCCCGCTGGCCGTGACCGCGGCCGCGCCATTGGAGGTGTAGCTGTAGCACTCCTTGTCGTCCACCTGCCGTGCCGCTTGCATCGTCTGATCAAAATGTGACCAGAATTCAGAGCTACGGTTGAATATCCTGATCTTGCTGAAAATGTCCGATTGGAGAACCAGATCTAGCTGCAGAAAAGGATTGGAATTTGGTCACTTTTGATGGACAGACAAGTGATAAGCTACAGTACATCTTTGCCGGAATTCGCTCGTTGTGCACGACGAGCACAGAAAGTCAGTACTCAACAGAAAGCAAGGGCATCTCCCCCATATTCAGAAGCCATCTCCTCGAACTAAGCCACAAAATAATCCAAATAAGCGTTAACCAAGACACAAGACGAGATGCTTGCAAAAATGCCCCCTTTCAGTTCCCCGATTACTGGTACTAGCTCCTTTTCCATCTTCCCACGGAAAGCAATGACATCGCCATCAAATGAAGCAACCAAATGTAATGTGACAGTAAACTATACCACTTCCACAGTTGCATACACAACGGGAAGTGTCAAATCTATTTAGCTGACAGCAATAGCGGAAAAGGCTCGAATAAACCAGAAAAGTTGCTGCTGTGAGCTCACTCACCTTGGATGCAGGACCTGCAGGCAGGGTAAAACGGGAGAATGAAGAGAGGATGGCAGAGACTGCAAAGAGCAAAGAGACTAGTAGTGTGTCTAGGTTCCATCTTCTCCACGGGCTCTTCAGATCGCGTTTTCCTTGACCGTTGAAGCAGCACAGCAGGGCGCACATGGGTTACTGCAGATTCCACGAGATAGATGAGTGGCAGTACCTGCAGTTTATATTAGAAAAAAGAAACAACAATGCCCTGTGCCAATGGCCAAACAAGGGTAGTTGAGGTTTTGAACACACATCAGCGTATTTGGGTGGCGTGGATTGCAGCTTGAGGTGTACCAGTGCAATAAGAGCATCTCCAGTGTCCGGCAACAGCAACAGTGCCGACGAGGGCTATTGGGGGCGTCTAAAATGTTGCCACTGTATTTGTAGAGTTGAGATTTTTGTCTCCCGAGATCCGGTTCTCCCTCTTATGTTAAAAAAAAAATCTAAAATCATAGTTTTAAGTTTCAAATTTTTTTGTAAAAAAGCCGGAGGTAGCCAATGATATATCGCACGAGCGTGCAAAATATCAACTTAAAAAATGTTATAGTATTTTAAGCTACTCAGAAATGACAAAAGTGTGAATCTGAGTATGCATATTTTGAAATCTCTAAGTTTTATCAAATTTGTTATTTTTGTGTAGCCCATAATGTGTTCGTGAATATACCATTGGTTACATCCGTATTGTTATTTCAGTATTTTTTGAAACTCACAAATATAATTTTTGAATTTTTTTTAATAGGGGAGCACTGGATCCCGAGAGCCAAAAACACATTCCGTTCTATTTGGGGTGTCTCTCCCCAACTGCACACCCAATACGATCCTCCAATAAATGTTCACTTTTTTTTAATTTGAAAGTTATGCAAATCAAAAGACACATATTTACCCCCAAAACGTCGCAAAGCAGACCACATATATAGGATTCATCAAATGGAAAATGTTGGCAGCAACATCTCTGGAGTCGGGTCGTCCGATGTCGCCGTTGTTGTCGTCGCCGTTGCTGTAGCAATCCCTATTTCTTGCAAGATGGCGGCATGATATATCATATGCGCCGCCCTCACCTCAGGATCTATGTTCATCACGTTGGTCAACAAGATCATGAAGTACTCTTTTATTTTCTTCACCGCAACATTGGCCTTTTCGAGCTCGAGCTTCTTGTCGGTATTCTCCATTAAGACCGCCCACCTTGTTTCATTCTCTTGACGCCTCAAGGTTGAGTTCGATGAGACATCGGTAAGGACCTTGTCAATGGATGCTTGCACCCTCTGTGATGATGTCGCCGCAACAACCGGTGTTTGCTTTCTTGTTCCCGATGGGGTGTACAGCTGAGGCCATGGAGGTCGAGGGCCCATCTACATTTATGATGCTACCACAACCTCCCTTACTGAGACCCTTGTGGGTGATCCTCCATTTGTCGCAATTTTGGAGGTTTTTGAAGCAATGCATCAAGCCAAACTTCATGTCCTTGTTATTTCTATCGAAACAAGCCAGATGCATCGATGAACTAGCAAAAGGATGCACATCAATACAAAGCTAAGGTTCACTATACCAAATTGAACAAGTTTGATGACCACTTACTTGATTCTTCATTGACTTGCCACTATCGGGTATATTGCAAAAGAAAATACGGCTAGGACATGGACGGTGTCCTCGTGAAGGCTGGGTTAAAGTGAACTGTGCTGGTGCGATCAATGTGAGCTCTAGAACTGGCAGTGCGGGGGGTGGGGGGCATGTTCATCAACTTTGTTATTTGTTGCATAGAGCAAGCCACTGCTAGGAGTCATATCCACTTGTGGACGAATCCTTGTATATGCGGGAGGGCGTGATCTTCACTAAACTTCGAGATTCAACACATGTGGTAATGGAGATGGATTGTCAGCAGTACAGACCTATCTGCCTCCTTAATGTTAGTTTCAAAATCTTAAAGAAGTTCGCAACCATTCAGTTAAATGCAGTGTCTGATCATGTGGTTACACCTACACAAACGGTATTTATGCAAGGTAGGAATATCCTTGACGGTGTCGTTATTCTTCATGAAACTGTTCATGAGATGCATCACAAAACACTAAATGGGGTGATTTTCAAAATCGACTTTGAAAAGGCCTTGATAAGGTTAATTGGTCATTCCTCCAACAGAATCCGAGAATGAAAGGTTTCTCGGAGGAGTGGTGAGCTTGGATCCACAGTTTTGTCACTCGGGGTAGTGTAGCTATTAAAGTCAATGACGACATTGGTCGTTACTTCCAAACAAAAAAAGAATTGAGGCAAGGTGATCCTTTATCGCCTATACTATTTAATATAGTGGCGGATATGTTAGCGATCATGATAGAGTGAGCCAAAGAAGATGGCAAAATTGATGGGGTAGTCCCACACCTTGTAGATGATGGACATTCTATCCTCCAGTATGCGGATGACACAATTCTATTTATGGAACATGATCTCAAAAAGCTACGAACTTGAAAATAATTTTATCAATGTTTGAGCAGCTATTAGGGTTAAAAATCAACTTTCATAAAGTGAATTGTTCTGCTTCGTCGAGGCTCAAGACGCGGTTGCTTAGTATACTAAATTATTCGGATGCGAGCAAGGTCAATTTCCTATTAGGTACTTGGGTATACTAATACATTATAGGAGACTGACAAAAGCGGAATGGAAACATGTCGAAGAACGTCTACAAGCGAGGCTGAGTAGTTGGAAATGAATATTACTATTCCTGGGTGGGAGATTGGTTCTCATAAATTCAATCCTAATCAATGTGATATTATTCTTCCAGCTTTCAAAGGTGTCTTACAAAGATTGGATTATTTTCGATCGAGATTCTTTTGGCAAGGGGATAGCGAGAAAAAGAAATATCGACTGGCCAGATGGGATGTTGTTTGCCGAACCAAAGATCACAGAGGGTTGGGTATTCATGACCTACAGGCTAAAAATACAGCCCTCGTTGGTAAGTTGCTTTTTAAGCTACTTACAGAAGATGGTGTGTGGCAAACACTTCTCAAAATAAAGTACGTTGGCACAAGTGCTCTATCGCAGGTTTATTGTAAAGTGATTCTCACTTTTGGGGTTGCCTAATGGCGACGGAGAAACATTTCTTTCGTTTTGGTGTGTTTAAAATTAAGTAGGTATTATATTGGAGATTTGATTCTAAGAGGATAAATGGTTAGGAAATACCACACTCCGAGAACAATATCCAGCTGTATATAACATTGTCGTCGTAAAGGTGATACCATAGCCACGGTTATGCAGACTTCGCCTCCGAATGTGACATTCAGGCGAGATTTATTTGGCCCAGACTTGTGTCATGGAATACCTTATTAGGGAGGATGGCTTTGGTCTAGTTTCACAAGGATCCGATGAATTTCGTTGGAATCTACCTGCGAATGGAAAGTTCTCGGTAAACTCCATGTATAGGGCAGTGGTCCATTCAGATATGCCAGTGGATAATAATAAGATAATATGAAATATGAAAATACCACTAAAACTTAAATTTTTGGTGTGGTATCTTCGTAAATGTGTTATTTTAAGAAAATATAACCTTGTTAAACGCAACTGGCATGGTATTACGAAGTGTGTTTTCTGTCCACATGATGAGACGATCAAACACTTATTCTTCCAATGCAGGTTTTCTCTTTCTATTTGTCAGCCAACCAAATAGGTTCAAACTTGTATCCACCATGATCCGTTGCAAATATGTTTGGCAATCAGTTACATGGGACTGATGACAAGTATAAAACTATTATTAGGGTGGGAGCCGTAATATGGTCGCTATGGTTATATAGAAATGACAAAGACTGTAATGATAAAAGGTGTTCTCTCATGCACTGTTGACGGATGGTCCGAGGACCGTTTTCGTTGAAAAAAAGATATCGAGTTCCCGCAAAAAAAATGTATAGGACCTTTGCATGGGCCTTTACAACGAACTGTTACTAGGCACGCCCATGAAGAGTAGATGGGTTGAATCAGTGTTTTGGGCTGGGTTCAGACAAGCTTCTTCGTTTCATTGGTGTCAGCCGCACGGATCGATTGTACATGGGCAGTGATACAATCAGGACAAATCTCTCGACACACTGCAATGATGGAGCCCGGCAGAAGTGCCAGCGCAGCGTCTATGGCGTCCACCGGATTAACTAATCGGCGGAGTGGAGTAACTAGTCTTGGCGGCATTAACTACTCAGTTGACGAGTCGCTCGTTGAGGTGGTCGATGTAGATGCGAAGGCGAGGGAGCTGGGACGATCCGAGCGGGGCAGGCCGACGTGGCGGCAAGCGGGCGCCCGTATCGTGGCGTCGCTCCCGTTCACAAATCGCGAGCAGGTGTCCCCACTACTAGACGCATGCTAGTGGCAGAGAAAAAAAATCTTTCCTAGCTACCAGTACTCTCTCGTTTCGTGGTCAGTCCGCATGCTGCTATACCGCCATGCATGCATTCATATGCCTTGCTTGAGCTTGCAGCACGGATCGATCGTCTTCTCCAACGTCCTCGGAACTTATCCTAGGATGAAGTCGATGGATCGTGTGTGAGGCACGTGCGGAGTGGCGGTTGGTCGGTGTCCCAAGCAAAGCAAGCAGACTAGTCCTGACTCCCGAATCCTGATTGATACGCCATATCCACGAGCATGATACACCTGCCCGTCTGTGTCCCGACATGGCGCTCCCCCATTGGCCGCCTCCGGCGAGCCACCGTCGGGACGCCAGCTCGTTCCGACGCGCGGACCCAGCGGCCACCGCGACGTGTCCTCGAGAGCCACGTGTGCGCCTGCCTGCCAAGAGCCGGTGATCTATATATACCCCGGCCGTGCCCCTCCCGGCAATCTCGTCCACAGCGGCGGATAGAGAATCGAAGCGCACTATACGAACGTGTCGCGTATTCGTGAGGTGCCTCAAAGATCGATCTTCCTAGCTAGGGCCCCGGCCGGAGATTATGGGGATGGTGCAGGTACAGCAGGGAGTGGCGGCGGCGGGGAGGATGCCGTCCATGGAGGCGGAGCCCAAGACGCTCACGCTCCAACAGCTCAAGTATGCAAGGGTACGTACGTATAACCGCATGTCACATGCATACATATCCGTGCCTATATTTGTTTCGAGATTAAGCAGCTGTTTTTTGTTTCCACGTCTGAAATCCGATACCATATGTGCCCACTCTTCAGTTAAAACTAGCCCAGAAAAAAGATCAAGAAGACATAATTTAGGATGTCACTCGCGTAGCTAGAATATGAGTTATTTTGAGTTGACTCTTGCACATTGGTAGAATATATCATTGTCTACATCTAGATTTTTCTAAAGATTTATAGAAGACTTTTAAATGTGTTTTTTGAATTTTCAAAAATAAATTATATATATATTGATTTAATTTTTTATAACAACTTAAAATTTTAAAAAGATGTTCAAAGGTGAGTCTCCCATATCAATCACCAGCTGAAAGGCTGAAAATGCTGAAATTATTCATCTCGACTATGTTTTCCACCAGTGACTCTACCATTTGTCATCAATCGTAAATGATTTCTAGTTACCTTATTTCCTAACTGTTTATGTTTACCAGAGTAACCAATTGTAATGAGGGTTCTCGGAAAACATATAAACTAGGGGTTATAATTTCTCATTTCTAATTAGTGACCAAATCTATCGTAAATGTTTTTTAGTCACCTTCTTACACGCTACACCCGAATAAATCATCGATCACAATACTTAAGTTTTTTGTTTGAACAAGAGAAATTATTTAATTACAGCCCGTGAGTAGATATCTACCGTCATTTCCTAATTATTTCTGTTTACCAGAATAACTAATTTTAATGGGGATTCTTGGAAAACATATGTATTGAGGTCCTAATTTGTACTCCTCCATTTTTTTAAATATAAGCCTTTTTTAGTTTTTCTTAATTTGTACGTATATAGTCTCAAATGAGTTAATCGTGTGGAATTTCAAATGAGTGAATCATGAAATTTGGACCACTTACATAAGACATATTTTCTTTTGAAATTTGACCACTTATATATACCGGTTTAAAATGTAAGGTGCATTTTATTACGTTTTTAGAATAATTTTGACCATTCATATATATCAAATTATATGGATTTCAAATTTACAAATGACATTGTTGCATTTATGTTGGAAAATTCTTTCATTTTATAATATTTTTAAAATATATTATATGCATAAATCATATTCAAGAATTTTATTTATTGACCGACTTACATTTTAGTGGAGTGAGTGTTTTTTTATAGAAAAGGGAGCATCGCCCCAGCCTCTGCATCAAAATGATGGAGTGAGTGTTATATTCAGATTTTTTTTGTTGTTCCACAAAGAAGTCTCGGTTCTCGCACGAGAGAGAATACTACTTTCATGGTTAAAACGAGTAAATAAATGTATACTGTCTAAAAAGAATTGAACCCGACCTACAACTTTATAAACAATCCAGGAAGACAGAAAAAGAAATACTATACAGAAAGAATGAAATAAAAAAATTAATCAACGAATCAAAGGTGCTTACGTACTCAAGTCGACCTGCTGTGGGCTGTGGATTAGTGGACGCGAGGAGCGGTCTCCATCACTCGCACTCGCGTAGGAGTACTCAGCATGAAACGTGTGTACTTCGCGTAGGAGTTTCTACATATAACATGTTTTAGTTTTTCTTAGTTTTCTCATTTAGACACATTTTAGTGTGTATATTTACTCATTTTAATCTATATATAGTTCACATTACAGTATCTAAAATATCTTGTATTGTGGAACGGAGGGAATAACGTGCAAATCGTGTACATAACTTGTATGTGTGCACGTGCGTACCGTACATGTTACGTATGAATGTTTTTACATTGTGCGGGAGAAAACAAAATACATGTTTTACTACTGCTTGACTTTATCTTGATTAACCAATCTTTGTAAATTGGAATCGCAGGAGGCGGCGCTCTACGTGGTGAGCACCAAGACCATTGAAGAGGCCATCAGGATCTTCACAGAAGGACTCAAGCCCATGAAGAGCGTGAGGAAGATGGGTTCGTTCAATACCGACTCGTCAGATGACGACGTGGAGCTCGACTCCTCCGAGGATTCCACCCGCGCGTCGGCGGTGGCACCGGCTGCTGCCGCCAGGGGCCCTCCATTAAGAGAGGCATCGTCACCGCACCCTTTTAGTTGCTTGTTTAGTTGTGAGCTTTTATTTACTCTTATCATCTTTTTACGCCCGGCCTGCTTTTTCAGCTTTAGCTTTGTCTGGTTTAGCGCAACAAATTTTGGGATGCGTCCTGGCCTTATAAAGGGCTACAAGAGACGTGTGAACCTAGGCCGTCTAGTATCAGCGGCTAGCACTGTACATTAATTAGAGCTTTGCCTTCAAGTTTTCCTTGTGTTCGTCCTGCGACAGAACAAAGAGCATCCACAAGTTTCAGTTAACAGTTTTTTCAGTTCACCTACCGAATTTTGCATAACTGCACATGGAAAATATGCACGCATTCTGAACGATTTATTTTGAACATGAGGAAAGGATCCAGAACTACTTTTTAAACAAATTGTTCTTAAATGGGCAAGGGATTTGACTTCTCATGGATTAAGACAAAAATAGTGTCCACAACAGTAGACACAACAATTACATGAGGCAAAAAAGATTCCACGAGAAACAACTAGGGTGACACTACTGATCTTCGTATGCGGAAATCTGTTTTTTTTTTCGAAACGGAGGCAAAAGCTTTGCCTCATCATTAATTAAGGACAGTTTTACAGACATGGCCAAATGACCAAAAAAGAAAAGAGTACAACGTAAGGATTACTCTCGCGGCATGATGGAACCCAAGTGCTTTGCTCCGGCGAGTTGCCAATTTCCGGCCTCAATCTTGATTTTGTCCATGATGGCATTTGGCATGGAGCTAACGTGTAGGAATACTTTAGCATTGCGCTCATTCCAAATTTCCCATGAAACAAGCATTACCACCGAGACCGCTCTTCTTCTCTCGCCATTGGCATTGGTGATGTAGAGCCACCAATACTTGACCAAACCAAAGCAAGCCCAATCTAGGGTCCTCAAAGGGTCCAACCTGAGCCAAGCAAGAATGCCACGCCAAATGCGTATCGTGTACCTACACATGAACATAATATGCGCCACCATCTCGGGTTCCCTTCGACAAAGTTGGCAAAGATCGCAATTTGGCCAACCTCTACGTTGCAATCTATCGGCGGTCGAAGCTCTATCTTGGAGGATTAGCCATGCAAAGAATTTGCATTTTGGTGGTGCCCAATTGCTCCAAACCGTCGGATCCATAGCCGTAGAAATTCTCCCCTCAAATTGAGCATGATAAGCGGAGGACGCCGTGTAAACTCCAGAAGTAGTCAACTTCCAAGTGATGTCATCAGGCTCGGAAGCATTTAGGTGAACGTCTTGTATCATGACCCAAAGTGTGGTGAACTCGCGGATTTGTTCGGCGGTGTTAATGGAGGCGACATCAACACAATATCCTTTCGAGTGTCAAGAGACAAGGATTGTGAGGGAGATAATGCCTTTTTCGATTTTTACCACTCGATCCCACGAGAGAAGTCAATCATTCCCTGATGAAGCTCATGGCAACCCATGAATAGAGGGAAACGTCATGCAGGCCAACTCAATTCAGAATTCCAGTTGACACGACATACACATATGGATAGCCTACATCTGAATGATAAATGTGGGGTCGTCCCATGGTAATGTCGGCCTCGAATATTGCCGCCGCCTCTTTTAGAATCTGCATGTTAAACTCCGCCCAAAGCTTATCTTCTTCCGCCCTCCGCAACCAAAGCCACCGGGGCCCGAGGGAAATGTCCATATAATGCAAGTTCGGGATTTTTTTTCCGAAATGGGGTTACCCAACCTCTATATAAAGGCGATGCACACAACTTTTGAAATCAACTTATCATGTTTAAGTTTACAACTTCAAGGATGACTCAAAGTGGCTACATGAATCAGCCAGATGAAAAGAGATAGGATTAACATTCTATTCATGTCGAATGTGATTATCATGCCGCCATCCGCCCTGGCAGAAGATAGCCCGAACAACCGCCATTAACCGAGTACATCCGGAATCCAAATGACCCCGTTGTCGCGCCGGTGAGAGGAAGGGCCATAGATGGATCCAGTGTGTAGCCATATGAATAACCTGCAAGAAATGAGCACCTCTTGATTTGTTAGAACAATATCATTGTTGCAGTTCCACATTGCCCAAAGGAAAGCGCACACGTCAATCCTAATACGAGCTTTCGTAATCTTATCAATGCAGTTTATCTACCAAACAAATTAGTAACACTGGTTGGGGAGGGATAACGCAAGTTCGGGATACCGAAGCCCCCAACCGAAGTTGGAGAATGGAGAGCATACCTTGTTCCAGGCGACTCAGCAGTGACCTACATTTGCATCCTTCCTTCCTGCCCCTAGGAAGTCACGACTGATCTTGATCATCCTAGTAAGAGACTTCGCCGGGAAATGTAAGGGGATATAACTGCAGATACTGCATATATCCTACTTTACAGGAAAATGTAATCCAGGTGGCAACTTCTCAGTGAGCCGAGTCATGACCGCCGCAAACGAGTAGCAGCTTCTGGGCTCCACGCTTGACGCTCCATGTCCGCGAGGGCGACACCGTGGTGGTACACGTCATCAACAACTCACCCTACAACGTGGCTGTCCATTGGTGAGTATCCAGAATAAACCGACAATCTGTCTCGCGGTACCAATAATTGGCGGCGCATGACACATTTGTACGTGCAACACGTTCGCATGCACGGTATTTTCCAGAATGGGTCGAAGTGGACTGATGGGCCGGAGATGGTGACGGAGTGTCCAGGCCTGCGCTACACTTACAGGTACATCATGTCCGGGCAGTGAAGGTGTGAGGCGGCGGCCCGCATAAGTATGGACTAGTTTAGAAAAGTTACGATCTGAGAAGGATCGTAAACAACTACCGTAGGATAATTTTAGTACTAAGCGGGCCGGGTTCGAGCGCCGCCCTGCAACCTGACCGGGCAGGAAGGCATGCTCTGGTGGCACGCCCACACCTCCATGCTCCGCGCCACCCTCCATGGCGGCATGGCGCCATCGTCATCAAGCCCAGGCTCGGCGCCCAGGGGTACCCCATCAAGCCCAGGCTCGGTGCCCAGGGGGTACCCCTTCCCCAACACCGAGAAGGAGGAGATCATGCAGCCAGAAAACCTCACGTTCTCACCGAAGACTACCTAGTTTGCTCCTTTTATCTGTTTGTAAAAAAGAGCTAGGCAATTTGCAACTGAATCGATTCTTCTCGGCAGCGACACGAAGCATGTCGATTTAACAATTGTTTACAAAGATGAAGAGATTTTAACCATCGGTCCCAAAACCGAACCAATCAACAAATGCAAATCCTTAAACCTAAGAACTTTCTCGAGTTGAAGAAGCTATCCAAACTGAATTCAAATATGAAAATATATTTTCACATGTTCGTGACCTTGGGACCGGCGTCTCTGACTGCCGGAAGAAGCAGAGGCGGTGCAAGCGGAACGCAGCATGAACAACGCCTCCTTCGTTTTCTCCACCGGCACCGTGACCCTCCTGGAGGCGCACTTCAGGAACGTGTCCGGGGTGTTCATTCACACGCGACTTCCCCACTCATCCGCCCCTGTCGTTCGACTACAACAAGCCGCCGGCGAGGCTACAATTCAAGGCCAAGGCCACCAGGGTGTGCGGTACAACGCGACGATGGAGGTGGTGCTGCAAATCACGGCGCTGGTGGCGCGGGAGAGCCACCCGATGCATCTCCACGGCTTCAACTTCTTCGTCCTCGCGCAGGGGTTCGGCAACTTCCACGAGGCTACCCCCGCCGCCGTGAAACGGTACAACCTCGTCAACCCTCTGGAGCGGAACACCGTCACGGTGCCGCCCGGCGGCTGGGCTGTCATCCGCTTCGCCGCGAACAACCCTGGTACTCTGGAATGCCGACTACGACTACACCTGACGATCACAACATCACGGTTGACATTTTGAGGCACTTCAAAGTGCCCCTATATGTCAATTTTGTGTCTCAAATTGTTTTTGGGGCATTTTGTATAAGTGCATCGGATGCTCATGGCGGTAAAGGATACTGGGGCACTTCCAAATGTGCCACAAAATGTGCCCCTAAATGTAAGTATTAGAGGCACTTTGGATATTGCCCCTAATATCTATTGGGGCACTTTCTCAAAATGCCCCAAATACCTATTGGGGCACTTTGAGAAACTGACCCTAATTTAATTAAAGGCATTTGTAAAACTGCCCCAAATAATATTTGAGAAATTTCGAGAAACTGCCCCAAAACTCAATAGACATATTACACAGAATTCAATAAATGATTAAATAAATGATTCAACAATGTACAAAATACTTAGGACATATTTACATATTACAGAAATGTCTCATCGCTGCACACAAATTTCAGAAACATATTTACATTACACAAAGCACATAGTATCACCAAATCAGCATCTCGTACATAAGCAAATTACACAAGACAGCAGATAAGTGACAATAGAGGAAGAAAATATCACACGAAGGTATGCACCAGCTCCACTGCCGCCGCCAAGCCGGTGGGGAAGAATGCTGCAAGAGTGTCACCACGAACGCCCCCTTCTCGGGCGGGATGTAGGGCGCCTCTGCGAGCTGCTGGTACCAAAGAGAGAGACATAAATGCAACTTCGTGATAATATGGGTCCTCGCTGAAAAATATAAAATGTAGCCACATGCATGCTCTATATATAGTGCAAATGTTCACTTCTGAAAACTATTATCAACTGCAATAAGCAACCTTGAACCAAGGTTCAAGCTAGGCTGTAATTTCTACCAAACAATCTAGGCCAATTACTGAAGAAACCTGACATTTAGTGCATCAATCTCAGACCCCCTACCTCTCCTTAAACCCTAGTACATAACATTTGGAGACAGAGTTGAAATATATTTCTCAAAATGGAAACAAAGAGAGCTGAACATAGTATTCGCATTGATAATTCGTTATTGATCATTTACTTCATCCAAATCTGAATTGCATATGTATTTGACATTTGCTCTTCCAGACGGTGAATTTTAAGATTAGAAAACGAGTGGAGATTTGTTACTCCAGTGATCCTCTTTCGTATGTCAACGCCTAGGTTGTAGAAAAATTCAAGCAGTACAATCTTAAATATGTCCAAAACTAACAGTGGTTGTCTAGTCTATCAGTGTCATGCTATGCATCACTTGGATAAGAACAGCTTAACTGGTATGAGAGAAACTGAAATAGTGAAGTACCTGCAAAGCACAGTAGCAGGTCCTGCCAGAATAACAAAATTTACATTTCTGCGTGTGTTTCTGTACCAAGATTGGTCATGTCAGCACAGTCAGTATTTGACAGATAGTGTAGTGTGCAAATAAAAGATAATGGTGTGCCAGGGAAATAAACATGTCCCTCTTAAGGCAAAGTATAAGACTTCATAATGCTCACCTAGAATGCACAAAACCGAGATTGGCCATGTAATCTTCACTGCCTGATTGGTTATCAGTTTTATTTTCCTTGTCTGGCGAAGATGATGAGGTTAACAATGATGGGTCAGGTATGTTATTCTTCAGCAAATCAACCTGTTAAAAATACATAACAACACTCATTTCAGCATTCCGCAATATCGACAGATATTACTTGTAACTTAGGGTCATCAGTCACCACGTTAGGTCATGGTAAATCGAACATAAAGATAGCAGTAAAGCAATCAAGTGTAAGAATTAAAATAAAGCATTTACCTGGATTCCCATTAGCTGATGGGCCAGGTCTGCTGGTAATGGATAATCACTAAGCACCAGAAGTGTGGATGAACCATCAGGCCTCATCATATCAGTTAGAATGGATGGACTGTATACTGGCTGCAGGAATTAAAAAACTCAGCAAGTTGTTTGGCTTAACTCTTCTCATATTTTTAAGTTTAACATGCCATTGCAGAGAGTAAAATAAGATCTCACCTGAGTGTCAAGGAGTATAAAACGTTCATGAGATATCCTGAAGTACACACCTGCAGTACAGTGCTTTGCCATTGCTTTGATTTCCTCAGTTTGTGTAGCA
This sequence comes from Poa pratensis, assembly GCA_947311845.1. Lineage (NCBI taxonomy): Eukaryota > Viridiplantae > Streptophyta > Magnoliopsida > Poales > Poaceae > Poa > Poa pratensis. Next base: position 129,509,743 of record CAMZMU010000041.1, on the reverse strand, counting down.
AAAGGAGGATGCATTCCTACAAAGAAAAGTCACCTGAGTCTTATGCAGTGTTACTAAGTAATTGCCATTCTCTGTTTGGAACATCTCTATTACTTAGCAATGTAATATTACTGCCCCGTCTAACCGAGACATCACATGCTGGCAAGTAAGAAGTGATGATACTACATGCACTAAGCACTAACAAACAGCATATGTTCCCATTCTATTTTTAGGAAAATATATTTATTAATGAACTTTGTAGCTGCTAATGCATAAGTCAACAAAGATTAACTGAAATTTCTAAGCCCAAATTGTAACTACGTGATGGTACTACCTGGCATGGACTTTGTCCAATCCCTGTAGTAGGATTTTCCTCATATAGCCCATATCCTTGGAAGATATCTGGAGAGTTTGTGCTATTATCTTCAGCATTAGAAATGCACCATCCCATACCAGAGATATCGAGTAATGCGTCCAGAGATTGAAAGTACCTGGTTAGTAAAAATTCTCAATAAATTGCTGCTAAGTTCCAATACAACATCCATTCAGTAGAAAAGGCAGCAGTCTAATGTCACAATTGAGTATGTAAATTTCTACATGTTTATGTCTCTCTATCAGAGAGTGTCCCTGGTAACTGCCACCAAACGACTGCACGAAGAAGGCCCATGTTGTTGCAAACTGGTTACTCATATATGGTAAACGATGACTAGGTGACGTGAAAACACAAGCACGCATAAATTTTGACAGAAGCAGCTTTTAAGTTTAACTGCATGTGTTCCCCATATGTCAATAATAACATCTTAACGTTTTGTGAATATGATCATAGAACTAGAGAACTTTTCCAAAACCATGTGTACACATACAGAAATGTTTTTCCGTTCAAATATAAAAGTAAAGCAGGCAGACAGATCGCTGATACTACCAAGAACAGGCAAGACTCTAGCTCCAATCGATCAACGATACTTTAGTGAAATGCGGAACTTTGTACACAGACAAGAGATTAAGTGTGTTTACCTTCTCAACATCGTATCCATACTGACCTGCAAAATGAAAGAAAAATAGCATAAGGAACTCTTCCAGAGAAGCTAAGCAGCATGTCCAACTGGCTTACCAAATGGAATAGCAATGTTAGATTCGACTCTCAGCGCACTATAATTCAAGCAAAATTTACATTAAGTGGCTTCCAAATGAATAAGAATAAATATGAATGAATTTTTAAATCAGCCATTCAAACACCAGGTTGCATATAAGAATTAGCACCAAAAACCACAACACACTGATTGTGACTATGACAATGTGAGGTTTAGGATTAACTTGTTGTTCTTCAACAAATTTATTTGCATTGGCTACAATTCTATAACCAGCGTATAAACATTAAAATATAGGAACAATCTACCAATATCAACAACAACAACAAAAAAGCCTTTTATTCCCAAGCAAATTGGGGTAGGCTCTCATGACAAAGCATTCATGGGTAGTGTTTATGTCACCATTACCACTACGTTTGTGTTCTGTGTTTGAATTGACAGAACGTAAGAGAGCAAAAATTATGCAACAGTCCTAAGACAGTAAGAAAAATGTTATAAATAATGCTAGGGCCAAAGGCTCCTCTGTTTGGTACCGAGAGGATTAGCAAACGAGGCATTTAATCCCCTTTGTGAGGAACCGAGCGGATTGATAGGACAATGAGGAGCAGAGGAGGCAGTAGATTACCTAGGAGTAGAGGACGCGGTGGAACATGCTGGAGGTATTCCTTCCATTGTCACAGCGCATGGTCGTCGTCATGGAGGCCACCCCAACTCCCTCCAACTCCGAGAAATAGCTCAGTTAGGCAATAGCACAAACACCTGGATGGTAACCATTTATCCCAAAATCACATTTTCAATCAAACTCCCGAGTAAGGGGATGGGGATGGGGATGGGGATGGGAGAGGACGTAAGGAATAGTATGAGGCCCCCGAATCCGCCGGCGAGGGAGGCGTAGGCGACACGGCGGATGGAGAGGTCAAAGCAGGCGCCCAATTTGGCGTCCTACGGGGCGGGGTCGGCTTCGACGTCTCTGGCGCGGGCGCGGGCTCGGGCGCGAGCGACATCGGAAGGCAGGGGTGGTGGCGCGCGCGGCCTCGAGCAGGAGCTGTTGCCGGCGACGTGCGTGGTGGACTGCCGGCGAGTGAGGAGGAGATGAGGAGGTCGTGCGGCCAGCCATGGGGAGGTCGCGTGGGTTGTTTTTTGTTTTTTGAGAACTCCGTCCGTGGGGGTTAGATAGGTCTTTGGGTGGGCTGACGAGAGAGGTAGAAGGTGGTTGGGCCGGATGCTAGTGCAGGAAAAAAACATCCTAAACAATTTTTAAATTTGAATTTCTTCAAAATTTGATTTTTTTTTTCAAATAAGAATATTTTCGAAACTTGAACATTTTTCAAAATGAACATTTTTCCAATTCCAACAATTTCGGAAATCGAATTTTTTTCAATCTGAACAATTTATTTGATTCTGAATAATTTCGAATCTGAACATTTTCTAATTTGAAACATTTTCGGGTTTGAAATTTTTTCAGATTTGAACAATTTTTAATATGAACAATTTTCACATTTAAACAATTTTAAATATGAACTATTTCTAAATTTGAACATTTTTAAAATATGAACAAATTCAAATTTGAACAATTTTATAATTTGGAAATTTTCAAATTGGAACATTTTTTGAAACTGAACATTTATCATTTATGAACATTTTTCAAAATTAAAAAATTTGAATCAAAGAAAACGAAAAAGAACAGAAAACAAACACGAAAATTGATATGGATCAACTAGATGATCCGTAGGTTATTGTCCGATCTTTCACAGCGAATAAAACAGATAGCAAATCTTCCAATCACGCGATGCACGTAACTTGAAGAAGAGGAACGAATCTAGCAAGCAACATGATGATGATCAACACGCGTCAAACCTTAGCCTGATAATTCTTGCACACATGCACCATGGCATAATAAAAACAAATAAAGCCCCGTTTGGAACACATGATAAGAAATACGCAGGAATAGGAAAAACACATAAATTGAGATGTCATATCCAAATATCCTACGGAAATTTAAAACACATGAATGAAAAATAGTAACCATTTGGATATGCAGGATAGGAAAAACGTAGTAACCATTTTAAATTTGAACAACTAGCCGTTGCCTTTCTGAAAATTACGCTTTCCACTGCTATGATCTGACTCCTGAACATTACCATGCTGCATACGAATTTCTGAAAATTACGTTGACCAGCCATCTGAAAATCGCCCAAAATCGAGTTAGTATATTGAGGAATCATGTCAATTACAGGTCCATAAAAGAAATTGTTCTAATTACAGCACAAAAGAGCAAAATCTGGCAAATAAAGTAGTAATCTAACTTAATATATTCAGTGAAGCTATCACGGTAGATACATGGATCGATCTATCCATGCATACACAGATACACTGATGATAGACATAAAGATGAAGCGGCAGATTTTATGGAACCTGCTAACTGCCGGAGGTGGGTGCCAGGCTTGTCGCGTTGCAGCATATCTGTGCGCCTCGCCGGTCGCCACGCACTGTGGTGGCTCAGTAATGCTACATCTACGGAAATATCTTACGGAAAGAGAGCTACGCGCTGACGTGCGACTGTACGTGGAAGCCTCGTCACGTTTGGAATGTAAAAAAAGAAAACTTAAATTCCCCATCCGTCGTCTCCCAGGCGACCGGCCGTCGGCAACGCTACTAAGCCGCCGCGACTGGATCCTCCGAAGCGGGCGAGGCGAGCTCCCCTAAGCAGGAAGCGCCAAGCTCTCGGTCGATCGCAGCACGGCCAACCTTTTATCGTCATCAACGCAGGACAAGCTCTCCGTCTCCGGTGTGGCCGGCTTGTGGTATCATCGGCGATGTGGCCGGTTTGCCGTCGTCATCATCGGTCCACAACAAGACATCTCTCTCCGGTTCTGTCCGTCCCGAAGTTCTTTGTCAAGAAGGATGTTTGGTTCTCGAAATTTTGAAGGATTATAAAGTTTGTCCTTGTTGTGAACAAACTAGGAGATGGTTCCAATCAGCGGAGTAGCTAGCGGCCATGTGCACGCAGAACAATTCTCTGATTACCACCATGGGGCATGGCCGCATGGGCACCTCGCCGCTCGCGCAGGCTTGGAGGAATTAACCAGGGACCATGCCACTGAGCGCTGACGCCGCCATGGAGGCATTGCCGCTTCCTGCGGGGAGCTCGTCTGGCCGCCTCGGAGTAGCCCGTCGATCGCGGCCGCTCGCGTCGCCGACCGGCCGGCGGCCCGTCGTCTGTGATAGAAGGAATGGGGATTTTAAGTTTTTTTTTTACATTCCAAACGAGTGACGAGGCTTCCACGTACCGTCGCACGTCAGCGCGTAACTCTATTTCCGTAAGATATTTCCGTAGGTGTAGCATTACTGGTGGTGGCTGACCCCGGACAAGTATTCCGCTACCGGCCATCCGCCGTTCACGGGTTCTTGACCCTGCTAAATTCGACGATATCGCCGACCCAGTCGCTTGGCCTGCGCCTTGCCGGCCTCTCTTTTTGCTGTGTTGGTGCTAGTTTTACACGAAGACACCGGTGTTGGCTGGGTTCTTTACACGGGCTTTTTTGGGACGCATGAGCGAGCGAAGGAGAATTTGGATGCGCCACCAATAGTTGTTTCACGCCAGGAAACTTCCCAATAGAACGGACGAGATTTTTCCTTTCCTGTGAAACGTGAAGCATAGGAACCGATTCGTACGAAACTACTTTTCCTCATGCATTCCAAACGGCACAAACGAAATATTTCCTACAGAATCACTATCTTATGAAATTCCTACATAAATACTGTGTTCCAAATGGGCCCTAAAGTGCAATCGACGATGGCACGCCTCAAACTTATGATTTTGGGTATTGAGATTTAGGGCACTTTGAAAACTGCCCCAAAAAATATGACATTTAGGAGCAGTTTATCAATATGCCCCAAAAGTTATGACATTTACGGGCACTTTGCTAAAGTCCCCCAAAACGTATAACATTTAGGGGCACTTTGCCAAAGTGCCACAAAATGTCATATCTATTGGGGCATATTGATAAACTGTCCCTAATTGGAAACTTTTGGGGCACTTTGGAAAATGCCCCAGCCAAAGTGCCCCTAAATGTATACCGTGGTGTAGTGGATGATCGTCTCTGCGGATTTTGACAAATGTCCATGTTCTGTTTTCTTCAGGGATGTGGCTCATGCACTGCCACTTCGATGCGCATTTGCCAATCGGATTGGCGATGGCGTTTGAGGTTCAGAGCGGGCCGACTCCTGACACGTCGCTGCCTCCACCGCCGACAGACTTGCCCCCATGCTCAGATTAGGCTGTAAAACTGATCAAGACGCCAAAATGGCCGCAAATGGCTGCAAGTAAATTTCATCTAGCACTAGTTCCTTATTAATGCCAAGTTCAAGAGACGGCCGCGCACCTTCTTTTCCAATGCCGTTTCACCAAACGGATTTGGTCTTCTTTGAAGGCTTGGCTTGGACTTCATGATCTCGATCCTTCGGAGTGGCATACCTTTCAAAGTGTCCAAGATTGGTGGATGGTCGCTATTCACAAGAGACGAGCTCATCGGAAGGCGTTTGCCTCTCTCGTCATGCTTGTCTCTTGGGAAGTTTGGTTGGAGCGAAATGCCCGCGTCTTCCAAAATAAATTCACCACCGCGACGATGCTAATTCAGAAGATTAAGGATGATTTGGTGATGTGGGGCACCGCCGGTGCTAAAGCGTTGTGTAATGTGATGCCGCGAGAGTAGGTGTTTAGTCGTTGGCCTTGCCTTCGCGGGCAAGGTTCTTTGGTTAAAACTTCTCACTTAATTAGTGAAATGGCAAATTTTTTGCCTTGTTTCAGAAAATAGTTCCTTATTAATCATTTCTTCTAATTGTATCTATCATAGGGGAAGGAGTACACGCAAAAATCAACAGATGATCTTCAGTCAGCATATTACGAGGCAACGTTCCATGCCAAAATTTCCCGTTTGGAAGTTTTCTGTCCAAAACCAGTGTAAAATGCCGGCCTCCAAAAAGTATCAGGTCCAGGCAAGAAAAGGCCTGATGGGCAGTGTTGGGCTCCCAAATTAGTTTTTCGAATGAAGCCCAATCTACTTCCCAGAGCGGAGGAAATTGCACAAACCACTGATGTTTGTCTCAAAAAAAAAAAAAACTGACTATTGAGGCCGTTGTTGCTCAAATTACTCATTTTTCATGGTTTTTGCGTAAACCACCAACTATTCATGCAAATGATGGACATAAGTCTAAATTGTATATTAATCTGATTAACATCCGTTCTAATGATCAAGAGGCATTGTTTCTCCATTTTAGTTAGTGTACACTGTTCTAGTTACATTATTTTTAGATATTTTAGAAGTATTAAAATAGACTGAATCTCGTACAAAGTGGCCAAAATTTTCAATTGTTAATCTAAAATATACCAAAATATTACAGACTAGATATTATGAATATTAATATTACATGAAATATTATATTTTTTCCTGAAAATCAACAACTTGGGGGTCCTAGTGATCAGATTTACAATAAGTTAAACTAATTTACGATTTGGATATATGTGCAACGTATTACACGAAAAGTTGGTGGTTTCTGAAAAAACAATGTAAAGTGAGTAGTTTGCATAAAAGTGACAACAATAGTTGGTGGTTTGTGTAATTTCCTATCCTAGAACGTCATACACAGTTTACATTAAAGTCGCGAACTTCAATTTACCCAGACTCTAAAAATCAGTCGCAAACTCACAATACTCATTATTTCTCGGTTGACTGCTTTTTGATCTGGTTGACTCCCGTTATGTCCAATTCAGCGGTGCCAGGTAAGCTTTTTTTTTGTTCCTACCTCAACAGGGTAATTTACTTTCTCTTTCCTCGCAGACGAAACGAAAAGCAGGCTTGTCTTAGTATGTATGTCAACGTGAGCCGAAATTTTGCCATATTGGTCATCGAATGCTTTGTTTACTTGATTTGTACAAAAAAAAAAGTGCAGTTTTTGTAGCGCCCCGACTCGACTGCTATACAGTGATGCTGTGTGTCACCGGTTAAGCGATACAACCGGAGGTTACGGGTTTACCAATCCCCGGCCAAAACCTTTGGCAGGCGTTGCTGGGTACACCTCACTCCAGACAACGCAACACCCCGATTGATGCCTTAACACAGGCACAACTACCAAAGCATAATAGTAAGATCAAGACTTGTGGAACAACTGGCACATCACAGACTCTACGACACAAATCATATAGTTCAACTCTTATAATAGAGAAAGATAGCAAATGACATCCAGAGGTCACAGACCCAACATTACAACAAGCAGAAGCAAATTAGGTTGTTCTAAACAACAAGATCCAACATATGGCCTAAGAGGCCTACAGATAAACATCACAGCGCCAGCTGTTCCAGGATGTCCCAAGCGGCCACCTGGGAACCCCAGACTACTCGTCGACGTCCACAAAGAACCCACCTTCGAAGTCGGTGAAGTCCTCCTCTGAAACAAAAGCAAAGACGTTGAGTTCGACGAACTCGCAAGATTAAGAGCTAATATATGCTCGATGATTAGCTGTCAAGGTTTTATGGCTCCTTTGCATAAAGCTGATTTTATTTATAAAAACACAACTCCATGGCATCGACTATTAGAACATTTTCAAAGAGGGGTAAGAAGTAACTCTTTTCTTTGAGATCACCTTTCTCAAACATCACCAACATCACCATTGTACCTGTTCATCAAAGGCACCTCCCCAAATCACCCTCGAGGAAGTCAACCTTACATTCGTGAAATTGGTACCTCTAGTACCCAGTTTTTAATCATTCCGTTAAAGTTATTCTATGATCATCGTCCATTCCCAAGTCGTCCGTAACCGTGGACACGGCTTTTCGAAAAGATTTAACCCTGCAGGGGTGTACAAATGTTTGCCACGCGTACCGTCCGGCCCATTACCTGCGCATTAGCTCTCTTCCTTGGAAAGCCGGCTGGGTGGGAGCGGTGTCGACTTCTCCCTCGTTAAAGACTTTCCAGGATCATCAGTGGCAGTAGGGCTGCCAGGATCACAACACCCCGCCCCACGGCCACTTATTTTCCTAACACCACCATCCTCATCTCAGTTCAACACCATCACGCACGCGCAAATGGAAAGCCAAACTAGAGGACCCTGGCTAGCCCCGCTCGAGTTATTTAGTCTATGAGGGTTCCTGCACTGCGAATGCATAGGCCTCACGCATGGTTGCACGCTCAGTCTTGGTTCAGGAGGTACAGAACTCGCACCTAGGCGGCAAGAACGAGACAACCCACCACATTCCATGTGGCCTCTCATCCCCACCTTCTTAGCATTTTATTATCCATCTCCACAATTCTCCACCATCAACATCACTGTCACAAGTTAACACCTGTTTCCAGCATTCACCATCCCTAGTACAACTAGGCATTTCACTAAGCATGGCTAGCACTTGCATAGCATAGTAAGTATTCCATGGCCAACAATACAAACCTATGGTAATAGGAAGGTAAAACAGGTATTGGCAACAGGATTCTAATGCAACTAGTAGGATACTCTAATCCAGACAAAAGACATTTAGAACCGCATGCAATATTATAGTGGAGAAAATAATTGCGGAAAATATGATAAGATATGCTCAGAGGGGGGAATTACGCTTGCCTTGTTCCGGATGCTGGTAGTACGGATCGTCAGGGTATTGCGGTGGAACCCCGACTGCAGGATCTAACGAAGCAAACACACGGGAAAAGCAATCAATCACCACACATGTTTCACAATGCAATGCGCAAACACATGATGGTATGACAATTTAAGATGCACGGTACTTATTAAGAGCATTCGAGAGAATTAAATGGGGTGCAAGAATAATTGCTTCAACCGGAGAGGAAAGCACCCCATATTTATCTTAATGACGTTGTTATTCCTAGGAGTACATTATGGTAATTGTGAGCAAAAATATGCATGACGACGATGATTTTGGGCAGCTGCCACTATTCCGAGCGTTTCGGTACCTCGCTCGCAATTTTCGGATGCACCTGTAAAAAGTTATTACTTTTATTAGTTTCCCTCTTTTAAATATTTAAATTTGTCGAATCGATTCCTCGAACTCGGGAGAGAGGGAGGGATCGTGTGGTTCAACGTTGTTCGATGTCCGGAGTTGCGCGAGAGAGTAGCGGGAACTCATGCGCAGACGGGAGAGAAAACAGAAAAAAAAACAGAAACCTAAAAAAAAAAGAAACAGTCCACCCGGCCTCCAGCCCGGTCTGGGCCGGCTGGCAGGCCGGCCTGCTAACAGAGGCCACCGGCCTCTCACCCAGCCTGGGCCGGCTGACGGGCCGGCCATGGGCCAGAGAGCAACGGCTCTCCACCCGGCCTAGGCCGGATACACGGCCGGGCATCGTGCGTGCGAGCTGGGAGAGCTCTCCCGTGCTACGGCGCCGGAAGGACGGCGACGGCGCGACGTCTACGGCGAGGGAGAGCAAGGGGGAAGGCAAGGGAGAAGCAGGGGCTCACCACGAGGCGTTGGGGAGGACGGGGTGGCCGGGGAAGGTGTGCCGGCGGCGGAATCAGGCGGCGGAGCTGTGGCGGAGCTCGGACAACCGCGGCGAGAAAGATGGACGGCGGCGACAGCAGCGGCGGCCCCGCGTCGATTCCTCGTGCAGGGGTGAGCAGCACGGCGAGGCGGAGCTTTTGCCCCAGACGGTGATGCTCGGCATGGACTACCGCGGCGGAAATCGGCGGTCAACTGCGGCGGCGACGACGACGGCCATAGCGGCTCGGGGAAGAAGAAAACGGAAGAATCGAGGGAGGGGCAGGCTAGTGAGCAGGGGGGGGCCTCGGTGGTGCGTGCTTCTCCTCGCTGGAGTAGGGCAGAGCGGAGCCAGGCGCGTGCGAGACGGTGCGGCGCGAGCACGGCGAGCTCGCGGTCGCTACAGCGAAAGAGAAGAGGAGTTTGCAAATAGGCCCCTGGAGGTTTTCACAACAGCACGAACAGGTCCTCCGGGAAAATACAAATAGGTCCTTTTCTGCTCAAAAATTGGACAGCAACTTCCCGGATTTTATTTGGGTATTCAAATATTTTATAAAAATATGATAAAATTCCAGTAGCCTCCTAACATCGTATAGAAGCGCCACAAATTTTGGTGTGACCAAATAAAAAGTTTTGCAACCTTTTTGTTCATATGGTTGTTGTAGGCAATTTCTGGGTAATTCAAATTGTTAAACCCTTTTGGGTTATTTGGCGAATCCAAAATGTTATTTGTGAACCCTTGGAACTTCCTTGACAAACATAAGATGACAAGGATTTGTAAATGCAAGTTTGAGTGCCAACAAGGTGTGGAGGTTTTGTTAAAGCACTTTGTGCATTTTGTTTTAGCAACTCCATATCATTCCGATTCCAACATGATGTTAACTCATAGGAGACATGTTTATGCATGCATGCCATGATGCAATGAGCACAAAAGTGGAAAAATTATACTGATTTTCAGGTTTTCCGCTTTGGGCTGTTACAGTTTTGAGCCCAAGCTTCAAGCTGAAACTAAAATACTTTGTCTGTCCTATACGGTCATTTACCTTTTTAAGTCAAACAATTTTGGGTGGGTTCGACCAAGTTTTAAGGAAAATAGTAATGTCCAAAATGCCCAATTAACATATTATGAAAGCATAGTTTACGATAAATTTAGTAATATTTATTTGGCATTGTACATGTTGATATATTTTTCTGTAAAGTCGGTCAAACTCAAACTGGGTTGACTTAAGGCGAGAGGCCTTGTACTTGTATACATGCATAGAGGAAGTACCAAGTTTCTATCAAATAGTTGTCATTTTTGTTATAAATTTAGCAAACTAGTCATGAATTAATGGCCGGTTTTCTCCATTTCTCAAGAATAAATGAGCAATACGGATTTTTCAAGAATTGTCAAGGTAATCGTACACCATTTCCTCTCTTCCTCTCCCCGCTCCTAGAATCAACCACACCCTTGTATTCAGCCATATCTTTGGGGTAAACGAAAATAGAACTGTAATATGTCTAGAAGGATGTACACTTGGTTTTGTTATGTCTAGGTCGACTAAGTTTTTCTTAATTCTCAATCAATTCAGAAAAGTGTAACTTAAGTTCAGTGAATGAGTTGAGACTTAAAATCCCAAACAGTTGGGATATAGATGGACCAGAGTTCTCCCAAGCGTGGTAAATTCTTCCTGGACAAATATATATAAATTGATTGAGTAAAGGCTCCATTATCCCAACTTAAGGTTGTACTACAACACCATGCGAGTGCTGTCAAGTGGCGATTGGATAATGTGTGATGGCAAGCAGCAGTCACCCTTGTCACTAAGGCCATCTTTTGATTGTAAGATTACAATCGTCCTGATTTTTTCATATGAATGTTTTGGATCAAAGGAATAGTTCTACTACGATTCATATGAACTAGATTCCAATGCATCAATTTTATAGGGTTTTGAACATCCAGTCCAACGTCTTTTAAATACACAGTCACATAGGATCAAGACATTTTTCCTGTGTTTCACTATTGTTGTAATTTTCATGTGTTTTATAATCCTATGTTTTGCACCGGTAAACCTATCAGATTCGTGTGCTTTTATATTCCTGCATTATTCAATTCTATGATCCAAATAGGGTCTAAAATTGGCTCGTGTACTTTAGGGCGTGTTGCTACGAGAACCATTGCTTGTTCAGAAATCATTACTATGCATATAAGAGGCTTTCCCTTTCAATAAGCCATGTTTGTCTGTGATACTGTCTCCAATAATCACTTGAGTCCAGGGTGTCAACTTCTAAGGACAAGTTCACAACCCACAATCAGAAGTCAAATAGGGTTAGATGTATGATTGTGGAAGCACCTCTGACTCTCAGTTCCCGAACTGAGTTCGTTATTATACCCCAATTCAGATGCAACATTGATACCCCATGATAAAGAAATAGCCCACCAGCCTCTATTAAGGACACACACTCCTTGACCGCACCTCAGCATTTCTTGAACAACGTGACTGAGAATCCAAGCCACTCCATGCCGTTGCTGATGGAGCAGTACGGGAGGACAAGTTGAATCTATATTATTCTGTGAATCATTGACTCTCCGGAGGGAGAGCAAATATTTCCGGCAATAGGCCCCATCAGACTTTGCAGATGGTTTTACTGGAAGGCGGAGAATCGCCGGGAAAGGATGCACTGCGGCGGTCGTCAGCCTACAAACGATGTCCCGATCCACACGCAAAATATCCTCCAGCCAGCAACAGAATATATACGGCAGCCAGCTGCATCTCACCCTGACTGACATTGTACAGTATACACGGCAAGTTTTGCAGCTCCACACCTTTACCTGCATTTTATGCCTCACTTGAGAATTCAGAAAATAAACCTGACAACAGATGACGTGCTGAGTGCCGACAAGTTGCACCCATCCGGTAGTTCTGGTTCTGGCTGTTGCCATATGCCATATCATTCGAGGTCACAGACTCACATTAACCAACAAATTCGTTTGGAGGACATCATGCTTCCGGTAATGATAGCTTTGACCCCTATGCAGAGCATACCTGTACAACCTCCCATTGTGCAAATTCGTCAGAAACGAAATGTGCTAGCCGGAATCATTGGAGCAGTGCCATCATGCTCAAAGTACAAACACCTCCTTGCACATCAAGAATCACGATCCTCATCCCACGGCCTCTTTCATAGAACAGAGCTAACACACTTCCTCTTTTTTTCTTCGAAACGGGGATCGTTGCCCCTGCCTCTGCATCGGAATCCTAATCCCATATTCCCATGTCACAATGCTCTCGGTCCAAACTAAGAAACAACTAGGAAAAGAACGAAGCAGGGCAACACTACAAACTATGGTTAACGCATCACAAGTCTTGCACGGGGCCGACGATAAGAGCCGCTTGGGCCTTCTCTTTTTCACCGGTGAGTTTTTCTTTCTCAAGTGCAAGCTTCTCGTCATGCTTGCTAATCAAGATCGATCGCATTTTGCGTCGAGATAGACGTAACCTCAGTGAAACACTTGTCAACGGTTGCTTGCACGGACGCCGATGAGGATGCCCCATTCTTGTTGGCCTTTGCTTTCTTGTTCCTAGATGGCCGTTCCTCGGAGGTGGCGGCGTAGTGATCCGGCCATGGGGACCCTTGCGGTCTCCACTGAGATCGTGATGGGTGTCTTCCCACCTCTTACAATTTTGAATCTTTGCTCATGAACACGGAGTAGCGCTACCGCCCTCGGCGTAGTAGGCTGGGATCGACGACGCACCCCGGCGTGCTGGTACTCCCTTGGCTTGCACCAGCCGTCGATGAGCGCAAGTGTAGCGGCCACGATGTCGATGTTCATCTTCCTCGCGACTGCATTGACGCGTCGCTCTTTGTCGTTCGTGAGCATCGCTTGAAGTTCAAGCTCCATCGCCCACACCTCATCCGACATGTTGGCTGGCCGCGCACAGGACATGCGAGGAGCACCGCTGCCACTGCCACGAGCAGCACCACGAGCGTCGGGACTACGCTTGGCGGGAGACATCGGTGGCGGTGGGGAATGTGTCTAGCAAGCGAGCGCCGAAATTGGGTAGGGCGGGAACAGGGTGGACATGGGAGGCATGAGGTTTTGGCTCAGTTCTTGACACGACGGCCCTCCCTTCAGGATCCAACGTGTCGTCGGTTGCTGCGTTTGCTAGCACTCCGTGTTCCCCCCATTGACCGGGTGTGAAGCGGGATTGTCGACGCGCTATTAGGCCCTTTTGGCAAATTTGCCGCTATTGAGGCCGTCGCTGCGGAGGTGCAGCCCCGTGGCGGGACACGAGCGCTGTCCGCCACTACGCATTTCCGTCCTAAATATGGTCCGAGAATGTGTCGAACCGGACATGTCCACCCCCGAACGTCTGTGTGCGCTGTCCCATTAGGTTCTGCCGTTCTGGTTTTAGTCCAACCGGACACGACACGGACCGAATCGGACGAAATGCGTTGGCCCATTGGTTGCCCTCTTCCATTAATGATTAGCTTTGACCCGTATGCAGAGCATACCGGTACAACTTCCCATTGTGCAAATTCGTCAGAAACGAAAGGTGCTAGCGGAATCATTGGAACATTTGCCATCATGGTCAAAGTACAAACATCTCCTTGCACATCAAGAATCTCGACCCCTCTTCCCACTACCTCTTTCCAAGCACAGAGCTAACACAGTTCCTCCGACTAATCCTAATCCCATGTCACCTTGCTCTCGGCCCAAACTAAGAAACAAACTAGGAAAAAAACGAAGCAGCGCAACGCTACAAACTATGGTAACGCGTCACACCACGTCTTGCGCGGGGCCGACCTCGGCCGACGCCGCGCCGACCTGGTTCTTCTGCCGGTCGTCGAGCACCTTCCCCACCTTGCCGCACGCTTGCCCCGCCCAGTCGTACCAGTGCAGCGCGACGTACACGGCCAGGCCGGCGATGATGCCGTTGGCGATGGAGAAGGTGAGCGGCATCAGCGCCATGGTCACGAACGCCGGGATGGCCTCCTTCATGTCGCCCCACTCGATCTCCTTGGCCACGCGCATCATCATGGCCCCCACCAGCACCAGCGACGGCCCCACGGCCCACGGCGGCACGCTCATCAGCAGCGGCGAGAAGAAGAGCGACGCCAGGAAGCACGCCGACACGGTGATCGCGGTCAGCCCCGTCCTGCCGCCCTCCCGGATCCCCGCCGTTGACTCGATGTAGGTCGTCACCGTGGTGCTACCGAGCGCCGCGCTCAGCACCGTCGACCCGGCGTCCACGAGGAAAGCCCTGTACTCGCCCTCGAACCCGCCGGCGCCGTCGGTGAAACCCGCCGTACTCGGCCATGGAGTACATTGTCCCCGTCGTGTCGAGGACGTCCACGTAGAGGAGCGTGAGCATGGCGACCCAGACGCTTCCGTGCCGGAACCCGCCGAAGCTGATCTGCCCGGCCGTGCTCTCGATCATGTGGAAGTCCACCACCTTCTTGAAGTAGGAGAAACCGGCATTGCCGGCCGGCGTGTCCGGGAAGACCGTCACGCTCGTGCCTCTGATCCAAGACACGGCCGTTACGAACATGATGCCGTATATCATGGCGCCCTTGACGTCCCTGGCGAGGCACGTGGCGGTGAGGAGGAAGCCGGCCGCGCCGAGCCAGAAGGTCGGGCTGTGCAAGGTGCCGCCGAGGCAGGCGCCGGTGACAGGGTCGGTTTCGGAGCAGGCGGTGAGCGTGACCAGAGTGGACGGGCTCGCGCCGACCATGCCCAGGCCCTGGTTCGCCTGGAGGCCGGTGAAGGCTAGGAACAGGCCGATCCCGACCGCCGTGGCGAGGCGGATGTTGCGTGGGATCAGCCGCGCCAGCTTCGACCGCAGGCCAACGGCCGACAGGACGAAGAATATGATTCCCTCGAGCATGACGCCCGCGAGCGCCGTGCGGTAGGGGATGGAGCCGGAGCCGTGGAAGCCCACCATGTTGTAGGTGAAGTAGGCGTTGGCCCCCATGCCGGGGGCCAGAGCCAGCGGGAGATTCGCCAGAGTGCCCATGGCGAAGGAGGCGGCCATGGCGGCCACGGCAGTCGCGACGACCAGATCGCTCTTGGTGCGCGCAAGGCACGCCTGGTATCCCGGGTTGGACGTCCCCACCATGCACTCCGGCCCGGGAGCGACGGCCGTGGAGTTACTGCCCGCCACAGGGGTGCAGTCGAGCACGGTGCAGGGCCCGCCGGAGTCCGTGAGGATGGCGGCGTTGACGGAGAGGATGTACGCCATGGTGAGGAAGGTAGCGGCGCCTGCGCGCAGCTCCTTGGTGAAGGAGCTCTTGCGCGCGTCAAGCTTGAAGTACTTCCCCACGGGGCTCGCCGCGATGGAGCGGTTGACCGCGGCCTCGGCCTCGGAGAGCCTGTGCCATGCCGCTGTTCCCTTCATCGTCGATTCCCTCTGTTTCGCGCTCTGTTTCTCGTGTGATTATTAGCAAGTCGAGGCTTGTGACTCGTGAGCAAGAGGGAGCCTGATCTTTATAGGGCAACATGAGAAGGGTGCTCCACACAGAAGTCTTTTTCCGGGAACTGTGCCCACACATAACTTGATGGGGCCGCTTTTCAGTTACTTATTCAGTTGTCAAAAGAAACGGATGTGCTTTACAATTTGTGACACATATATCGCTGCACATTTTGAGGAGCACTCCAGTTCGTACTTTGTATACAAGTTAAGCTAACAACTTTGTAACCCCCAAGGCAGTTACATTTTGAGGGGCAGGGTGCTCCTCGCCCTAAGAGAAAAAAGAACAAGGCGGGTCAGCAAGTCAATCAGTATCAGCAGCCGTTGCCGGGGACGCAACCTATGATGAGGCCGCAGACGGTGCCACAGGCTCCGTTTCAGCAGCCCCTGTTGCAGCAGCAGTTCGCCCAGCCGTTGGTTGCTCCTCAGATCGGTGGTTACCAGGGACAGCTAGCGGTGGTGCCTCCCGCCATCCCGGGTGCGAGTGCCAACAACACAGTTCCGGTCCCTGGCTTGGCAGCAGCTGATGGCTCGCCGGATACAACATCGTTGCAGCAGCCTGAGACTTCGACAGGGGGTAAGGGCAAAGCAAAAAAAAGCAACAAGTGTTTCAAGTGCGGTGCAGATTCTCATATCACTAAGGCTTGTCCGATAATACACTATTGTCTAGTTTGTGATAATGCAGCGCATCCCACCATGAGGTGTCCGACGCTGCGGCTACCCAAGCCCACCTGCTTCACCTCGGGCTCGGGCGTTCCGGAGACGATGTTCGTGCAGTTTCCTGACAGTGTCTACAAGCCCCATCTGATTCCGTCGAGCTCGCCCACTGCACTGATTTCGATTGTGGGTGACCCGGTGCCCGCCGCTGCTATTCAGCTCCTGATATCCAAGGTGTGTCACAAGGCACAGTGGACGTGGGAGGCATTGCCCCATGGCGATAATGCTTTCCTCCTTGGGTTTCCGTCGGCTGAGGATCTCCACAGGGTAGACGGGATTCAGCTGAATATTCCATCCTTTAATTCTCAGGCCACTATCTCTGTTTGGAAGTCCAATGATGATGCAGTCCCACTTAGAGTGCTTGAGAAGGTCTGGGTTCATGTTCAGGGCGTTCCTTACGCACTGAGACACTTCCTTGGTTTCTGGGCGGTGGGAACGCTCATTGGGACGACGCTTGACGTGGATCTGGTCACCTACCGGAGCCGTGGTATTGTTCGCATTCTAGTGGGCATGTTGGATTCGAAGGTGCTGGAAAAGCGCTCAACAGATGATGGTCCATATGTTGGGGCTTCGTGTGTGGTGAGACTCAAGGAGTACGGGTTTTATTTCAGCCGGGAGAGGGCGGATTTTGTTCCGGATCCCAACTTTGTACCCTTCTTTTGGCGCCGTAAGGGTGACGACGCCGATGATGAGGAGGCCAGGGAGCATGACTTCGAGGGTTCTTTGGGACAGGGCAACACCAACGGTTCCCTCTCCAACAACATGGACGTTGATGGTAGCACATCGTCCGAGACTTTGAATGCTAACACGTCAGTTGCACCCGGTGCTCTTGTTGCTTCCGTGATGGCTATCACTCCGTATAATGCTAACCCGAGTACTCCCAGAGGTCGGGAGATAGTGGAGCTGATCCGTCTTTCTTCACCGGGTTTACTGCGCACTTCCCCGGAGTCTTCGTCGCCGTCCTCCACTGCCGGGGAGGGAGTCGCTGCTCCTGGGCTGCTTCCGCTGGAGGGCTACGTCGACCTGGGAGCTGCTGCAGCAGCTTGGTCCGGCCCAAGGCAGGCCGACTGCAGCCCACCTTCGGCTGCTGGGCTTGTCGGCCTGGGCCTCGACGCGCAGGATGACGGGAGTGCAGGAGCGCCGGGAGGAGGCTGCTACTTCGACCTCGCCTCCTCCTGTCGAGCTGTTCAGGCCGCTCGTGCCAGGTGGGCTGACGGTGCCGGACTTCGACCCTGCTGCAGATGGCGTCGACCATGTCCAGCGTCTGGCTCACTCCCCCGAGGGGATGGTGCTCCAGGAGGGCTGCGTTGGGATGGTCTCCAGGGGGGCTTCTACTTCGCCGCTGCCCCCTATGGATGGACTGACCTACGTCGCTGCGTTGACGAGTGAGGCCTCTACTCCGCCACAGGCTCACTCGCCTCACGCGACTCCGCTCGACGCTGCGGTGATGGCTGGGAAGGCTGCTTCTTCGTCCAGGCCGGCCCAAGCCATTACCACTCCGACGGCGACGCGTGTGGGTGGAGGCACCGTCACGCAATCCACCCCTCCGGCTCGCCGCAGTGACAGGTTCGGGGTGGATGTGGATGGTGCTTCCGTCACGGATGAGGATTCCATGACGAAGGCCATGCGCCGCAAGGCGACGCGTAACTTGGACTTTTCTGGTATGGAATCGAAATCTTTTCTTTCTTTTTCACCGCAATCCATTCATTCAAAACTGAGTAGTGTAGGTTTTAATCTTGGAAATAGTCATTCGCAAGTTCATGTTTCAACTAAGGTCTTGAGACATATGGAATTTGACCGTCTTACGGTTATTCCTAAAGTCTCGACTGGGTTGTCTGCCACCTATGACGATGAGGAAGAAGCGATTGCCACATCAGATGGTCAGCTTATTTCTCATCTAATTGGTGAAGTGTTGGATGGAGGTTTGGATGACGACGGCTTGAGTTCATTATATGAGCTCAAAGCATCCGCTCGGAAATCTAAATCTACAGCCAACAAGTCCCGGAAACGGACCAAGTTATCCAAATCCCCCACAGTTTCCCGATGAATGGCATGTTCAAAATAGCAGAGGTCTTGGTGACTTGGCTAAACACTTGAACTTCGCTGATTGTATTCGGGATCATAATTTGGATTTCTTAGCGATTTCTGAGACGGGAAGACGTGAATTTCCACAATCTCTTTTGAACCGACTATCGGGCGGTATAGAGTTTGAGTGGTACTCGCGACCTCCTCATGGACGTCCGGTGGCATTTTACTAGGCGTCAGGACTGATACCATGGAAGTATTGGAGGTTACGGAAGGCAATTTTCACATCAAAATGCACATCCGTAATAAATCTGATAATTTCATTTGGAGTCTTGTCGCCGTGTATGGGCCGGCTCAGGAAGCGTCTAAGACTTCTTTTCTCGTTGAATTGGTGAACCTCGCAAAAGATAACCCGCACCCTATTATCATTGGTGGGGATTTCAACCTGCTACGGTTTCCGTTCGAGAAAAGTAAGGGTCGGTTCGACAACCGTTGGCCTCTTTTATTCAATGCAGTCATTGACAGCTTGAATTTAAGAGAGATCATGATGGTGGGAAGACAGTTCACCTGGGCTAATTCCCTACCTGAACCCACTTACGAGAAACTAGACCGTGTGCTGATGGATTCCGATTGGGAAGCTAGATTCCCATTGGTGTCGGTACGGGCTCTAGAACGTATTGAGGGATTGTCGGATCATGCTCCCATTCTATTGACCACTGGAGTGCCTAGACCGCTCTGTAAACCACGGTTCAAGTTTGAACTTGGTTGGTTACACCGCGAGGGCTTCCATGACATGGTTAAAAGAATCTGGGATCTACCGGTAGCGGGTGATACGCCCATCCAGCGGTGGAACAATAAGATACGTGCTTTACGTACTCACCTCGTTGGTTGGGCTCGTCATACTACTGGTCTACTTAAAAAAGAAAAAGTACGACTTTCCTCGATAATCGATGCTCTAGAAGCATTAGCAGAAATTCGGTTACTATCCGCGCAAGAAATTGAGCTAAAGAGCCAATCAAACGCACAGATAGCGAATCTACTGCGCGAGGAAGAGTTAAAATGGTATCAACGTTCTAAAGCTCAATTCATTCTAGAAGGGGACTCGAATACTCGCTATTTCCACAGTATTGCCAATGGCAGACACAGGAAAAAGCGTATTCATTCTCTGGTACAGGATGAAGGAACGATTGAGGGCCAGGATCAACTAAAGTCGTATATTACAAATTACTATAAAGGCCTGTTTGGTGATCCTGAGGAGGGGAATTTCACCTTGGATGAGTCCCGAACAGAGGATATACCCCAGGTTTCAGAGGAGGAAAATAGCCTACTTACTAAACCCTATTCAGAGGAGGAAGTGAGAAAAGCAGTTTTCCAAATGAAACATAATTCAGCACCTGGTCCCGATGGATTTCCTGCGGAGTTCTACCAGAACTTTTGGGATGTTATCAAGGCCGATCTGCTTCAGTTGTTCGCTTGTCTGCACAATGGACAACTAGAGTTGTTTCGTCTCAATTTTGGTGAGATAATTTTATTACCTAAGGTTAACGAGGCAGAAAGGATCCAGCAGTTTAGACCCATATGCCTCCTTAACGTTAGTTTTAAAATTTTCACCAAAGCGGCAACGATTCGACTGAACACTGTGGCAGATCATGTGGTTCGCCCGTCCAGACGGCTTTTATGCAAGGTCGCAACATCCTTGATGGAGTCGCGGTCCTACATGAAACAGTCCACGAACTACATAGGAAAAAGCTGAACGGGGTTATCCTGAAAATTGATTTCGAGAAAGCCTATGATAAAGTGAAGTGGTCTTTCATCCAGCAAACTCTAAGGATGAAAGGCTTTTCCTTCAATGGCGCGCGTTAATTAATAGCTTTGTTTCCGGAGGAAGTGTAGCCATTAAGGTCAATGATGACACTGGCAGATACTTCCAAACGAAGAAAGGACTCCGACAGGGTGACCCGCTATCGCCAATACTATTTAACATAGTGGCGGATATGCTAGCAATCCTGATCGAACGCGCTAAAATTGAGGGTCAAATTGAAGGAGTGATTCCACACCTTGTAGACGGCGGACTATCGATTCTTCAATATGCCGACGATACAATTCTTTTTATGGAACACGATATCGAAAAAGCCCGTAACCTTAAGTTGATTTTGTCAGCTTTCGAGCAACTTTCGGGTCTAAGATAAACTTCCATAAAAGTGAATTGTTTTGCTTTGGCGAGGCCCAAGAGAACGCCACCTTGTATGCCGAGCTTTTTGGCTGTGAGCAAGGACAATTTCCTATCAACTATTTGGGTATCCCGATTCATTATCGGAGACTTACAAATGCTGAATGGAAAAGGGTGGAGGAAAGACTTCAAATACGTTTAAATAGCTGGAAAGGCAAACTCCTATCCTGGGTGGAAGATTGGTTCTCATAAACTCGGTACTTACGAACATGGTACTGTATATGATTTCATTCTTCCAACTGCCAAAAGGGGTCTTAAAACGATTGGATTATTTTGATCTAGATTCTTTTGGCAAGGGGATAGTGAGAAGAAAAAATATCGACTGACTAAATGGAGTGTGGTTTGCTGCCCTAAAGACCAAGGAGGGCTCGGAGTTCATGACCTTGAGGTCAAGAACAGAGCGCTACTAGGTAAATGGCTATTTAAACTTCTTTCTGAAGATGGAGTTTGGCAAACCCTCCTTAGGAGAAAATATGTCGGAGATCAAGCTGTTTCCCAGGTCCTTTGGAAACCTGGCGATTCACACTTCTGGGCAGGCCTCATGGCTACAAAGAAGTTCTTTTTCCCACATGGTTCTTTCTCAATTAGGGATGGATCGGAAATTCGATTATGGGAGGATATATGGCTTGGCGACACGATCGCGAAGGTGATGGATACTTCCCCACCAAATGTTTCGTTCAGAAGAAGTTTACTTGGAACACGACAAGCATCTTGGAATGCTTTGCTCACCCGACTGGATTCAATCCAATTGTCGGAAGGTCCAGATAAGTTTCAATGGAATCTTACGAAGAACGACAAGTTCTCGGTCGATTCTATGTATAGAGCGCTCATTCTACCTGAAATTCCAGTCGATAGCACTAATAATAACAAACTTTGAAAGATGAGGATACCACTAAAAACTAAAGTGTTTGCGTGGTATTTACGTCGAGGAGTAATTCTCACCAAAGATAACCTTGCCAAACGCAATTGGCATGGAAGTAAAAAGTGTGTCTTCTGTCAACACGACGAGACCATTACGCACTTATTCTTCAGTGCGAGTTCG
The DNA here is from genome assembly GCA_947311845.1 of Poa pratensis. Lineage (NCBI taxonomy): Eukaryota > Viridiplantae > Streptophyta > Magnoliopsida > Poales > Poaceae > Poa > Poa pratensis. The sequence continues at coordinate 129,487,730 of CAMZMU010000041.1, read as the reverse complement.
CTAAGTCTATATGGTCAGCCATCTAGATTGGTTCTACCTTACATCCCCTAGTTCTGTTGCTAACATTTTTGGCAACTGGTTAAATGGAGTGGATCCTAGGTTCAAACTATTCAGTAGGGTGGGAGCGATTGCTGTTATTTGGTCGCTATGGCTATGTAGAAATGACAAGGTTTTTAATGATAAAAATGCTTCTCTTATGCAGGTTATTTACCGGTGCACAGCGACACTACGAGCATGGTCTTCCCTGCAGCGTGTGGAGCACCGAGACTTATTCCTGGAGGTGGAGTCGAGACTGGAGGCTGCGGCCAGGGAGTTATTTTCCCGGCATGGGTGGCAACATAGACTCCGGATAGACCTACCAGCATCTTAGGCGGATTTACAATTTCTCATTTTGATATGTAATTCGCCTTTTATTTCGCTTTCAGACTAGCGTGTTGGTGAACTGTGGCTGTGTGCATCTTTGCTATGCAGAGGCCGGGTGTAATACTTAAACCTTTTAAGTAATAAAATCACTTTATAAAAAAAAGGCAGTTACATCATCAGTTTATACAATATGAGCTGTGATCCAAATTTACATAAAATCTAACTTCTTTTAGAGAGGAGCAGAGACCCGTTGTCAGGAGGCTTGCGACGTAGTGTAGCAGATAAGTATGGATTTGGATGGTGTAAACGGATCGGATCGGATTTTGCTATTACCATATCCTCTATCACATTTTTTCATCGGATTCGTAACCGATTCATATAATGAAAGTTGCGGATTCAGAAGCGGATATATCATATTGCGGATTCGGAACGAAGACGGAGCCGATTCGGGACTAAAAGAAAATTAATCAAATAGTTACGCGCATAAGTAAATCGGCAAACCATACAACAACAAAATAATTGTTTAGTATCTTAGTAGTCTAACAAAGCTGTACTCAATAGTCGGTACAATCACTATGTAAGTGACTTGTTATTGAGTAGACGAACTCGGCAACTAACGAAGTACTAATTTTGTTCTATTAGGTTACATGTTTCTATAGAAATCCGGATTATTCGGTTTAAAACCAATGGATAATCTTATTTTAATTTTTTGATAATCCATATTTGGGCTATTTTATATACCATATCCTATACCGTATCCGGTTGTCAAATTCAGAATCGGATTTCCTTATCCATCAGATTTCTTCAAACCGGATATGAATTATTTTAAACGGTTTCAAAATTGAATTGAGTGCAGAAATTATCCTATCGTTTACACCCCTATGTATACCTCTTTTAAGCCGCCGTACGGAATAAATTCATCATTGTAAATCCCCGATATTAACCTCACCCGATATAGTATGTGTTTTTCTTCCTTTCTCTTTGGAGGGGTTTTCCACATTAAAATTCTTATGTCATTTATTGTTTGATTGTTCTTCGATCTATTGCATGCTGATCATATAACATATATAGTTCTCTCATATAAGTTGTAAAGTTGAATGACAAGTATATCGATCAGTTCATAGTTATATGTAGAGTAGACTTCTAACTGCACATACCCACTTGTAACCACTTGATCACTAATAATGATCCAATATGTTAACTTAAATCTGCTGGCTTCCCACCAAAAAGTTAAAGTTTGGCTAAGCAGGCCATGATCGAGATACTTTATGGTATATTTCAACAATCTGTTGTTAACGCAAGTTGTACAGGGTAGCGGTAGGTACGTGGCGTGAGGTACGCTTGTTTACAGGGAAACAAGTAGGTTGAAAACACAAAAAGGGAGTTGAGGGCGTACAACGTTTGAATTTATATATATTTGCAACTTGGGGCAAACTTTAATGATCTCTACCAGCTCTTTGTATAATTTCGCCTATCATGGTCCACGTGCGACCCCATCATTCATAACCAGCTACTAGCACATTCTATCGGAATCATCAAAGAAAAATACTACTCGTACATTCTTCTATCGTGATCGAATCTCTTACGACAGATGAGCACGTTGTGCTCTGGAAGAAATGAATTTTCAAGAAGGAAGTTCTGATGAGTGGATAAATCTGCATCCATCAGTATAGAATCTTGGAATACTGTTATCGGCTGGATCTTTGACGATCTCTAACAGGTGTACGAAGTTCACATGTGTTGATGTACCGTGTTGTAGTGATCAAAGAAATGGTGACGCATTTTTGTCGCCTCCGCAACAGAATTTTGTTTGGCAGCATATAAGGTCTGTGATGGGAACGTTCGTGACTGGATAAGCATACAAAACATTGCCGGTTGCTCGACGAAAAGATTTCACGTCAAAAAAAGTTAACATACTAAAAAGAGAAATCGAGCAACATCAACGAGGGAACATATCTAGTAATACACCTAGATAGCATCATAGTAACGTTCAATTTCATCTAAATATTTAGTTATAGCAGGATATAATGATTCAAAATACAATCAAAACCAAGATCTCGATTAAGAGGAAAAAGACAAGGTTCGTTGAAAAATATCATCTCCTTTTCTTTTTAGTTATAATTAGCATGGTCGAGCGAACGCTACCAACTTTAGTGCGTTAAAATGTTATATCTATTTTTTTCCGCAAAAAAGTGTTATATATTTTTATCTTGTGCAAACACCTTTTGCTCCTCTCTACCCCCTCATTGCAAAATCAATGACATCATTGACATGGACACATTTTTAAAGGTGTAAATTTGACATATATTTTGTATTAATATTTGGTGATATTGAATTTTTCCTCTCAATAATCTGCTTACACAACTAGACGTGGAACTACGAATAACCAATCAAAATAACCACAATTTGTATGCATGCCTGCTAGATCAACTGTTTTACGTTTGCTAGCATAGATCTTCAAACCTAGACCATCTACTCCCTCCGTTCCAGACTTCCATTTGTTGGATGTATCTAGACATGTTACACGTATAGATACATCCACATGTGGACAAATGGAAGTCAATTAATTTGGAACGGAGGGAGTACCATTTTGTGCAGTCTATAAATAATTATACGGTTCTTCATATCCCCTCTTTGCCAAAAAATAATAGCTTTTGCACTGAGACTCTTGCTTGCATGTACAACTGAATTTATCTTTCATAAAGATGATGAAAAATATAACAACCAACGCGTTCAATCCTTCGGTTATAGTAACCAAAGCACATTTGTGTATTCCTTCCCTAATGCTCATGTGGTGTTTGTAATCATTTTGAACCTTCCTTTAGCATATCGTCTCTAATGAATTTTGTACATTGCCGATAGTACTAAACACCTACGTAGCACAAGATGATAAGTGGAATTTTTGCCATTGGCTATTAATGTTGTATAGGATTCCAATCATGTATATATCAATCCCATTAGATCAATATTGCACTGATGTAAGGAGTTTCTCCTCGGAGTTGCCTAGTCAGGGTGACACAGAGCCTCTTAATTACCCAACTGGATTTTCCGAGACTTTTATATGATGTGATGGCCGATATGCCATTGATGTTGTATGACTGAGGATTAATGTTGGTTCATACAACACTAACTCAACAAAAATACTAAAAACAATTATTTTTGCGACTTAAAAAGTTATGTTGACGAGAGAATGTGTTTCTTTTCTTCGATTCAATATAATATGGACACAACAGCGAGTTAACTAAACATGAAGATAACATACCACATGAAGGGGCCACACATTGTATGAGCTAATTAATTGACTTGGTCACTATATGCTTCTAGTGTTGCCTATTTATTGGCCATTTCAATTAATAAGAGAGAAAGACATAGTCCCTCCGTTTTTATGTACTTCACGTTCTGAGTTTTTTCAAAATCAAACTTTAAAAAGTTTGACCAATTATATAGGAAAAAATATCAACATCTATAATATCAAATGATTATAATATGAAAATATATGTTATAATGATTCTAATAACATTAAATTATATTGTGGTATTGTTGTTTTTTCCTACATATTTGGTCAAATTTTACAAATTTTCATTTTGACTAAATCCAGAACGCAAAATAATTGTGAGCGGAGGGAGTATATAAGTAATTCTCACTGTTGGTTCTGATGAATTAGCTCTCTGGCCTTACAAAACCGAGCTGAGAGAGTCCACTCTTATATGAAATGAACTCATATTATTCCTTTTAACTGCCTCCTTTTGGAACATTCCTGCTAATTATTACCTCCATACAGATTTAGAAGGCATAATCCATTTTGTCTTAGGTCAAATATTCTTAAGTTTGAAATTTATACGAAAAAGTGCTAGCATCTATAATACCAAATATGTCATTAAATCTATTATAAAAATAATTACTCCGTGTTAGGTATGGTAGATGCTTATGTTTCTTCAATAAAAGTGAACGAAGTTAGACAAATTGACTTAAGACGAGATTATTAGAGTTTAAAAACCCGGATGGAGGGTATTTTCTTTTCTCCTTTTGCTCGTCTCACTAGCAAAAAATTGCTAAGGGCACAGGGTGTAACTTGCCAAGTGATGTATGTCCCTCACGGAAGCTATCAGTCGAGTCTTCATCCCCAACTCCCCCCACAAACATGCCAGATTGTTAGTGGCATTGGATATTGTCTGAACATCCATTTTGATTACGTGACAAGTGTCTCCGATACAGGAACCAAAAGGTGGGCACATAGATCTTTGGGCGCAGTTGGGCTACTAACTCACGCTCTCTCATATACTACTCCTGTTAAGAAATGCAGCTGCAATGGTCAAAACGCCGCACTTGGTTTGGCCGGTTTCAACTCTGAAATCAACGAGCGAGTGGGCTTGGACAAGGAAGAAATGGGCATTGAAAAATTAACCTTTAATGATGCAATCTTGCCAAATTACAGAATGACTTGACCTACTGGTTAACTGGTAAGTGATCCCCAATTTTCAAAAGTTGCACCTAAAAAGGCAGATACTCTGATTGAGCTTTGGCAACCACCATCTGGACCTAGTAGCTCTATCTATGTAGACAAATGCTAGCAATTAACTATGGGTACATGCAGATCGGCGTTTTGGTTCTATAAAAATCAGCAGTTTGTGTGTAGTGCTGCCAGTGCATTAGTTGAGACCCACAAACTTGCACTAATCATTTAACCTGCTTTCTTTAGTAGTAATAGCGACAACCTGGAAGACATATGGTAAATATTTAGTAGAAACTAGTACTGGCAATATGATTAGTATCGACTGGTGATGATCCTTGTCGCTTTGCTGGTCTCAGCTGTTTTGAAGGATTGCACCCCACACTGTATTTTCTGCTCGTGAGCGCGATCTGGTCCGATTTCTGCTGTACAAAGTAATAGCCATGCTCCGGCAATATATATTGCGCTCGTCTGGCTTTAGTTCGTCACAGAATCATATATACATTTTTTTCAGCGATACGCGATTGTTCAAACAAAGAATCCTGAATAAAATAGCACCATTTTGTTTAATGGATTTTCCAATTTGTTTTTCAACCCAAAAGCTAGTGCCAACTTTGCTTACACACCAAACAGTTGTTCAGATACTGATCTTGTCGAACATAAATAACTAATATAAGCATTCCTGCTGTCCTAGCGTAGTGGAGTTAACTTTTCTGCAACGCCCATCAATAGTTACTTGTGCACGGCCGATTCTCCATAATAGGTTAATCGCACCAATATAAATTCATTTTATTCTAAGGCGAAGATTAAATCATTTAGCCCGATTAAATATACACATCACAGAGGTTCACCTCATATGTCCTCTGCCTGCACAAAAATACCGTACATCCTGCTAGAAAACACTACAGTGGTGAACGAGTTTGGGGTACTCCATCCGTGTCAAAATGTGCGTGATCGTGACCTATTGTGTTCACAAGATCCTGATGGGCATCCCGTATATATGAAGAATAGTATTTGGTGACCATATAGAGCAATTTGGTGGTGGTTTTAGGTGTACTCCATCCTTTCATTTTATATAAGCACACCCACATTTTAGGATCATCAATTTGACCATTAATAGTATACCATTGAATTCGTATATTTTTTTATAACGATGAGTACTTTTGTGGAATATAACTCATATTTAGTTGATAAAATTGATGATCTCAAAATACAGTAGTGTCTTAGGAAATGAAGAGGTACTACCAAACAATTATTAATTTGGAAATTTCAAATTAAACCTTGTCTGCCACACTTTCTGCTCTCAAACTTCGTTGTCCTCTATGTATTATTTTTCTCGCTGCACAAAGCTTTTGCATATTTGCAAAAGAAAATCTTAGTTTGGACTATACTGGTTCCTTTATTTTTTTTGTCTCGCAGGTTGTAACCTCACAGCTGCCTGACATTTTTCAATTGTGTGAGCTTGTATTTCTTGGCTACCTCAGCTGTCGAGCCATGAGGATGAGCACGATCACGTACTACACTCATTTGAAGAAAATCTGTACATATACTTGGAAGTGGTGTTTTGCCTCCCGGGTGCATATGCACCCTTTATTTAAAATGCATTTCAAACTCATTTTTAAATGTCAAAAAATTGCAAAACAATGTCCACTCATATATCTTAAAATTCTATGTGTTCACGAAGTCGTTTCATGAATTTTTTTTGTGCCTTGTGTAAAAAGACAAATTTTGGTTAAAAATAAGTCTTTACACGAGATATTTTTTGTCTCATTTTATAAAGGTACAAAAAATGTAAGTTTTCCGCAAAACCACTTTATGAACACATAGAATTCGAATATTTATCTGTGGATTTGTTTTCTAGTTTTTTTAACATTTCTAAATGTGTTTTTAAATAATGGGTGCACATACATACGGGAGCCAAAGTGAATTTCACCCTATACTTTTACTGAGATACCAATGTAAAAAAACGAGTTGGTTGTGGTAATTTTTACCATGCGATCGAAAATCTTTAGTACAGTAACATGATCATGCATCTAATGGTTGTGGACAAATGCCTCTGTTCACCAATAACATTATTGGCTAATAAATTACTCTCCAGTTTCATTTTTTATTCAGGAGGTTGTTGTTTTCAATCCTTACAAAACTTTTAAATGAAATTTCTGTATAATAATAAAGCTTTTAAGTTGCTGTCTCGAATATGTGTTGTAATTTTGATTTTCTATAACAATTTTTTTGACATGAAATTTAATTTTTGATACATATGGGTTAAGTTTTCTTGTCCCTGTACTAATATATATATTCAATACATACCCGCCTTTCTTAAAATATGCAAAAACTGGGTATCTGAACTTGTTTTGAGGGAAAAGACGTGTGTTCTGCCATTCGATGGAAAGAATAGAAGGAGTGCACTTTTTTTACATCAACAATACTAAAGATAAGAAAAAGGACCGTGTTTCTGTGTGTTTAAATGTATGAGCATAATTTACACTTCCACGTGTACATTGCAAATACATGGTTGCTAGTTGCATAACTTATGGAAGTTTTGTTTATCTAGTTCAAATCGTGGGAGATTGTGTGCCAGATCAGTGTCAACATCAATATCTACAATTGTGCCATGCATTACATCAGCCTGCTCATCAAACATGAAGGCTTTATACACGTGGGACAATTTTCTTCGTACTCGGATATATACGGGCGCATACACTTGATGAGATTGATACCCCACTATTTCCTAAGCATCTTGATAAGTGCATGTTTGAGGCAACTCTTGTAGCTTTTTCATTTGGTTGGACCCGAGTCCGGCCAATATTCCTGCATCTACACTTTGAAGGCCAATGGAACTTAAGAATCCGACAGTGCATAATGCGCAGGGGAGAAATGGCCAACATGTAGAATGCAACATGTTGGACAAAGGCGGTCCAGGTGAGTCCCCCTGTTCCAGTCCAGCACCAACCAATATTCCACCATCACCACCGTGCTGATCCCCCACGCAACGTTTGCTTCTCTGCTCGCACCTCTCCCACACTGCAGTGCAGCGCTGGCCGGCTAGTTTTGTCCCAGGAAATCAAAAGTTGGGAAGAAAAGAACAGGTGTTCCAAAGTGGTGTCATGTCCAAGGCCTATTGGCCTCTCTGGCAAAACTATGTTCACAACTTTAAATCGGAAAGGTGAAAGGCACAAAGAAAGCAGAGAAGATGTGCTTACTTGCTGACTGTAATATAGTGGTACCAATTATGGTTGTGTTGTAACAGCAAAGCAAAGCTAGCTGGAACGTCTGCTTTTTTTTTTTTTTTTGCGAGCAAAGAACCCGGCATTATCTGGAAACATTGCAGAAAGGTCCCTAGGAAAAACAAAATTACAGCTTAGCCCTTCTGCAACGTTGACCACGGCTTCGACGCACCGGAGCTGTCGGTGACGCGCCGCCGCCGCTGCCTCCCTTGAATCCTTGGATCGGAGGCATTGCATCTATTATGTGGGCATGATCAAGGACCGGAGACTAGGCAAAACCTAGAAGTTAACACCGGGTTCTTCGGTTTGTCCCTCGCAAACATGGTTCTCGGATTCTAGACTTGGATTTTTTTTTTTTTTGAGGATAGACTCGGATCTAGCTGAGTTTACTTGTTGGAATTCATTTCCTTAATTTCTTTTGGATTGCGGATTGAATAATCCATTCGTCAAATCCAAATAACCATCCCCAGGATGTGGCTTTTTTTTTTGAGGGATCAGGATGTGGCGTAAGGCATATGGCTTTTCCAAAAGCAATGTTCAACTCAGGAAAGCGTGATGATGCGACCGGTCTTGGTTGTAGGAGGATCACGGGCAACCTTCTTCTACATCCCTATGTAGCCAATACCTTGTTTTTTTTTTACTTTCAGAGTGACACTTGGATACCATGTTTTTTTCTTTCTCTTTTTTCCTTTTTAATAATTTGGTTCTGTGTATCCTCGATGTTTTGACTTGTTCATAATGTTGAATTGGTATAGAGCTGCGTGTAGTTAGTCTCTTCTTGATATTAATATATTTCCCTTTTATAAACAAATGCATGCAATATCGTTTCATGTAGCGTGATCTCCCTTAGATCGGTCTAGACTCCATATCTGCGGATGAGATGGTGATGAGAAGCTTCCAAGCATGGAAAATAGTTACAGTGGGACTTTAGATGAAAATCACGAAGTTTTTGATTTCCAGTAAAATATGTGATTTGGATATCTGATTTGCCTAATTATACTAGTAGAAAATCCTATAGGAATAAAACGTTGTGGTTCGCCGCACTGGAGATCTAGTCCCAACTCGTTGTTATAACCGATCTGTAGGATCCAATCCCATGATTACCAACAATATTCTCCACAAATAAATTTCATCTCCAGTTCAACTTGGCCAGAAGTTCTGATTTTGAGTGAAGTGCGAAAACAATTAGAACTGACCACTGATTTGCAGTAAAAACTCTCGATTTATCCTCGGTTAGATGGATCCAATAACGAACACTCATAAATGACATTCCGCTCTCAGAGGAGTTGTATTTCAAGTAGTCACAAATATTCTCCATAGCCCTCCTCCTTCACGTATTGTTATAGATGGTCTGTGGGATAAAATCCCACGACTCCGAGTTGAATTTTCCGAAAACTTAAAAGTGTCAGATTTTCAATTTTGTGCAAATTTTGCGAAATTTATATTTTTAGTGAGAGAATAAAACAACTACAAAAAGAATATTGGTCCCTTAGTTTTGAGTGAGAACTCTTGATTTATCGTTAGAGCGGATTTTTGGAGTTTAGGGAAGCATGTACTCATGAGAGTGAAATCTTGTAATGTACGGCAAAGATACGTGACACCAGACTTCTAAATGTTACCTAAAAATTAGAAAATAATCATAAGTTTTGAAATTCAAATTGTAACTTTGTCGTTTTCTCATTTTATACAAACTTAGCAAACAGTGATCTTGTGTTTATAAATAAAAAATTGGGGTAAGTTCCAACTCGACATATGTGTACATCATTATTTTTTTTAAAATTGTTTTTCCTAGGATTTAGAAAGTGCGTTGCACCAAAACTTATAAGTTTGTGGGCACCCAAAGAAGATTGAACTACTATTGGGACTCATACTCATTGTTCCCTTCTCGAAAAAGTTGTGTTTAAAGTAGCAAATAAATGGAACCCGAGCTCCAGGTAGCTCTTTATTTTAAAAATGAAAATCATGTATTATGTTTCAAAAAAATGAAATTAAAGAGCTCCATGAAGCTCAGCCTCCATTTGCACTTTCCGTCGTGTACGTGTCCTACATGTCTCTCCCACACATATTTGTCCTCCTTCCCCGTGTCACCTCGGTCATCCACCGACCCCTTCCAAGCCTCTTTCTCCTCATGCTTTCACCACCACCTCTTAATTATCAGCTTACTCCTGCCCTATCACTACGGGAATGCCACACTATGCCGACGGCCGTACTGTACTCCGACGGCTAAATGTAGGGGCCGTCGGCGTACATCACGAGCTAGGGCAGCCGCCCACACAGCCGTCGGCGTACGAAGCGCCGTCGGCGTATCCAGGTAAGGCCGACGGCAGCCGTCGGCGTAAACCGTGTCGTCGGCGTACAAAAGGACGCCGTGACGGAACGTCCAGCGGCTACACGTGTACTTCAACGCCGACGGCGGCCGTCGGCGTATAGATGAACCTTTTTTTTATTTATTTCTCTATATAATATTTATTTCTCTATATAATATTTAATGTAGTTATAATTTATATATATATATTGGACCTACAATTTCCCTCCCAATTTCAGTATCCCACCCCCGTAAAATAACGGTTCGAGATTCCCGGAACCCAACCCTACAACATATACATGTAAAATAAATAAAAACAACACATGTAAAATACCTTCCTATGGCCTAACCTAACACAACCAAGCAAAAAAGTCCACTTTCCTACCCCCTTTTGACGCACGTCTATGGGGGTAGACGAAAACGTTAGGGTTTTCCCAACGGATTCAGGGTTTCGCCGAAGCGGGGCCCCGGAGCGTCGGAACCCCACCAAAACCTAGGTTGTGCCATACCATATGTATACAAGTGTGTTGTGTGTTGTAAATGTGCCATATCCTACTCCGGGGTGTGACCGGCTTCACTTTCTCTCTAGTGAGTTTCTACACTTAGAGTTGAAAACTCCTGTTTCGGGCGAACAGGATGGAATCTTGTGTTGATTTGGAGTAGACTTTGGTTTCTCACCTTCCTATGGCCTAACCTAACACAACCAAGCAAAAAAGTCCACTGGGCTACCCCCTTTCGACGCACGTCTATGGGGGTAGACGAAAACGTTAGGGTTTTCCCAGCGGATTCGGGGTTTCGCCGAAGCGAGGCATCAGAGCGTCGGAACCCCACCAAAACCTAGGTTGTGCCATACCATATGTATACAAGTGTGTTGTGTGTTGTAAATGTGCAATATCCTACTCCGGGGTGTGACCGGCTTCACCGGCTTCACTTTCTCTCTAGTGAGTTTCTGCACTTAGAGGTGAAAACTCCCGTTTCGGGAGAACCGGATGGAATCTTGTGTTGATTTGGGGTGGACTTTGGTTTCTCACCTTCCTATGGCCTAACCTAACACAACCAAGCAAAAAAGTCCACTTTCCTACCCCCTTTTGACGCACGTCTATGGGGGTAGACGAAAACGTTAGGGTTTTCCCAGCAGATTCAGGGTTTCGCCGAAGCGAGGCCCCGGAGCGTCGGAACCCCACCAAAATCTAGGTTGTGCCATACCATATGTATACAAGTGTGTTGTGTGTTGTAAATGTGCCATATCCTACTCCGGGGTGTGACCGGCTTCACCGGCTTCACTTTCTCTCTAGTGAGTTTCTGCACTTAGAGGTGAAAACTCCTGTTTCGGGCGAACCGGATGGAATCTTGTGTTGATTTGGGGTAGACTTTGGTTTCTCACCTTCCTATGGCCTAACCTAACACAACCAAGCAAAAAAGTCAACTGGGCTACCCCTTTCGACGCACGTCTATGGGGGTAGACGAAAACGTTAGGGTTTTCCAGCGGATTCAGGGTTTCACCGAAGCAGGGCCCCGGAGCGTCGGAACCCCACCAAAACCTAGGTTGTGCCATACCATATGTATACAAGTGTGTTGTGTGTTGTAAATGTGCAATATCCTACTCCGGGGAGTGACCGGCTTCACCGGCTTCACTTTCTCTCTAGTGAGTTTCTGCACTTAGAGGTGAAAACTCCCGTTTCGGGAGAACCGGATGGAATCTTGCGTTGATTTGGGTAGACTTTGGTTTCTCACCTTCCTATGGCCTAACCTAACACAACCAAGCAAAAAAGTCCACTTTCCTACCCCCTTTTGAAGCACGTCTATGTGGGTAGACGAAAACGTTAGGGCTTTCCCAGCGGATTCAGGGTTTCGCCGAATCGGGGCCCCGGAGCGTCGGAACCCCACCAAAACCTAGTTTGTGCCATACCATATGTATACAAGTGTGTTGTCTGTTGTAAATGTGCAATATCCTACTCTGGGGTGTGACCGGCTTCACTTTCTCTCTAGTGAGTTTCTGCACTTAGAGGTGAAAACTCCCGTTTCGGGAGAACCGGATGGAATCTTGTGTCTATTTGGGGTAGACTTTGGTTTCTCACCTTCCTATGGCCTAACCTAACACAACCAAGCAAAAAAGTTCACTGGCCTACCCCCTTTCGACGCACGTCTATGGGGGTAGACGAAAACGTTAGGGTTTTTCCAGCGGATTCAGGGTTTCGCCGAAGCGGGGCCCCGGAGCGTCGGAACCCCACCAAAACCTAGGTTGTGCCATACCATATGTATACAAGTGTGTTGGGTGTTTCAAACGTCCAAGCTCGGGGGTAGATATGCGGGTCCCACCAGACTACGGTTTCAATAAAACCGGATAGCTAGAGTGCCCGAATCACTCAAAAATTTGCGTGTGGTCATACGATATAATAAAATAAATTATAATAAAACTCTACAAATTTATAATGTAATAAATTCTAATGGTTTACAATATTAAAATTAAATAATATGTATACAAGTGTGTTGTGCGTTGTAAATGTGCCATATCCTACTCCGGGGTGTGACCGGCTTCACCGGCTTCACTTTCTCTCTAGTGAGTTTCTGCACTTATAGGTGAAAACTACTGTTTCGGGCGAACCGGATGGAATCTTGTGTTGATTTGGGGTAGACTTTGGTTTCTCACCTTCCTATGGCCTAACCTAACACAACCAAGCAAAAAAGTCCACTGGGCTACCCCCTTCGACGCACGTCTATGGGGGTAGACGAAAACGTTAGGGTTTTTCCAGCAGATTCAGTGTTTCGCCGAAGCGGGGCCCCGGAGCGTCGGAACCCCACCAAAACCTAGGTTGTGCCATACCATATGTATACAAGTGTGTTGTGTGTTGTAAATGTGCAATATCCTACTCCGGGGTGTGACCGGCTTCACCGGCTTCACTTTCTCTTTAGTGAGTTTCTGCACTTAGAGGTGAAAACTCCCGTTTCGGGAGAACCGGATGGAATCTTGTGTTGATTTGGGGTAGACTTTGGATTCTCACCTTCCTATGGCCTAACCTAACCCAACCAAGCAAAAAAGTCCACTGGGCTACCCCCTTTCGACGCACGTCTATGGGGGTAGACGAAAACGTTAGGGTTTTTTCAGCGGATTCAAGGTTTCGCCGAAGCGGGGCCCCGGAGCGTCGGAACCCCACCAAAACCTAGGTTGTGCCATACCATATGTATACAAGTGTGTTGTTTGTTGTAAATGTGCAATATACTACTCCGGGGTGTGACCGGCTTCACCGGCTTCACTTTCTCTCTATTGAGTTTCTGCACTTAGAGGTGAAAACTCCCGTTTCGGAGAACCGGATGGAATCTTGTGTTGATTTGGGGTAGACTTTGGTTTCTCACCTTCCTATGGCCTAACCTAACACAACAAAGCAAAAAGTCCACTGGGCTACCCCCTTCGACGCACGTCTATGGGGTAGACGAAAACGTTAGGGTTTTTCCAGCGGATTCATGGTTTCGCCGAAGCGGGGCCCCAGAGCGTCGGAACCCCACCAAAACCTAGGTTGTGCCATACCATATGTATACAAGTGTGTTGTAAATGTGCAATATCCTACTCCGGGGTGTGACCGGCTTTACCGGCTTCACTTTCTCTCTAGTGAGTTTCTGCACTTAGAGGTGAAAACTCCCGTTTCGGGAGAACCGGATGGAATCTTGTGTTGATTTGGGTAGACTTTGGTTTCTCACCTTCCTATGGCCTAACCTAACAAAACCAAGCAAAAAAGTCCACTTTCCTACCCACTTTTGACGCACGTCTATGGGGGTAGACGAAAATGTTAGGGTTTTCCAGCGGATTCAGGGTTTCGCCGAATCGGGGCCCCGGAGCGTCGGAACCCCACCAAAACCTAGTTTGTGCCATACCATATGTATACAAGTGTGTTGTCTGTTGTAAATGTGCAATATCCTAATCTAGGGTGTGACCGGCTTCACTTTCTCTCTAGTGAGTTTTGCACTTAGAGGTGAAAACTCCCGTTTCGGGAGAACCGGATGGAATCTTGTGTCTATTTGGGGTAGACTTTGGTTTCTCACCTTCCTATGGCCTAACCTAACACAACCAAGCAAAAAAGTCCACTGGCCTACCCCCTTTCGACGCACGTCTATGGGGGTAGACGAAAACGTTAGGGTTTTTCAGCGGATTCAGGGTTTCGCCGAAGCGAGGCCCCGGAGCGTCGGAACCCCACCAAAACTAAGGTTGTGCCATACCATATGTATACAAGTGTGTTGGGTGTTTCAAACGTCCAAGCTCGGGGGTAGATATGCGGGTCCCACCAGACTACGGTTTCAATAAAACCAGATAGCTAGAGTGCCCGAATCACTCAAAAATTTGCGTGTGGTCATACGATATAATAAAATAAATTATAATAAAACTCTACAAATTTATAATGTAATAAATTCTAATGGTTTACAATATTAAAATTAAATAATATGTATACAAGTGTGTTGTGTGTTGTATATGTGCCATATCCTACTCCGGGGTGTGACCGGCTTCACCGGCTTCACTTTCTCTCTAGTGAGTTTTTGCACTTAGAGGTGAAAACTCCTGTTTCGGGCGAACCGGATGGAATCTTGTGTTGATTTGGGGTAGACTTTGGTTTCTCACCTTCCTATGGCCTAACCTAACACAACCAAGCAAAAAAGTCCACTGGGCTACCCCCTTCGACGCACGTCTATGGGGTAGACGAAAACGTTAGGGTTTTTCCAGCGGATTCAGGGTTTCGCCGAAGCGGGGCCCCGGAGCGTCGGAACCCCACCAAAACCTAGGTTGTGCCATACCATATGTATACAAGTGTGTTGTGTGTTGTAAATGTGCAATATCCTACTCCGGGGTGTGACCGGCTTCACCGGCTTCACTTTCTCTCTAGTGAGTTTCTGCACTTAGAGGTGAAAACTCCCGTTTTGGGAGAACCGGATGGAATCTTGTGTTGATTTGGGGTAGACTTTGGTTTCTCACCTTCCTATGGCCTAACCTAACCCAACCAAGCAAAAAAGTCCACTGGGCTACCCCTTTCGACGCACGTCTACGGGGGTAGACGAAAACGTTAGGGTTTTTTCAGCGGATTCAAGGTTTCGCCGAAGCGGGGCCCCGGAGCGTCGGAACCCACCAAAAACCTAGGTTGTGCCATACCATATGTATACAAGTGTGTTGTGTGTTGTAAATGTGCCATATCCTACTCCGGGGTGTGACCGGCTTCACCGGCTTCACTTTCTCTCTAGTAAGTTTCTGCACTTAGAGGTGAAAACTCTTGTTTCGGGCGAACCGGATGGAATCTTGTCTTGATTTGGGGTAGACTTTGGTTTCTCACCTTCCTATGGCCTAACCTAACACAACCAAGCAAAAAAGTCCACTGGGCTACCCCCTTTTGACGCACGTCTATGGGGGTAGACGAAAACGTTAGGGTTTTTCCAGCGGATTCAGGGTTTCGCCGAAGCGGGGCCCCGGAGCGTCGGAACCCCACCAAAACCTAGGTTGTGCCAGCCCAAATGTATACAAGTGTGTTGGGTGTTTCAAATGTCCAAGCTCGGGGTAGATATGCGGGTCCCACCGGACTACGGTTTCAATAAAACCGGATAGCTAGAGTGCCAGAATCACTCAAAAATTTGCGTGTGGTCATACGATATAATAAAACTCTACAAATTTATAATGTAATAAATTCTAATGGTTTACAATATTAAAATTAAATAATATGAAAAAAAGCAAAAAAGCCAACGCCGTCGGCTTATCTACTAAGCGCACCCGCACCTACCCCAGCCACCAAACCCACCCGCACCTTATCCACTCTCTCCTGTCCAACCCGCACGCCGCTGCAGTTGTCCGCCGGCCGCCCCACCCTTCCTCCTCCGCCGCCGCCTCTAGCCGTCCCCCCGACACCCGGCCGCGCCTCCAGCGACCTCGCCGCACCTCCCACGACCTCGCCGCGCCTCCCCCGACCACGTCTGCGGCACTCCGACCCCGACCTCGCCGCGCCTCCCCCGACCACGTCCGCGGCGCTCCGACACCGACCTCGCCGCGCCTCCCCGACACCCGGCGCGCCTCCAACAACCTCGCCGCACCTCCCACGACCTCGCCGCGCCTCCCCTGACCACGTCTGCGGCGCTCCGACCTCGCCGCGCCTCCCCTGACCACGTCCGCGGCGCTCCGACCCCGACCTCGCCGCGCCTCCCCGACCTCGCCGCCAGGTACTCCCCGCCCCCTCCCCTATTTTCTGTGTATTTTAGATTTAGGGATTTTAAGAGTAGGATTTTAGGGATTTTAGGAGTAGAAATTATAGATGGAAATTATAGGATTTTAGGGATTTTAGGAGTAGGATTTTAGGGATTTTAGATTTAGGGATTTTAGGAGTAGAAATTATAGATGGAAATTTAGTGGAAGAAAATAGAAAATAACAAAATGATTTAGGGATAGATGTAGTAAATAAAATGTTGTTGAAAATAGAAAATAACAAAATGATTTAGAGATAGATGTAGCAAATAAAATGTTGTTGAAAATAGAAAATAACAAAATGATTTTAGGAATAGATGTAGCAAATAAAATGTTGTTGACAATTATTTTTCATATATTCATTTCATATATGACTAACCCCTGTATCAAATGCTTTTACTTAACTAAGTATCATGTCGGAGCCGGAGCGAAAGTTTCGTGGTGTTCACGGAGACCCACGAAGATCCCGACTTGGGCATCTCAGATCACAGTGGATCACAGGAAGATCCAGCTTGGTACTTTCAGGTGCCCGTGGCAGGCGGCCCGCGCCTACGACTGCGCGGCGGTCCAGCACTTTGGGGCGAGAGCGATCCTCAACTTTGAGGATGAGCGGAGCGTGGCGCATTGTTAGCGCCAGATGGCATGAGGATCGCGACGAAGGCCGAGGAGAGGGAGCACCGGCAGGCAGAGAGGCTGCTCAGGGCGCGCCACCAGCGCGAGGAGGATGACCCCTTGGTCAAGGATCTCCTCCTTGATCCCCAGGTGATGGCGGTCCAGTACCAGGTCTTCAGCGAGAGCCGGCAGCAGCGCGGGCAGGGCGAGGCCGGCCCCTCCGGCACGCAGCAGCAGGGCGAGGACTCTAGCAGCAGCCTGTCCTCTTGTTGGGACCGCTTGGACGACGTCACTGACACCGGCGCGAGTCGAGTTTAGGATGTCTATCATCCTACCTGTCGTACTACTAGACTTATCTTGCTACCTGTTGTACTGCTAGACTTATCATACATGCTACCTATGTATTATTGTGCTACTTGTCTATATGTGTTATGTTTAGCTAATATGGTTACATCGTTCTATGGTTTATTCTGTTTTATGTTTAATTATTAGGTAAAATGGAGGGATATTTGCTTATATATTTCGATTGTTTGTACTTTTTAGATGACGTAGCTTCCCGCCAGCCAGCACCGTCGGTCCCGCGCGTCGTCGCGGCTTCTCCAGCTGAGGAGGGGCCGCCTCGGTGCCCTTTGTTTTGTCGCCCTCTTCCGGAGCACGTCCTCGACCTTCTCCGGCCACCGATCACGCTTCGAGGGTATAAATCTTTCGCCTCTCTTGCTGCATAGGTTTATTTTGGTCTAGATCACCAAGTCAGTCGCGTAACCCGAGTCAGATCCCATCCGGAAGGGTTACAAATTTATAAATATGCAGGATTGTCCATCTTTGCATATTTATAACCGTAACACTTCCGGGTTGTCCTGTTGGACAGTCCGAGTACGTGTAGATCGGGTCGTGTTCCACGTTCTACCCCTTCCTGAGACGGAATTTCGGCAGCACCTCCCTGTTGTTCTTCGGATGCACACCCTCTCGGCTTGACAAGCTCGAGACGTGTATTCTGAAGAACAGCGGGGAGGTGCTGCCGAAATTCCGTCTCGGGTCGGGGTAGAACATGGGACACGACTCGATCTACACGTACTCGGGCGGGATAGGCCCCTACCTATTAGAAGTGTATGTGAACCCTTGCATGTTGTAAAAGATAAAATTTGGCCGTAATAAAATGGTGACATTGCATGCAAGAAAATAAAAATATGATGCATTTAATTTCATGTTATTATTATTTGGCTCACAGTAAAGCAGCAGAGGATGGCAGATAATGGGTGGATGTACAGTGGCCGAACTAGTTTGGTTGACAAAACAGATGAGTGGGTATGGAAGACGCATTTGTTAGTGAAGGAGTTAGCGCGTAAGGGTTCAGAGTCAGGCGCTCGTGGACAGTGCCCTTGCCCTCGTTGCAAGTTTCGTACACGTCAGGGAAAGGATGATATGATTAAACACCTCTTCTCTCGTGGGTATATGCCGAACTTCGTGACGACAGTCAACTTTGATGAGTACGAGCGCGAGAGTGGCAGGGTGATGCGGCAGCGGATCAATGGCAATGAAGATGATGGGATTAGAAACTGGCTAGATGATCTCCGTGCTGGCGACATGCCAGATTCGCCACCATCACAGGAGGAACCGGAGGAACCTCCAGAACCGGAGGAACCGCGTCAACCAGAGGACCCAGAGCCAACCGCGAAGGCCTTCTTTGATATGATGGCCTCGTCTCAGAGGCCTCTGTACGAGGGTGCAAAAGTTTCTCAGCTCGATGCCATCTCGCAAGCACTAGCCAACAAGCTCCAGTATGGCAGCACCCGTTCATGCTTTGAAGCGCATCTGCAAACAACTGGTAACCTGTTGCCTGAAGGGCATTGTCTGCCTCAAAGCATGTACGAAACGAAGAAAATCCTGCGAGATCTCAGCATGGATTATCAGAAGATAGATTGTTGTCCAAAAGGATGCCTTTTGTTTTGGAAACAGTTTGCCAATGACAAGTACTGTATCTTGTGTAAGGCCTCTAGGTATCATGTGGTAAAAGGAGCCGATGGTACGAAGACGCAGTCAAATGTCGCCGTTAAGATTCTTCGTTACCTCCCATTCATACAAAGAATCAAGCGGCTTTACATGAACAAAGAGTCTGCCACACATATGCAATGGCACAAAACGGGGAAGAGATACAAGGATGAGCACGACCGGGAATTGATGGGACATCCATCTGATGGTACGGCATGGAAGAACTTTGATGCGAACCACCCCGATGAGGCAGCAGATGCTCGAAACGTGAGAATCGCGATAGCAACCGATGGATTCAATCCATATGGTTTGTCGACTACCTCGTACAGCTGCTGGCCCGTGTTTGTTATTCCGCTCAATCTCCCTCCTGGAGCCCTAATGCAAAGAAGACCATATTCCTCTCGCTGATCATTCCAGGTCCTGAATATCCGGGGAAGAATTTAAGTGTGTACATGCAGCCAATTGTGGATGATCTGAACCACTCTTGGCACCACGGGACGTTGACATATGATCGTGCATCAAAGACAAACTTCTTGATGAAAGTTTGGTATCACAATTCCATGCATGACATGCCCGGGTACGCCCTATTCTGCGGATGGTGTACAGCTGGTAAGTGGCCATGCCCAGTGTGCAGGAACCGACTTGAGTTCATGTGGCTAACGGCGGGACGGAAGTATTCCGCGTTTGACACACATCGAAAGTTCCTCAAAAGAGGGCATCGTTTAGAGAAGACAAAAAGAACTTCAAGAAGGGTAGAGTTGAGCGTGAAGAAAAAGCGATACCAACTTTCGATGGTGCAGCTGTTGACGCCGAGCTAAGTGCTCTCGTGCCTGCCCAGGGAAAAGGCCCACGATATGTGGGATATGGTGTGGCGCACAACTGGACTCACGTGGCAGGCTTGACGCAACTCGAATATTACAAGGACCTCGAACTTCCCCATAGCATCGATGTGATGCACACCGAAAAGAATGTTGGAGAGTCCCTCTTTCACACAGTCCTGAACATTCCTGAGAAGTCGAAGGATAATGTTAAGGCTAGAGTTGATGTTAAGAAGCTCTGTGATAGGGAGAGAATGCACATGAAGCCTCCTGAAGGCCGTCAAAAGAACTGGTTCAAGCCGCATGCTGACTTCTGCCTTAATAGTATGCAAAGTCTGAGGCATTCCATTGGCTCAAATTCGTCGTGATGTTCCCTGATGGCTATTGTTCGAATATAAGTAAGGGAGTCAATATACAATCGGAAAAGTCACCGGGCTCAAGAGTCACGACTATCATATATGGATTGAGCGGCTGCTACCGGTGATGGTTCGAGGGTATCTCCCCGACAGTGTCTGGCGAGTGCTCGCGGAGTTGAGCCATTTCTTCCGCACGCTCTGTGCTAAGCAAGTATGTCCCCTGATTATTCAGAAGCTGCATGAACTAGTGCCGGAGTTGCTGTGCAACTTAGAGACGATATTTCCGCCAGGCTTCTTTACTCCGATGGCACATCTTGTTGTGCATCTTGCGAACGAGGTACTCTTGGGTGGACCGGTGCAGTTTCGTTGGCAGTTTTGTATTGAGAGAGAGTTTAAGTATATTCGAACCAAATGTGGAAACAAAAATAAGATTGAGTCATGCATAGCCGAGGCAACTATCCTCCAGGAGATGGCAGACGCCAGGCTAACGTACTACCCCGATGATGTTCCCACTATGCATAACCAGGCCTCTCGGTACAATGTCGACGAGCCCAAGCGAGACCCCAAGCTCGTCCTCTTCCAGTGTCCCGGTGGCAAGAGCGGTGGCCCAACAAGGTATAACTTGACCAATGATGAGCTGGAGTGCATAATGCTCTATGTGCTTATGAACATGAAGGAAGTGACCCACGACGAGCAGGGAGAAGAGGGCAGTTTCCTTAGGTAAAATGGGGAACAAATTACTTTGCAACTACTAACATGATTTCGTTCTAATACGTATTTTCTCCTTTTAGTCAATTCACGGATGAAATGTGGTCGGGAACATCAGATGGACCCAATGAAGCCGCGTTGGACACTCTTTTGAAAGAGCCTGCCCCCGGAAAGAAAAAATTCACGGTTTGGTTCAGGGAAAAGGTAATTTCAAACCTGTCCCTTCTACCTTGCAATTCGTGTCTTATCCCTCTTACTAATGCACAAAACAATTTGTACTTGTAGGGAGCTGATGCCAACGTTGTGATGTCAGATGAGTTGAGATGTGTCTCCCAAGGTTGTAACCGTAGAGTCGAGAAGTATGAGAAGTATGATGTGAATGGGTACCGCTTCCATACAGAGCATCACCAGAACAGTCGGCCTAATGCAAAGACTATAAATACCGGGGTCTTCACCAAAGGAGCCGGTAATTATGATTACTACGGAAGGTTACAGAACGTATATGAGCTGACGTTCAATAACACGAACATAGACTCAAGCTTGTTGTGTTCAAATGCCACTGGTTCGACCCTGAGCATGGAACCAAAAGTACCCCTTCCATTGGGTTAGTTGAAGTTAAGCCTTCAACCACCTACCATGGATCCGATGTCTTTGTTGTGGCTCACCAAGCCTTTCAAGTTTATTATTTGCCCTACCCATGCAAGAAAGAGGGACTCATTGGTTGGGAAGTCGTGTTCCATGTATCGCCACGTGGTAAGCTACCCATGCCCTCCGAAGACGATTACAACAACATTGACCCTAAAACATACGAGGGGATTTTCTATCAAGAGGAACAAACCTTTGGGGACTTTGGCATACAAGGTCTTGAGGACCGCGAGGACAATGCACAAACAGGTGGTGACGTAGTGGTGAATCTAAAGGATATAGATATGCTCAACAAGTTACAGAGTGATAGTGATGACGATGATGAGCCTCCATCGTGCGAGGAGGTTCCAATATACAACACTCGTGATAGTGATGATGATGATGACCCAGGACTTAACTATGAGAGTGATGATTAGGGGTGAGGGTCTTTTATGTCCTTTTGCGTACTATTTACTTTTCAACATGCTTAGTCTTTCAACATGCTTCTTCTTAATTGCATTACGTCTTTATTCTTATTTACTACATTTTTCAACATGCTTAAAAGTTTATCCTTTCTCAATGCAGGTGATTGACCAAGATGAGCCAAGGCAAGGAATCATCGGCCTCGGGCTCTCGGGAGGTGTAGGATGTGTTCGGGTGTAGCGTGTGTGAATTCGAACTTGTTTGGAGTTTGTATGAATGCTTGGATGAATTTGAATCATGTTTGTGTCATTTTGGATATCTATGTGATGTTTCTGTAATGTTTTATAATTTGTGCAATTTTAATTGTATTTAAAATGTGCTAGAAACCAGCAGCAACAAGCAGCTAAAACTGGAAATTATGGTCAAGGCTACGCCGTCGGCGTAGGGCAACTCCCAGCGCACAGGATGATGCCACGTCGCCTAAAAAGGACCAAATGGTCAAGAATACGCTGCGGCATTGTCGGCGTAGAGCGCTTCCCAGACGCACATGATCACTCCACGTGGCACGCACAGTGAGACTTTAGATGAAAATCACGAAGTTTTTGATTTCCAGAAAATGTGTGATTTGGATATCTGATTTGCCTAATTATACTAGTAGCAAATCCTATAGGAATAAAACGTTGTGGTTCGCCGCACTGGAGATCTAGTCCCAACTCGTTGTTATAACCGATCTGTAGGATCCAATCCCATGATTACCAACAATATTCTCCACAAATAAATTTCATCTCCAGTTCAACTTGGCCAGAAGTTCTGATTTTGAGTGAAGTGCGAAAACAATTAGAACTGACCACTGATTTGCAGTAAAAACTCTCGATTTATCCTCGGTTAGATGGATCCAATAACGAACACTCATAAATGACATTCCGCTCTCAGAGGAGTTGTATTTCAAGTAGTCACAAATATTCTCCATAGCCCTCCTCCTTCACGTATTGTTATAGATGGTCTGTGGGATAAAATCCCACGACTCCGAGTTGAATTTTCCGAAAACTTAAAAGTGTCAGATTTTCAATTTTGTGCAAATTTTGCGAAATTTCTATTTTTAGTGAGAGAATAAAACAACTACAAAAAGAATATTGGTCCCTTAGTTTTGAGTGAGAACTCTTGATTTATCGTTAGAGCGGATTTTTGGAGTTTAGGGAAGCATGTACTCATGAGAGTGAAATCTTGTAATGTACGGCAAAGATACGTGGCACCAGACTTCTAAATGTTACCTAAAAATTAGAAAATAATCATAAGTTTTGAAATTCAAATTGTAACTTTGTCGTTTTCTCATTTTATACAAACTTAGCAAACAGTGATCTTGTGTTTATAAATAAAAAATTGGGGTAAGTTCCAACACGACATATGTGTACATCATTTTTTAAAAAAAATTTGTTTTTCCTAGGATTTAGAAAGTGCGTTGTACCAAAACTTATAAGTTTGTGGGCACCCAAAGAAGATTGAACTACTATTGGGACTCATACTCATTGTTCCCTTCTCGAAAAAGTTTGTTTAAAGTAGCAAATAAATGGAACCCGAGCTCCAGGTAGCTCTTTATTTAAAAAAATGAAAATCATGTATTATGTTTCAAAAAAATGAAATTAAAGAGCTCCATGAAGCTCAGCCTCCATTTGCACTTTCCGTCGTGTACGTGTCCTACATGTCTCTCCCACACGTATTTGTCCTCCTTCCCCGTGCACTACAGGAATGGCCACCTGTGCCGACGGCCGCAGCCCGTCGGCAAAGGAACCAATGCCGTCGGCACACACCTATGCCGACGGCCACCGTCGGCACAGGGTGGTCGGCATAGGGCCCCGTAGGCACAGGCCACCTGGCCGTCGGCACAGAAGAAAACCGTCGGCACAGCTTTTCCCGACGGCCAGAGACGCACCGTCGGCACCTAGTTTGTCGGCACAGCGGCGGGTGGGGCCCACATTGGCCGGGCGAGGTGGAGGGGTCTGTGCCGACGGCCGGCCGTCGGCACAGCGTCGCCACGTGGAGGCAGCTGGGCGCTCCAGGGAGGGCCTGTGCCGACGGCAGTGCCGTCGGCAAAGGTACGCCCATTTGGTCACATTAAGGGGTCTGTGCGGTACGCCCAGAATTTTTTTCCAGCGGCTCGTTTTTTGCAGCAAAAATAGCAGAAAAAATAATCAAAAATCACGACAAATTCACAACAAACAAGATCACACAATGGCTCCATATATCATCAAGTAGATACACACATAGGACCATCATCAAGTAGATACATACATAGCTAGATGTCTAGACGTCCAAAGCCCTACATCTATTGCGCCGACGGCGACGGGGTGAACCCCATATCTCCCCGGCTGATAATAGGTGAGCGTCGGATCGGCGCAGCAGAAGCACCGGAAGAAGGCGAAGCACCAGGAGAAGCTGAAGAACCGGGAGAAGGACCACCAGAAGCGCTTTCCTTGCCCTGGCTCATATTGTTCAATCAACTGCATTGAGAAAGAGAAAACAAGTAAGCATCAAGACATAATAAAATGTAGACACTAAGCATAAAGACATATGCAATGAAGAAGCATGTCGAAAAATAAATACTAAAGAATAAAAGACATAATAACATGTAGATACCAAGCATAAAGACGTAATGCAATTAAGAAGCATGTTGGAAAATAATTACTAAAGCATAAAGACATTATAGACCGTCACCTATCGTCATCACTCTCCTCATCAGGGTGTTGGTTCTCATTCTCACTATCACTATCACTATCACGTGAGTAGTAGGGCGGAAGCTCATCGCCAGGCTCGTCATCGTCGTCATTTTCCGCATGAAACTTCGAGAGCACATCTATGTCCTTCAGATCCACCACTGACTCACCACGAGTGTGTGCATTGTTCTCGAGGTCCTCGAGACCACCTATTTGTAAGTCAAAGTGCCCGAAGTCCTCTTGCTCTTGATAGAAAATTCCCTCGTATGTTTTAGGGTCAATGTTGTTGTAATCGTCGTCGGAGGGCCTGGGTAGCTTACCATGTGGGGATACCCGGAACACGACTTCCCAGCCCTTGAGGTTCTCTTTCTGGCATGGGTAGGGCAAATAATAAACTTGCTTGGCTTGGTGAGCCACAATATAGACATCGGCTCCGGTATAGGTGGTTGAAGGCTTAACTTCAACTAACCCAATGGAAGGCTCACTTCTCTGTCCACCATGTGGTCCAGTGCATGGGTCGAACCAGTGGCACTTGAACACAACGAGCTTGAGTTCTATGTTCGTACGATTGAACGTCAGCTCGTATACGTTTTGTAACCTTCCGTAGTAATCTACGTAATTGGCTCCATCGGCTCCTCTGGATCCTTTGGTGAAGACCCCAGTATTTACAGTTTTTGCTCCAGGACGATTATTCTGGTGATACTCTGTATGGAAGCGGAACCCATTCACATCATACTTCTCATACTTAATGACGGTACGGTTAAATCCTTGGGAAACACATCTCAGCTCATTTGTCATCTCAACGTTGGGATCAGCTCCCTACAAGTACGGTTCAAATTGTTTTGTGCATTAGTTACGTGTAATAAGAGGGACAAGTCACATATTGCAAGGTAAGAGGGACACGTTAGAAATTACTTTTCCCATGAACCAAGACACAAATTTTTTTCCTCCGTGAGCACCCTCTTTCAGAAGAGTGTCCAGCTCCGCGGGATCGGGATCCACCGTTCCCAACCAGTATTCATCTTGGAATTGTCTAAAAGGAGAAAATACGTATTAGACCGAAACTGAGTTACTAGTTGCAAAGTAATTTGTTCACCATTTACCTCATGAAATCGAGTACTTCCGTCATGTTTATAAGCACATAGAGCATTATGCAATCCTTCTCTTCCTTGGTCAATTTACATTTTTCACCGGCACCGGCCTTGCCACCGGGACATTGGAAGAGGAGGAGCTTGGGGTCATTCTTGGGCTCGTCGACATTGTACCGAGTGACCGGGTTATGCATAGTGGCAACTTCATCGGGAAAGTACGTTGTCACGGCGTCTGCCATCTCCTCGTATTGTTGCCTCAGCTATGCATGCTTCAATCCTAGCTTTGTTTCCAGTTATGTTTCGAATGTACTTAAACTCTCTCTCAATACAAAACTGCCAACGAAACTGCACCGGTCCACCCAAGAGTGCCTCGTTCGCGAGATGCACAACGAGATGTGCCATCGGAACAAAGAAGCCTGGCGGAAAGATCATCTCTAACTTGCATAGCAACTCCGGCACAAGATCACGCAGCTTCGCAATAATCAGGGGACATATCTGTTTCGCACAGAGCGTGCGGAAGAAATGGCTCAACTCCGCAAGCACTCGCCAGATACTATCGGGGAGATACCCTCGAAGCATCACCGGCATCAACCGCTCAATCCATATGTGATAGTCGTGACTCTTGAGCCCAGTGACTTTTCCTGTAAGAAGATTGACTCCATTACTTATATTGGAACAGTAACCATCAGGGAACATCACGGCGATGTTTTTGAGCCACTTGAATGCCTCCTTCTTTTGGATATTATCAAGGCAGTAGTCGGCATTTGGCTTAAACCAATTTTTTTGACGAGGGTTAGGAGGCTTCATGTGTAATCTCTCCCTATCACAGAGCTTCTGAACATCAACTCTAGCCTTCACATTGTCCTTTGTCTTCTTAGGAATGTTCAGGACTGTGTGAAAGATCATCTCTCCAACATTCTTTTCGGTGTGCATCACATCGATGTTATGGGGAAGTTCGAGGTCCTTGTAATACTCTAGCTGCGTTAAGCCTGCCACATGAGTCCAGTTGTGCGTTACACCATATCCCTCAAATCGTGGGCCAGGTCCCACAGCAGGCACGAGAGCACTTAGCTCGGCATCAACTTTTGCACCATCGAACTTCGGTATCGCTTTTTCTTCACGCACAACTACGCCCTTCGTGAAGTTTTTTTGGTCTTCTCGATAAGGATGCCTTCCTTCGAGGAACTGTCGATGCTTGTCAAACGCGACATACTTGCGACCTGACTTTAGCCAAAGGAACTCAAGTTGGTTCCTGCACACTGGGCATGGCCATTTACCAGCTGTACACCATCCGCAGAATAGGGCATACCCGGGTAGGTCGTGCATGGAATAGTGGAACCAAATTTTCATCGAGAAGTTTTTCTTTGATGCTCGGTCGTATGTCCACGTCCCATTGTGCCATGAGTGGTGCAAATCATCCACAAGCGGTTGCATGTAGACACTCAAATTCTTCCCCGGGTATTCGGGCCCTGGAATGATCAGCGACAGAAACATGTGCTTCCTTTGCATTAGTACCCCAGGAGGGAGATTGAGCGGAATAACAAACACGGGCCAGCAGCTGTATGACGCAGTCGACATCCCAAATGGATTGAACCCATCTGTTGCTATTGCAATTCTGACATTCCGAGCATCTGCTGAATTAAGGGGGTGTTTCAAGTCGAAGTTCTTCCATGCCTCACCATCAGATGGATGTCCCATCTTTTCCCGTCCTAACTCGTCGACGTATCTCTTCCCTTTCCTGTGCCAAGTCATTTGTTTGGCAGACTCCTCGGACATGAAAAGCCGCTGCATTCTTTTTATGAATGAGAGGTACCGAAGAACCTTCACAGGGATTTTTCCCTGCGTCTTCCGACCATCAGGCAGCGTTTTCTCCTCATACCTAGAGGCCCCACAAAGGCTACAGTACTTGTCATTCGCATATTGTTTCCGGAACAACAGGCATCCTTTTGGACAACAATGAATCTTTTCATAATCCATGCTGAGCGATCCCAATAGTTTCTTCGTCTCGTGCATGGATTTTGGCAGACAATGCCCTTTGGGCAACATGTTACCAGATGTTGTCAGATTAGCTTCAAAGCCTGCACGGGTGGTGGAGAACTGACACTTGTCACTTAGTAGTTGAGCTACGGCATCGAGCTGAGAAACGTTTGCACCCTCGTATAGAGGCTTCGTAGCCGAGGCCATCGTCTCATAGAAAGCCTTCGCGGTTGGCTCTGGTTCCTCCGGTTCATCCGGTGCCTCCGGTTCACCCGGTTCCTCCTGTTCCTCCTGTGGAGGTGGCGAATCCGGCATGTAAGCAGCATGGTGATCATCTAGCATGTTTCTCAACCCATCGTACTCATTGCCATCGATCCGCTGCCGCATCACCCCAACTCTGAGACGTTCGTACTGATCAAATTTGACATGCGTGACGTAGTTAGGCGTATACCCATACAACCAAAGATGTTTAGTCATATCTTCCTTTCCTTGACGGTCACGATTCTTGCAATGAGTGCAAGGGCACCTTCCACGAACTCCTTTTGCCTTTGAACCACGCCCTAACTCCTTCACTAATATATTGGTCTTCATCTCCCACTCCTCTGTTCTTTTAATCTTATCGACACGGCCACTGTACATCCACCCATTATCAGCCATCCTCTGCTTTATTGGGAGCGAAACAAGCACGCAGTCTTTTAATATGCACCAAGTAATAATAAAATGATTTAGTGTCACCAGATTAATTACGGTCAAATTTTAATCTTTACATCATGCAAGGGTTCACCTACACTTCTAATAGGAGGGCCTATCCCGCCCGAGTACGTGTAGATCGAGCCGTGTTCCATGTTCTACCCCGACCCGAGACGGAATTTCGGCAGCACCTCCCCGCTGTTCTTCAGAATACACGTCTCGAGCTTGTCAAGCCGAGAGGGTGTGCATCCGAAGAACAACAGGGAGGTGCTGCCGAAATTACGTCTCAGGAAGGGGTAGAACATGGAACACGACCCGATCTACACGTACTCGGACTGTCCAACAGGACAACCCGGAAGTGTTACGGTTATAAATATGCAAAGATGGACAATCCTGCATATTTATAAATTTGTAACCCTTCCGGATGGGATCTGACTCGGGTTACGCGACTGACTTGGTGATCTAGACCAAAATAAACCTATGCAGCAAGAGAGGCGAAAGATTTATACCCTCGAAGCGTGATCGGTGGCCGGAGAAGGTCGAGGACGTGCTCCGGAAGAGGGCGACAAAACAAAGGGCACCGAGGCGGCCCCTCCTCAGCTGGAGAAGCCGCGACGACGCGCGGGACCGACGGTGCTGGCTGGCGGGAAGCTACGTCATCTAAAAAGTACAAACAATCGAAATATATAAGCAAATATCCCTCCATTTTACCTAATAATTAAACATAAAACAGAATAAACCATAGAACGATGTAACCATATTAGCTAAACATAACACATATAGACAAGTAGCACAATAATACATAGGTAGCATGTATGATAAGTCTAGCAGTACAACAGGTAGCAAGATAAGTCTAGTAGTACGACAGGTAGGATGATAGACATCCTAAACTCGACTCGCGCCGGTGTCAGTGGCGTCGTCCAAGCGGTCCCAACAAGAGGACAGGCTGCTGCTAGAGTCCTCGCCCTGCTGCTGCGTGCCGGAGGGGCCGGCCTCGCCCTGCCCGCGCTGCTGCCGGCTCTCGCTGAAAACCTGGTACTGGACCGCCATCACCTGGGGATCAAGGAGGAGATCCTTGACCAAGGGGTCATCCTCCTCGCGCTGGTGGCGCGCCCTGAGCAGCCTCTCTGCCTGCCGGTGCTCCCTCTCCTCGGCCTTCGTCGCGATCCTCATGCCATCTGGCGCTAACATATGCGCCACGCTCCGCTCATCCTCAAAGTTGAGGATCGCTCTCGCCCCAAAGTGCTGGACCGCGCAGTCGTAGGCGCGGGCCGCCTGCCACGGGCACCTGAAAGTACCAAGCTGGATCTTCCTGTGATCCACTGTGATCTGAGCTGCCCAAGTCGGGATCTTCGTGGGTCTCCGATGAACACCACGAAACTTTCGCTCCGGCTCCGACATGATACTTAGTTAAGTAAAAGCATTTGATACACGGGTTAGTCAAGGAAGCATAGATAAAAAAATATAACAAGAACCATGTGACAGAATTACTATGTGACAGAGTTATTCAATGTGGTGAAACAAGATACAGCAAGCATCTAACAACAACATTTTAGCAATCAGTGAAACCATATAACAGCTACCAAATGCATCTAGCAAACATCCAGAAAGCATCTACAGATCCATCTAGCAAGCATATAATAGGATGCACTAACACTATAACACACCACTAACATCCATTTACCAATCCATCTAGCAAGCATCTACAAACCGAGAAACAAATTCGGAGCAGGAAATAAAATAGAAAAACAGAAGAATCGGCCGGGATCGTCCTCACCTTGATGGACGGAGGAGGGGCCGGCGAGGTGGTGCCGCGGGGTGGTGAGCTTGGTCGACGGAGGCGGGGCCGGCGAGGTGGTGCCGCGGGGTGGTGCCGCGGGGTGGTGCACGGAGGCGCGGACCGGGGGCGTCGGAGCTGTCGACGGCGTCCAGGAAGGAGGGGAACGGGGGCGTCGGCGCTGCGGCGGGTGGGGCGGCAGGGAGCGGGTGGGGCGGCGGGGTGGTGCACGGAGGCGCAGACCGGGGGCGTCGGAGCTGTCGGCGGCGTCCAGGAAGGAGGGGAACGGGGGCGTCGGCGCTGCGGCGGGTGGGGCGGCAGGGAGCACGTGGGGCGGCGGGGGGTGGTGTGCCGGTCGGCGGCGGGGAGCGGAGGCGGCAGGGTCGTGGTGGCGGCGTTGGGTCTGGGTGAGAGGAACCCTATCCTCTCGCTCGGGCTGCCAGGAATGAAACGAACGGGTAGGCTCGCTCAGGTTTTTGACTGGTCCAAGCCCTGTGGCGACGGCTTTGCCGTCGGCACAGCGTAGATTTTTTTTAAATCCTTTTCTTTTATTCTATTATCTGTACAAATGTAAAGATAAAAAATAAACAGCTGAATTTGTATGGCATAACCTAGGTTTTGGTGGGGTTCCGACGCTCCGGGGCCCCGCTTCGGCGAAACCCTGAATCCGCTGGAAAAACCCTAACGTTTTCGTCTACCCCCATAGACGTGCGTCGAAAGGTGGTAGGCCAGTGGACTTTTTTGCCTGGTTGTGTTTGGTTGGGACATAGGCACATGGGAAACCAACTTTTATCACCAGTTTTTACAAGATTGCCCCCGTTTCGTCCGAAGTGGGAGTTTTCACCTCTAAGTCCACACACTTGGTAGAGAGAAACTGAAGTCGGTGAAGCCGGTCACACCCCGGAGTAGGATATTGGAAATTTACAACACACAACACACTTGTATAGATATGGTTTGGCATAACCTAGGTTTTGGTGGGATTCCGACGCTCCGGGGCCCCGCTTCGGCGAAACCCTGAATCCGCTGGAAAACCCTAACGTTTTCGTCTACCCCCATAGACGTGCGTCGAAAGGGGGTAGGCCAGTGGACTTTTTTGCCTGGTTGTGTTAGGTTAGGCCATAGGCACATGGGAAACCAACTTTTATCACAAATCAACACAAGATTCCACCCAGTTCGCCCGAAAGGGGAGTTTTCACCTCTAAGCGCAGAAACTCACTAGAGAGAAAGTGAAGTCGGTGAAGCCGGTCACACCCCAGAGTAGGATATTGCACATTTACAACACATAACACACTTGTTTACATATGGTATGGCACAACCAAGGTTTTGGTGGGGTTCCGACGCTCCGGGGCCCTGCTTCGGCGAATCCCTGAATCCGCTGGAAAAACCCTAACGTTTTCGTCTACCCCCATAGACGTGCGTCGAAAGGGGGTAGGCCAGTGGGCTTTTTTGCCTGGTTGTGTTTGGTTGGGACATAGGCACATGGGAAACCAACTTTTATAACAAGTTTTTACAAGATTGCCCCCGTTTCGTCCGAAGTGGGAGTTTTCACCTCTAAGTCCACACACTTGGTAGAGAGAAACTGAAGTCGGTGAAGCCGGTCACACCCCGGAGTAGGATATTGGAAATTTACAACACACAACTCACTTGTATACATATGGTATGGCATAACCTAGGTTTTGGTGGGGTTCCGACGCTCCGGGGCCCCGCTTCGGCGAAACCCTGAATCTACTGGAAAAACCCTAACGTTTTCGTCTACCCCCATAGACGTGCGTCGAAAGGGGGTAGGCCAGTGGACTTTTTGCCTGGTTGTGTTAGGTTAGGCCATAGGCACATGGGAAACCAACTTTTATCACAAATCAACACAAGATTCCACCCGGTTCGCCCGAAAGGGGAGTTTTCACCTCTAAGCGCATAAACTCACTAGAGAGAAAGTGAAGTCGGTGAAGCCGGTCACACCCCGGAGTAGGATATTGCACATTTACAACACATAACACATTTGTTTACATATGGTATGGCACAACCTAGGTTTTGGTGGGGTTCCGACGCTCCGGGGCCCCGCTTCGGCGAAATCCAGAATCCGCTGGAAAAACCCTAACGTTTTCGTCTACCCCCATAGACGTGCGTCGAAAGGGGGTAGGCCAGTGGACTTTTTTGCCTGGTTGTGTTTGGTTGGGACATAGGCACATGGGAAACCAACTTTTATCACAAGTTTTTACAAGATTGCCCCCGTTTTGTCCGAAGTGGGAGTTTTCACCTCTAAGTCCACACACTTGGTAGAGAGAAACTGAAGTCGGTGAAGCCGGTCACACCCCGGAGTAGGATATTGCACATTTACAACACACTTGTATACATATGGTATGGCATAACCTAGGTTTTGGTGGGGTTCCGACGCTCCGGGGCCCCGCTTCGGCGAAACCCTGAATCCGCTGGAAAAACCCTAACGTTTTCGTCTACCCCCATAGACGTGCGTCGAAAGGGGGTAGGCCAGTGGACTTTTTTGCCTGGTTGTGTTAGGTTAGGCCATAGGCACATGGGAAACCAACTTTTATCACAAATCAACACAAGATTCCACCCGGTTTGCCCGAAAGGGGAGTTGTCACCTCTAAGCGCATAAACTCACGAGAGAGAAAGTGAAGTCGGTGAAGCCGGTCACACCTCGGAGTAGTATATTGCACATTTACAACACATAACACATTTGTTTACATATGGTATGGCACAACCTAGGTTTTGGTGGGGTTCCGACGCTCCGGGGCCCCGCTTCGGCGAAACCCTGAATCCGCTGGAAAAACCCTAACGTTTTCGTCTACCCACATAGACGTGCGTCGAAAGGGGGTAGGCCAGTGGACTTTTTTGCCTGGTTGTGTTTGGTTGGGACATAGGCACATGGGAAACCAACTTTTATCACAAGTTTTTACAAGATTGCCCCCGTTTTGTCCGAAGTGGGAGTTTTCACCTCTAAGTCCACACACTTGGTAGAGAGAAACTGAAGTCGGTGAAGCCGGTCACACCCCGGAGTAGGATATTGCACATTTACAACACACTTGTATACATATGGTATGGCATAACCTAGGTTTTGGTGGGGTTCCGACGCTCCGGGGCCCCGCTTCGGCGAAACCCTGAATCCGCTGGAAAAATACTAACATTTTCGTCTACCCCCATAGACGTGCGTCGAAAGGGGGTAGGCCAGTGGACTTTTTTGCCTGGTTGTGTTAGGTTAGGCCATAGGCACATGGGAAACCAACTTTTATCACAAATCAACACAAGATTCCACCCGGTTCGCCCGAAAGGGGAGTTTTCACCTCTAAGCGTAGAAACTCACTAGAGAGAAAGTGAAGTCGGTGAAGCCAGTCACACCCCGGAGTAGGATATTTCACGTTTACAACACATAACACACTTGTTTACATATGGTATGGCACAACCTAGGTTTTGGTGGGGTTCCGACGCTCCGGGGCCCCGCTTCGGCGAAACCCTGAATCCGCTGGAAAAACCCTAACGTTTTCGTCTACCCCCATAGACGTGCGTCGAAAGGGGGTAGGCCAGTGGACTTTTTTGCCTGGTTATGTTTGGTTGGGACATAGGCACATGGGAAACCAACTTTTATCACAAGTTTTTACAAGAATTCCCCCGTTTCGTCCGAAGTGGGAGTTTTCACCTCTAAGTCCACACACTTGGTAGAGAGAAACTGAAGTCGGTGAAGCCGGTCACACCCCGGTGTAGGATATTGGAAATTTACAACACACAACACACTTGTATACATATGGTATGGCTTAACCTAGGTTTTGGTGGGGTTCCGACGCTCCGGGGCCCCGCTTCGGCGAAACCCTGAATCTGCTGGAAAAACCCTAACGTTTTCGTCTACCCCCATAGACGTGCGTCGAAAGGGGGTAGGCCAGTGGACTTTTTGCCTGGTTGTGTTAGGTTAGGCCATAGGCACATGGGAAACCAACTTTTATCACAAATCAACACAAGATTCCACCCGGTTCGCCCGAAAGGGGAGTTTTCACCTCTAAGCGCATAAACTCACTAGAGAGAAAGTGAAGTCGGTGAAGCCGGTCACACCCCGGAGTAGGATATTGCACATTTACAACACATAACACATTTGTTTACATATGGTATGGCACAACCTAGGTTTTGGTGGGGTTCCGACGCTCCGGGGCCCCGCTTCGGCGAAATCTTGAATCCGCTGGAAAAACCCTAACGTTTTCGTCTACCCCCATAGACGTGCGTCGAAAGGGGGTAGGCCAGTGGACTTTTTTGCCTGGTTGTGTTTGGTTGGGACATAGGCACATGGGAAACCAACTTTTATCACAAGTTTTTACAAGATTGCCCCCGTTTTGTCCGAAGTGGGAGTTTTCACCTCTAAGTCCACACACTTGGTAGAGAGAAACTGAAGTCGGTGAAGCCGGTCACACCCGGAGTAGGATATTGCACATTTACAACACACTTGTATACATATGGTATGGCATAACCTAGGTTTTGGTGGGGTTCCGACGCTCCGGGGCCTCGCTTCGGCGAAACCCTGAATCCGCTGGAAAAACCCTACCGTTTTCGTCTACCCCCATAGACGTGCGTCGAAAGGGGGTAGGCCAGTGGACTTTTTTGCCTGGTTGTGTTAGGTTAGGCCATAGGCACATGGGAAACCAACTTTTATCACAAATCAACACAAGATTCCACCCGGTTCGCCCGAAAGGGGAGTTTTCACCTCTAAGCGCATAAACTCACTAGAGAGAAAGTGAAGTCGGTGAAGCCGGTCACACCCCGGAGTAGGATATTGCACATTTACAACACATAACACATTTGTTTACATATGGTATGGCACAACCTAGGTTTTGGTGGGGTTCCGACGCTCCGGGGCCCCGCTTCGGCGAAACCCTGAATCCGCTGGAAAAACCCTAACGTTTTCGTCTACCCCCATAGACGTGCGTCGAAAGGGGGTAGGCCAGTGGACTTTTTGCCTGGTTGTGTTTGGTTTGGACATAGGCACATGGGAAACCAACTTTTATCACAAGTTTTTACAAGATTGCCCCCGTTTTGTCCGAAGTGGGAGTTTTCACCTCTAAGTCCACACACTTGGTAGAGAGAAACTGAAGTCGGTGAAGCCGGTCACACCCCGGAGTAGGATATTGCACATTTACAACACACTTGTATACATATGGTATGGCATAACCTAGGTTTTGGTGGGGTTCCGACGCTCCGGGGCCCCGCTTCGGCGAAACCCTGAATCCGCTGGAAAAATCCTAACGTTTTCGTCTACCCCCATAGACGTGCGTCGAAAGGGGGTAGGCCAGTGGACTTTTTTGCCTGGTTGTGTTAGGTTAGGCCATAGGCACATGGGAAACCAACTTTTATCACAAATCAACACAAGATTCCACCCGGTTCGCCCGAAAGGGGAGTTTTCACCTCTAAGCGTAGAAACTCACTAGAGAGAAAGTGAAGTCGGTGAAGCCGGTCACACCCCGGAGTAGGATATTGCACAATTACAACACATAACACATTTGTTTACATATGGTATGGCACAACCTAGGTTTTGGTGGGGTTCCGACGCTCCGGGGCCCCGCTTCGGCGAAACCCTGAATCCGCTGGAAAAACCCTAACGTTTTCGTCTACCCCCATAGACGTGCGTCGAAAGGGGGTAGGCCAGTGGACTTTTTTGCCTGGTTGTGTTTGGTTGGGACATAGGCACATGGGAAACCAACTTTTATCACAAGTTTTTACAAGATTGCCCCCGTTTTGTCCGAAGTGGGAGTTTTCACCTCTAAGTCCACACACTTGGTAGAGAGAAACTGAAGTCGGTGAAGCCGGTCACACCCGGAGTAGGATATTGCACATTTACAACACACTTGTATACATATGGTATGGCATAACCTAGGTTTTGGTGGGTTCCGACGCTCCGGGGCCCCGCTTCGGCGAAACCCTGAATCCGCTGGAAAAATACTAACGTTTTCGTCTACCCCCATAGACGTGCGTCGAAAGGGGGTAGGCCAGTGGACTTTTTTGCCTGGTTGTGTTAGGTTAGGCCATAGGCACATGGGAAACCAACTTTTATCACAAATCAACACAAGATTCCACCCGGTTCGCCCGAAAGGGGAGTTTTCACCTCTAAGCGCATAAACTCACTAGAGAGAAAGTGAAGTCGGTGAAGCCGGTCACACCCCGGAGTAGGATATTGCACATTTACAACACATAACACATTTGTTTACATATGGTATGGCACAACCTAGGTTTTGGTGGGGTTCCGACGCTCCGGGGCCCCGCTTCGGCGAAACCCTGAATCCGCTGGAAAACCCTAACGTTTTCGTCTACCCCCATAGACGTGCGTCGAAAGGGGGTAGGCCAGTGGACTTTTTTGCCTGGTTGTGTTTGGTTTGGACATAGGCACATGGGAAACCAACTTTTATCACAAGTTTTTACAAGATTGCCCCCGTTTTGTCCGAAGTGGGAGTTTTCACCTCTAAGTCCACACACTTGGTAGAGAGAAACTGAAGTCGGTGAAGCCGGTCACACCCCGGAGTAGGATATTGCACATTTACAACACACTTGTATACATATGGTATGGCATAACCTAGGTTTTGGTGGGGTTCCGACGCTCCGGGGCCCCGCTTCGGCGAAACCCTGAATCCGCTGGAAAAACACTAACGTTTTCGTCTACCCCCATAGACGTGCGTCGAAAGGGGGTAGGCCAGTGGAGTTTTTTGCCTGGTTGTGTTAGGTTAGGCCATAGGCACATGGGAAACCAACTTTTATCACAAATCAACTCAAGATTCCACCCGGTTCGCCCGAAAGGGGAGTTTTCACCTCTAAGCATAGAAACTCACTAGAGAGAAAGTGAAGTCGGTGAAGCCGGTCACACCCCGGAGTAGGATATTGCACATTTACAACACATAACACACTTGTTTACATATGGTATGGCACAACCTAGGTTTTGGTGGGGTTCCGACGCTCCGGGGCCCCGCTTCGGCGAAACCCTGAATCCGCTGGAAAAACCCTAACGTTTTCGTCTACCCCCATAGATGTGCGTCGAAAGGGGGTAGGCCAGTGGACTTTTTTGCCTGGTTGTGTTTGGTTGGGACATAGGCACATGGGAAACCAACTTTTATCACAAGTTTTTACAAGATTGCCCCCGTTTTGTCCGAAGTGGGAGTTTTCACCTCTAAGTCCACACACTTGGTAGAGAGAAACTGAAGTCGGTGAAGCCGGTCACACCCCGGAGTAGGATATTGCACATTTACAACACACTTGTATACATATGGTATGGCATAACCTAGGTTTTGGTGGGGTTCCGACGCTCCGGGGACCCGCTTCGGCAAAACCCTGAATCCGCTGGAAAAACCCTAACGTTTTCGTCTACCCCCATAGATGTGCGTCGAAAGGGGGTAGGCCAGTGGACTTTTTTGCCTGGTTGTGTTAGGTTAGGCCATAGGCACATGGGAAACCAACTTTTATCACAAATCAACACAAGATTCCACCCGGTTCGCCCGAAAGGGGAGTTTTCACCTCTAAGCGTAGAAACTCACTAGAGAGAAAGTGAAGTCGGTGAAGCCGGTCACACTCCGGAGTAGGATATTGCACATTTACAACACATAACACACTTGTTTACATATGGTATGGCACAACCTAGGTTTTGGTGGGGTTCCGACGCTCCGGGGCCCCGCTTCGGCGAACCCCTGAATCCGCTGGAAAAACCCTAACGTTTTCGTCTACCCCCATAGACGTGCGTCGAAAGGGGGTAGGCCAGTGGACTTTTTTGCCTGGTTGTGTTTGGTTGGGACATAGGCACATGGGAAACCAACTTTTATCACAAGTTTTTACAAGAATTCCCCCGTTTCGTCCGAAGTGGGAGTTTTCACCTCTAAGTCCACACACTTGGTAGAGAGAAACTGAAGTCGGTGAAGCCGGTCACACCCCGGTGTAGGATATTGGAAATTTACAACACACAACACACTTGTATACATATGGTATGGCTTAACCTTGGTTTTGGTGGGGTTCCGACGCT
Organism: Poa pratensis; assembly: GCA_947311845.1. Classification (NCBI taxonomy): domain Eukaryota; kingdom Viridiplantae; phylum Streptophyta; class Magnoliopsida; order Poales; family Poaceae; genus Poa; species Poa pratensis. The sequence continues at coordinate 129,449,408 of CAMZMU010000041.1, read as the reverse complement.
CCGGGGCCCCGCTTCGGCGAAACCCTGAATCCGCTGCAAAAACCCTAACGTTTTCGTCTACCCCCATAGACGTGCATCGAAAGGGGGTAGGCCAGTGGACTTTTTTGCCTGGTTGTGTTAGGTTAGGCCATAGGCACATGGGAAACCAACTTTTATCACAAATCAACACAAGATTCCACCCGGTTCGCCCGAAAGGGGAGTTTTCACCTCTAAGCGCAGAAACTCAGTAGAGAGAAAGTGAAGTCGGTGAAGCCGGTCACACCCCGGAGTAGGATATTGCACATTTACAACACATAACACACTTGTTTACATATGGTATGGCACAACCTAGGTTTTGGTGGGGTTCCGACGCTCCGGGGCCCCGCTTCGGCGAAACCCTGAATCCGCTGGAAAACCCCTAACGTTTTCGTCTACCCCCATAGACGTGCGTCGAAAGGGGGTAGGCCAGTGGACTTTTTTGCCTGGTTGTGTTTGGTTGGGACATAGGCACATGGGAAACCAACTTTTATCACAAGTTTTTACAAGATTGCCCCTGTTTCGTCCGAAGTGGGAGTTTTCACCTCTAAGTCCACACACTTGGTAGAGAGAAACTGAAGTCGGTGAAGCCGGTCATACCCCGGAGTAGGATATTGCACATTTACAACACACGACACACTTGTATACATACGGTATGGCATAACATAGGTTTTGGTGGGGTTCCGACGCTCCGGGGCCCTCTTCGGCGAAACCCTGAATCCGCTGGAAAAACCCTAACGTTTTCGTCTACCCCCATAGACGTGCGTCGAAAGGGAGTTTTCACCTTTAAGTCCACACACTTGGTAGAGAGAAACTGAAGCCGGTCACACACCAGGGTAGATTATTGGACATTTGAATCACCCAAAACACTTGTACACATATGGTATGCATCAACCTAGGTTTTGGTGGGGTTCCGACGCTCCGGTATAGACAATTATTCGCGACGTTATTTTATGTGGGTGGAAACCGCTATTCGGCGAAGCTATGTACATAGAATATGAATAAAACATATTAAACTTAATTGAGAGTAATAAATAGATACATAAAAACAAGATTAGGGTAAAAATGTAAAAAAATTGTAGAGACGTCGGCATAGATTGCCGTCGACGTCGCCTTAACCTCTGTGCCAACGGCTTCCTGTGTCCCGACGGGTGCCGTCGGGATAGAACATCTGTGCCGACGGCCGTTTCTTTGCCGACGGCCTTGTGGACGGCTGATCCTCGTATGCCCCTGTGCCGACGGCCCCGATAAATTGCCGTCGGCACAGGTTCTGGCCGTCGGCACAGTTCGCCATTCCTATAGTGGTGTCACCTCGGTCATCCACCGACCCCTTCCAAGCCTCTTTCTCCTCATGCTTTCACCACCACCTCTTAATTATCAGCTTACTCCTGCCCTATATCTAAGGGTTTTTTATTTTATTTTTATATCTAAGGCTGACAGCATTGAGTCGGGGCGTGCATATAAACGTCTGGAGTAAGTTGTCAAGCCACCCGGTAAAAGTCCACATTCACCGACGCTAACTAAACTAATCAGTGTTGACTTGTCATCAGAACTGCAGATGCGTGACAGTATCAACATCATATTATGTGAAGACCAGGATGGCTTGAATCATATGGAAAAGAAAGCATGGGCTGCTGACAGTCACAGTGCATGAACCGCTGCCGCTGGACTCAAAAGACTTGAAGGAATGGAATCCCTCGATAGATGGGTGAACTCCAGGCACCGTAATATTTTACACTTACGCAATATGCAAATTATTAAAATACAGAGTGGCTTATAGTAAAAAAAAGAGTGAGCGACAAAGGCACTAGAAAAGAGAGTGGCTTTCAGTTTGGCCAGAAGTTCTTGAATTTTCAAGAAAGTTCTGATTTTGAGTGAGGTGCGAAAACTATTAGAAACGACCCTGATTCGCAGTAAGAACTCTCAATTTATCCTTGATTAGATGGACCATGTAACGAATACTCATAAATGTCATTCCTCTCTTGTAAGAGTTGTATCTGAAAAGAAGTCACATATGTTCTCCATGGCCCTCGTCCTACACGTATTGTTATAGATGGTCTCTGGGATCAAATCCCACGTCTCCCAGTTAAATTTTCCGAAAACTTAAAATGTTAGGTTTTGAATTTTGCGCAAATTCGCGAGCGTTCTTTTTAAGTGATAAGCGAAAACATGCTACAAAAGGAATATTGGTCCCTTAGCTTCGAGTGAGAACTCTTGATTTCTTAGAGCGGATTTGTGGAAAATAGGGACACATGTTCTGATAATCTCACCATTGGACCAGTTCGCGATTCAGTAGAGTGAAATCTTGTAATGTATGACAAACTTATGTCACACGGAGACCCACTTCTTAATATTAACCAAAACTTAGGAAATAACCATAGGTTTTGAAACTTAAGTTGAAACATTGTCATTGTCTCATTTTCTAAGAACTTGGCAAGTACTCATATTTTTTACAATTTTTTTTGGGTAAGTTCCAACTCGGCATTTGCAGACATGATTATTTTTTAAAAGGTATGTTTTTCCTAAGATTTAGAAAGTGTGTTGCTCCGAAACTTATATTTGGGGTACCAAAAAAAATTTGGACTACATTGTGACTCGTGTCATTCCCTCCTCAAAAATGTTGTGTTTAAAGTAGTCATACTTGTTCTCCATGGCTCTCCCACACGTTTTGTGGTAATTTCTCATGTGTTACCTTTTCTCATTGTTCTAGGGAAGCCAATATAGCAGCTCACGAACTTGCTAAGTTTTATAGGGTTGACCATGGTGTGTGGCACGGCGATCCTCCGTTGTGTATTAGAGTTGTGCTCGCTAACGATGTAACTATTATTTCTAATTAATAAAGCGTGCCGTGGTGGCTTTCCCTCGAGAAAATTTGTTGTACTACTTGTTCTCCATGGCTCTCCCACACGTATTTGTCCTCCTTCCCCATGTTACCATCCGTCCTCCACCGGCTCGCCGACTCCTTCCAAGCCTCTTTCTCCTCCCTCTTTAACCTCCACTGTCCACTGCCACCCCCTATCTGCATACTCCTGCCCAAAATCTAAGGCTGAAAGCATCGAGTTGGGGCGCCAATGTCTGGATTAGGCATGCATCTAAGCGGTTAGAGTAAGTTATTAAAGCACCCGGTAAGGGTCCGATAGCCTGTGCAAGTTCAGCGACGCTAGCTAAACCAATCAGTGTTGATTTGTCATCAGAATTAAAGATGCAGGGCAGTATCAACATCTTATTCTGTGAAGACCAGGATGGCTTGAATCATATGGAAAAGAAAGCATAGGCTACTGACAGTCACAGTGCACGAAGTGCTGCCGCGGACCCAAAAAACTTGAAGGACTGGAATCCCTCGACAGATGTGAAAGCCAGGCACGTAACCAGTCGTCCCCAGAGATTCGCCAGTTCCACTATTAGAAGTATGCAATCTGCAAATTAGTATTAAAGTACAGAGTGTGTCTTCTAGTAAAAAAAGAGAATGAGCTACAAAGGCGCTTTTGAGAAGATGCCAAGTCGCTGGTAATGGAGTATGCTGAAGCAAACTAGTAGGAGCTCGTCCTCCAAATGAACTTTCCGACTAGTAGGATTCAAAACCAGGAACGTACAGTTTTAAACATATAAGTAGATACTATATAGTACAGTATACAATTGTTCGTTCATACAAAGCCACCTCTCAAAAGGCCAGAAAGGGAGGCTCACAACTGAACCGTTCTAAGTAAAGTATGGGTTAACTTTATATGTACACTAGCTAGTTTGAGTCCCACGCTGGTTGGCAGATTCAGGGTTTATCCACTTTTCATTTAAAAATAGTGCTTTCTCATCTTTGGACATTACATTATTTATACCTTCAAGTGCTGCAAAATGGTACTTCATGTATGTTGTGTTAGCAAAGAGGCATCAAAGATTGATCAGTACATGCAATAGTAATACTAGCTCCTAAAAATTAGTGTTGGGAGCACTGAGACGAGCCTTCTTTTAAGGAGCAAAAGCAAAAAAAGCTCATTAGCCCGATGCCTCTAGACTAATACTTGTTTTATGGCTAAGTAATTGCAATGAGACAAAAACCAGTGTTACGGCCGGTAGCTTTATGTAATGCACATCGTTCATACAGTGTTAAGTGGAAATGTTGGTTTACTAGACTTAGGTTCGGCGCACGCAGCACTCTCTACAAAACTTACTTCTTGTTCAAAATACAAAATGACACGGGATGGCCGATCTTCTCGAAAGAACAATAGGTAGATGGTGCTTGCCTGATGAACAACACTGAACCATTACATGCAAATAAAAGTGCAAAATCACCAGAGTTTCAGATTATTCGTAATATAAAAGGCACCAAATTAATGGAATTGTTTCAGCAAAAGGGCTGACAAATAGAAATAGTGAATTGCAGCCTGCATCTCCATGGTATTTCACCCAAACCAGAAGACCAACACTGGTGCATAGATGTTTATAGGAGACCAACATCAGTGGCGCGCTAAAAATATGTCGCGCCACTAGTAATCAAAATACCAGTTGTGCTGCAAAATGTGGCCACGTTATTAATAATCCCTTATCAGTGGAGTGACAAAACTTTAGGCACACCACTAGTAATTTGTCCGTGCCTATTTTCGAAACATGTTTACTAGTGACGTGCTATATCTGTGTGGACTAGGGTGGACATGACTTTAGCCCAAGGCCAAAAGAATTAAAGGCTTTAAAACAATTTAATTGACAAGTAAATAATAAACTCGCTGAAAATATATAGTCAATTTTATAGGTGTGTCTTTTCAAATTAATTAATATTAAAGCCTTGTTTAGCATTCTCGTTTTAGAAGATTAAAATTACCATGTCATTGTGGGGAAAACCATAGAGAGTATGAGGTGTCCTTAGGAGAGTCGACGCTCTAATATTACTAGTGGTGTGCACGAGGACCTTATAATGTGGCAAGCGTAAACTTCATTGGTTCTCCCTCGATTTACGAAACTCTAAGCCCTCAAGGTTGATCATCATTATGTTAGAAACGTTAGAATTTGTTTGGATTTTCTATATACTGGGTGGAATTGGAGTTACGTAAAATCTAAGGAAATTTAGCTAGTTTGAGTTTTTGTGGTTATTTGGTATATGTTTATAATTTAGTTACTTAGGGGAAAGTACAAATGGAATGTTCATCTCCAACGACTAATGGGCATCTGGGACCCCTAGTGGGTTTTGGCTGGTTAATGCCAAGGCAATTAAGAGACTGACAAGTTTAGTAACTGTTTACAATTCCAGTCCAATTGTTAGTTGGATTAAAATATAGTGACCACCAAAAATGATAAAAGTGTTGGCAACCTTGAAGACTGTATTTTCTTATTTTATTTAAAGTCATAGGACAGTAGGACACATCGTACTATTAAAATGGGTTGGCTAGAAGATAGCTTAAATTCATGCAAATGTCCCAAAATAATTTCTAAAATCCAACTTGATATATCTCATTTCTCCATAAATGAGAAATCACAGAACCACTAGAGAAATCGGTTGGTTTTTCGACCATCTTCTGTTTTGGCATGTACCTCCGGATGGTATGTAGACGATACACTCAAATATCGTTGGTCTTTCCACTCCTAATTAAAGTAATCACTCCGTTCCAATATTTAGTGTACTAAATCCGCGTCAATTTATTTTAAACATGTCTTGTCCATTTTTAAAGGGTGTTCCAACCCGACATTTGATTGAGGATTTTCCAGATCCTTCGACCGTTCATGCCAAGTACCTTAGTGTGATTTAATTTCACTGACGGCATGGTACCTCGAGGGACTTAGAAGGCACTTCCGAGTAAGTGCATTTCCTTGTCTGGTCGTTTAAATTCAGAGCTAGTTCAGTAGCTCGGGTTATAAAACCTCCGGACACGATGGTTTTTTGTCCAGTGGTCGGATTTTAGGCTATACCTGCTCCTACCACCATAGGGCCTTTTTGAATTGTAGGGAATTCATAGGATTGCAGGATTCTAACGCTTAGGATTTTTTCCCATGGATATGGATCAAGGGAAGTGCTATCCAAATTCTTATGTATTGGATTCCTATGCCTCAAACACATAGGAATTTGAACATCCAATCCAACCTGTTTTTTTAGACTAAAGTGCGTAGGATCGAATCACTTTTCATATGTTTTCCTGCATTTCATCCAAATAACTACGGCAAACTATTCGTACAATTTTCTATGTTTTACAATAATCAATTTTACATAGGTAAACCTGTGCGATTTCTGTGTTTTTCTCATTCCTACGTTTTTCAATCATGTGCTCCAAAGAGGCTACGAGGGTAAGTTGAAAGCTATGAAGCCCAATCCTCAAAACAAAAAACAAAAAAGCTTCGAAGCCCAATCCTTTGCACCCTATTCTCATCCACTTCACTCCATTTTTGCTTAAGATTTTTGGTGCTTTTATTGTTTCCATTGAGATACTTTGCAAGGGAATGGACGATGAGGTGAGGGACGAGATTGTGGCCTCCTCCCCGTGGGTCTGTGAGGCGGCATGTAGTGGGCTTTCAACACTTGTATATGGGCTACGAAGGACCCGGTGAGTGGTGTAATCTTTTTTTTTTGCGAAAGGTGAGTGGTGTAATCTGACTAAACTACCCTTCCACTAGACAAAGGATGGTGGGTTATTTCCTCTAATCACATCCATCGGTTTGTTTTAAATTTCGTCACAAAAACGCACTTATCATAAGTTGTTGTGTTGGCTTTGATACATTTCATCTTCTTTAATAAGGTTACATTTGTATACATTCAGCAATACAAAGACAGAGGCCCTGTCTTTCTTTTCTAAAGATAAACGTTTATTATGTTTATAGTAACATTTTGCAGAAAGTACATAACATAACATGGGAAGATCTACTTCTCCCTTAGCACAGAGCCTTGTACTCCGTAGGATTAGTTGCCACCTAGAGCTCATCAGTAGCATGTGGTGCCGACTTTGTTGGGTAAGATGCCTGCATGGCGATGCCACACAGCCCACTACCCTTCCACGAGACAAAGGTGGTGGGTTATTTCCTCTAATCACATCCATCGGTTTGTTTTAAATTTCGTCACAAAAACGCACTTATCATAAGTTGTTGTGTTGGCTTTGATACATTTCATCTTCTTTAATAAGGTTACATTTGTATACATTCAACAATACAAAGACAGAGGCCCTGTCTTTCTTTTCTAAAGAAAAACGTTTATTATGTTTATAGTAACATTTTGCAGAAAGTACATAACATAACATGGGAAGATCTACTTCTCCCTTAGCACAGAGCCTTGTACTCCGTAGGATTAGTTGCCACCTAGAGCTCATCAGTAGCATGTGGTGCCGACTTTGTTGGGTAAGATGCCTGCATGGCGATGCCACACAGCCCCTCTGCTTGCGACACACCGCGCTGCATCCTGATGTAGCCCTTCTCACCCCAATCCTCTCCCCACGAGTTCTTCACAATCCAGTATTTGGTTTTATCCCGAGTGGTGCCGTACCCAACGGCGGCGACACCGTGATCTAGATCCGTGCCGCATTCTCCGCTGAAGACGCCCTGAGTTCATTGGAGTAATCAGGGTAAGTCGATGCATATATACATACTTGTCACTGAACATGGCATACACCAGAACAAGCTAGAGTTCATATTGATCAGCTGCACGGAGAGTTTGGTCAAATTACGCACCTCCGAGTAGAACTGGAAATCGTTGCCGCTGGCGTCTATTGCAACTGACACGGGCTGGTTCGCGACCGCTTTCCGCAGAGCAGACTCGTCATTAGCAGGGACATCCTCGTAGCCATCGATTGACACATCATGAGAGTTTTCCTGTAACATAGAAAATGTCCCTACTTAAAATCTACAGATCATTAAACTGACAGTAGGAACTTGGAACACATAACGTTTGATACAATCCAAATGGTGAACTTCATGACAAAAAGCTTTGATGTTCAGAAAATTTAACTTCTGAATTGAATTGTCAACAGGGCAAAGTTTAGAGCTGCCCTTTGTTCACCTTTGACTGGTCACAGCTGTTCTGCTCGCCCTGATACGGATAGTTGGACTCGGTGGTGATCCCTCCGTTCTTGTGGATGAACTTGAAGGCGTAGTCCATGAGCCCGCCGTCGCAGCCTTGGTTGTCGACGTTGTCACAGTCCATCAGTTCCTGCTCCGACAGCGACACCAGGTTCCCCGTCTTGATCTTGTTGATGCCCTCGACAGCCACGATCGTCGAGAACGCCCAGCAGCTCCCTTGAACAGTTTTTGGCCTCACACAGTCGAATGAATCACACAGCATGATAGATCGAACGAAGAAAAAAAATCAAGAACAACGTAGGCACGTACCGCACTGGCCTTGGTCCTTGATGGCGGTGACCGCGCCCTTCTGCCTCCAGTCCACCGCCGGCGGCAGGTTCTCGGCATCCGCGTACATGAAGCTCCCGTCACCCTGGCGGCCACCGCTCAGCGAGCGGTAGTGCCGCACCCTGGACCCGGCGTAGGTGCGGCGGAACTCGTCGGTGGTCATGTCGGCGAACTTGTTGAGCGCCAGCCTGAAGGGTCTGTCCTTCTTGTTCGCCTCGTGGATGTACCGCACGTTCTCCTTGAACACGTTGAACCGGCGCGCCTCCATGTCGGCGCCGAGCCCCCTCCGCGCCACAGTGTAGTGGCTCCTCCACGTCTCGTAGAGCCCCCGCAGGTTCTCCTCCGAGGCGAGGTCTTTCTCCGTGAACGGGATGCCAAGCGCCGGCGCCGGTGCAACCGCCATTGCGACCGCCACGGCGAGCAAGAGGCACCTCCACATTGTCACTGTTGCGGCTTAAACTGATGGATGCAAGAAGCAGAGAGCGAAGCGTGGTATTTATAGACCTGGTAGAGGGTGAGAGGCTTCGTTATGGTTTTGCATGGTGGATGAGGCTACCCTGCCCTTGGAGTTGGAGTGCGGCCGACTGACGATGGTGGTGAGGTAATGGGCAGCGAGAGGTGGCGGGAAGGAAGACATGAACTTTTGGAGGATAGGGATAAGCTGAGAAATAAATGGAAAGGAAAGCTGGCTTCAGTCATGCTTTGTGATTGGAAGTTGCAAGAGTGTTGGAGTGGAATCGCAATCGGGCCAAGCAGAACCCTCTGTTATTGGCGTTGATCTGGTTGATCGGTTCCTACTTGCCGCATTAAGTTTGGAATTCGATCTAAGATCGCTTTCTCTATTTCCCTTGTGTGGATGGGCTAGAGACCTAATCATTTGTCGACGTCCTTTTATTTCCGTTCAAGGAAGGAAAAGGCTTGGTATGGTGATGTCGTGGCCGTTGGTGTACAGGAGCTTTAGTTCCTGTTCAAGAGCTAGCTTCGAGATAACACGCTAGCGAGATGCACGTCACGAGCAAAGGGCATGTGTGCGGTTTCTATCACATGTTTTCTCTACGGTTTTGTAAAATCTCGTTCGGGTGAAAATTAAGTTAGAGTTCATTCAACTCTCGAGACCTCATATTTAAATCACGAATCGTGCGTCCTATGAATTGTAACAAGGGTCGCAACTGAATTTTCTAGTTGCACATTGGATTGCAACTGGGATTATACTACTTTTACATGGATTGAACATTAGATTGCTTCGTGATTCATGCTAATCCTGAGTTGCAAAATGAGATGCAACTCAGATTCGATGACGTCTCCTGACTAAGAATTAAATTCATTCAACTCAGATTAGTCCCTTTTTTTGTAAAATGAATGACTTGTATACATACATAATGAGGATAGAGGATACATTCAGAAAACAATAACCAACCTATCGTCCATGAACGATGGCAGGAGCCAAAAACTCACAAACTTCTCAACAACGTTGATCCAAGATCCATCCGGACCGGACTGGAGCCGGAGGACTTTTATTTGATACAACAATTCCATCGCCGTCGGAGCAACGACGATGCAACACCACAACCTTATCGCCTTACAAAAGGCGATCCATTCACGTTAGAGGAGAGACAACTATCTGCTTCACTCCAGCCCACGGCTCTGGAGCGGTGACCGGAGGAAGAGGGTACTGTGATTTGATATGTTTACATGCCGACGATGCTAGGGTTGGGGACTGAACTTACGATCTAGGACTTTGGTCATAGAATCATGGTCGACTCTAATTGCACCGGCTGCATATCTACTACATTGCTCGGTAGTCGATGAAAAGATAAAGTGTCAATATTAAAAAAAATAGGTTAGCTTTGATTTGTGTAAAGATTCATCCATGGCTTATAAACTTGGACCAAATATTTCGTTCAATTACTAGATTGGAACTACCTGATTCACGGCTTGGACCAAATATTTCGTTCATATCTACTACATTGCTCGGTAACTACCTGAACGCCACCACTCAGCGGCGTTCATGCTGCTGAAACTTGCTTGTAGCTCTCCTCGTCGTCCAAACGCCGGTGCCGGAGCTCGCCCGTGGCGGCGTTCTCGGTCTTGTGAGCAAGCGGATCCGCCCGATGGAGGCGCAATGATGCGGCCTCGGCGAGAGAAATCGAGAGCGGCAGCGCTGGCGAGCGTCGACGCTGGGTGGCCGGCAGCGAGCGGCAGCGCAGGCGGCGATGTTTCAAGATAAAGAGAGATCAAGTGTGGTGAGAGGGGCGGCGGCAGAGGGGCATGGTAACCCTAACCTGGTTAGATGTCCGGAGGTGGTGCCGGACTGGAGGCTAAAGAGGCCGTTGGGGTTGGGCTCCTGCTTGTGGGCGTGAGCGACGGCAAGGGCGGCGGACGGACTATCAGCGACATCGAGCTCGAGGTCGACCTGTTCGTCAGTAAGGAGAGGCGATGGGGGATGGGGAGAGCTTGGCGGCGCTAGAGGTCGAGGACGGCGGCGGCGGATCAGCGTTGTCGAGCAGGCGAGCTGAGACGTGGGCCTAGCCCATATGCGCGTGACGAAGCGACGCGAGCGAGGAAGGATGTTGGACGAAAGGGGTTGAGGAAGTGGATTGGTTGGCAGACTAAGGAACGAAATTTTTCTTTTAGATAGGAGAGAAGTAGAGATGATACAATCAGTTTATATTTATGGAAAAAACTTTAAACCCCCAAAGTGTTCATATATAACAAAAAATATTGTTGTGTCACAAAAAGACTATTAATATACATTTACAAATGGTTCCCATATGTTAAAAATATTCATGTTTTCAAAAAGTATTCGCATGTTGCAAAAAAAGTGTTAGCCTGTATAAAAAGTTCATGTTCTAAAATAATTTTTCATACAGTTTTAAAAAATCATTTATTTTCTAAAATATTCATGAATTCTCTAAAAATCATTAATGTTTTGTAATAAAAAGTCCATGCTTCAAAAAAATGTTCATGGTTTTCAATAATTAAATTTTCGTGGGTTCCGAAAAATAAAAAGAAAAGAGAATAGAATAGAGTAGAAAAGAAGAAATGGAAAAATGAAATAAGAAAATATATAGAAAATGGAAAAAGAAAAACAATTACACAAAGACACAGAAAAAAGAAAAACTAGCAAAAAGGAAAAAGGAAACGATCTAGCCCATGCGGGGGAGTGTGTAGGTGTAAGCAATGTATGGTGACTTCGCCATAGTTTGTACCATAACTGTCGAGGTGATGTGATACGGAGAATTAAGCGTAACCTAGATGGTTAGGTTACCTGTGGTGAAACCAGTCCACCCAGATTTAAATCCTAGATTTTCTGCATGAGCGTTCGCATTTATCACGATTTAATTCTGCTATTCTTTCACTTGTAGATGACATGTTTGTAAACATCATGGTGTCTGTAGTGACTTCATCAACCTCGGTCTATGTCGGCTCAGTCTATTCGTGTGTGCGTTCATGAGTAAGAAGTGTAAGTACTTATTTATAAGCGTCTACATTTGTACTATATTTAAAAAAGGAAAAAGAGGCTGATGTGATAAACCATGAAGTAAAATAAGGCACGTCTCCGTGTACACAAGCCCGCCATCTATGGGGATTCATCGTTTTGGTCGACACAATAACCTTGTTGGCTTCATTGGCTCGTCCTATCTGGCTTTCGCAAATTCAACCGCTCTGGCGAGTTGATCATCGTGCCAATGATGTTCGAGAAGCCGCCACCAAGGTTCTAGAGGACTTCGATGAGAAAAGCGCTCGTTCATGATATATGTTGGCACAATTATAATCGCCAGCGTCATCCCTGGCCTACGAGGCGAGTACCTTGCCAGAGAAGACGCTGATGGACCTGCCTCCCATAGCTGCAGCGCTCAGCAGCAATGGAGATGACGATGAACTACATTGTTCATGTGCCATCGTCGAGCTACCTAGCAATCGGAGTTACCTTTTCAACCTAGATCTCCCCGAGTTGAGGTTATTGTAAATACTAAGTACCTATGTTATCTAAGTACGAAGTGTGACAAGGAGACACCTCTTGTAAGGCAGATTGTCAATCCTGCTAATCCATCGTGTTATCACAGAAAAGGTTCTCGGACATCAAGGAAAAAACATGTAAATTATATTGACCATACTAAACTAGAAACCACCATATTGACCGTGCCAACGATGTCGGTCACGGAAAGACGGGGGTATACTATTCGCCTGTGTGACACGGTCACCACTATTGAAGAACAATGCCAACAACAAAATACCTTAACACTGAAGGTTATTGAACAGCATTGTGTAAATACCGATTTCCTGTTTATTGCTAAACAGGCTCAGGAGATAACAAAAACTGACAAAAAAAGGGAGAGAAAGTTTCATGTTTCTACAAGCTAGATTTCGAGTACATCCTGTTGCTGATGAGCTCTTGGTATTAAGAAGTTTTGGACAAAATATTACACCCCACTCTAACCCCTTTCAGCTAGACTTGGGCAAGCCTCCCCTTTGGTGCAGAAAATGTTTGTCCATGTGGCGGATTTTATTTTGGGTGTGTCGTAACGTGCGACCTTTCCTTCTCCCACCTCCTCTCCATCATATGTGTTCCTATTTGGAATGGACCCTTATATGTCTATCACGACATGATCGTCATCTAATCCAACAGATAGATTAGATCAAGATCCATCATTGTGCCTCATATTATTTTTGTGATTCTTGAGATCTTTGAAGAGGGTGGACCATTTCGGATTCCCATCCAGTTCAGCCAACAATGGCATAAAGTGAATGATTTTTTTCGCTACTTGATGATACAAAGTGGCAGCCAACCCATCCAGCAGGAAAAAAAATACTCAACACAATACAACAAAGCCGAGCAAACCATACAATTGATCACATGCAAGGAAGGCTTGCATGGCTATCGACAGCGACGCCACTTTGAGTCCTATTTTTCACTTGTGCATACAAATCTCAAAACTTGTTCACAAACTCTTGGATGGTGGCCACCTATGTTGGAGAGAGCCATCATTGCGCATGAAATTGATTGGAATTAGCTCAACACAGTGCTTGTGCTCATGGTAAAATTGGTGGATTTTATCCCAATACTTTGAACCCTATGCTCGATTCCACATATAGGATCCATTCTTGTGGCCAACCAAGATTTTCATAACAATTTATCTTCCTAAGTTGAGTATGCACTACCTCTTGCATGTGTCTCCTTTTTTAGTATCACATGATTATCCAACATTAAAAAGAGGGGGAGCGGTGTCATCAATTTTATAATTTGGCTGATCTTGGCCATTATTAATAAGATTCATTAGAAACGAGTCCTAAGAATGTATCACAATTAATTTGAACCCTCAAATTTGATCCTAAATAATGCATATGGACAAGAAATATCTTAGCTATGTCTGGACTTTCATCAAACAGGTGGTGGGTGCATCTGGTGCTGAAGATGACCGATGATTGTCGTGACCGTTGGAGCTAGGGAGAGTTGCGTACATTATACTAGGACACCTACTGCTCCCGCGTGAAGCTATCCGGGATGTGGCACCGCGAAGGTGGGACGTCGGCCGTGGTCGAGGACATGCCCCTTGTTGGTGCGGGCAAGGTCGCGAGCGCCGGAGCAGACGCGCCAAACCACATCTCCGTAGTGCCCCTGTTCGCAACCTCCTCCTCCGCCAGCTCGCAAATTCGTGGCCTACCGTTACAGGCGAGGCTCTCCGGCTTGAATTCCATCGAAGAATTCTGCTCCACGGAATCGAACGAGTCATGCTCGTTCTTCACAGGTGCACAATTTCTTTGTCCATGTTGCGGGCGGATGGCGAAGCGGGCGTTGGCGGTTAGGACGGAGGCGGGGAGGGTGGCAGGAGTATTGGGACGGAGGCGGGAGAAGTCGGTGGATGAAGAGATATTTGGGTCCATTCTGGCACGTCCGAATGAGCGAGGGCCTAGTAAATAAAATTCACTGAGAATTTACCATTCTCATACAGATTTCTTCATTTATCCCTTGCAACCGTTGAACCATTGCCAACCGTTCAATAAGATAAGAGTGTCCTCGCAGTGCTCATGGAAACTTGGGTTGGGCCATTGTCCCGATTTGTCTTGTTGGGCCATGTCGCAGTGCCCATGGAAACACGCTCTCATCACTACCCCTTAACACGAGCTGGCCCAGTGCCCGTGGAAACTTGGGTAGGGCCATTGTCCTAACCTGTGTTGTTGGCCCATTCCAACACTTTTTTTTAAAACTGGAAATTGTATTTCAACTAAACATCCATGAGAGGAGGGAGTCCAATGGAGAAGCTCACAGATTGGCAAGGTTTGCTTCATCCTTGCCGGTGGGTAGACATGTGTGGTTCTTAGAACCGCCAGGTGGTCTGAATATGCCTGTTACCCTTACTCATGTTGTTTAAGGGCTTGTAATCTTCAAAAAAAAAAAAAAAAGCAAGATCGCTGGCAAGCAAACACGTTACAAAAGCAGAGGCAGTGTCCATCCAACTGGATGAGAGAGCATTGTCCTGATACGCAAACTGAGCCAGACTGTGGGCTACTTTATTACATTCCTGGCGACAAAATACTAAATCTACAGAATCGAAATGCAGGTAGCTCAAGCTTCATGCCTCCCGAAAGAGAACTCCAGTATCAGCGAGGTCATAGCCTCCTTTCTTGATTGCTGTAACCAGGTTGGTGGAATCGGATTAAAAAATCGGACTGAAAATGCCCAGATTGCAGTGGCCTCCATTGCAATTAGACATGCTTCAGCCTCACCATGTAGCGCACTCCGCAAATGCTGCAGCTTTCCCGCACCTCCCGCGATAAACTCGGGTAGGGCCATTGTCCCAACCTGTGTTGTTGGCCCATTCCAACACTTGCATTGGCGCACCGGCGCAATGATAACTAATACTCCCTCCGTTTTTTAATATAAAATGTTTTAGGTGGTATATATGTTGTCTATATGCACACTAAAATGAGTAACATGCACAAAAAAATGTGTCTATATACATTTGTATGCATGTGCATGTGGATAAAATCTAAAACATCTTATATTAAAAAACGGAGGGAGTAAGTGATAAATGATGCAAATCAGACAACAAGACGAAGAAAAAAAGAAAATGCTTCGTGACATGATTCAAGACGGCACAACATGCTTTGAACATTAACTTTGAACGGTCCACAGTTGCACTCTACTATGCTGCATCTAGACTGGGATGGAATGTCGTTTACCACCCCTTTTATTGCACGGTTTAGGTCCATGTCTGACGATACTGTGCCATCTTCTTTTTTCGCCCACTGCAACGCACACGGAAGACAGTCTCACTTATCAAGCTTGATCAAAGTCTGGACACGAGACAAGGCTGGAGATGGTGTGACAGCTGCCTTCTCAAGATCTTCCCGGACGGAGATTTGGGTATGGAGTCGACGAACACCACCTTGCGGATCTTCTTGTATGGCGCCACCTGCTTGGCGACGTGCTCCATGACCTGTGCCTCCGTGACCTTGCTTCCCGGTTGCCTTACCACGAGCGCCATCGGAATCTGCCCTGCCTCTTCGTGAGGAAACCTGCAAGATCGTTAGAATGATCAGTACTGCAAGAGAATGTGGTAGTTACAACTTCATACCAAAGAACAGTGTTTTAGTGGGCTTACGGCATAACTGCAGCATCAAGAATTTCCGGCAACGATTGCAGGACAAGCTCCAGCTCCGCAGGTGAAACCTGGCATATTCAGATTATATCGGTCAAATGGATCGACAGACGATAGATGCAAGCAAGCTTAGGTTGCTACATAACAAGACTTTGATCAGAAACTAAGAGTGGACCTGATAGGCCTTGTACTTGATCAACTCCTTGAGCCTATCTACCACGAACAGAAACCCATCCTCGTCTATGTAGCAGAGGTCGCCGGTCTTGAGCCAGCCTTCAGAATCGAAAGCGGCTGCGTTCGCCTCGTCGTCGCCGACGTAACCTGCAAACCAACGTGGAGACAGAACTGTAAGCAATCTCACTTGCAGCGTTACAATTTACAAACCGATGGAAATAACCCGAGACACTGCATGTCATTGCAGTACAATGTTCATGGGGTCACCTGTCATGATGGCAGGACCTCTCACACGTAGCTCCCCTTTCTGGCCGACCGACAAGGGCTCGCCGGTGACAATGTCGACGACCTTCACCTGTACGTTATGGGAGACTCGGCCGGTGGAGCCGACGTGGGAGCACTCATCGCGGTTGACCATGATGGAAATGCCACCACCCTCTGTTGAACCATAACCCTGAAGCAGATTTACAACACAGACTTAAAAGAGAAGGGACTGAAGCAATGTTTTGGCTGCTCTTTTGCAATCGATACTATTTTGTGGGAAGCAGCTCCACACAAGTTCTCAACACTTCATTTCTTGTGACTCATTCCGTAATCGTAAGTGCCCAGTTGGTGGAGAGTTTTTTTTAAGCAAGAAGTACACATCAAAGAATTATCTTCGGAAAACCCGTCTGTGTTTTTTGTTGAAACTTTTCGAAACTAAAAACATGTCCGTGTTGATTGAGCAACAGATCGAACAGAAAATTTATAGTAGTGCTCGGCTACGAAATGCGCCAACTTGTATCAGATCTCCGTCCTAGTCCCCAAGTTTCCAGGGATTCTGCCAATTTGTGCCGATGCAGTGATGTACAAGTAACGGCACCAAAAGCGTCCAAGGCCATGATCGCGCGTCAACGATTTGTTTTAACGCCCTTTGTGCGATCCCAGTCCCATCACATGGTTTTGATCTCATCATTCATGCCAGCCAGTGCTGAAGCATCATCGTCACATTCACAGGCCAGACGCACAGGAGTGCCTTGGTACTAGTCTAGACGTCTAGTACTCCTTACTAGTATAGGAGTACTGCACAGCGCTAGCTACATGAATACGAGGCGCCGACAGTAGAGCAGATCAACGGTCACCACCGGTGGTGTCGGATGGGGCAGACACGGAACAAAGGCCGAGGAAGACCGGTGCGATCGAGACCGTTTGCTTGCCACTAAAACATAAGCTATCGTCTCTGCAAGGCGGATAAGACTTGGTTGTCTTGTCTTGCCCGCATCCACAAACGTCACACTGATAGCACGAGTGAAGTAAACTTTTTTTTTTTGCCTAAAGTATGCGGTATCGATCGATGTCATACTCTACAATAAGGAAAACGTAGGAATAGGAAAATCATAAGATTTAAGTGTCATGCCCATAAATCTAATAGGATTAGCAAATCAAGGGAATTTGACTAGAAAGTGTTGATGGTATAGAAAAGACAAAGGAATTGGGGAAAAAAAGGTTGTAGAGAATGCTATATTTCTTATCGAATGTTGTACATTGATTCGTATGGAAAATAATACACGGACCAAAATGAGCTGCTGTCACACACTGTCCTTCATATTTTCAACCCGCGCACTTGCACTGCTCATTCTCCTCATTGTTATCCATAGCATGGCTCTCGCTCACCTTGTAGATGATTTCGTTAATGAAATCGAGGGCAACCTTAGTTCAAAAAAAGAAAAGAAAAAGCATGGCCCTCGCTAATTTCTTAGATGTCCTCCAAGCCTTTCACAACCACTCATCGTCCTCCCACCATCGGCCGTTTCTCAACTCATCAAGCATCATGCGCTGCTAGCAATCCTGGTGCTTGTCGGCCTCCTCCCAATCATCCCGACTCCCACGACCCTGGACCCAGTTGGGTCTCCTTCATGCACATCGAGACGTTGCACATCTCCACACGTATCTCTAATAAGGCGGTCGCCAAACTCCGAGCACCCTTACGAAGGCCCCCTCCTCGTACAACCACCGAGTTCTAGGCGTTATCTTCTCAGAAAGAGGAGAAGTATGGGAAGTTTGGTATTGCAAGTGTTGATATTTTTTCATATAAACTTGATCAAACTTTAAATGTTTTGACTTAAAAATACCTTATGAAATAGTGGTAAGTTTCCATGACTTGTAGTTTAAAGCTTACATAGACATAGTTTAAAGCGTTTTGGAGTGAAACACTACCACTTTTGTAGTGTGAAGCTCTTGACAAGGCCGTGAGAGGTTAGTGAGAGTCAACGGAAACGAAAAGGAAGGGTGAGAGAGCGTAGTTCTCCGTATGCTTCTAGCCTTGTTAGAATTGTCAGAAATGTGATGCAGTGCCTCTAATGTGTGGAAAACCTCTCCTGGTTCGCGCTAATTAAACATATTTTATGTTGTGACTCTTTCTCTATATATAGTTGTATGCAATATTTGCATTAATAAACACCATCCTAAGAGGCAAAATAAAATCAATTCTTATCGGAAGGAGAGAGTGGACTTGTATAGATGAAGATTGTATTCTCGATAGTGGCCTTGTATTTAAGAACGGAAGAAGTAAAATAATGGATGACGATCTTCACCATTATATTTGGCAAAAATATAAATATGCCAGAATCCAGCTAACGATCTTCACCTTATTATAAACTCTTGATTGACACGATACGATAGAGTGCTGCGTGTATGCGTTCACGTGTCCCGTTTTTCGAATATAGAAACTACACAGAGTAAACGACATATACGGGTACGCATTTTAAAAGGGAAAGAAGACGCCAGATACGTTTCTAAAACGGAAAACGACACGTGGATGTTTGAAACACTAACCATGCACAGGTCCACGTGAGGGAACAGCCGCCGGAACCGCTCCGCCGCCGATGCCGTCAGAGGCGCGCCGCCGCAGATCACCCTCTCCAGACTCGCCAGCCGGCACCTCTCCTTCGTCATCCCTAGCACCACGGGCGGCGCCGCCAGTACCTCCGTGACCTGCCACCGCTCCGCCGCCTCCAGCATGCCCCTCAGCCCCTGCCGCGCCGCCGCCTCTGTCATCACCACCGTCGTTAACCCCAGCGCCACTCCTCTGAGAATGAAGCAGAACCCCATGGAGTGGAACATGGGAGCGCCCATCAGCGTCGTCTCTCGGCCTTTTCCGGATTCCACGTGCAGCGCGTGGTACCCCGCCACCATCGCGATGAAGCTCCGGTGCGGCAGCGCCGCCGCCTTCACCCGCCCCGTCGTCCCGGAGGAGTACTGGATCGCCGCCGTGTCCGACTGGCGCACCGCATCGAGCAGCGCCACCGAATCGACCTCCTCGTGCAGGAGGGAGCGGAAGCGCGGGGAGTCGAGGAGGACGACGGGGAGGCCGGCGGGGAGCTTGGCGGCGGTAGAGGAGACGGCGAAGGCGACGGAAGCGCCGGAGAGGGAAACGAGGCGGGCCACCTCGGCGGCGGTGTGGGCCGGGTTGGCGGGGGACACGACGGCGCCGACGGCGAGGAGCGCGAAGTAGAGGACGGGCACGTCGAGGCGCGCGGGGGCGAGGACGAAGGCCACGTCGCCGCGGCCGAGCGGGGGCAGCGCGCGCGAGCGCAGGGCGGCGACGAGCGCGCGCACCTGGGAGAGGAATGCCGGGTAGGAGACGGCCTCGCCGGTGGCGGCGTCGAGGAGCGCCGGGTGGGCGGGGAGCGGGGAGGGGAGGATGGACAGCGCGAAGGCCGGGAATGTGAGCGGGACGTCCGGCGGCGGGAGAGGCAGCGGCGGGCGGACGCTGCGGAAGGACCTTGTCGTCGCGCAGTAGCCGGTGCGGGCGTCGACGGCCATTTTTGATCGGGGAACACGTGAACGAGGCAAGGTGGAGTTGGTAGGAGGTGCAGAGGTGGTGTGAGGCTCTCTGTCTGTTGCTGTGGCAACTGACGACGAGAGGAAATATACCCGATCCCCCGTGCTTGGAACAAGCACGAGATAGCCACACGTGTCCTCTTGCTGTTTGTAATTTTCAAAAATTCCCCTTCTAATTAATGATTTTAGTAGTTCTCCTGCTAACATTCAAAAAATTCAAAAGAAAGTAGTCGGCACGGGAGCAGCAAAGTAGTATGTGCATTACTCAACCTCTCTTCTCCAGAAAAATAGTGTTTCGCACTGAACCTACTACCATTAGTTTTACATGACGAGGACTTGGTTTACCTGCCTGCCCGGGGAATGGTTCCACGTGCCAGTGACGTGGTAGATGGAAACTTGTGGGGCAGACGGCCGCAGCAGAGTTTATATCTTAAGAGAAAATGCTATTTATTCACAAACCGTTAATCGAAGTAGGATGAAACTTTTTCATAAAACATAACGAAACATTTATGATTCACTGGATTTTTTCAATTTTTTCTAAACAGCTTTTATTTTTTCATTCAAAATTTGAGTCAATCTCGTACGTTGGATCTAAAACGGAAGCCAGCTGTGTGGGCTAAGTCGCTCGGTGACTTAGGTTCACCAAGTCACTGAAGTTGCGTCCAGGTGGGAGATTACCATTGAATAAACGGAGGCAGCTGAACGGCGGATTGACCATGGTCAGTAACGCATTTCGTCAGACATCTCATGGTAAAAATCCGAGTTATAATATCGGTTGTTTCTGTTACCATAGTAACCTGATACAGTTGTCGCCAGTACAAACTGAAATGCTTGGACTATCGAATTGAGTTATGATTCGCAATTTCGCATACTCGTAGGGGCACGAGGGATGGAGCCATGGAGAGACCAAGGGCAAGGAAGAAGAACACCAAAAGGCCGGTTGTATTTGTATTTGTTCGATCCCGTCGGGTCTTTTCTTTTGCCATGAACTTGGGGAGCTTTATTGAACCACGGAGAGACGATTACAATCAGCCCTACGGCCGCTGACCAAAAAACGGTGGACTCTCTAGCACCCAGCATTCTGTTGTCGAAAGAAAACATGCATACTTGGCGCAGAGATCTGCAGAGTTATTTGCCTCTCTAATAATGTGCTTAAAACGAAGCAAAATTATTAACTAGCTCCCCAATCTCATCTAAGATAGGCGCCACAAAAGCTCTAGAATTGTGATGTGAAGACGAGAGGTTCAGTACCTCCAAACAGTCACCTCCATGGTCACATGTGAGAAACCTCTCAGCCGAGCAAATAAAACGCCTTCTCGCGGTGATACGATTTCTGCAATTAGAGGATCCGATACCCCATGTTGGGGTTTACTCCAGGCACCCAAGAGAAGGATACATGTTATCTAGCAACACCTCCACTGCCTCCTTGTTGTGAATCAAGATTTATAGCCCCATCCGTATTAATTTTGATCCAACCCAGATCAGGTGGCTTCCAAACTTGCCTTCCTGATGTGCTTCGAGAACTTGGCACCTCCAGTAAGGACAAATCATCCCGGACTCTCTTCATCATAATTTCAGGAGAGAATACCTCTATGTCATTTGTCCACCGATTACGAGCAGTCCAGATAGCATACATAATTGTAATGATCTTACAGCGATCATTTGTGAATCTCGAGTTGAGAAGGATGTCACGAGCCCAAGTTGCTGGATGTAGGGGCAGGATTTTCAGGCAGAACATCTCTTTAGCCACTAACCCAGTACCTCTGGACGTGAGAGCAATGGAGGAGGGCATGTTGCAATCCTCCTCCATAGCCTGACACAGATCACACCGAGCAATCTGCTTGATATGACGGTCCTTCAAAGTGGAGTAATCCGGAAGAATGCGACGAAAGACTCGCCACCAGAAGACTCTCACTCGTGGAATCACCTTGAGCTTCCATAATGCGGTTTTACGTAGAGCGCGAAGGCCGGGAATGTGAGCGGGGCGTCCAGCGGTGGCAGCGGCGGGCGGAAGGACCTTGTTAGCCGGTGCGGGCGGCGACGGCCATTTTTGATCGGGAAACAAACAGGTGAGTGTGGCGAGGAGTTGGTGGGAGGTGCAGATGTGGTGTGAGGCTGTCTGTTGTTGCTGACGACGGATCAAATAGACCACCTCATAATCTGAGCTGTTTCTTTACTAGACGCATAATATAACCAAGCGGACAGGCAGGCTAATCTGGACAAGTTACGCGACAGGGGTAGGAGGCACACGTGTCCTCTGATCCCGTGCTTGGAAGCCGGCGAACGATGACACGTGAGTAGCAAGGTACTTACTATATAGTATGTGCATCACTGAACCTCTGTAGAAAACAGGCTATAGCTATCGCACTGAACATACACCATTAGTTTTAAATGATGGAAACTTTGTTTGATTGCCTGCCGGAGGAATGGTTCCATGTGCCAGCAGCGTGGTGGTTTGAAACTTGTGCGAAAAAATATCCATAGAAAAAACGGAGGCAGCTGCATTTCGTCAGACATCTCAGTGTAAAAATCCGGGATATTCGGTTGTCCTGTTACAATCCTGAATTCCTGACCAACTCCATACACACCGGTAAAAAAAGGGCCTGTGGTCCCGATTCGGACTGGCCAATCGGGAATAATGCTAGTCCCGGTTGGGCCACAAACCGGAACCAATGGGTGCCCACGTGGTCAGTTCTGACTGGGCGTGGGTGGAGACTCATTGGTCCCGGTTCTTGTTAAGAACCGGGACCAATGAGTTTTTTTTTTGTATTTAGGATTTAGTATCTCCCTCTCGCCGGTGCCCTCTCTCGCCGGTGCCCCCTCTCCCTCTCGCCGGTGCCTCCGTCGTCTCCCCCTTCTTCGCATCGCCGACGTGCTCTCCATCTCTCACTCGCCGGCATATCGAGGCCAAGCTTCGATATTTCTGTGCAGGTATTACTCGCCGGCTCATCTCTCACTCGCCGCTCTCCATCTCGCACTCAATTCGATGCATGGTACTACATACAGCAATGAAGGAACCACTATTACACATCATCGTCATGAATATATTACACACAGCTCATTCGTCGTGCTTGGTCGAACATATTAAATGTACACACGAGTTTCATGCATATATACATCTCTTTTACACTCCCATTTTAACCGGCCCATAGTATTCTCCGTTTGAATCTAGGACCTCTGCATTTAAGAATCCCGCAATTTCCTCTTGAATTGTGCGTACGCGATCTTGTGGTAGAAGACCGTCCCGCAGCCGTTCGATCTAATTTAAAGAAGGGGTCAATATATATGAATGAAACTAAACACAATTGATGGCAATAAACTAAAATTGTGAATATTGTTTACGTACTTCAAGTTGTTCTAAGAACCGTTCTTGGATCGCTCTTGGGTCGTCTGGCGAATGAACTCGCAAACGTAGTATCCACATAAATTATTCCCATGTTCCTGCCTCAATCACTTTACGAGAACAGAGTTCAATCAAAATAATAATCAAGCATGATAATGATATTGAAACTAAAATCAAAGAGATGCGCGGAATAATAATCAAGCATGATAACTTACACTTATTTGTTCAAATGTAAGATTCGGCGCCCAAATACCCCTAGCCTTGGCGGTGAACCGTTTCCAAGCCCTGTCCGGCAAAGAAAATGAATAAAGGAGTTATATATTAATTGCTTACTACCAGGGAATGAACGGAAAGTTGCCGATATAGTGCCATAATGATTGAAATTACCCTCGGAGGCATTCCTGCATGTCCGCCCACTCCTCAAGGGGTTTACGTTTCGAGTCCATGACAAGTACTACTCCTTTGTCAGGTTTAATGATTAGCAGAATAAAGTGGAAGCTGCGCACGCATAAGTCATCAATTATACACTTAACATCGAGTAAGCGAAATAGAATGTGTACAAGACAGTAACACTCACCCGTAGTTGTAAGGAAATAGTATTTCCCTTTTGGTTTCGTTAAACCTTAACGCCCTTACCAAGTTATCCTCTGTGTCGTTGTAATGACGTTTGAGAGATACTTGATGAATGTAGTATGGGTCAATGAACCCAATGTCATAGATTTGTCCTCTTTTGCGTTGGAGAATCTTCATTCTGCATAATTAATATAGTGATGAGTAAGATTATACATGCAATGAACGAGCTGAGCTAGCTAGAGACTTAATTACAGAAATAATACTTACAGACAATAGGCACTGAGGATAGCTTTGTCGATGGCGTCTTGTTGGTATAACTGAAATAATTCAGGAAATTCAATCATTACCACGCCATTTCCATGCCCGTAATGCTCGTTTCTATAGGCCACGTAGATCCAGTTTGCCCCTTCCTCACAGGCTCGCATGTACCACTTATGCAATCTGCGCATTTTTGTTGGTAGACCGTTGACTAGCTCAGGTTTGACGAGACTATTCCCGTACTGGTATTGGTATGCTACTTCCTGGAACTCTTGTAATTGCGCTAAGTAGTCCGGAATAGACATGCCATGAGCAGCGGCCGCTTCTCCGTATATTGCAACAAACTCAGGATCGATAGCGACATCACCTATGCTCGACCCCTCGGCGGTATTGGAAAACACTTTGATCGGGGGGCACGACTGGTTTTTCTGTTCTCCGAGCTGGGGAACTGATTTCCCGCTTGCACTACTACTCTTCGACCGCTCCTTATTTGCCTGAACCGACTTGCGAAACTGGCGGTCATAGTCTGGTGTCAGCCTTGGCGGGGGTTGTTCAAGGGTCTTCAGCATTTTGAAGATGGTGGCTTTTTCTGCTGGGTGGAGGGGAACTCTGCCGCTTTCGGCTTCTTCAGGCTAGCCAACCACTCTTGATGTTGGGCATTTACGACCGCGGCATTTTCCTCCACCGTACGGTCATAAGGTCTCATGGGAAGATTCTTATGAGGTACTTTTGGGAGGAGCGACCTTATACGTTTCGGTGATCGCTTACCCCTCATAGTACCAGCGGTGGGCGGAGACGGCTGAGGCGGCGGCGGAGACGGCTGAAGCGGCGGTGGAGACGGCTGCGCTGGAGACTAGTGAGACGGTGAAGAGGACTGTTGCGCTGGAGAATGCTGAGGCGGTGAAGAGGACTGTTGCGCTGGAGACTGGTGAGGAGTCGATGGCCTTGGCTGCCAGTTTGGAAGCACGATGAATTCCTTTGGCCATAGAATGGTCCCTTTCTTGGCTTCTCCAAGTTCAAGCACCTCCCCATCTTCACCTGCAGGGTGTTCCAGCTTCAGCTCCTCAAAATCTTTCATCACTTCATCTACCCCGACAACAGCGTAGCCATGTGGAACCAGAGAGAAATGGTAAGTTGGATTAGGTCCAATTGGTACGGCATAGCCGACCGCCACCTTCATGGTTAAGTTAAAAACTTTCACATGTAGCTCACAAGGTGTGCTCTCCGTGATATCATCCACTGGGTAGCGACGAAGAGGAGCCACCTTCAGTGCATCATCAGTACCATCCTGGAGCTCCGTGGAAGCCACGCTGCTTTTTTCGATTCGATGGGCCGCCGGTACCATCGCATGCAGCTTGATGAGGACATCCCTACCATTGACGCAACCACAACTACTGCACCACCTCAATTACAAGGACCGTTGACTAGGGCTCGTGCACGTCAACTACAACGACAGGTACTCTCGTTTCTACAAGCTACTCCTAATGTACATGAGAATATGATGCTGCCTAAAGTAGATGTGTTTGTTTCTCTTAGTAATGATGGACCAAGCATGGACGAGAGGGACAAGCTATGGAGCATGTACGTAGATGGAGATAGCCGCAGGCATGGAAACAAGGAGAGGATGATGCCACCAATGGAGACTACAACAACTTGAAGCCACCATGATGACATTTGAAGACTTGGACGAATTCATCAAGTCTACACTTCATAATCTCGTCCATAGTCACATATGGTGATGCGTCACCTTTTATCATGGGCCATGGGCCATGTAATTCGAACCAGGAGTTTTAGTGCGTTTTTAGAGTCCGTATTAAGGAAGGAAAGTCCTCCAAGGGTTGGATTCGGCCATCCCCCAAGGCTGACCGAAACCCCCTCCTTTCCTCCTTATATACCTCGTCTAGGGTTTCGTTTAGACTCGGATTTTGTTAGCTAAAAGACTGCCTAGCGTTTCGCTGCATTTTCGTGATCTCGATTTGTGTTTAAACGACCAGATTAAGACCGCTTATGGAATCCCACCTTTTCAATAAAGTTCATCTTATATCCGCAATTCTTGATTGCAATTTGGTTCTTACTTGTTCCTCGATCGCAGGTAGAACTAGACCTATTGGTCAGGCCGATCGTGCTTCTGCAGGATTCGGTAACCTCGGGGGATTGGTTTAGCGATTGCATTGGCGCTGCGTACATGTGCGTAGTAGTCGGATCGCCAAGGTCGAACTCCACCAGAATCGACGTATCTTCATCTCATCGAAAGATCGGACACCTTTGCCCTATCACAGCTTCTACCACGTGCTGCTGAGATTGGCCGCTAGTACCTTGCTGACTAAGTGCGGCAATTTGATCCTTCTGCCGCTTTAATTCTTCTTCTATATTACGCAGCCGTCTGCAGCAGCGCGTGCTTCCATTGCCTCCCTTTCCTTTCTCCTCTGATGGCTTCTATCAGGAAATTTCTTCCTGTGCTCGGAATCGCAATTGTCTTGTGCTTGGAGCCTGGTACGCCTCGTGTTCGTCCGTCGTGTTCCTCATTCCCAAGGCGCGTGTGAGCTCGTCATCCTCTCTATCGGGAATGAACCGTCCCTCTGCAACATCCTTTACTGCATTTCTAATGCCTTCGATGGGTAGTAGGGGCTTATCTTTGTGTCTTCTATTATATATGCACTTCCCTTCTGCGTCCAACGTGCCCCCATGCCCGTAAAACCAATTTCTTGCCCGTTCGATCCATGCGAGTGGCTCTGGAGTGATCCCTTTAGCCAGCAGGTCCGCCTCAAGTTTCTCCCACTTAGGCATGCTAAAGGCGTAGCCACCAGGCCCCATAGTATGGTGGTAGATCTTTTTAGCAGCATTGCCTTATTTTTTGCAGACTTTTCCTGAGCTTCCTCCGATTTCTTGTACGCCACAAATTATTCCCAGTCGTCCCTTATCTTCTCATACCCTTTATCGAAGTCTGGAGTCTTATTTTTCTCGACAAACTCGCTGTTCAATCTTTTCTTCCAGTTCTTGAATAGCTCGACCATCTTCTTAAGAGCCCAGTCCTTGACTTTTTGCTCCATGTTTTGCCGGGCAATCTTTT
Source organism: Poa pratensis (assembly GCA_947311845.1). NCBI lineage: Eukaryota > Viridiplantae > Streptophyta > Magnoliopsida > Poales > Poaceae > Poa > Poa pratensis. Next base: position 129,422,236 of record CAMZMU010000041.1, on the reverse strand, counting down.
CTGCCTCATTTGGATCCTCCTCATCTTGATCCACCTCTGGCTCCGGCAGGGTGAAATTAAGCATGAGCTTTCTCCAAAGTCTTTTTTTGCCCACCTCGCCGACATATCTTACTCCTCCCTCCTTTGGCTGATGCCATTCTCGAACGGTGATCGGGATGTAGTCCCTAACAAGAACTTCGCATTGCTTTACCATTTTATTTTTAACATCAGGGGGAGCAGTCGGTGTGCCGTCTTCAGCGACTTTTTCGATCCTGTACCTTTCTTGGTCGCCCAACTTTTGGCTGGCCTCGTTTTGTCCTTACAGAAGATTTGCTCGATCCGGAGGGCTAAAAGAAGAAAGAGCGTTAATATATGTATATAGATAGCAGAGGCTTAATTAATACAATCTTCGGCTTCATTAATATATGTATATGCACCTCGCCGGAGTTTGCGACATTTAATGTTCCACCGGAGCCTTCGGCTTCTCCCTCGTCGGCTTCTCCCTCGCCGACTTCTCCCTCACCCCAGCCGTCGGGTTCTACCTCACCGGAGCCGTCTCTTCGGTTGAGAGACTCATCTCCCTCACCGGAGTTGTTCAGAAACTGCGAGGTGACATCGCCAACATCTTCCGGCCCGCGGATTATATCCTCGAGGATGTTTTCCTGATTTTCGTCTCGTTCCATAGTTTTCTGCAAATTAAGAACAATGCACAAAACTTTAGTCAATTCTAAACCTAAGCAAAAAATCCTTTTAGGTTTGAATTTCTAAACCTAAGCATTTGTGTACATTTGTCAATTCTAAACCTAAGCAAAAAATCCTTTTAGGTTTGAATTTCTAAACCTAAGCATTTGTGTACATTTGTCAATTCAAAACCTAGCCATTTGAAATTAAGAAAATATTTTCCCATAAAAATGGCAAGGTTATTCAAACAATCACCACACTACCCAACCAAGCATCACAACAATAATCCTAAATCCTACACAAGGCAAAACAATTGGATTCAACTTAATTTAATTAACCATTATTTATGTATGATTATATGGCAGAAACTTGTCACACAAGTTTTAATGCACAACTCAAGTTATGTTTGTCACAAAATTATGCTAATTTAGGAACAACTAACATTGATTGTTTATGATCCAACAAAATTGGTCTAGGTCCATTTGGATGCTTATTTATTCCACTATATTTATTATACTACAGAAGAGGATACGTCACTATTTGATTTTCTATTTTGCCTCTGTTGTTCTAATAATTCTACAAAACTAGGGATAACTAAAAAATTTCATTACTAAGCTAACAAAATTGACCTCAAGTCATTTGGAGTTCTAGAGCATCAGAAACAAACAAGTTTGTTATTTAAACCTTCTGTGGTACTTTAATTTGTACACATGTGTTATTGATCTAAACAGGATGAAACCAATTGGGTTGGATAAAAAATTCCCTAAGCTATACATAGAATTTTATTCGATTTATTTGGACGTATAAATCTCAAGATATTGAATTTTAAACATGGCACATATTTAAAAGGTTTCTGTTAATTCCTTAATTCGAGAAAGGAAAAAAAAAAAGAAACAGGCCGAGAGGGTTCCAGCCCAATGGGCTCGGCCCAACTTATTTTTTTTTCTGCGCATGAGGCGAGGGCGCCCGGCGGCGACCACAGATGGGCGGCGCCGCCGTGGCCAGAGCGTGGACGAGTGCGGCCGCGCTCACCTTCCCCGGCGAGCGTAGACGACGGAGAGCGCGGTGAGCGTGGCGAGCTCGTACGTGCGGGCGGCACGGGCGTCGAGGGCGCGGCACGGGCGGCCGGCGTGCGGGCGGCGCGGCGCGGGCGTCGAGGGCGCCGGCGTCGAGGGAGCGTCGAGGGCGAGGTCGGGCAGCCTGACGGCGTGATTTTCGCTCCGTCGCGCGCTGTAGTCCTTCGTCGATTTGGAGATGGGAAGGAGAAGGGCAGGCAGTTATACCAGGGGTCATTGGTCCCGGTTGCTGCCATGAACCGGGACCAATGCCTCATTGGTCCCGGTTCGTGGCAGCAACCGGGACCAATGAGTTGGTCAGTTAATGCCAGATTCGCGTGGCGCGTCCATGGACTCATTGGTCCCGGTTCTTCGTATAAACCGGGACCGAAGAGTCCTTTTTCAAAATTATTTCGAACTTTTCAGTTCTGAAATGTTGTTTCCCGCCTTTTTTTTTCTTATTTAGGTGTTTGAATATGAATTTCAAATGGTTTTGAATCTGAAAAGACTTTCAACATGAAAAGTGTTTAAATTTGAATAAATAATCCAAAACCATTTTCTATGTTTTCAAATTACTTATCTAAATATCGTTTTTTGTTTTTCGTTTGTCAAAAATGACATTTTTTGTGAAGCAAGTACAACAAATATGGTGCAAAATGGCACCCATCCAATTATCACACAAAGTAGACCATATTTTATGGATAATCCACAAATATTGGTAATTTTCTCGGTTTCTAGCTAATTTCGCCTACTTAAACGACTTTATGCTATTTTTCGAAAGTAATTCAAATTTGAACTACAAGTGTGTGATAGTTTGCTCTGAAATTTTTTTCAAAAATGATTTTAAGGTGCACAAGTAGTGGTTATATCACAGAACCGTCGATAGTTTTGGATAATTCGACCCTTACAATGAATAGTAACGGCGGCCATTTTGACCGTTTTTTAAAAAAAGTCAAAAAAAGTGAAAAAATACTCAAAAAATGAAATCATTTGGCATGGAGTACTTTCATGTGTACTAGTTGGTAGGATAAATGATAAACTTGAGTTTTGACATAGTTTACAAAAAACTTCTTCATAGACTTGGAAATGCAGAGATAAAGAATACATTTTACACGATCGTCGTCTTAGCTAGACCAGAAGTAGTTAATGACAACAATCTTGGGTACATAGACGAACCATAGGTTAGTCATACTCCTGCCTAGGCCTATAATACTCGTCCTCGTAGTCGTCGTAGTCGCCGCCGTCGTCGTCGCTGTCGTCGGGCGGCGCTCGCCTGGACTGGAAGCGAGGGTAGCGCAGGCGGGGGTTATCGCCGGCCGTGATGTAGTTCATGACGCTCTGGAGAGTCCGGCCGCTCCACCACAGCCGACGGCCGGCCTCGTTGAAGTTCGAAGGAGGCGGGCCGTCCTCCTCGTACCTGGCGAGCGCCCTCTCACGCCGATTGATGAAGAAGGCGTCCCAAGTCGGGCGGTAGTCGGGATGCCAGCGGGGATCCATCCGCTGCTCCGGAGTGAGCTCGAGGTAGTAGTGGTTCGTGATGGCCGCCCGGCGCGCCAAACCTTGAGGGACAGGAGGGACCGGCACGCCTCCGGTGCTCAGCCTCCAGCCGGCGGGGACGTCGTAGCCGGGCGGGCAGGGGTAGTTCGAGGCGCAAAGCGCCTCCGCCTCCGAGTAGGTTAGAGTGGGTACGGTGGAAGCCATGGGAGAGTGATGAGGTTGCAGATATGAGTTTAGATGTGCTATGCCAATGGAGGCCATGCATGACTACATATATAGTGAGAATCCCACCAATAAGGAAGAAGCACACGGATCGTGTGTTTCTTTCGAGCGCTTGTGAGCCGTTGGATCAGGGGTGTGTTTCTTTTGAAGGCTTGTGAGCTGTTGGATATCACTTTGTGAGCCACCACCCGGGACTAAAGGGAATCCCACCAATAAGGAAGAAGCACACGGATCGTGTGTTTCTTTCAAGCGCTTGTGAGACGTTGGATCAGGGGTGTGTTTCTTTTGAGGGATTGTGAGCTGTTGGATCAGCAGTATCACGACCACTTCGTGAGCCACATCAAGGTTTAATACATTCCATAGAATGCATTACATAAAAGGTTTAATACATTATTACACATGATCCAACGTCTCACAAGCGCTTGAAAGAAACACACCCCTGATCCAACATCACCAACATTATTCTACATAAACGGACTTGCTGGCTCGAAGGCCGTAGGATTAGGGGGAACGGCGGGAGGAGCCAGCCCCGTGGGCGGCCGCCCGGTTCTCGCGCGCACGTTTGCGGCGGAGGGCAAGATCCATGGAGGATGAGTCTTTCAGCGCCCAATCCAGCTCGGAAGCCTCCTTCGCCTTGAGCTGGTAGGCAGTCTTGGCTCGCTGGACAGGGTAGTCGCGGACAGACTGGAAGGAGGCTTCCATGGCCTCCTGTATCTGCAACCCACAACCCTCTTCCCCGTCGTCGCTCCAGTCGAAGTCGTCGTCCTCCTCCTCCTCCGCGGGAGGAGCGGCGGCGCCTGGTGGAGGTGCAGCGGCGCCAGGTGGAGGTGCGGCGGCACCTGGTGGAGCAGGAGGCCGGTAGCTGGGCATTCCTCTCCACGCCGGGCTCGTGGGCATACGGCGGGATAGGCTCCCGCGGTTGCGCCCAAGCGCGCTCTGCCGAGCACGCTCGACCTCGTCCAGAAGGCGCTGCGGCGGGCGTGGCGGATCCATCTCGTGGAGACGATGCGTTCGTGGCTAGGAATGGTGGATTAGGGTTTACCCCGTCGGCGACAATATATAAAGACCTCCAGGGCAGCGCTGGGGGAGGACACGTGCCCAGGGCAGCGCTGGGGGAGGACACGTGTCGTGACCGCAAAGCCCGCCTTTAGTCCCGGTTGGTGTTACCAACCGGGACTAAAGAAGCACACGGATCGTGTGTTTCTTTCAAGCGCTTGTGAGACGTTGGATCAGGGGTGTGTTTCTTTTGAGGGATTGTGAGCTGTTGGATCAGCAGTATCACGACCACTTCGTGAGCCACATGACCCGGTTGGTGTTACCAACCGGGACTAAAGAAGCACACGTACCCTATATATAGCCCCCTCCCGGACATGTTCAGCACTCAGTGTCTACTCATTGTACTTCATTTTGGCAGTACACGGGTAGCAGAGAGCAAGATTTCTGAGAGGCAGGAGTTCCTAGAGCGGAGGCTGAAGGTGAACCCTCCCCTCGGTCGGATCCAAGCAGCGGCAAGGCGCTCTGATGATTAGCAACATCCCCAACACTTGTTCGGACGGTTGCAAATCATCAGAGACGTCTTGCCGCTGTTTGGATCGAAGGCCGATTTGCCGTCTCACGAGCCACCGGTGGGCTGTATGACGGGGAAACCGTGTGTTTTGGGCGTGTTTTTACCAAGGTGCTGCCCTCTCCCTCCCTACCTAGGTGTTTGATCAAATTCCCCACTCATTTTTTCAGATCTCGGCGACGATGTCCCGGTTGGTGGATGGTTCTTCATAGGGATCCTTCTCACGTGAGTATTGACCCTGTGATGGTTCCTGCTCTTTGGGTGCGCAGCGCCGGCCGCTCAGCACCCCGTGGCTTAGGACCCGACAAAAGTTAGTGATATTATTCGTGATGTATTATGGTTAAATAAAAATGGACCCGAGCTATGTATTATGGTTTTCACCACATAAAGGTTTAATACATTACTACACATCACATAAAGGTTTAATACATTACATTGATTTACATAAATGCCATGAACCCTTCTTCGCGTATGTCCCTGGCCTATGATCGCTTCGGCCGTAACCATGGAGCATCTTCATTATTTAACGGGATGCTTGGGTCAGTTTTCACTGTGAAGGGCGGAATTTCATCAAACTTATCATAATCTGCTGACATGTCTGTCTTGTCCTCGACTCCCACGATGTTTCTTTTCCCTGAAAGAACTATGTGACGCTTTGGCTCATCGTCTGATGTATTCGTTTGCTTATTTTTTTCTTTTTTTCGGTCTGGAGGACATGTCCTTCACATAGAAAACCTGAGCCACATCATTGGCTAGGACGAATGGTTCGTTCCTGTAACAACCAAGATTCTTGAGATCCACTGTTGTCATTCCGTACAGCTGGTCTACCTTTATCCCTTCTCCATTCATGTTGACCCAACTGCACCGAAACAAAGGGACCTTAAAAGTAGGTCCATAGTCAAGTTCCCATATCTCCTCTATGTAACCATAGTATGTGTCCTTTTGCCCATTCTCGTCTGTTGCATCAAAGCGGACACCACTGTTTTGGTTGGTGCTCTTTTTATCTTGGGCGATCGTGTAAAATGTATTCCCATTTATCTCGTACCCTTGGAAATTCAATACAGTCGAAGATGGTGACGCGGCCAACAAGTAGAGCTGATCTCCGACAGTGGTGTCATTCATGAGCTGTAATCGCAACCAACTGCCGAAAGTCTCCATGTGTTTTTCTTTAATCCAGGAGTCAGCCTCCCCGGGTTCTTGGAGCGTACATAATTCTTGTGTTCCTCGATATACGGAGCCACGAAGGTGGAACTTTGTAGAACTGTGTAGTGTGCTTGAGTTAAAGAATGCCCGTCCCTACATATCAGTGCTTTCTTTCCTAGCGTGCCTTTTCCACTCAGTCTCCCCTCATGCCGCGATTCAGGAACACCAATCGGCTTAAGGTCAGGAATAAAGTCAACACAGAACTCAATGACCTCCTCTGTTCCATAGCCCTTTGAGATGCTTCCTTCTGGCCTAGCACGGTTATGAACATATTTCTTCAAGACTCCCATGAACCTCTCGAAGGGGAACATATTGTGTAGAAATACAGGACCGAGAATGGCAATCTCGTCGACTAGGTGAACCAGGAGATGCGTCATAATATTGAAGAATGATGGGGGGAACACCAACTCGAAGCTGACAAGACATTGGACCACAGCCTTCTGTAAACTTGGTAGAGTTACTGGATCGATGACCTTCTGAGATATTGCATTGAGGAATGCACATAGCTTCACAATGGGTACTCGAACATTTTCCGGTAGAAGCCCCCTCAATGCAACCGGAAGCAACTGCGTCATAATCACGTGGCAATCATGAGACTTCAGGTTCTGGAATTTTTTCTCTGCCATATTTATTATTCCCTTTATATTTGACGAGAAGCCAGCCGGGACCTTGATACTGCTCAGGCATTCAAAAAAGATTTCCTTCTCTGCTTTGGTAAGAGCGTAGCTGCTTAAGTATTGACGCCCTTTATCCGTCTGCTTGTTGTATGGGTCTTTCATACGTTGCTGGTCCTCCCGTGCTTCTGGTGTATCTTTTGTCTTCCCATACACGCCCAGGAAGCCTAGCAGGTTCACGCAAAGATTCTTCGTCACGTGCATCACGTCGATTGAAGACCGGACCTCTAGGACTTTCCAATAGGGTAGCTCCCAAAATATAGATTTCTTCTTCCATATGGGTACGTGGTTGTCAGCGTCATTCGGAACAGATAGACTGCCAGGACCCTTTCCAAAGATTACTTCTAAATCCTTGACCATGTCATATATAACATCACCATCAGGGAGGTTAGGCTTCTTCCGGCGATCTGCCTCACCGTTGAAATGCTTGCCTTTCTTTCTTACGGCATGACTGTTCGGAAGAAATCGACGATGCCCCAGGTACACGTTCTTGTTTCCCAAATGTATACTTTCAGTCTTATCTAAACAGTGCGTGCATGCATTGTATCCCTTGTTTGACTGTCCTGAAATGTTACTAAGAGCAGGCCAATCATTGATGGTTACGAACAACAACGCTCGTAGGTCAAATTCCTGTTGTTTGTGCTCATCCCACACACGTACACCTGGTTCGGACCACAACTGCAAAAGTTCATCAACTAATGGCCTTAGGTACACATCAATGTCGTTGCCGGGTTGCTTCGGGCCTTGGATGAGCACTGGCATCATAATGAACTTCCGCTTCATGCACAACCAAGGAGGAAGGTTGTAGATACATAGAGTCACGGGCCAAGTGCTATGACTGGAGCTCTGCTCCCCAAAAGGATTAAAGCCATCTGTACTTAGACCAAATCTTAAGTTCCTTGCGTCATCTGAAAATGTCGGGAACTCTCTGTCGATTTTTCTCCACTGGGACCCATCGGCGGGGTGTCTCAACTTCCCGTCTTTCTTACGCTCTTCTTTGTGCCATCGCAACAACCTGGCATGCTCTTTGTTTCTGAACAGACGTTTCAACCGTGGTATTATAGGAGCATACCACATCACCTTAGCAGGAACCCTCTTCCGGGGGGCTCGTCATCGCCCTCAACATCACCAGGGTCATCTTGTCTGATCTTGTACCGCAGTGCATTGCATACCGGGCATTTATCCATATTCTCGTACTCCTCACCGCGGTACAGGATGCAGTCATTAATGCATGCATGTATCTTCTGCACATCTAATCCTAGAGGGCAGATAGCCTTCTTTGCTTCGTATGTAGTCTCGGGCAATTCGTTATCCTTTGGAAGCTTCGGCTTCATTATTTTCAGTAACTTCTCAAATCCCTTGTCAGAACAACCAGTCTCTGCCTTCCATTTCAGCAGTTCCAGTGTGGTACCGAGCTTTGTGCTGCCATCTTCGCAATTTGGGTACAGCAACTTTTTGTGATCCTCTAGCATGGCCTCCAACTTTAGCTTCTCCTTTTCTGTATCGCATTCTCGCTTTGCATCAGAAATGACCCCACCAAGACCATCAGCGGGCTCATCTGATGCCCGATGTTCACCTCCTTCTTCTTCAACGTCTTCCATTACAGTATCACCGCATTCCTCAGGGAACATAGGATAGTTGTCATCATCCTCCTCTTCTTCATTGTCTTCCATCCTAACCCCTCTTTCTCCGTGCTTGGTCCAACAATTATAGCTGGGCATGAAACCTCTCCGAAGCACGTGGTCTTGAATGGTTTTCGGGTAGAGTACTCCCTGACGTTCCGACACTTCTCACATGGACAAGGCATAAAATTATCCACTTTGTTTGCCTCAGCCACTTCGAGAAATTTATGCAGGCCTGCAATAAACTCGGAACTGCGTCGTTCGCCGTACATCCATCGCATCCGTGCATCCATCTGCATCATATAATTAAGTTTATCAAATACCATTACAATAACATCTTGAATAGTGAAATGACCACCGTACATCGACACGTGCAATATTTCTGTATCAATTACAGATGAAAAGGATAAAGTTGCTAACCTCGGTGTGGGTCGGGCATTTCATCGAACACATCTTGTGCGTGGCAAAGGAAAAAAAAACTAGCACCCACTTCCCACCAATCCAGAAAAAAAACAGAGAGAGAAGAGGGGGTGGGTTATATAGGCAGGGGAGGGGTATTGGTCCCGGTTCGGCACGAACCGGGACCAAAGCTCCGCGGCACGCCACGTGTCCGGCTCTGGAGCTTTGGTCCCGGTTCGTGCCACGAACCGGGACCAATGCCCCCAACCGAACCGGGACCAATGCCCTGGCAACTCGAACCGGGACCAGTGCCAGGCATTGGTCCCGGTTTTTAACTGAACCGGGATTAATGGCTTGTTCGGCTCTGAACGAAAGGTGGTTTTTCTACTAGTGAGGTGTCGCCGGTACTAAGTACTTGGACGATCGATTGATTTATGATTCGCATACAGACCAAGGGCAAGGAGGAAGAACAACAAAGTTCTGAAAAACAAATGGAGAAGAACACCAAAAGGCCGGTTTTACATATGTTCGATGCCCTCGGGGCATCCTCGGGGCTGGGTGTTTTCCTCGTTTAGTACGCGCAGCACCGCAGCACTGGGGCCATGGGGCCTTGTCCAGATCGTCCACCTCCCCGCCATTGGATCTCGCTAAAGTGTGCAGATCTGGCCATTCGTCACAATATATTTCTTTTACTTCTACCATATCGTCGCATCATTGTTTCTGGTGAGCAAGATAGACAAAAAACGTCACATCATTTCTTGTATTGAAAAAAATATGTTTATGTAACATTGATCACAACAAATCCGGCTGAAGAATCACCACACATATGAATCATGAGACCAACCTCGCTTGTAGCTAACTAGCTACCAAGTATGCAACATTTGAAAAAACACTAATCATAGAGGCAACATAGATGCAAGTGATAGGTTTGTCTGCAAGAATGGTTTGGGGATCCTATTTTGGTTGAGAAGGTGTGGACTGTGATAAATCCGTGGACTCCTAAAGAGAAGGCTCTTCTAGTGAATTTCCTAATCGGAACGGAGACTTTGTTCGGAAACTGTGCTATCGTTCCGATCGAACGTGCGAAGGATAGCCTTCCCAAAACTACGCGTGCTCGTGCGCCGGGAAGCTCCTCCCTCGATCTCGAACCTATGTGTTTAAAAGAAGCCAGCACAAAGCTACGTATCCAACAGAATCCAGCTCAAAGCTTAATGGACTGAGCCCAGATAGCAAAAGTCTTCAGTGAAACGACGGTACGAATCACTCAGGCGATACCGATGGAATTCGCAGGAATTGGCCTAAAGCAAGACGCAAGCCAAGCGACCTAGGTCGGAGCCAGGTAACGCATGACTCCAAGGGATGGACTACTACGCTTATATAGGCCAACCAACAGCTTCATGGGCCAAACTCCCATCAGTCCGGCCCTGCTTGCAAGATTATCCTCTATAAGGATTACGTTTTGCGGCTTTGCCGAAGGTACCACGACTCTTTTTATTTTGTTTTGAGCGACACCATGAATTTTTTATTATTATGTGCGACCAAATAAACGAGGGTCCAGTAAATAGAATCCACTTCGAATTTACCATTCTCATGGTAATTTCAGTGAAATTAGTCAGTCCTTTGCGACAATTGAATCATTGCCAACCGTCCAAGAAGAGTCTCCCATGTCACAAGTCTAAGTCCAAATAAAGCTCTCATGAGCGTCACGTTTGGTTGAGATGACTCATGAACTGTCACGATTGTATCTCTCTTGTGATGCATGATCTTGTAGATGGCCGGATATTGTTGCCAGAGAATGGTATTCCCGAGCTACTTATCCTCCCAATATGTTATTTCCGAGACGTCCTTGCTAGTAAATGCCAAAGTGCAAGAAATGTATCTTCATTGCCATTAGACCAGCATAGAAATGCGGGCCCTCCTGCTTCCAATAAGACTCAGACAATGCCTTTGAGCCTATGTAGTTTCTTCTAACAAGAGTTTGGCAAACTTTATCCCTGGTAAAAATGCTCAAAAGTCACTTATCAAGGAGGGCTGAAATATCAACCTCAAGGTCATTAATTAATACCAAGACCCCTATGATATTTGGACGACAAACTACCATCTAGTCAGTCAATATATTTTTCCCACCATCGCCTTGCCAAACACAATCTCGATTGGAAGTAATTCAATGTATGAAGAACTCCTTTTGAAAAATGGAAGACTCGTATATAGTAACATATTACTTACTACTGAATTAATGAGAACCAATTTTCCACCGGTAGATAGCAGCTTTCCTTTCCACCTGCATAGTCTATTTTTTAGGCCCTCCTCCATGTGTTTTCATTCACTATTTGTTCTTCTTTTGCAACACTTTTTAGTAGTCTGAACATTTTTTGTATAAACTTTTATATAGTATCAACTTTCCAACTCATGAGCATTCTCGTACGAACAATTATATAGACGCATATGAACATTTACTCAAACTCATCGGAACATCTTTTTTCTACTTGCGAAAATTTTATGTTTTTACAATACATTTTATATAAAATTAATTAAGATAAATTAAATATTTATTAGGATTTTACACGAAGAAAATATAAACATTGAAGACTTACCTCTGAAAAGGGCAGGCCGCATTTGGTGCAGGTCATTTGGTGAGCTCTTTAGAGAACATTCCACATCGATATAAGAGCATCCACATGCGACGCTTATATGTCAACTCCAGGATCAAAATCACGGCCCGACGGGCGTAACTGCCAGACATATGCATTCGACGCTTGGCCTATTCTCTTTGCAGCCAGGGGCAGCGGGACACAGCAGCACTGCGGTTTTGGCGCTTGAATAAGCACCCAACGTTGCAAGGAGCGACATGATAATTTGGTTTTCTAATATTTGTTGTTATCACTTAAGCGCCTATATGAGTGCCTAGCACTGGACTTTCTCTAGGGCTTGTACAACGAGGGTGCCACAGACGGGAAGGCAGGATGCATTTCATAACCGTTAGATTAATTCCCAACGGAGGCCAGGTTTTTCATTTCGTCGACGCCTATCAAGTCGACGGGTAGACGAGGACTTGACTTCTCCAACGGCTCGTCTTCTCCGTCACCAAGATATTGCATTTGCTTCTCCTTTCGATCAAGCGATTGATGCAGCCACCAAGGCATTTGAGTAGTTTCAAGCGGCGTGTCTAGTCTATATTTTGTTTGCCTTTTTTTTATCATTCCAACTTGTAAGATGATTTCCCCAACACCTTGTATCATCACCGGCCATTTGGGTATTATAATTAAAAAAATGTTCCGCGGAGCTACTTAACCGCATCGGGTCCTACACTGGGAAGCTTTTCGTAGTTTTGTTTTTAAATTTGGGGAGCAACCGAAAGATGTGCTCGCCGTTGCTAAGACCCAGTTCTTTTGGCAGGTTAAAAAATAAGCCGTCCAGTCCCACTTCTCACATAAGCCTTCCAGCTTATTATTTGGGCCTTTTAAACTAGTTGTATGATAAACTAATTTAGAAGTATCAAGTAATAATCTGAATGTCTTATGGAAGAAACTGGGGAGGGGATGGCTTATTTTTTAAGCTGGCAAGGGCGCTTAACATATAATCTAACTTTGTGGTATTATTGCAAGCAACTGTGGCACATAGCTAGGGTTGTACATGGTGTAAAAGAATATCTAGCAGATCCCAAAAAAAAGCTCTGAAATCACACAAAATTGTCTTGTATTATGTTTTGGTAAAAAAAAAACTATCTAACTCTAAGACGACCCCCTCCAAATTGTATATCTAAGTTTCAACGATGTTTTTTGCGGTTTCCCTCAAACAGCCCTCTCCTGTGTGCCCCCTCCATTGCTCCACATTCCAACCTCGCCGATGCTTTCCCTTTCGCTCTGGCCACCACCCCTCTCTTTCGCCGCCGGATATGGGACTGGCGCGGCCGGATCTCTGCTCCAACCTTAACACGGGCTGGCCTAGCGCCCATGGAAACTGGGTCGGGCCATTGTCCCAATCTATCTTGTTGCCCCATTATCACACTTGAGGTGGTGAGCATGCACCAGCGCAGTGATAACTGATAAGTGATAATGATGCAAATCATACAACAAGACGATCAAAAAGAAAATGCTTCGTGACATGATTCAAGACGGCACAATTTGAACATTAACTTTTAACGGCCCACGGTTGTGCTCTATTATGCTGCGTCTACAGTGGATGGAATGCCATTTACCATCCCTTTTATTGCACGGTTTAGGACCATGTCCTACGATGTTGTCTCAACTTCTTTTTTTTCGCCCACTACAACGCATGCGGAAGACAATCTCACTTCTCGATGGTTCACAAGCTTGATCAAAGCCTCGACACATGACATGACTGGAGATGGTTCGACAACTGCCTTCTCAAGATCTTCCCGGTCGGCGACTTGGGTATGGAGTCGACGAACACCACCTTGCGGATCTTCTTGTACGGCGCCACCTGCTTGGCTACGTGCTCCATCACCTGCGCCTCCGTGACCTTGCTTCCCGGTTGCCTCACCACGATCGCCATCGGAATCTGCCCTGCCTCTTCGTGAGGATACCTACAAGATCGTTAGAATAATCAGTACTGCAAGAGCGTGTGGTAATTACAACTTCATACCGAAGACCAGTGTTTTAGTGGGCTTACGGTAAAACTGCAGCATCAAGAATCTCGGGCAACGATTGTAAGACAAGCTCCAGCTCCGCAGGTGCAACCTGCCGTATTCAGTTTATCGGCCAAAGGATCAATAGAGGATAGATGCAAGCAAACTTGTACATAATAACACTTTGGTCAGAAACTAAGTAAGATCTCACCTGATATGCCTTGTACTTGATCAGCTCCTTGAGCCTATCTACTACGAACAGAAACCCATCCTGGTCTATGTAGCAGAGGTCGCCGGTCTTGAGCCAGCCTTCAGAATCGAAAGTGGCTGCGTTCGCCTCGTCGTCGCCGACATAACCTGCAAGCCACATGGAGACAGATCGAACTGTAAGTAATCTTACTGCAGCATTACAAAACTGATGGAAATAACCGAGGGCGCTGCATGTACATTGCAAGACGGTGTTCGGGGTGTCACCTGTCATGATGGGAGGACCTCTCACACATAGCTCCCCTTTCTGGCCGACCGACAAGGGCTCGCCGGTGATGATGTCGACGATCTTCGCCTCTACGTTATGAGAGACTCGTCCGACGGAGCCTACGCGGGAGCACTCTTCGCGGTCGACCATAATGGATATGCCACCACTCTCTGTTGAGCCGTAACCCTGAAGCAGATTTACAAAACTGGCTTTAGACATGCGATTTCATAGTAAGAACAACACATTGAAGAATTATTTAACGGAAAACCCATTGGTGTTGGTTGTGCTACGAAATGCGGCGGCCAACTTGTTGCAGAGATCCTCCGGATTCAGATCCGCCCCAATCTCCATTTCTGGCCAAGTTTACAGGGATGCCGCCAATTTGTGCCGATGCAACATAGGGACAATTGGTATGGAGTGAAGTGCAAGTAATGCAACAAAAAAGTCTCCGATGGCATGATCGGGACAGCTGACACGCGTTGACGATTTTTTTTTGAAACTAGGAGCCAAAAGGCCCCCAATTTTCATTCATGATGAAAACTGATAATACAAAGAGTTCAACAACTTAAACATCCCAGGGCCCCACTCGAAGGTTTCCAAGTTTTGCTCAACAACCTCCAACATCCAAACTACACAGCACAAACATCCAACTCACGACACCAAAAACGCTACAGGGAACTAGAACCTAGCACTACACTACCAGCAACTTTACTTGCACCAGAACTGCATCTCCAGGAAGACATTTAGGTCCCGGTTAGCCACATCACCAACGGCCCCCATCCCTGCCTTCGATTGAAACACTCAGTTGTAGACTTTCAACGATTTGTTTTACGCCCTTTGTGCGATCCCAGTCCCATCTCATGGTTTTGAACTCATCATTCATGCCACCCAGTGCTGAAGCAACGTCATCACAGGCGAGGCGAGGATCATGGGACGCAGGTAAGTGCCGGCCGAAGCCCGAAAGAGTAAGCTCCGGTGCTCCTTGCCTAACGGCACCATGAATAAAGTGGCAGGGCACAGGAACAAGGTAGTATCATGCATCCTCAAGACCAGGCACGGGATGCGTGTATGGTCGTAGTAGTATTACGCAATGATCTTAAAGACGGGCTATCTCCAGCTACATATATGGATTAGAGGTTTGATGCTTTGCGCAACCTCTCCTGGGTACGGGACATCCCTGTCCAAAACTTCACCGTTGAGCACTTTGCGTAATTCGTCAACCTATGGGAGCTGCTGCAAGGAATTACTAAGGACCCGGGCTGAGATGACTCGATCTCTTGGACCCTATCGGAAAATGGATGCTACTCGGCGAATTCCGCATACAAGGCTCAATTTATGTGCTCGATCCCCTGCTCCTTCGAAAAAATTGTTTGAAAAACATGGACACCACCGAAATGCCGCTTCTTTGCTTGGCTTTCCAGGCAGAACGGGCTTTGGACCTCGGATCGTCTGACCATCAGAGTCTAGCCTCACAACCCTCAGTGTCAGCTTTGCCAATGTCAGCCGGAAACTGCTAGACACATCCTCTTCGAGTGCCGTTTCTCTCGGCGCGTATTTGGCAGGCGGCTGCTACATGGCTATCTTGCTCTGACCTGCTGCAATCATTGGGTTCGGGGAGGCACACGGTTATCTAATATTGGCAGGTGCTTGTTTAACACCCCTACGGCAAACCCCAAAGGCCTCAGATCCGCCGTTGTTCTTCTAACTTGGGAGATTTGGAAGGAGCGGAATGCTAGGAGTTTCAACAACAAATTCACTGCCCCGCTGGCCCTTCTTCAGAAGATAAAGGACGAGAGTAAAGACAGGCACTAGGCATCTCACGGAAATCATCTCTTAAGCTCCTTTTTATGGCCCGAATGGCCCTTTTTTATTTTGGCCTCGGCCACCGTTGTTTGCTTATCGTATATCAATATAAAAGGCAAATCTTTTGCTTGTTTCAAAAAAAATACTTGGTTTGTCCTGTCTCTAATTGAAATGTATATAGTCAGCGCCATCGACGTCACACTTGAAAATTAAAATTAAGGATGCCATGTCTTTTCATTTGTAGATTTCCTTATTTTGTCTCGAGATCTCAGTAGCCCAAACCTCCAAGACACACGCATGCTCCATGCGACTCGTAAACTAAACACCGCCTGGAGAGGGACGACGCTGTCAGCTAAGCCAACGGGTGGCGCTCTAACAGTCTGACGGGAAAAAGACATCGCTGTCAACGTTGGAAGACCGCCGGCCGGTGGTGTCGGATGAGACAGAGAAGAAACAAGAAGCATGTACCTGCCAAGGGGGGACATATTTGGTTGACAAAGGATATACCAGCGTTACGTAAGGATGCTAACATAAGCTAGCTAGTATCTCTGCAATTTGTCGTGCTCTAAGCCATTAGTTGCTGCATCCAGCTTTAGGTGGATTCGACTTGCTTGTCCTGCCCGCATCCACCATCGTCGCACCCACAAGTTCAGATCTGAGATCTATTAATTAACTCTTTAGTTTTGATTCGAACTAAAGTTAAAAGTCTATAAAGAAGTAGTGTAAAATTCAAGACCTTAGAGCATCTACGGTCGGGCCGTCAAATATGTGTCCGGCACCCCCCCCCCCCCCCCCCCCCACCAATTGAGGCCCAATTGGGGGTGTCGGACATGTGTCCGCCGCAATGGGGTGCAGCCCACAGCGGCGTCCCAAAAAAAAAAAGAACCGAATTCAAAAAAATTAAAAGGTTTCATATTTCAATGCTTATTACAAAATATTTGAACGAATTTTGACAAGCCTACTCGAGGTCGTCCTAGTCGAGGTCGTCGAGCATCACGTAGATGGAAGAGGAGGCGGCACGGCTGCTGGAGGCATCGTCTTGACGTGGCACACGGCTGGTGGAGGCGCCGGCGGCGGAGGAGAAGGAGGCCACCATCTGCGCTGAGCTCGCTAGGGTCGCCATGAGGCCCGACGAGTCTCGCTCGATGGTGGCCACCGAGTCAGTGAGCGCCGCCAGGAAGCCCAGGTTGTTGTCATCGTGCTCATTACGCAGCGGAGAGGGCACGTTGTAGCCCGCCGGGAAGACCTCCACCAGCAGTGGCTCCATCCTGGGGCGACGCAGGTAGAGGCGGCCACGCGGTGGTGATCGAGCCCGTGGCTCGCGGCGTTCGCGGATGACAATGCCGCCTCCACCTCCACCATGACGCGGCGGTGAGCACCGCTCCTCCTCCACCGGCCGGCAGCTGCAGTGTGGCGCGCGGGACTGGAGCTCCTCCTAGTGCTCGTTGCACCGTGGCGGGGCCGGCGACCGCAGTGGCAGCAGCCGCAATGGGGTAAGGTTCCCTGTTGTGGCATGCGGCCTCAATGGTCGAGGCCACCGTGTGGCCGTCCCACCACCGATGCGCCCCACCGTGTTGTAGCACCCCGGTGTTGTCGCGCCGTCGTAAAAGGCCTACGCCTCCTCGTGCTCGCGGGGAACGGCCTCAAGCACGTCCTCGTTAACACCCACGAGCTCATGGTTATGTATTTCGATATATCTCAAGAAATTGTTGGAAAATCCATCATTTGCGGATACGCTGCCAAGGTGGTGACAGGCTAGGGACAGAGGACGGAAACGAAAAGGAAGGGTGACAGATCGTAAGTATCACTTCCAGGGCTTCTATGGTTCGTAGGAGAAGTGAAGGAACATTGTCGTAGGAAATAATTTTACTTGGGGTTTGCAAGCTCTTGTCAAGGTGGTGACATGCTAGGAGAGGATGGAAACGAAAAGGAAGGGTGACAGACCGTACGTAGTTCTAAATAGACTTGTTGCCTAGTCAAAATCGCGCGCCAAAGTGCCTCATCAAGTAACACATCCAGGGCTTCTATGGTTCGTAGGAGAAGTGAAGGAACATTGTCGTAGGAAATAATTTTACTTGGGGTTTGTACTATTCATCGGTTTCGACCTGGTTTTAAAAAAGGAGCAAAAGAAAAAGATAGTACAAAATTCTGTTTGAAGCACTTTTTAGAATTCCATTTGAAGCACTTTTTAGAATTCTAAGCACAAAGTACGAGACCAAGTTTTTTATTGGATGAAACCCAATGTTTTTAGCAGCACACCTAACATCCTTATATAGTTATATACCATATTATGTGGCTTGATTTTGATTTGACTGTTTTGTTTAGTCATGCGAACCTAACATGAAAGATTACACCCAAAAAACCATGTCTTCCAATCCAGTTCTTTTTCTCCGACACTAATAACAGATGGAGTTAGTACTAATTGAGGTAATTCTTTTCTACTGCTACGTTTCAAAATCCCGCAATCAAGAGGAATTATTTGTTCAAGTTAATTTACCATAATTTTAAATAGATCACAGAAATTAAAAACTGGTTTGGAACATTATCTTCACCAAAATTCGGCAAAAAAAAACATTTCTGCTAAAATTCAGCTAACGAGATCCGTCTTCCTTAATTTAGTCTTGACTGTGGATACGAGTGCTGCTTTTTTTTTTTTGCATGGATACGAGTGCTGCATGCTTGTATGCGTTTTGCGTTCACGTGTCCCGTTTTTCTTTTTTAGAAAGCTTGCGTGTATTCACCGAAGATCAGAGTACAAGAACAAGAACACACGCACGCTACAGAAATTTGAAGCAGAACACTGACACCACACCCACGCACAAAGGAAACTGCAACAACACCACCACAGACCGCAAACCTGGACGAGAGAACACCTCCAACATTGTTGATGACTGCATGAACCACCTGACGCAAGCATCAGGATCATCGCCGATGAACGAGCACAGCCAGGCCGCCCTCTCCTCCTCCAGCTCCGGACACCACCAGCAGCCCAGCTGCGCCGGAACCTCCACCCAACTTCCTCCGAAGCACCGCAGCAACCTCCAGCGCGAGACAAAGAACAGAGCTCCACCTCCAGCCTTACCGCTCCTGCACAAACTCCCACCAGCTTCTCGACAATGGAGGAGCACCATCGACCGCGACGGAGACGAAGCTGGGAGAACAAAAGTCAACGGCGGTGACACCGCATCCGCCTCACCATCACCGCCAAGACACACCACTCTCACGAGCTCCTCGAGGACGCCGACGACGCCGACGAGACGGGGCTGGAGCTGGAGAGACCTTATTGAAGACGCCGGCGCCGCCACCACCGAAACGCCGCACCACAAACCCTACGCCTACTATTCACACGCCTAACCAGGAGATCCGCGGTTCCCCCACCCTCCCGCCGCCGGAGCGACGAGCGGAGGGGAGGGGAACCACCGACTCCAGCGGCGGAGAACGAGGAATCGGAGGTCGACTCCCTTATCGCCTGTCTCTACTGTAGAGATAAGGAAGGGAAGGCCGAGGGTAGCCACGTGTCCCGTTTTTCGTTTATACACGGAGTAAAATACATATACGGTACGCATTTAAAAAGGGAAAGAAGACGCCAGATACGTTTCTAAACCGAAAACGACACACATGGATTTTTGAAACACTAACCATGCAGAGGTTCACGTGCGGGAACAGCCACCGGAACCGCTCCGCCACCGATCCCGTGAGAGGCGCGCCGCCACAGATCACCCTCTGCAGAGCCGGCAGCCGGCGCCTCTCCTTGGTCATCCACTGCACCACGGGCGGCGCCGCCAATATCTCCGTGACCTGCCACCGCTCCACCGCCTCCAGCATCCCGCTTAGCCCTGCCCGCGCCACCGCCTCCGTCATCACCACCGTCGTAAACCCCAGCGCCACACCTCTGAGGATGAAGCAGAACCCCATGGAGTGGAACATGGGGGCGCCCACGAGCGTCGTCTCGCGGCCCTTCCCCGACGTCACGTGCAGCGCGTGGTACCCCGCCACCATCGCGATGAAGCTCCGGTGCGGCAGCGCCGCCGCCTTCACCCGCCCCGTCGTCCCGGAGGAGAACTGGATCGCCGCCGTCTCCGACTGGAGCACGGTCGCTCCCGTGACAAGCGGCGCAGCCGAATCGACCTCCCTTAATTGGTCGTCATCGCGCAGGAGGGAGCGGAAAAACGGGGAGTCGAGGAGGACGACGGGGAGGCCGGCGGGGAGCTTGGCGGCGGTGGAGGAGACGGCGAAGGCGACGGACGCGCCGGAGAGGGAGACGAGGCTGGCCACGTCGGCGGCGGTGTGGGCCGGGTTGGCGGGCGACACGACGACGCCGAGGGCGAGGAGCGCGAAGTAGAGCACGGGCACGTCGAGGCGCGCGGGGGCGAGGACGAACGCCACGTCCCCGCGGCCGAGCGGCGGAAGCGCGCGCGAGCGCAGGGCGCCGACGAGCGCGCGCACCTGGGTCAGGAAGGCCGTGTAGGAGACGGATTCGCCGGTGGCAGCGTCGAGGAGCGCGGGGTGGGCGGGGAGCGGGGACGGCAGGATGGACAGCGCGAAGGCCGGGAATGTGAGCGGGACGTCCGGCAGCGGCAGCGGCAGCGGCGGGCGGAGGCTGCGGAACGACCTTGTCGTCGCGCAGTAGCCGGTGCGGGCGTCGACGGACATTTTTGATCGGGGGAACACGTCAGTAAGGCGAGGAGGAGGTGTAGAACGTGGTGAGGCTGTCTGTGTTGTTGCTGTGGCAACTGACCAGAAGCATGGAAATATACCTCAGGATCTGAGCTGTTTCTTTACAAGACGCAAAATATAATCAAGGGGACAGGCAAAGGTACGAGTATATAGAATGCGCATCACTGAATCTCTGTACAAAAAACAGTGTTTCGCACTGAACAACCTAGCTACCATTAGTTTTACTACCTGATGAAACTTGGTTTGAATGCCTGCCTGGGGAATGTTACCATGTGCTAGCAGCGTGGTGGTTGGAAGCTTGTAGGAGAGAAAACCATAGAAAAAACGAGGCAGCTGCATTTCGTCAGAACTCTCAGAGTAAAAATCCGGGATATTCGGTTGTTCCTGCTACATTCCTGAATTCCTCACCAACTCCATACAGTATTCGCCGGTACTAACTGGTAGTGCTTGGACGATCGTTTGATTTGTAATTCGCACGCTCGTAGGGACGCCATGGAGAGACCAAGGGCAAGGAAGAAAAACAACAAACTTCTAAAAAACAAATGAGGAAGAACACCAGAAGACCGGTTTTATTTATGTTCGATGCCCTCGGGGCTGGGTGTTCCTCGTTTAGTACTCCGGTCCGGCCACCTTGGCCTTTCTTGACCAAGCTACAGCCGAACTCGCCTCCGGGCTCCGGCCCGGTCTAGCTTTTCTTTGCTTGCAAAATCCAGCTCGGTCTAGCTTCCAGTACAGTCCACAGGCCGCAGCCCAGTCCATGTCATTAGGCAAATCCATGACAGTTCAGACACAAACCGAGGAGGCCATGATTCGTGGAGGCATTCATTGGTTGAATGTCCGATGTCGTCAAGTGTTTGGGCTCTTGCTGATAGTGTTTTAGTTGATAAAATAAGAGCATGTGTGGAACGGAATGCAAAGAACTGGTTGTTTCAATTGAGTGACGAGCTATCACATGCAGATTTTGTTCTCATGATTGTCACTCTTTGGGCTATTTGGTCGGCTAGACGGAAGGCTATCCATGAGAATATTTTTCAGAATCCTTGGTCGACACATTTTTTCATCAGAACTTATATTGATGAGTTCATGGCTACTTTACCACCTTCAAGAGTGAACAGCACAGCTGTAGTTTCAAGAGTGAGGCGCAGATGGATTTCTCCCCAGAATTCATCGGTAAAAGTTAATGTTGATGGAGGATTTACTGGTAATAAAGAGTTTTGTTCAGCAGCAGCAATATGCAGAGATGTACAGGGTAATTATCTTGGTGCTTCTGCACTGGTTTTTCATGGGATAACAGATCCGGGTACGGCTGAAGCTTTGGCGTGCCGAGGGATTGTGTTTAGCGGATGATTTGTTGATTACGAGAGTTCATATTGCCCCAGATTGCAAAGAAGTGGTGGATGATATATCTAGTTCCACTTTGGGAAGGTATGGTACGATTGTGAAAGAGATCCAGAGAAGAGCGGAGGCTTTTAATTACTGCTGTTTTTTCCATGAGAGTAGGAGTTCAAATTTTGAAGCGCATGATCTAGCTAAACATGCTCTCTCTTTAGGAGTGGGATGACATGTGTGGTTAGGTACTCCTTATGATCGAAATATTGTACCTATGAATATTTGTGTTGATTAATAAAGTGTGAGTTTTCCCTCAAACAAAAAAGACACAAACCGAGGATGGAATTTGTTTTTTTAAAATGTTGAGGAAGGACGATAAGTATGGGCAGCACTAGGTGCGTGGAGGGTGTCCAGATGGTCCGCCGCCCCCGCCATTGGATTTCACTAAAGTGTGAGGTCTGGCCATTCGTCCATTACAGTATACTCTCCACCCGTAATATTTTTGTTTTACCTCTGCAATATCGTCACATCATTGTGTTTCCCGGTGCAAAAAACAGACAAAAACGTCGCATCATTTTTTTTATCGAAAAAATATGTTTATACAACATTGGTCATAATAAATCGGACTGAAAAATCACCACAAATATGAATCATGAGACTAACCTCGCTTGTTTTTTCGAAATAGGGAATGCCCCAGCCTCTGTATTGAATGATGCACACAGCCGTTTATTACATAGTTCAAAAGTGGTATCAAAGGTTTACATTATAAAGGATCACATAAGATTGCAACATGAATCAATCAACGACAAAGTAGCAACATAAAACAACTACACATCACGAAGTCACCTACTGTGCTGCCACGAAGACTGGGAGAAGATATTATGTGCGGCCGTCAGGAGCCGGGTACATCCAGTAGTCATAAGATCTCTTTGATCCGAGAGAAGTAGGAATGCCCATAGTTGCATCCAGTGAACCGCCATATTGATAACCTACATAACATGAAAGTTTCTTTGTTCTATTGAAAGCAAGGTTATTTGGACAATTCCAAATAGACCAACGGATTGTTGAAACTCCAATACGAATTCTAGACTTGGTCTTTTTATAAATCCTCTTCAACCAATTCCCAAACATATTTTTGATATTAGTTGGTGGTGGTATATTATAGGGGCTATAAACAATACGTCATATTAGTTTGGCAAATGGATAAGAAATGAACAAATGTTCTACCGTCTCTTCGGAGCCACAAAAAGAACATTTCGTGCATCCCTGCCAACTCCTTTTAGCAAGGTTGACCTTTGTAAGCAAGACTTTTCTATTAAGTAACCACATAAATAATTTTATTTTAGCGGTATTTTTAGTTTCCAAGATATGTGCGTAAGTAAACAGTATGCCCATTCATCAAATCCTCGTACATAGACTTAACAGTGAATATACAGTTACTCGTGAGTTTGCACACAAACCTATCATGCATCCAGATCCAAAAAATTAATCCATCCGAAGACATGAATGAGACCATGCATCCCATTTGTCTCTGACTAGGGCCCTTTTAAAACAACTCGTATTTAAAGGAGGGGCAGTATATAAACATCATGAACAGAAACAGTTTTCTGTTGAGCGATATTGTATTACGATGGATATTGGTGTTGCAATGGGGTATCACCCAACCGTATCTTCCCAAAACCTAGTGGTAATCACATTTCCAAATTCTGAAAAAACTCTATTAAAGAACTCCTCTTTAACCCGCATGAGACCTTTCTAGAATGGAGAGTCGGTCAGATTAATCTCGCTTGTAGCAACCAAGTATGCACCATGTGAAAAAAACACTAACCTCGGTTTGGGGGCAGTGCACCGACCTCGGTGACCCGGTCGATCTCGCAGGCGGCATATCTGGCTCATCGTAGCCTCGTGAGTGTCCGAGTATGGTGAGCATGAACCCAACCACCCTTAAGCACCATCTTTCCTGCCCCGGCAGCGCATCGAGAGCTTCATTTTTTAGTTCCCAGCCGAGCTCTACCCTCACCTCATCCATGACATGCTCGTCCAATTCAACCAAAAATATTACCACATTAGGAGGATTGAGAGAAGGTGAGGAGGACGGTAGGAGAAGAGGCGTTATGGCGAGGACGCAATAAAGGGACCACGGAGTGCGATGGAGACAAACATGCGTGTGGTACATATTGCAGCCGATCTAGTGGTGATATGTATCATTTACAGTAGAATATCAACCAAAACACTAAAAGGAACAACTCCTGATGTGTTGGTGTTGTACCACGCAAAAAACACACTTAAGAATCGGTTTTGGGGGAATCCATATAAAAGGCCCTTCTTCCCCATGAGTCGATCTCTTCGCTATTTCTTGAGCTTGAACTTCGAGATCTCCCTCCCGAGTGATCCAATTTTGTTGATACTTAAGGAAAATATAGAGGAGATCCAAATCTACATCTCACCAAAGGAATTTAATTCACCTTGATATCTATTGTCGTTCTTGTTACTATTGGGTGTTCGAGCACCCTAGACGGAAAGAGTTTATCATGTAGATCAACCATTATGGTGTAAATTTCTTGAAATACTTAGGATTCTCGATTTAAGTTGTGGAGATCGTACCAAACTTGTTTGTAAAGTAATGGTTGCCGCCTCCAAGGACATCACTAGTGGATCGAGGCCTTTCGTATTGTGTGAAGGCTCAAGAGGAATAACCATTGTGGCTATTGGTGGACACACCCGCTCTAACACAGACTAGCACCCTCAAAGGTGTGAACTTTGGGATAGATCATCTCTCCATTATGTGATTATTCTCAACCCATTTACTTAATTTTAATTAGCTTGTTATCTTGTGTATCTTCCCACATAGGTTGCTCTCATCTAATTGCATACCCCCCCCCCCCCCCCCCCCATTGCACGCCTCTAGTCGACCTCTTCGATTATTCAATAAAAATAATTGATACTCATTAACTATTATGAATACAATAAGAGAGAATGCAGTGTACGACTTAATATTAATTGTATTCTCTAGATAATATGTAGGGGTAAAAGGGAAACTTGTTTCCTCTACCGTTGTACATGTCCTTGAACCAGTTCTAAATGCACTAAGGAGGATGACCTAACTAAGTGATCCCTTCGGTATTGGTTGATTACTTATTGGGAACAAACAAATAGTACAAAGTAATGTGAATTTACTAATTTATTTGGAAGTTTCCATTGCGTGGAGCCTTAGGCTGTGTTAGGTTCAGTGGCTATCCCGTGAGTGGTAGGGATAGCCACTTTTTTTATGGTTGCCCTATATTTAGTTTGAAGAATGTGAGGGATGGGAATAACCATATTATGGAAATATTCTCCCGAAACGGTGGTTGGGCTCTTCGATTCCCGCCAAAAGTGTCGGATGAGGGTAACCAATTTTGCTCCTCATCTCTAAATCATTATTTTCTTTTGCTCACCCCGGTTGCCTGAAATAAACTACCTTCTTTTATTATCAAAATTATAGGCCATCTTTAGCCATGGGCTTATTAGTTACGTTTTCCTATCAAAATTATTTTGCTGCAACAATTATCACGTAAGGTAACATTTTCTTATTGTATACGTACAACTTACTTATTTTTTTTTCCTTCACTCGATTGTATATATTCTACTACCTACTTCAATGGGACACCAAATGGGTGTTCCCTGAACGAATTACTTAGACCTCCAGTGTTAGGAGACACGTTGTACTGAAAGAGAACTCTGAAAACTACTAGCACATGACATTCCTAGAAGTAGCATAAAAAAGATCCAGAGAAAAACTCAGCAAACGGAAGCTATTCTGATGATTGTTCATGACTGATGACCACATGGATATGAAAATTTTACGCAATAATCATTTGGTATCTTCAGGCATCGGCCAGGAACAGCGGCTAGTGACAAGCTAATTAAGCTATTTGAGGCACTAATTATGAGTTGATTTAGAAAATTAAAATTGAAATAACATGTATATAGGTAATCTCATCCCCTCGTGGCAAAGAGGTCATCCCAACAATCTATCCATTTTTCATCATTTCAACTAAACACAAAATTGGCTATCACTAACCAACTCTCCTATTTCCAACCAAGCACAAAAGGTGGCTATCCCTAACCAGTTGGTTGGGGATGCACTCATCCATAAATTATATCCCATGTACCAAACATACCCTTACAAACTAGAAATTCGGATTTTTCTAGATGGGGGTTACAAAATAAAATAAAAAAATACAAATGCATACCATGTCCGTTTCAAACTGGAAGCACGACGAACAACTCGTGGTCGAAGAGGGTGTCGTCTGACCAAGGATAGGATACCGAGCCTGTCACCCTTGGCTTCTCTCTAGTATCTCTAGATTGGCCCCACAGATCGCACACTTTGTCCTCACTCGTGCGCACCCAGGAAGGACTTCCCGGTTGGTCACCCATCGTCAAATCGCTCCGGACCAAGCACGCTTAACCTCGGAGTTTTTTTCAGATGAGCTTCCGAAAAAGAAGTTGCAACTTATTTATATGAGTATCCTATCAATCTTATTAAACCCCTGAGCCAGAATCTCTACCTGAACACCCGAAATATGAGCAGCACGATGACCCGGCCGTGTAGACCGAAGCAGCACATCACCCCACTCTTCCTTGCCTCCATCTCCATGATGGCAATAGAACTGGAGCAGGCCCAAGGAGCTTTTTACCTCCTGCACACCAAGCACACCAACCTCTAGATCTGGAGGCGAAGGCTAGCGCTTATTGACGGATATCTAGTCGAATCAGCTGACGTGTGTACTTTTTGTCCTAAATGGCCCTTTGACTAACTATCAGCTACTAAAGGAACAACAAAAAGCATTCAATCAGATATGGTCCCTCCAAAATCCAAAAATGACATTCATACTGGCGTTTGTCAACATGTCAGATCCTAGATTGTCAAAGTACGCCATTCACTTTGGCTTATTCGAGAGCAAAAACTACAAGTCATTTTAATCACTCCATTCACTTTGTCCTTTTTTTTTTTTTGCAATATGAGAGTCCGTGAGATTCTTCACGGGCACAGTACGCCATTTTTGGCGTTTCTGATAATCTCAGATGCTCTGAGATTTTGAAAACACCAAAGTAAATGGAGTGGTTAAAATGACTTGGTAGTTTTTGCATTTCGCAATCCCGAATAAGCTAAAGTGAATGATGTATTCTAACAATCTCATGTACTCTAACATGTTAAAAACGCCTTTTACTATGATGTTTTTGGACAGGGTTATATTTGGTTGAAAGTTCTCTTTTTTTTTTGCATGGTAATATGATTCTCATTGATAAATAAAAGACGAGATACAAAGTACGTATACACCGATCTTACAGATCTGGAAAGATAGGATAAACCTATGTGACAAACCAACGCCTATCCATCTTCTTCGGCACCACCGTAGCAGCCACCAAGGAAAAGATAGACAGATCACCTCCTCACCCGAGCTCGACGCGGCTCCATCGCTGATCATCAGCTTTTCGGACCTCCAAACTAGTTTGCCATATGACAAACCATTGTCGTTGAAAGAATCAGACCGGGGCAGCACGACCCCGGACACGTCATCGAACTTCAGCACTGGCACCCCCGCACGACGATGTCGGAGTAAGGAACCAGAACCATCAGCCTCCATCCACAGACCCACCACAAGGTGCATCATCTTCCAGCTGTCACCAGTGCAGACCACCGTCTACACGTACTCCTGGACGAATCCTCAATGCTCCACCATGGCGCCGGAGACAATGCCGCAGCAACGGGGATAGAGCAGGAGGAAAAACCCATCTGATGGAGTCGCCGCCGCCGCCTCGCCGACACCATCCATGAACCCTACAGCCACCGATCTGAAAGATCGGCAAGCACATAGTGTCACCAACTCCGAGACGCCGCCATGAAGGACAACGCCGGTATGAGAGTAGAGTTGAGACAGATTTATTTGCCCGGGCGCCGCTCCCACCACCCAACGACGCTTGAAAGTTCTCTGAGAGGTTGTCAGTAGTTCAAAATTTGCTAAATTACCATTTATTAGTACAAAAATACCTGACGACGTCGGGTCGCGCAGCCCAGAGAGAACAAAACGAACATCCTCATTCACATTGACTCGCTTCTGTACCACTGTCACACTCTTCCCCCTGAACCCTGATTGTCGAACAAGTCATGCCGCCCACTGCCGCCGCCGTCGACCCCGTGAGCGGCTACTGCGCCGCCACGAGGACCTTCCACAGCCTCCGCGAGCCCATCCCGCTGACGCCGCCGGACCTGCAGCTCTCCTTCCCGGCCTTCGCCTTCTCCTCCCTCCCCTCCCCGCTCCCCTCCCACAACGCGCTCGTCGACTCCGCCACCGGCGAGACCGTCTCCTTCTCGGCCTTCCTCGCGCAGGTCCGCGCCCTCGCCACGGCCCTTCGCGCCCACCTCCGCCTCTCCCGCGGGGACGTGGCCTTCGTCCTCGCGCCCCCCAGCCTCCACGTCCCCGTGCTCTACTTCGCGCTCATGGCCGTCGGCGCCGTCGTCTCCCCCGCCAATCCGGCCCTGACCACGGGGGAGCTAGCCCACCTCGACGCGCTCTCCAAGCCCTCCGTCGCCTTCGCCGTCTCGACCACGGCCGACAAGCTCCCTCCGGGGCTCAGCACCGTCGTCCTCCTCGACTCCCCGAGATTCCTCTCCTTCTTGCAGGGACCCGGCGACGCCTCGGTCATGGACGCGACCGTGATTCACCAGTCGGACCCGGCGGGGATACTCTACTCCTCCGGCACCACCGGGCGCGCCAAGGCGGTCGTGCTGACGCACCGCAACCTCATGACCGCCCGCATCATGGCTGCTGCTGCAGCGCCCGCGGCACCTGAGGTCCTCCTGCTGACCGTGCCGGTATTCCACGTCTATGGATTCGTGTTCTGCCTCAGGTTTGTAATGGCGGCGGACACGCTGGTGCTGCACACGGCGAGGAGGTTTGACGCCAGGGGGGTGCTGGAAGCGGTGGGCAAGTTCCGGGTGACGCGGCTAGCCCTGGCGCCGCCGGCGGTGTTGGCGATTGCGCGAGCAGCTGAGGACGACGAGAGTGTGACGAGCAAGGCGGCGACGCTGCAGACGGTGCTCTGCGGCGGCGCATCCCTGTCGACAGAGCTTGTACGGCGGTTCTCGCAGAAATTTCCCCACGTCAACCTTGTACAGGTTGGCCTTTTATTTTTACTCTTACGCAAGTGTAGATTAGCTAAGAATTGAAACTGTTCTAATCGACGATAAATTGATTATATCACACCTTACGATTATCTTGGTACTAAATTTAGAATTTCTGGGATAACTGATGCTCCTTTTGCCTTAACAATCTGATAACATTCCTGACGAGTTAACTTCCACCTGCAAAAGGGATATGGGCTGACCGAGACTACAGGTGGGTTTTGCCGTTCAGTTGGAGAACAAGAAAGTCGACGAACTGGATCAGTTGGGCGTCTCTCCTGGGGCACCGAGGCAAAGATTGTTGATCCTGGAACAGGACTTGCTCTGCCTCCGGGTGTGCCGGGCGAGCTTCTGGTGCGAGGACCTTTCGTAATGAAAGGTACGGCCAACACAACCTACTCGCCTGAAAAACAATGATTATTATGTTGCCATTATAATGCGAAGAGCGATTAGGGGTAGCAATCCATCTATAATGTAACAACTATGCGAGTTTGCTCTAGTACAATAATGTAGCAAACGACATTGATTAAAGAAGATTATTTGCAATTTGTATATATGGTGAAGTTGGCATGTCATCATCCTAGTCTCGTAGTCTTAATGGATGTTGCTTTCTGCCGATTCAGTGTATTCTTTTATCAGCAGATGTGTGTTATCTTTCTGTAGCTATCACCTAGTAGTGGATAAAATTTTCACAAAGACTACATCTATTTTCAAACACTTGTACAGGTTACCTTGGTGACAAGGAATCCACCTCCAAGGTTTTGAATTCTGAAGGATGGTTGAGAACTGGGGATATATGTATTATCGAAAAAGATGGATTCCTCTTTATAGTTGATCGAATGAAAGAGATAATCAAGTGCAACGGCTACCAGGTACCTACTATTATTCCAAAAATTGTGGATAACCATTCCAGGATCTGGAGAAGGCCACCTACATACAGACTGCTAATGTAAACTACATTCTCCACGACGATGTCCTTGCTTGATGCAGGTTGCTCCTGCAGAACTGGAGGACCTGCTTCAGACACACCCAGGTATCGATGAAGCCGGGTCGTTGGGTAAGAATACATCAGAACATGTAACAGATCGATGCATATCTTCCCTGCATATCAAGAATCATGAGAAGAAGCACATGCTAACTATTTCTCATACAGATACCCAGATGATCAGGCTGGTGAGCTGCCGATAGCATTCGTCGTAGGGCGATCTGGAAGCAACTTGCATGAGGCACAAATCAAAGACTTTGTCGCTAAACAGGTATAAACCTAGGTTTGACACAGCTACTTCATGGTCTATGGTATGATGTGTAGACATAGCCCAGCCTAATGGTTTGTCCATTGTCATGTATCTCAGGTCGTGCACTACAAGCGAATACACCGTGTTTTCGTCATGGATTCCATACCGAAGAATGCTTCAGGCAAGGTCCTGCGGAAGGACTTGGCGAAGTTAGCATTGCATCGGATTAGTGCAAAGCTGTAACATGAGTGTCTGTGTGAAGGGAACATCTGTCATTCATGCTTGATAAATACACCCTGGATAGTTGCCATGTCTCCTAGTAATTGTGTACAAATGGAGTGAATGAATGATTGTACGGTGACGGAGCCCGCAGATTGGTTAGAGACGTTTCGTTTCTTCAGGTGTCTTTGTTTCCCATCCCAAACCACACCACAACAACCAGTCTTGTGGCCTGTGACAAACTAGCACAACAGAGTCAGTTGATGCCGGTCTACGGAACACTAGTGTGTCGAGCATCTTGAATTCTTCATCAAATATCGACTGAGCCTAGCAAACCTAATTTGTCCAATCAGGTAATGGTATCGGGATGGAATCAGTGAAGAGCGAGCATGAACTGATCTGACCATGACCAAGCTTGTATCATGATGTAAAACATAAGCGCCCTGCTGTGCTGGGATCACAGTCACAGCACAAGCTTGCAATGCAGACAGCTAGAACGAGCTCAAACTTTTGACAAAGACGCAGATAGTACAAAAGCACAACTACTCTGACCAAACTGTCCAACTCAGAACACAATCGACAAAAGATACCGAAGTTCACTCCAACTTATTCCTGGGCAGCAAAAGTGGACCGATCAATCGTCTTGATACCATTTGATTAGGTTGTCGTGGCATCCACAGCTGCGTGTGGAGCTTCTTCAGTGCACTGCATAAGAGACATGATTTTATTGTAAATGATATGAGTAGGTGATTTCGACCTTTCGATAAAGGGATCGTTACCGCAAGCGGATATGCTATGTGTGCTCGGGTTCAAGGGTTATGATGATCATCAAGAGAGGATGGAAGGCGCTGAATAAGAGGGCAAAGAGATTGATGAAGACGAAGAGAACAAAGGAGACGGAGCTCCAAGAGCGGTACTACCACCGCATGACCTTCCCTGTTCGAGCACCAAGATCGTCGCCGCAGCTGCAAACTTGCTAGGAACCGGTACTACCGCCGAAAACAACCTCTGTTGACACCACCTCCCACCTCTTCTGGGCCTGATCCTGACAGCGCACCTGCTACGGGGCACCCTTCGTATGGTCTGCAAATACCAAGTTTGTATGAGTGGAGATTTTTGGTTCCCGAGCCGGAGTGGTCTCTCCATTTTAAAAATAATCAAAAATCATATTTAGCAGTTTTAATCCAAAAAAAAATCAGATGTAGCCAATGATATATCCCACAAACGTGCAAAAGATCAACTTCAAATACTTTATACTCTGAGCTGCACAAAAATGACACAAGTGTGGATGTGAGTAGCATATTTTCAAATCTCTAAATTTTATGAGATGTTGTTATTTTTGTGTAGTCAATAATACAAATTATTTGAAATTAATATTTTGCACATTTCTGGGATAAACCATTGGCTACGTCTGGAGTTTTCAGAATTTTTTAAACTAAAAA
Organism: Poa pratensis; assembly: GCA_947311845.1. Taxonomy (NCBI): domain Eukaryota; kingdom Viridiplantae; phylum Streptophyta; class Magnoliopsida; order Poales; family Poaceae; genus Poa; species Poa pratensis. Next base: position 129,390,404 of record CAMZMU010000041.1, on the reverse strand, counting down.
ACTATGATTTTTGAAAAAAAAAATGGAGAAAGCACTCGTGCTCGTATCTGGCTCATTATTCTGTCCTGCACTGCACATTTCGGTGCTCCTGGGTAGGGCTGGAATTAAAACTCGGAACTCGCGAGTTAAACGAGTAGCTCGGAACTCGACTCGGTTTGGCTCGAACTCGTTGCTAAACGAGCCGAGCCGAGTTTTCATTTTAGCCGGTAAACGAGTTCGAGTTAAACGAGCCGAGTTCCAAGCTACTCGTTTAGCTCGTTTAACTCGGTAAAATAAATTCGTTACATGTATTCTTGTCTTTGTGAACATTTTTTCCGAATTATGCTAGTTCAACAACTAGATATTACTTAATAGTGTCTTATTGTCGCTGATTGTTGTGATAATTGCATTATAAATGTCCAAATAATTAGAAATAATTATATATAAAATTTATTATAATACATTTTAATAGTTTTACCGAGCTAAACGAGTTAAACGAGCAAACTCGCTAGTTTAGCGAGCCGAGCCGAGTTTCATTTCTGGACTCGTTTATTAAACGAGTCGAGCCGAGCTAACTCGTTAGTTGACTGAGCTTCAACGAGTCGAGCCGAGCCAGCCAGCTCGGCTTGGCTCGAATTCTAGGCCTACTCCTGGGAAGTGGAAACCGAAAATGAAATAGCCTAGAGGATTTGCCATTATCCCGTACCGCTTCGCTTAAGCTTATTCTGTCTCCTCTCCTTCTCTCGCACGAACAGAGCACGGAGCCGATCGGCGATAGCGAGACACCGAGGCTGCGAGCACCGGCGACGAAGAAGGCCACCGGAGGCCACCGCCGAACCCCTTATCTTGTTTCGGCCCTTGAGGTATGGCGCCCCCACTCCTCAAACCCTAGTGTATGGATTAGTTGAAAATTTTGTGCCTCCGTACCTTCCGTCCAGATCTGTCCCCCCCTATCCCTAATTCCATCACGCCAAACGTAATTACGTGCCCAGATTGATTGAGGAAGTGGTCTGTTTGGGAAATCGTGTAGATGCAGAATTTGCCCTGATTAGTTTGCAAAGGCTCTAGCCGATCATGTGATTGTTTTGTTTTGTCTTGTCATGATTTTTTTTGTTTGGTAGATGTTTTGATTAGTTTTGTGTTCCCCTTAAAGGTTGCATGGTCTAACAGTGAATGTACATGGTGTTCCCCGCAAAAACAAAGTGACTGTACATGGTGTTTAATCATATGAGAGTTTTAGAGTCAATGTTAGTACATTGTGTTGACTGGAAAATGAATAGAGAAGTATTGCTATCAGAAATCTCTTGCGCTTCTTTTTTCTGTGATATTCTATATATCCTGGCAATCAAGCACTTGATTTGTTTTGGGTGAAAAAACTATGCATCCATTTTTTTTTTCTTTACTTCAAAAGTTCTCTGAACCATCGATCAGGCATACAAAATAAATATCTATTTATTGTGAGGTTTCGTTTCACTAAGCATTCTCGTAGATTTGATCGAAATCCTTACTATGTGCCCACAATACCGACAAGATATATGACATACTAATGAGTAAGTTTTGCTTGTTGCAACATTGAAATAAATGCTTGCTGGTTGGTTGCCTATTCCATGCAGGCTGGGGCATCCAGCTGTTTTACTTATGATATGAGCTTTAGGGTGTTATATACTTGTATTACTTCGTGATAGTCATCAGAACTGCAGCACAATATAGCAATTATAGAAATACTTCCATGTTTATAAGCCTAAATGCAGGCCAGAAGTATAATGGCATGGCACTGCACATAACATTTAATCAGTACACTAGCTATTTAGTTGTTAGGCCGTGATTTTGTTTCTACTGTATTTAGTGCTTTAGCAGTGGAATGGTTGCTCAGGTTTGTTGGGTTATCATGTTGCACCTCTGAGTACATCAGGGCTTTTGGTGCTATCATGTATTTGTTTCGATGTCAATGCAGTTTCGCTTTATGTTCCAGTTAAAGAACCTTACCACGGGAAGTTAGTTGGATACTCATCAAGTTTTCATTTATGTATATGCAGGAAAACTAGTTTTGTACCTCGAATCAAGATTAGTTTTCCATAAGTTTCTGAAGAAATGGAAATGGGAGACAAGGCGGTCGGCCTTGTGTTGACCATGACAAGTTTATCCATTTTTACCTACTACACTTTCTGGGTCATAATCTTGGTTAGTAACTTATGGGCTTTACATTTTCCATTTCATATAAACATTGACACATATATGTATTGACAGTGATTTTGTTTCTCTTTTCCTGCCTAGCCTTTTGTTGACGATGATCACTTTGTCCACAAGTACTTTCTGCCTCAAGAATATGCCATCTTCATCCCTGTGTTTGCCGGTGTAGTGCTGCTTTCGTTCTTGAGTATATTCGTCGGTCTTGTGATGCTGAAATCAAAGAAAAAGAAGAAGAGCGCTTGAATAGATGTGACTCTCCCGCTGATCTAATGGAATCGAGTGGTTCAAAAGTCCACATACAGAACTTGGTAGAAGTTTGGGTTCGGGGATGGTTTCATTTAACTATTGAATTGCCTTCACATCTTTTTGTCATCCTGGCACTTGTGTCGTCAATTAGATCTTCTAACAAGGTATTTTGCGGGTTGGCTATTTTTCTATCACGAGTTGTATGGCATTCCAAGAATAAACGTTGGTCAATTACAAGTGCTGTAGATTGATAATTCTTGGATGATTGTATCTGACCACATGGATGAATGAATGGTGCGTGTGTGTAGTCATCTTTTGGTACCAGTACGTCTTCAAAATACCAATGAACCTGGCAGCGCAGCCACTCCAAATCCAGGCCAGATCACACAATATTGGGTGATCACGGTGGAGAATGACGTTTTTGCAAACCATGTATTGGTCATGCACTCATGCATTGGAACCTGTATTGCACAATTGAAATACAAACAAGAGTCGAATGTGTACAGCATAACCTGACGTCGCTTCAAATCCTATCCGCCCAACCAAAGTACAATAGCACGAAGGACGTGACAGTACGAAACAAAAATGTGCTGCTTGTAGAATACTCAGGAATTCCACATAGAACACAACAACCAAAAGCTACAATACTTAGATTCTCCCCAAGTTTGTACTGAAATGAAGTAGATTGACAATCCTGGAGAAAAAAAGAGATCAAATTACTGATAAATCAAATGAAGAGCAGAAAACCAGAGACAACCACAACTCCTGGACGATGCAGTCAGACAGAGAACATTCAACAAAAGTTTAAACTTATCCAGAAATATCAATTATATTCTCAAATAAAATTACGGTGCTACTTGGGTAATCAATCATATGCAGGGACAGACCGTTACATCGTTTCATTCATCTAACTAGACAAATAACATCCAAAGTTAAAAGCAACAAAATTTCTATGTCACTACCAGTGGCAGTACAACCACTGAATTAGACCTATTTGCACAGACTTATTCAGCTTGGTCGACTTCCATTGCTTCAACGGAGTCCATGACTATTTCTTTCAACTTTTGTCCCCTTTCTTTCGCCAAGCTAATGCATGTCTGCACGAATAAAGGTCATTAGCTCTTCTATAACATCCATTATGAACCATCTTCCATCCATGACACAGGATATAGCAAGTTTGCATGATAAACTAAAATTAACAGAGAATAGTTAAAATATTTTCGTACTTGGACGGACACTAATACATGTCATGAAACTGATAACAGAATCAGGAAAGAAGCCAAATGCAAGAAAACCCAAAAAGATGTCCTCATGACATGAAAACCCCTTATATTCTAACTTTCTAACATCTAAGCTGTCTTTTAACTGCAATCATATATAACCATTTTCTTTTATGGTATATAGAAGTTTGATCCGAACTAATGGCCACTTTAAAAGCACCATGTTTACTGAATGACACAGAAAGCATGATTCTAGAACAGTCACGGAGATGTCTATTATTTCCCTTGTTATATATGGGGAAAGAGATCAGAAAGCAGACCTTAATAGTTGACATGGATGCCACTCCACCTCCAGGTTTTTGTATTGATATTATGCGGCCTGAAGAATCTAGAACAACAGTCACAGAGGTCTCTATTATTGATTCTTCTTCAGCAGTTGGGTCTGCTAGAATACTATCCTTGTGAAGTGCACATGTAAGGGGAAATGGAATGTCGCCAAGAGTAAGCTTCCTCTTTTCTCTGTTTACCAATTCATATTTGGTTTTGCCTTCTTTGCCTCCAACAGTAAATACTCTGCCATCGTCGCCAACAGACACTAGAGGAATTTCTACTGCGAATGCAACATAGTATTAATAATGAAAGCTAAGAGATCATTGTAATAGAATTATAAAGCAGAGACTGAAGCAAGAGTAAATGACTTGACAACAAAAAATGACAACAAACAATAGCATAGTTGAGAACTTGGACTGTGAAGAATACTAACACCATCCTCAATGTTTCATGTCAAATCTAGCAAAACCAAACTGGCCCAGGTGGGCTAGGCGCACTTCCTTTTTGGACAGGATCTCATGGAGTTTGTTCACTGCCCACAAGAATCTATCAGCATCCACCTAAACACTCTAGGATACAGTTGAAGCGTGGTGCATGACCTCCAAATAACTGGTAAAAACAAATAATATAAAAAAAAGCAAAAGGTTTACTGGGGTGTTTTCACCCGGTGTGATTTTGGACCAAAGCCAGGACAGACCAGCACACCACCTAGAACTCATCTTGGTTGCCAAGCAAACTGAAATTTGTGACCATACTTTTTTTCTGCACATCTTCCATAAAAGTAGAGGCTCTAGGGGGTGCATGCACTCACAATTTACATGTTTTACAAGGGTGTTCAGATGCACTCGTGAAAAGTAGACATGAGTACTGATATATTAGCAGCTAAGGAATCTAAATGTTCATTTGACTACAGAAAAAGCTGACAAAAATCAAGGGAAATGTTCTGTTAGTGAAAATAAATCAAATAGTGTCGGTCAATAATTTTGTGTGCAACTTTAAGCTGGTGCTTACAAGAAACGAAATGTATTCTCACATTGAAAAACCCAGCATTATAATGATACACCCGATTCTCAATTCAAAACTGAACTATCAAGGTTGAGAAAATCAACTTGAGCGACTATGCGGATACATTCCAAAGTTCCACATAAAATACACTGAACCAAGGACCTAAAATATACTCATTCCAAGCACAAAATAAAACAACCAATATCCCGTATGACAGGTTAGTTGGACTTCTGATGTCAGTTTGGTTGAAAAACAAAGTCCATCATGAGTCATGACATTGTGACTTGCTCGGTTTAGAAAAGAAACTGGAGACTCACAAAATATTATTTATGCTACACTACATTTTATAGGGTTCTCGTTGTTCATAATTTCAAAAGGTTATAACTTTATAACTTAGAAACTAACCCATACAAAGTACAAACAATCAACAAGATCATGGTCAGGTCTGATTAAAACGTCAACATGCGTACACATTTTCTCGGTTAACTCCATGAACACATTACAATATATAAAAAACAGAAGGAGAAGATTGAATCAGTAACAGATCATACTTCACAGATAAAGTAACCGACAATAGAATACCACTACTGATATTTCTAATTATAGGTCAATCAAATAGTGGAAGGATATCAGATCAATTAAGAGAGTGAAAATAAATTAAACTTACAGTGTGTAAATGCAGCCACCACTGAAATCAATGCAGCATCAAATAGAGATCCATCAGCATTCAAACAATAGACATCCTGTAAAATTGATATGTTAAGAAAACAATGAAGTACAGATATCTTTTACAAACTTATTTACGGACGGCTATCCCAACTTATTTTCATCATTAGGTCTGTACAGTGTACAAGCACAGATCACACATGCTTACCCAGTGCAGAATTCTAGAGAAACAACATATCTTCTGATATCATATTAATACACGAGACATGAACATCAAATTATGCTAGTGAGTTTCGTAATGTAGAGATATGTGGTAAAATTACAGTATCTTAAACTCTTAACTACATCAGCACAGTAACAAAGAGACAACAGATGTATCATGCATAAGCTCTTATTTTCTCCATTTTGTGCTGTGTTATCTTTATCTTGTTTGTTGCAACAGAGAGCTGACCATACTCCATTGAGGAGCGCTAGTGTTGACCCTGAATGACACTTGGGATTTTGGATAGGCATTAAGGGTGGAAGCCTTTCTCATTCTTATTCAACTTATCACTACAATATGAAGTTTTTCCTAATCATTTCTGAATATGTTTGGTCAGGCACATGTTTTGATTCTATGAACAAAAGACAAGCTCACAGTAAAAAAAACTGTATTACCAGGTATGCTACCCAGGAAGCCTTCCCACTGATCAAGCAGAGCTCCTTCAAGTTCAACATCCCTGAGCTACAATAGAGGATACAACGAAGTAAATTTCAGTATATATGAGAGAAATCACAGGGGTGTTACAGCATGTTAAGTAGAAAATTTGTGTGATCGGTCATCTAAATCGAACGAACTTGGGTCTCCCAATCTTGACAAAAAAAAACACAAGATTCACCCTGCAGACGTGAGCAGCAAGCACACTAACACATATCCTATAACTTGCATTTGAAGTAACCAGATAATCAATAGAATTCGATGTTGTGAATAAATGCAGAAGCACACCCCCAGAGCCTTCAATTCACAGAAACAATCCGTAGGTGTGTCATACTTATTTGCCGAGGAAGAATGACCCAACAGAAGTAATCATACCCCACTATCTACAACTACTCCATTACGATGCTGGAAGCAGAATACATACTATATACAGTAATATGCCCATCCCTTGTGTCAGTGAGGTGAAGATACGCAAGAAATGGACCAACATCAAGACACAAGAAAAACCTCATGAGGACGTCCTCCAGGGCCTTGGAAATGACCGGCGCAGCCTCTGCTGGCCGTCCCGGTCTTACAAGCGGGGAGCAGATAGGCGGCATGTGAAACTCCACAGCTGTCAAAGCACAGTTAAGTTAGCCAAATTATACACAGAGCCGAATCACCAGCGGCAGCTACAGGGAGAGACAAGGGCACACGAACCGACAGATCCTTCGTCTGGGGTCTCCGCGGGGGGCGACATCACCTCGAGCTTGATCGACGCGAGCATGGCCTGTGGCAGTAGAAGGCATTTCGTCAAACAGGTGGCGCGCAGAGGTAATAATATGGGCGTAGGAGGCTGAGAGGGTTGTGAGAGTGGATGGAGGAGCGTACGGTGTCTCCGAGGCGGACGAGGGCGGATCCGTGGGAGGACGAGACGGCGCCGAGCGCGACGGTGGTGGGGCGGGCCTCGTCGAGGCGGCGGGCGTCGGGTCGGACGGACTCGCGGAGGTGGCGCTCGAGGAACGCGAGGGGGAAGAGGCGGCGGTACGCATCGACCTCCATCTCCCCCGCGAGCCCGCCGGCCGCCGTCGTGTCGGTCTCCGCGGCCATTCTCACGGTCGGCGAGGGTCGCGGCGTGCTCTGTCGGGGGGAGAGAGAGGGTGTTTGGGCTTTTGCGTGGAACAGCCGCGGCTTCCTAGGGTTTATGCCTCGGGGAATTTTACAATTTGCCACACTTTTCTTTTCACTTCTATTATTTGCCCGTGGAAAATAAATTAGGTCCTTTTTTTTCTTTGTGCCGTAGGACGACTTATTGCTAGAGCATCCAACATGGGCCTGGACCTGGTGGTAGAGTAGCTTCTCCAGGTCATCTACAATGCAATGTGCCCAGACAGATGCTTCGTTTCCTAATTTTTCAACGGAAGGTCTATATCCAGCACATCTATATTCGCTCTACTATATTTTCTTCTAGTTGTTGCCCTTGCGAGGTGGATGGGTGGTTTATATTTACACCTTGTGTAGCAAGGTGCATGTAGGTGTAAACTTTCCACCACGGTATACACTAGCCGCTTGGAAACGATTTTTGCCTCACATCGTGTAAATCTTGCTTACACGTCCATAGACACCTTCAACTAGAGATGCTCTTAGCGAGCAAGTAGTAGATTTTTGCTCCCTCATTCAAGTCAATGGTTTTTGTAACGAGGGAGGCAACACATGTTTTAGATAGGGCTACTGTTTCTTCCACTTTGTTATTTGCAAGGTTTAAATAAGCGCTAGGAAATAGATGTGTTTACAATTCTTTTTGAGGGAAACAAATTTGGGTAGGACAATATAAGACTTCGAAAATCCGGTGGTCAATGAGTGACTTCGTAGATATGCTATGATCCTTGGCTTTGGTCTTTTTTTAATCTATAATAGGGTTGTAGACACCGTTATGTGTTACTATGCCATGCGGTTAACCACGCGTTGGTAGCTTTTTCTAGCATAGTCTATCTTCTGAGACGATCTAGGAAATCCAGAGCTAATATTCTTCATATGGATTGTATTGAAAAAAAAAGGTATCTAGATTCAAATACTTTAAATAGCGACCAGAGGTGTGAAGCACAAATATAATACATGCCGTAGTAACTTTTTCCCTTGCCGGTACATTGGAGAAAGCCTTATGGACAGGCAAAAACCATAATGTAGAAGACCTAAGGAAGAAAAGGAATTGATTTTGGGGCCTTGAGCCTCATATCTAAATGAAGTTGGAACCCCTGTGCCAAAGCGGCAAAGCCCGACACCACATTACCTTACCCTATTTGCACACACGTCAGAGGACAGGAACATACTAAAAGCATTGGAGCAGGGTGAATGACATTCTCCACATCTTCAAGGCTGACATTTGTTAGTATACATCAGAGAACAATTTGAGTTAGGAATGTATGTGCAATTTTGCATGTTAATGGTGCTCAGTGGACCTCTTAAGCACGGCCCTCTCTTCGAAATACTCATATAACTGTGTCACTTCTTGCCTTTCCGTGCAAGGTAGCGCTCTCGGGCCGCCTGGATTTTTTATCCACGTCAGACTGCTTTTCACCCGTAGCTTCTGTTGGCGAGCCTGGTCGCTTGTCATTTAGAGGTTCAGAATCTGTCAATGCACTCGAACCGCCACTGCAATGAGACACTCAAGGTTTAGTTGTGTAGCTGGCACTGATATTTTGCTACCAGAATAATCATCATTACAAATACATGACTTGCATACCTTAATTTGTTTATGTTCAGTTTCTCAAGCTTCTTTAAGATTGGTTTAACCCAATTCTGATCGACCCCACAAACATTTCTCATGAAAGGTCTAGTAGTATTTATTAGTTCATGGTAGACAACATACACGGGTAATTTCCCATATTCATCACCTTCCAGTACAGAAGATGGATGCACCTGCAAGAAAGAAGTGTACTGAGAAGGATGTGGACAGAGTTGCACAATAAAATTAGCAGACTAAACAATGTGGTAAAGAACACAATGGTAAAGTTGAAAAATAGAAGGTTAAATATGTCACTGAACAAGAATTATTGTTGCATGACACAACTGTAATCTCAAATAATGTTCAGCATTTCATAACTACAGTTTCCAAATGTCACAGCAACAAACTACATCACCAAGAAACAATTACAAACTTGAAGCAGCAACTGACAGTTTCACTTGGTTCCTACAAAAGTCAAGACGTGCACAGAAGGGACATACTGATTATAACATTTGATTCAATTATTACATGCTAAAATTTAATACTAGGACTATTTCACTAGAGGTTGATTTAAATGGTGTTAAGGATTAAATGCCAGTATGGCAGACCACAGCTTTTGAAGACCCGGTTTGGGTTTGCTGATTTTAGATACTAATGTCTGCAAGTATAAAGGATTTTAATACAGAGACATGTTCTTCGTCTGCCACTAATTTCAATCTTTCTTTGTCCCTAGCATCGCACCTAACTGAATATAACAGAAAAATACCAACGGCATACCTGCACAAGTTGTGTCCTGTATCCAACCGTATGGTAACCGTTATGATGGATCATCCTCTCAGCTAACTGGTTGCCATAACCTACACAAAGAGCTCTCCTCAATTTTCTGTAGTCAGGGTCACTCTTCCGTCCTCTCCTTGCTTGCAAATCTGTTGGACCTGAATTTAAAATGCAAATTCGATTATAAAAATCAGTCAAATGGAGCAAATCCAGAAAAAAGAAGGGCCAACACTAGGATTGAGACATACCAGCTAGAATACATTATATATTGTAGTTCTGCTATTAAATATAGGATTTGGGAGATGGTTCAAGGTTTGGAAAACACAAACTTGAAAGAACATGAAAAATGGAGGAGGAATATTCCAATGTGCTCCCAGCAATATCAGGGAGAGCAGGATGTCAACACACGTGACATTTCAAACTGACATGGACATCATTGTGTAGCTGTCACAATATCTCCTGTTTGTGTATAAAATACTTATTTGACATGTGCTGAAATTTCAACAATGGGTAGCATACACATTCTAAAAATTTGACATGTTCTGGTTAGATTTTAACAATATAAATCCTTAATTAAGGACACAAATATAATGATGATGGGCAATAAAGATTAGATAAGTGCATGCAATGACATATTCAGCCGGTACTATCTGAAGAAACAAAACTTTGTGTTCTGTTCGGTTGCTCTCTCCTTATATTTAAATTGAAAATACAATACAAAATACAGCCAATGAATACTCTATAAAGAAGATTTTTTACAACACCATTTGAAGGGATTTTTTTTCTCGAACACGGAGGAAAGCTGCGCATCATTATATTAAGAGTCTTCAATAAACTCGTACAAGCCCGTTACGGCAAGGTTCAGAATAAGGATAACACCACAAGAAAACAAAACTACGACCAGCGACCCAAACAAACCCTAAGGCCCCGATTGGTTCACCGGAAATTAGCCAAAACAACACGTAAAGTTTACGGACCACTTGAGGTCCTGCTAAAATTCCTGCGTGCGTGGGGAGGAAATTTCCGCTCCGTAATTCCAAACTCCAAACCAAGCGAGGCCTAAGGGATTATTCAAAATTACAGAGCATAGAGCATTCACTGACTGGAATTTTGTGCTCTTAAGATCATATTCACCAAAAAATTGTTTGGGGTACTCCTGAGCTTAGAAGAAACAAAAAATAATATATATGTCGAACATGTAAACATTTTTCTTTTGCGGCTGAACATGTGCACATCTTTGTTGGAAAATAAAGTGCTGTCCATGAAAAAAAGATACTCCCTCCGATCCGAAAAAAGGGGCGTGACCTACACTTTGCAAAATAGTCCACATGTTCCTTTCTTTCAACCCGCAGTCCACCTTATCCGCAGTCCTCTCTCCGCTCGCCGCGCTACCTCTCTTTGCTCGCTCTCGTCGCCGCCGAGCTCCACGCGCGTCGCCGCCGCGCACCCTTCGCTGGCGGCCGCCGCCGGCTCCGCTCGACCCTCCGTCGCCTCGTTCCCCTCCACCTTCCCTCGTCGTGTGGTCGTTGCCTCCGCTCGCCGCGCTCCCATCCAACAAGGATTGGTCCAAGACGACGCTGAATCGCCGAATCCGCGGTCGGCGAGGCCAGATGCGGTGACTGCGAGGCAGCACACCACCATGAGCAATGGTGACACCAGCCAACAGCTTGCCGAGCTCCTCGTCGTTCCTGACCGCGAGCAGCACGTGCCGCGGGACGATGCGCCCCTTCTTGTTGTCCCTGGCGGCGTTCCCGGCGAGCTCGAGCACCCCGGCGGCGAGGTACTCGAGGACGGCGGCGAGGTAGACGGGGGCCGCTGCCGACGCGCTGCGCGTACCGGCCATTCTTGAGGTACCGCCCCACGCGGCCGACGGGGAACTGGAGCCCGGCCTTCACCGAGCGTGTGACGGACTTCTTCCTCGGCCCGCCGCCGGCCTTGCGCCCGGCGGCGCCCTTCTTCCCCTTCGCGGCGGCTCCGGTGCCTGACGCGTCCATTGCTCGAACTGGCGCTTGCTGTTACAGCGGACGGCGGAACTGAAGGAGGCGGTCTGACAATTCTATAATCTTGAAGGACCTTTTTGTAAAGTGAAATTGCACTAGTTGGTCCGAATCTTTTTTCGGATCGGAGGGAGTAAAGGATTTCACTCATCTTTGTAATATAACTTTTTTTCATAAATTTTGCAAAAGCACATGTTGAGACGTGTTAGGATGGTCCCAATGGCGGTATCTAAACTGTTGTAACCATTACTTCCACATCACGTCGGTACAAGCTTAGATACTAATTCCTCAATGACAGTATCTAAATTACTTGCAAAATTAAATTCTAGATTTGTTTTATCCCTCACAGGCTTTTTAATTGCTTGTGTGCAAAGGAGTTCGCCCAAGTCATTGAAGTTCCGGACAAGATACAGTATCTACACTTAAATATAACTTTCATCCCTTTCTTTATCAATTGTCCTAGCACCTGCTCCAATACAACTCTGCATGGTTTAGATACAGAGTATTGTGGAGTACACGTGTACGATTTTTTGAAACAGCACAAGTATCAAAACCTAATGGGTGCATATGTATATGACCCTAAGGGCATAAAATCAAAGAGCATATGAACCCAATAACATTAGTCTTCACTCTTCAGCTTCGCCATACAATTTGAAGGTAATTCTTACGAATCAAAACTGAAGCAATATATGTACTTTATATTTGAAAAGCAGCTCTACAAGAGAGACTTGTCTCAGCAAGAGGGGAAAAAGGCGAGCGGTTTAAAAAGGGGTACTACAGCATGAATTTCAACAAGTAGAAAACTGACCTTTTGCAACTTTCTGAATAATCTGACTTAATTGATTCCTCACATCTTTGCTGAATTTCATGCCCCGCACCTGCAAAGATAGCCAGATTAAACAGATCAAGGGATGAACGAAAATTTCTGGTGGGTGAAACTCTGGTAGTCAAGAATCACACGGAAATCTAAAATTCTTTACAAAACAAAGCGTGACTGCAAAATCTTCCAAAAATATCAATTATATGCATGTCGACTTAGTCATACTTTCTTAGCCAAACTGTTACCTTTATGTAAATGCAAGCATCATCATATGATGGTCACATTACGTTTTAATTATTATAAATTTCCACTTTAAGTTTAATATTGTTATATACTCCCTCCGTTCCTTGATGTAAGGTGTATAGTTTTTTCAAAAAAATCCAAAATATAAGGTATAAGGCGATTTATGCATAATTTTACCCATCCAAACATGAATCCTAATTTATAGAGTGTATTGTTTTCAAGTTGTCTCTATTCGGAACTCATATCTCCCGATTTTCTCCAGAAGAAGATGAGTCCACCGTATGCCAAATACCCATATCTTAATATTCGTGCAGAAAACTATACACCTTACATTCAGAACCGGAGGGAGTATGAAGCTGTAAAAAGTAAACTAAACTTTTAGGTAAAATGCCCAACGAATGAAAGACAATGAACTGTGTTGAACAGTGGTTTAGGCATTGCCACACATCGACTGTACTAAGTATACAGAGATAATCTCCTAGTTTTCAAGCAGTTCATTCAATTTAGAAGACTAGATGATTCCTTACATTTGAACAAAGCATTAGAATCAAATCATATTATATCAGCATCATATAGATTCAGTTTGCTGAGCAGAATATTATTTCCTCTCTGTCCTCTTGACGAACTCAAATAAAAGTGGGCGTTAGTTGAATCATGAGACTTCAACAACAAAGAACGCTGGGACGAAAAATCAGGTACTCTCAATTGTCATATGCTTCTTGACACAGCTTGACTGACGTGAAAGTCCAATATGATTGCATTTATGTTCACAACCTTAAGACGGCTAAGTGCTCATTAATCCAAATTTTCTTCTCGGCATATTTGAATCCCAATTTTATTTTCATTCACCTGCAAATCATGATCCGAGCACCATCTTGGATCATAGCCTGCTTGATCCCAGCTTTCAAATATTTGAAGCAACTGCACATGGTCACCCCAGCCAGAACCATCAGGAAGCTCTTGGCGTTTTCTCTTTCCCTCCATGTCCTTGCTGTATATACAAAGCAGCAAGTTTATCATATGATTGGTTAATGAGACATAATAGCCTACATGATAATACAAAAAAAAGGTCACCTTCTAGTTTGCCGCAGTGTGATTTCAGCTGACAAAACTGCAGCAACAGTCAATGCCTGAGACAGACATCCCAGTTCATTTGCTTCAATCAATGTCCTTGAAAGCGAAGGGTCGAGAGGGAGCTCTGTACATAAATTTCACAGCATATAACTTAACCAAATCAGATGATTCAAAATACCACCACAAAATAAACTTATCCAACATAAACCCATCAATAAATTTCAAGTAGGCAAGGTGTAATCAGAATTGTCACAATTTGAGCTTTCTGGAGCTAATGATTGTTAGATGACGCAAGTAACGCAATGAATATGACAAAAGGTGCTTTACAATGAGTATTCATTTGTCCAATATCAATTCCACCGGTGACCTTCCGGTAATGCCCCAGCTTCAAATAGGTTTAGGTGTAACTCTTGTTGTGGATACAACACGCCTCCACCAGCAACCCCTCTTATACATCTGTTTGGGCTCCATGTAAAAGGGTTGATCAGCAGTTTGAATGCATTTGGCTCATGGATCTACACGTTGGTTTCTTTACCCTCTCAACTAGCAATGGGACCTAAACTCAACCTCTTGCGCTCTTCCCTTACATGGGATACAATTGGTCCTCTGGCCTGGTGTCAATTTCAAACTGGACCTACTGGATGTGGCGGCTAGGATCTGACTGTTGTAATAATATTTAACTAAAATATTTTCTACTATGCCAATAAACTGAATGTGGTGGCTAGATTCCGACCTGTTTCTAAATTCATCTAGAATATTATCTACTAGTGCCAATACATCAGATATATGCCAAGTGTGGAGAGCACATTCAGTATGCACTTTGAACTAAATATACGATACTCTTTGAAACTCTTAAAACAGATTTGCTTGTGGTTTGGTATAAATACAATACTCCCTCCGATCCATAATAAGTGTTGCTGGGGAGTAGCAATTTTCATGCATGCATCGATTTGAATAACAATCTGATTTCGCGCTCAAATATATACCTGACATGAGGCGACCAACATCTGTTATCTGCCCACTTTCATCAATTGCATCAATGAGGTATAACTGTCTCAAAGCATCTTCCAATGATTCACCTGCAGGTCATTACCATTGGTCCGTTAACAAAGACAGACAAGATATCAAAAGTAATCCATTAGATTAGATCACTACAGACAAAACTAACTGGGGTTTTTCTTGGGATCTTTGGAGCTACAAATTTCCTGATACCAAACCGCTAATCACAGTGGTAGGCAAGTTCTGGAAATACATTATTACACAACTCACAAAATGTCAATTGCAAACAGCAACTAACTGAACAAGGCATATTCACCTTTTTGAGAACTTATATATTGGTTATTGTCTTTGGCCCAGTCATGAACAAAAAAAACTAGTGTTATTGGGCTGGCAAACATGCTGCAGCATGCAAAATTCTCTAGGTCGGCCCGGAGAACGTAACCGGTGCACCACAATAGCCACTGCATCGGATACGTTCTCCCAAGGCTCGACCCAGCACAAGAAAGGTGACTTTCAAATTATGACATGCCTGAACAAAGATTAGCCCCACGGCTGCTTAGGTTGCCACACATATTACTTAATTAGATAAAAATATGTGGTGCCGAAGAATTATCATGAATAGAAGATTCTGGATCTCTATCTTACGTGATGGTGGGTCAAGGAAATCAAACTTCAGGATGTCGATGTCCGGAAGATTTAATGATTTCAGATACAGAACACTTCCAGCAAGGGAAGTTCGCTGAATTTCTGGAACTGTAGCCTCAAGAAACTCATTTTGGTAGATGGAACTTGGATATAACCTATAACACTTGCCAGGCCGAGTTCTTCCAGCTCGTCCAGCTCGCTGGTCAGCCTGCACTCTAGTTATTCATGAAAAAAAATCAGTGAATGGAGGTAATTTGACGATAAATCAGATGCAGACAGACAACCAGAGCGCATATTCCATATTATTTACCTACTAATCTGAATTACATCAAGTGAATACATTCCACTTGACGGATTATATTGGCGTTGCTTTACATAACCACAGTCAATAACGAACCTGGTGAAATAAGATATAGTACTATTAGTGAAATGCATCGCCGAGAACATAAAAATTGCAGACATTTTGACTACTCAGCTAGATATAAAAAATAATGCAAATTTTAATAGTTCAGTGCCAGTTGGGTAGTTGCTCATGTATTAGCATCTCCTTCATCCAAAGTAACGTCGCGGCTATAATATAGATGATTCATTTTTAATTGTAGTCACTAAATTGAAGTTAAAAAGTGGATCTCATCAATTTTTCACAATCCCCGCGGGCATTCATAAGCCAGTTCTCAAGTTTATATTGTATAGTTTATCAAACATAACACTAGTTTCTCAGGTTGCAACCCATGCATGCATCACACATTCACATGTCTAACTAAAGCTGTCAAAGTTGTGTATGTTTGATGAAAATTTATGGCTTAACAGACAAAAGTATACCATCTCCAATTTACAAATCAATCTTCTACAAAATTCAAATAAGGTAATGTTGGGGACTAGCAGAATTCAAGTCCATAAAAGAATAATTCTGGTAATTTGCCTGCGCATATGTTCTACAAAACCCAAAGTCGGTTATAGATTCACTACTTCAGAAACCCAACATTTCTGTCACCAAAATTAAATATAAAAACAAGACTTTGGAGAAAGAAACTGAAAGTATGTGCACTTTAACTGATAATGAGAGCTGCTTACACAACACCATCCACAGTCAACGAAGTTTCAGCTACATTTGTTGCAACAATGAACCGTCGACAATCTGGAGGTGCTGGAGCAAATACCCGGACCTATAATGAAAGGTCAACAGATCAGCAATAATCCTCTATAAGGCTTGTATGTGATCTGGAGTCACAGATGTGCTAAAAACAACTGCAGAAGGACTTTACTTACAAGACCCTATTATTTTGAAATGAAAGGACTGACAGCATAGGTTCCAGTAAATACTCAGTAGGCTAATAACTGACCCATACCGTGAATTTTATTGAAATGCTAGGACCAGTAAGACTGGATATAAGATTACAGTATTCATGCGTAAAACCATCTTCTCATACTCAAATGAAACAAATACAGCAATTTGCAAAGCAAAGAGAACACTGATGCAACAAATATTGCTCCATTTCAGGTTACGTAAGTTCTGTGTGCATTTCGAATCACTTCGTTGAGGTCATTGCCATGTAAAACCTAGTTTTAGCGCCTGGTCTCACTCCTTTAAGAGGGACCTTTTCCTTCTTTCTTACACAATCGTTGAAGGAAGATCTTAGACAATCTATGATTGATTGGTTAGACAATCTGTACTCTTTCGGGCTATGCCCTTTGGACATTTCTTTTACCTTTCTTGTACACATTTGTTTTATATATAGTATAATTTACTGTCGGGGCCTCCCTACAGTTTTCAGTTTAAAAAAAGTATTTCGCGTAGACCCTCAAACAAAGTCAAACTTAAGCTCCAGTAGCTTAGATCTCAGAAAAGACTATGTCCTGACATTTTTGTAACTGGAAGTTCCTCAAGTGATTTAGAGTTACAGATGTACAGGAAAAATATAACAGAATCCCTTACTTACAGGGACCTTATGACTTCAAACGAAAAATGGGAGGAAGCTAACATTCATGAGAAGGATATATAAATGTTCTGGGGCAAAAGAAATCAAGAACAAATATGCAATGGAAGGTTAACTGATTGCCTGCTGTTCAGGTGGCAAAGAACCATGGAGTGGGAGGACAAGAGCATCCATACAAGAACCTTCCTCGAGATTTTGAATTCTTTCCTCCAGTTTTGACACCATCTTGTCAATGTCATCCTGAAAAGATACCAAGAAGTTTGCATAATAAGTATAAAAAAATAATAGAAGAGGTTTTACATCTAACACAAAGCAGTGAAGCACCTTCATGAGCAAAGTTATGCAAAATACTTCCAAATGTTAACATATAAATGACAACACCTGAAAGTTCTACTGCTACGCCAAATCCAAGTTTTCAGTTTTCAGTCATTCTAGACAAGAGGAATAAAATACATTTTCCAATTTAAAAAGGAAGTAAGATGACCAAGGAAATTATTTTCTGAATATTTCATTGTCCTATAAGAATGATTTCGTCACAAATAAGGGCCAAGTGGTAGCAGGTACTAAAAAATATCTCAAGTATTTGTTTTCCTCTTAAGGCTTTTACATACAAACTTTGCACAAGGACTTCCTGCATTAAACACCGATCACTAAAAATGAAGTAAAAGAGGACAAAATAAAGTAAATTGTGCAATTACGTCTGTTCAGAAGCAGGTTTAGGTATTTCCTTAGTGTGACAGACCACATTATGTCCTTCAAAGTTGCAGATAAGAGCATAAAAACAGTGGCAAACTTTGAGGTACTGACCTTTCCAGTCATAAATATTAATACATCCCCCGGAGCTTCCTTAACATGGATATCTGTCAAAGAAAAATCTCTCAGTATCATTTTGGAAAAGGAGATCTCAAATAATTTAAGCATATAAACCATCAGGACCAAATTTTAAACAAGCCTGAAAACATAATTATATGATTTCCTATAATTTATATGTTAGTTTCCACCAAAAAATAATCACATAACATATCAAAATAATTATGTGATTGTATTTATGCGTGCATCAGACAATTAATATGCCCCAAAGACAGTTGAGAAAAAGGCACGAGCTAGGCAGGTAGGAGGCCAACGGTCGTATGTATATGTCTTCCTGTGAAAACTCGTCACAATTGAGCAACGGGAATCGCCCAGCCCAACCAGACCACATGAGTACATGACCCTCCCAAGGTTGATAACCTTTGTTAAAGACTGTAATAGTTACACAAGGAAGAACAATTCCGTACCTATTGCTGTTCTGAGAGAAGATTCTATGTAATTTGTTGGACGATCAGTGCTGTAAAACTTCTCCACAGGGAATATGGTTCCAGGGATGTTCAACACAGGACATCCAGAGAAAAAATTTGACACTTTCAAACCATCAAGAGTCGCCGAAGTGATGAGAACTTTCAAATCTGAAGCTCGATGTTTGATCAATCTTTTCATTAAACCTAAAAGAATATCACTGTAGCAAAAAATGAGCCACTACAGATAGGTTTACAACCAACATCAAACTAAAAAAATGGGAAATTAGTCTATCATTTCAAAACTATGGTAGATTGGTAGCTACATTACATTCACAGGTTACAAAACCAGCTAACTGGTCCTGATGCATTTCTCTGCTAATATAAAGAGCGAGTTTCGTCCTTCAAACCTCCCCCACTAAAACAAAAGCCGCAATTCCTCCAACAAGCCTCACCCGGAAAAAAAGGAGAACCATTACCAAACTGACAGATAACTTGGCAGCTGGTCCCACCATCTCCTCTCCACAACTCTATTCTTTGTTGATCCTAGCATCCCCTCCTCCCCCACCATGTCCACCTTCTCAGGAGCAGCACAGCCCCGACAAATACCACAACCGTAACAAATGTGCACACTGTTGTGAACCATGATGCACAACGAGATAGCTACAGTGATAGCCAGGCGGCATGACTGCCAGGGATTTGGCATTTGGCAGACATAGGTTGAGATGAGAGAAAAAATGGTTCTTGGCTGCATCTTTATATAGTCGACCCTTAGGCCCTTGACCTTTCCTAACACGATAGAAACTCCTAATGAATTGGACTCCTTTAATCCTAAACTTCCTAATACAGTACTATTTGCTAAAGACTCCTCCCTTCTGCTTACTTGACACTGCATGTGCTTTCCCAACATGTAACCACCTGCTACTACGCACATAGCATTGGCTTTCTTGCTGGCCAGACAGTCGCAACTGAACTGTCACTGCAATGGTACAATCTAATACCGTCCACAACACACATCACACTACACTGTTCTGCTACATGTGCGCTATCCCGAGAAGAACAAGGCATAGCGACAACGAGTTCTCTCATATGACGCTATAAATCTAGGTACATACCATGATGCCATCCACAAATGTGTCCTCCATGGTTGTCGCTGATATTTCCATGCTGCAGCCCCTTGAGGCACCTTAGCAAGTTTGGTCTTTATTTCACGGATTTTATTATGGGGGTGCTTGTTCGCTTGAGATATGAGACTCGGTAGAAAATTCTGGAAGGTGTTTTTTAATGAGTCGATGCCCTGCATTCCATGTGTGATCTTCATTGGCAGAAGTGCAGTCATTAACCGCATCATCAACATGTACTTGCAGTGTTTGTCAAGAGATTGTCCTTGACAATCTATCAACTGGTCACTATGAGCTGATTGTCATAATAACTCCTGTCATAAGGACACCCACACATCACCCTTTCAGATTATATTTTTGTGAACCTCCACCAAGATTGATCTTCTACAAACCGACATCACTCATGATAAGAAGGCTCCTTATTGAAATGCGATGGGCTTCAGGAAGTCTGTAAGTGGCAACTTCAAGTTCAACACAATAAGCATCGCTGATATTGGAGTTAAGCATATGAGAGTGGATACGGTTGCACTTGCACCATTGACAAGCTCCCTTTTCCAATTGCTATCATAATATCCCTTTAAATTGTCTATTCTCCTTATTACCTTCTAATACAAAAGACCAGAGCAGCAACAGCATGCCAGTGGCGAACTTGCCCCAGGGCCTCTCACCCCTACAACCCCAAGTAGCTCTACTTGGCTACAACATCAATATTTGCATCCAAGAGCTAGAAATTACTTTGTGTTTACAATCAGAGGCCATCTCATCTAAAGAGTAACCAGGTGAAGCATGTACTAGAGAGAATTACGGTTTAGGTAATGCATTAGTATATGTTATTTGAAACATATATTATTACTAGCGAGTGATCAATTAATAATTTGGTATGTACTCTATACTAAATTTCCTTCTACAGAGAAATAAGGCATCATTAATGGAATAAAATAAAGTTCGCTACCCAAATTCACAACACAAATTTATTGTATAAATTGGACAGAAATTCAGAAAGGCCACATTCCCAATGTATTTATGCAGAATCGAAGTTTCATGGCACAAAGAGACATACCCAACTGTTCTACGCTATATAGGTGAAGACTGAGTTACCAATGTTCAATACATTATATAGCACAATCTGCCGAAATAACAGAGTTTGGTCATCCTAATAGTTTGATAGCCCCAATGTTCTTACGCTACAATGCTATACATTTATGCTAGTGCTTATCAACCTACTTCAGTGAAATATAAGTTATGCTGAGTATTGCCTATCACTTACAAAATTGAATGCCCACTAAAAAGTACAACATGCATATAATGGCTCTTACATAGAACTATGCTGTCAACAAAGATTATCTACTACGGAATAGTGCACGTCCCATTAAGGATTATTATCTTACATTTATAACTTGAGAGATTATATTAAAGTAATACATTAATTGTTACAGTTACACAAGATTAGGGTTTAGGGAAATGCTGCAGAATTATATGTAAAAAGTCGATAAGCTCTAAATTTTGAAACAGATTCTTGTTCATCTGTTTAACATAAAGATCACCATACGTGTTCAAGCTACGCTCATGAGCTTCATCCAAGATAATCACTGAGTATCGCTTCAACTCAGGATCTGAAAGGCTTTCCCGCAGAAGAACACCATCTGTCAGGTACCTACGAATTGAGTCAACATATTCAATAACAATGCAAGGCATATCTATGTGACAAGAAATTCAAGCTTTCTGAAGCTTACTTTATCGCAGTCTTTTCTGAAGTTCGGTCTTCAAATCTAATAGCATAACCAACTTCTTCCCCAAGTGAGACACCGAGCTCTTGTGCCACCCTCCTGCAAATAGTTGAAGTTGCTCTCAATATTTCAGGTATGAATTTCCCACGGAGCAGCTTCAGGTGTTCATTATGCTGGTACTCTGTAACATATCGGAGTTTGGTATCTCCACGGCCATATAGGCCCCTACATAATTCTCAACACACTCGACTGTATCCTCCTTTCCAAATCCAGCCAATTGCTCTAACTGCGCCGTCACGACACACAGGGAAGATAAATATGATAGCACGATATATCAGCAAGTGGAACTATAGGCTCCCCATGGCGCCTACCGCCCCGCAACTAGCCCACGCTCTAGCAAATGTAACCACGCACGCGCGATTGCGAGAGAGGTTGGTACCTGGAGACGGATACGGCCGCGACACGGCGGGGCTGGGTGACCGCGATTGCGCCGCGGCGGGTGTAGCCTCGCCGGTGGAGGATCTGGGAGAGCTGGGTGCTCTTACCGGAGCCGGTCTCGCCGATGACCACAATCACCGGGTTCTCCTCCACGGCCGCCACGATCTCGTCCTCGTGCTCCGAGATTGGCAGCACCGGTGGCGTCGGCGGCCGCGACGGCGACGGCATGGCCGGAGAAGGCGGGGTGCTAGGGTTTAGTTTTTCCTTTTCCTTCGTGTGTTGGGCTGCCCGGAGGGGAATGGTCGACCGTAGCCCATCGCATCTCAAAGTTCAAACAGAGGAACTATTCGGAAAACACTTTTTTTTTTCTCCCGAGCTACTAGGGTGTAAACGGATCGGATCGGATTTTGCCTCTACCATATCCTTCACCATATTTTTTTCTCAGATTCGGATCGGATCGGATAATGAACGGTTGCGGATTCGGGGGCGGATAAATATAATCACGGATTCGGAACGGAAACGGAGCGGATTCGGGGCGGAAAAAAAATTAGTCGGATCGGTATGCGCAATGTACATCATCAACCCACATAACCAAAAACAATAGCTCAACAACGTAATAATCTGACAAAGTTGTACTCTATTAGTTTAGACAAATAGAACTAACTACAAATTGTGCTCCACAAATGAACTTCACAACTCAATAACTACAAATTGTGCTCTATTAGTTTAGACATTTCGGTAGAAAATCAGATTATTCGGATTATAACCATCGGATAATCCTAATTAATATTCGGATAATCCATATTCGGATGCTATTTCACATACCATTCCTATACCGTATCCGGGTGTTCAGTTCGGAATCGGATATCCTTATCCGGCAGATTCTTCGGAACCGGATATGGATTCTTTAAAACGGATTCGGCGACGGATTCGGTACGGAAATTATCCTATCCGTTTACACCCCTGCGAGCTACCGTGCTCGCTCTGGTTAAAAAAAAAATCAAAAATCATATTTTTAAGTTTCAAAAAAATCTGAAAACATTCATGAATGTTGCTAATGATATATCCCACAAACATGCAAAATTTTAATTTGAAATGCTTTATATTCTGGTCTATATGAAATAACAAATCTTGTATATTTTGGAGATTTGAAAGTATATACATTTAGATCCACACATTTGTCATTTTTGTATAGAACAAAATATAAAATATTTCAAACCGAGATTTTGCAAGTTTCTGGGACATATCATTGACAACACCCAATATTTTTTCCAGAATTTTTGAAACTTATAAATATGATTTTTTTTTTTTAACTAGAGGGATTACTGGAGCCCGAGAGCAAGAAATCTCTGCTCCGAACTATTGCGCTAACAACAAAGGCCCGCAGTTCAATACTAGTTCTGGAGATCAAAGACGACAATGGATGTTCTAAAAAAAGAATGTTCTAAACTCAAAGAGACAATCGAGGATGGTAATCCTAGTGCTCGGTCCGGCCGGGGTGGGGATGTTGACGCTGACCGGGAGAAATCCTGACTGGCTTGCCGGTCTCGACATCGGCGGTGCCTTTGGGGTGTTGTCTTGGTCCCCTTCCATTCCTCTCCCCCCTTGTCTCCCGGGTGAAAGCTTCAATCTTCCGATTGGGCCGCAGCGGCGCCTTTGGCGTCGCTTTCCTTCATGAAGGCTCGGTCTGTGGGAGCACGGGGATCAATGGGCGCTTGTGGTGTGGTGGCGATGTGCTGGTGTCCGGCGGGTGGAGGTGACTGCGGCGACTCCTTCAACGACGGTGGTGGCTAATATGGGTGTGCTTGCGTGCTCATTCTACCCTGTTCTGGTTCTGCTCGGGTCCGGATGGTCGGGGAAGTGCTCCCCGCTGCTGAGGACAGCAGAACTGCAGGATCATTGAGGGCCAGAACTTCATTTTTGGCCTCTGGTCAGCGCCCTTTTGGCAATTGGTGCTTATGCAGGGCATTTCCTTCCCACCTTCTTCTCTGGCCTCCCTAGCAGCTACTTCTCTGGTGTGTTCGATTGGTGGGCGACGGTGTGGCTCTTCTCAAGAGGTGTGGTGCAGCGTTGGGCTGGCTCGGATTTGTCTTCCTCGGGTCTCGGCGTTAGTTTTCGTCCAAGTTCAGAGTGAGCGCCTCCATCGGCCGACGTTACGGCGTCCTTCGAGCCAGGACGAGGAGGCAGGGTGCCTTCTTCGGCGATGGACAGGATGAGGCCGCAGTGTCTGTTGCCCAGGAGCATTCCATGTCGCGGCAATCCTACCTGTTTCTCGAGACACCGAAACTATTAAAATATCGATGTGTCTACTCTCGCATAGTGTATGATGACCTTCGTGATAAGGTCGGCATGCATGTCCCTAATAACCACACCACTAACTCGACAAACGCGTTTCTCGAGACACCCCCTAATCTCCTGGTTTTCTGATCACGACAACGGTATAAGTATGTATCTATAACAAAACTTGTTTGATTGTAACACAGGGAACATACATGAATTTTACCGAGGCCTTGTTGGGTTTGCAAAATCGTATAAACATAACAACATAAAACAACTTGAATATGATGAGAATACATGTGCAGAACAAAAGAAACACATGAAATTTATAAACTTGGGTGTTTGGTTCATAGAAATAGAGGAACACACAAATCCCGACACACATGGTCTAATCAAAGTGTACAACGCGAGAAAATATAATCAGGATGTTAATATGACCATCGAAACGTAAATGTCGTCCCATTCCTCGAGTGTAGAAAATTAAAGAAAGGTATAAGTGGATGGTAAAATTCCTGTGGTTTTCATTTCTAATAAAACATATATCCAAAATTCTCCATTTTTCGTTTGCACTGTTCCCTTAAGCCGAATGAGTATTGTCCTCCAAAAATCTCCTATTGGCTATTCCTATGTTTTCCCGTCCAATTATTTTATGGACCTATGCGTGATAAAGACTTTGGTGCATGCCACAGTTGTCAGAAACAAAGAGAAGTTTCCATAAAATTAGACAAATATCGAGTCCATTGCCCATATATAGCCCACAACAGCGGCCATGAAGATGGCTGGATGCAACCTTGCAAAAATGATGTGGCTTCTGAGTTTGCAATAAAAAAAAACCTCGTAAAAACTCCCATACACTAGGGCGGTCCTTCCTAAGCATCTATGGACTCGACATCAACATCTGAAGCTTTTTTTTACTAACTTGTACATCATTCAAACGAGTTTGTGGTGTTAAGCATGTATTTATTGAGACGTTTAGTTCGCGGTCTGAACTGTGGATTCCTTCGGGAGTCGAGAGGTGTATATTTCACTCATGATAAAAAAAATCACGAACCGGTGTAGGTCACTATCGGGATTGACCTAAAGCTATGACGTTGGAAAAGTTTATAGGTTCACATGGTGAAAGAAGAACGTCGGATTGAGACCAGAAAGCAAGTGCAAGGCATTCAATAAGGTAAGCTAGGGTTGGCAAAGAAGAAGGATAGAGAAGAACTAGAACTAATCGAAATACAAAACAACTCTGTTGATTGAATGTCAAAACCTTCAGCCCTTCTTTTTTCTAAACCTGAAAGCTCTTGCTTAAACTGATTGTTTTTCCTGCATCTCTCTTAAAGTTTGAAGTAATCATTTCTTTTTTCATTCCAATTTATGTCTTGAAGCTTTGCAAGGATCAAATGTTTTCCTTTTAAGGTTGAGCAATCTCCAACACCTTAACCACAACAAAGTTGGATAGGCCAGTGGACAAACCAACTATAGAGAATTGTTACAAAAAGTGCGAGCTGGCCAAAGCCGTTTCAAGATCTTCGTATGCCCAATTTTCTGCTCTGCTGATCGTGAGGTGAGTTGGTGCCTTCTTCCTCTGGCCGGCCGTGGCGGCGAGGAGCGGAAGAGGTTGTGCTGCTCTTCTTCGACTCTGGTGGAGTGGCTCTCGCGGCTTCCCCTCTACTGGTGCAATTGCGGGCTGCGAGGCTGGCGTGCTGCGCCATGTCCGGCTCGACCGTCTGCTCAGGTCGGGGCGTGTCCCCCGCCATGTTCCACCGTCGTCGCCAAGATCTCGCCCTTGTTGGTGAGTGGCAAATGCGGCGATCTCAACGGGATTCAATTCCCAATAGGCCTCTGCAGGCGATTCAGCCGTCTTCCTGTTACCTCTCGTCCTCCTCTACGGTGCTGCGACGGCGAGGTCTTGGACGGCGGCAGACAAGGAATGGCAGAGCTCCCCAGGGGTGTGTGCGTTATTTCTTGTTTCTATGGGGTGTTTTCTGTAAAAGAGGGATAGCTGTGGCGTGTCTGGATATTTCCAGTGTATTCCGGTGCTTTCGTTGCTAATGTATCCAGAGACGTTGTATCAAAAAAAAAATGTTACAAAAAGAAAAGAAGGTGACTTGAGCCAGGAATCGAAAGAGAAATAAATCGCTCCAAAAGCCCCATGCTAAGGGAATGTTTGGTTCGCATGATTCAAAGAACACATAAATAGGAAAGAAAAACACTCAAATGTTGTAGGAATGCACGTACAAAATTGATGATTGATATTAGGTAAACTTGGGTGTTTCCTTCACAAGAATAGAAAGAACACGGAAATCATATTAAACATGATTAAATCAAAATCAAAATCAAACCACATGAGAAAGTTTAATTAGAATGTTAGTATGCTAATAAAGACCTAGGTTTCGTTCTTCGTGTGTAGAAATTTGAAAACGGGGTCCAGGTGAATTGTAAATTTTCTGCGTTTTTTCTTCAAAACTGAGATCAAAGAAATTTTTATGTGTTTTTTTACTTTACTCCATTATTTTGAACCAACTTCGAAAGCGGTTGAAAAGAAAGGTCCTTGCCCTTGCCGTGGTTGAGAGAGCTCGCAAAAAGCAATCGTCTAGAATCAACAACCTTCGTGAGGGAGATGCCAACACAAAATATTTCCATCTTAGGGTCAACGCAAGGAGAAGAAAGAATCACATACATAGGCTCAAGCACAACCATGGTTGGGTCACCGAGCACAAGGCCAAGGAGGAGATAATCCAAAACCACTTCGAAGGGGTTATGGGGCATGGGAATGCCCGGGGACGCGACTTCAATTGGGAGGAGGTTAACTTTCAAGAGCCGGACCTTTCCTCCCTTGGTGAAGATTTCTCGGAGGAGGAGGTTAAAAAAGCAATCGATCAAATGCCGGGGTGTAAGGCGCCCGGCCCGGATGGCTTCACGGGTGCCTTCTTCAAGAAATGTTGGAGCACAATTAAAGACGATGTCATGAAGGTGATAAATCAATTTGGCAACTTACACTCGGCGAACTTTCATTGGCTCAACTCCGCAAATATTGCCCTCTTGCCTAAGAAGGATGGCGCGGAGGACATCTCCGACTTTAGGCCTATTAGCCTAATCCATGCAATCGCTAAGATCATCGCCAAGGTGCTCGCCCTTCGTCTTGGGCCCTTCATGAATGACCTCGTCTCCAAAGCCCAAAGCGCTTTCATCAAAAAAAGAAGCATACATGACAACTTCCTCTATGTAAAGAATTTGGCAAGAAGGTTCCACAAAGGAAAAACGTCGGCGCTTCTCTTCAAGCTTGACATCCGCAAAGCTTTTGACTCCATCCGATGGGAGTATGTCCTTGACCTCCTCCAACGTAGGGGGTTCCCGAGTCGGTTCCGGAATTGGATTGCCGCGCTTCTCTCGTCCGCCACTTCTCGCGTCCTCCTAAATGGGGTGGCCGCCCTTCCCATTGTGCATGGGCACGGCCTCCGGCAAGGAGACCCTCTCTCGCCCCTCCTTTTTGTTCTTGCGATCGATCCCCTTACTCAAATCCTTGACATTGCAACTCGGCATGGGCTTCTCCACAAGTTGAGAGGACGTGGGAGCATTTTGAGGACATCCTTGTATGCGGATGATGCGGCAATATTTGTGGCCCCGATCAAGGATGACGTCGTGAACCTCTCCTCCATTCTTCGGGGGTTCGGAGAGGTTACCGGCTTGTGCACCAATTTCGAAAAAAGCTCCGTGGTTCCCATTAGATGCGGTCTCATTAACCTTGACGACGTCCTTGCCGGCCTTCCGGTGGTGCGTGCCACCTTCCCCATGAGATATCTTGGGCTCCCACTCTCGGTGTGGCGCCTAAAGAGGGTGGATTTCCAACATCTTGAAGACAAGGTGGCCGGGAAGGTTCCCACTTGGAATGGCAACCTCATGACCGCCATTGGCCGCTCCACCCTTGTCAAGTCGGTGCTCACCTCCCAAGCAATCCACCACATGACTACTCTCATTGTCCCTCCGGGCACCTTCGAGTACCTCACCAAAGTGGAACATGCCTTCCTTTGGGCGGGCAAGGATAAGGTTACCGGAGCACAATGCAAGGTCAATTGGGAGACCGTTTGCCGCCCTCTTGACCTCGGTGGCCTTGGCATCCTCGACAACGAAAAGTTCGCGCGCGCCCTCCGCTTGAGATGGCCTTGGCTCGAGTGGAGGGACAAGGAAAAAAATTTGGGTCGGCTCCGGCAACCCTTGCACGTCGGTGGACATGGATCTTTTTTACGCCTCAACTACGATTACGGTGGGAGATGGTAACTTGGCTTCTTTTTGGCATGCCCCTTGGCTCGAGGGGAAAAAACCTAGGGACGTCGCTCCTCTCATTTTCATGGTGTCCAAGACCAAGAAATGGAGTATCAAGAAGGCTATGGATGACAACGCTTGGATTAGCAAGATTGCCCTTGATGAAGATTTCTCGCATGACCACCTTTCCCAATTCATTGAGCTTTGGCTCCTCCTTCTCCAAGTTGTTCTTGTGGAGAATGTGGAGGACACCATCACTTGGAAGCTCACACCTAACGGGGAGTACTCGGCGGCTTCGGCCTACAAGGCTCAATTTTTTGGGGCCGAAGCATCAATCATGAAGAGCCATATTTGGAAGGTTTGGGCTCCTCCCAAAGTCAAGTTCTTTGCTTGGCTTGCTCTCCGGGCAAGGCTTTGGACATCGGACCGTTTGGCTAGGCGTCGTTGGCCAAATTGTGGGAATTGCCCTCTATGCAATAGAGTGCCGGAGACCATCACTCATCTCTTGCTCGGTTGCCGGTACACTTCTCGTCTTTGGGGCCTCATCAAGGATTGGCTTGGCATCCACGCTTTGGACCCAAGCCAATGGTCGGACCTCTCGCTCTCTAGTTGGTGGCTCAAGATGACGTCGCCAAACCGCAAGGCCTTGGCCTCCATCACCTTGCTCGCATCTTGGGAGATTTGGAATGAGAGAAACGCACGTGTGTTCCGGAATAAGTTTGCGTCACCGACGGTTGTTTTCAATAAGATCAAAGCCGAGGCTAGGCTTTGGGTCATCACGGGTGCGAAACGTCTTGGAGAAATAATGACGGGAGAGTAATCCCGTTAGTTTTCATGTGTGGGCCAAGCGAGCTTTCTTGTTTTCGTCTTGGTCCGGGTTTGTAAAAACTTTCTATCTTAATTAATCGAAAAGGGCAAAGCTTTTGCCCACGCTTCAAAAAAAAAATTATTTTGAACCAATTAGATGAATAGTGACATCGTATAATTTTTTCATATTCCTACGCTATTCCTCCATTTTTTTTCTTTAAACCAAACAAAGCCTTAATTTGGGGAAACTTGCCTTCGCTCGTCTATTTTTTCAGTTTCAGCAAAGATTTAACACGGCATGAATTTCTGAATTCGACCCCTACGGTATTTTCTCTGATGTGCTAAACTTAAGCTTACTATTTTTTTCAATTTCACAGGAGTTGAACGTTGATTACTATTCTTCTCCCTCTTGCTTTCTTCTTCTCTGCTCCACGTCTGCTGATGCTGCTGCTCTGCTCCTGTTCTGTGGCCAAGCCATTCCCGCGGTCGCCAGTGGACAGACGAGTTTGGGGTTATTTTTTTTATTTTTTTTGCACAAGGGGAAGAGGCCCGAAGGCCCCAGAAGCTTTCATTGAGCGGCAGGCAGTCTTACAAGCAGGCCCCTGACAAATACATGGCATACGACAAGGCCCTGAGAACTTGGGAATTGGGATTAGAGAGTTGAGGATCTAGCTGTGCCCCGAGCTTAGAAAGATGGTTGAAGAGGGGCCAGCCGATCGACCAGCGCCGGCGATGACAGGTCGCGGCGTGGCAGTGGAAGGCCGAACTCATCTTCATCTCCCCGATCGAGCTCACGGGACACGTCCTACGATACCTGTAAGGCCGACGCCGACGCATCGGTGGCGACAGATGCGCCGGTGGTCCAGCTAGCGGGGAGCTTGCCCAACACGATGTTCGCTTGTTTGACTCGTCGCCTGGCTGCTATGATGGTAATTGGCATGCCATTGCCAGCTATGGCAGGAAGCCCCATTCTCCCGGTTCATGGATTCATCCTCAGGTGGTCTCCCTTCTCTATTTACTCACTGCTAGCTCCGTCGTCCTGAATTATCAGCTATGGCAGGAGGCCCCATTCTCCGCTCTTCGACTGAGCTGTTTCGGGCACCTCTTGGGTGTCCGTTTCTGGAGGTATCTGTGCAGGCATGTGGCTGTGTTGGAGATCCAGTTGGGTTCGACATACTCCTATCTTTGGAACCAAACTACTGAAAACAAAGGCATTCTGCACCGTTAGGAAGTACTCCAGTTGGAAACTAGGAATGATCTATCATCGGCCTGGTTTCAAACTTTCCAGAGGCATGCAAACATGCAGAGCTGCTGGCATCAGGGCATGGCCGGGAGAGACGTACTGGCTGCCGGCCGGTGCACGGCACGTCGCCCGGCCGGCCCCGGACACACGAATGATCAACTTAGACACTTAGTACTCCACGTCCTGCAAGCTTTGTACTACTCCATTCCGAAGGGGGGTGATGATTTATACACTGTTATGATCAAATGTGGCCGGTGGGTTCTTTCATGATCAATCTGGGTCGCTCGAGCGGTTAGAGAGAGAAAAAGGCGAACAGGCGACCAGAGGCGATTCCCCTCCTCCCGCCGGAGCAGGAGCAGATCCCTGCCTCCTCTCATCGCTACGGCGGCGGGAGGGGGTGGGGATCTCGTTCCCTGCCTCCCGGCGTGTAGATAGGGTAGTATTAGGGCTCATCGGTGTCGATCTGGTGAGGTGGTCGGCGTCGTCTTGCAAAAATAAATCCGCCATCTCTCCTCTCCATGGCCGGCGATGGCAGGTGGGTGGCATGCTCGTCCCACTGGCCTTTGGGCCGAGTGGTTTTGGTGCTCCTGGATCTACGGATTTGTGGAGTTTTAGTTCCTCCTGGGTGGCTGGCGGCGTGATGCCTTCATTCGCCCTTCGTGGGGTTATGCTGCTGGCGGTGGTGTTATGCTGCGGCCGGCAGGGCCGGGATCTTCCTCCCTCTCCGGCTGGTGAGGGAGACTTCATCTGTTGTTCGACGTTCTCTCGATTTGCAGGTCTGCAGACGTGCTGGCACGCAGAGGCTGAATACGACGACTTCCCTCCCGCGAAATCGTCCGCAAGAAACAAGGTTTCGCCGGCCAGGAGATGGTGCGGCGGCGGCAGCGGCGGTGAGGCACGTCCTCGTCTCGCGTCTGTCTTCTCTTCTTTTCGAGGTCCCAAGGATCGGGATGTAATTTCCTTTTCTCGTGGGGTGCGTTGTAATGTCAGATGCTAAAAGATCCAGGGTTATTCTCGCAAAAAAAAAATTGGGCAGTTCGCGTGCATGCAATGCATGGCGCCCAATATCCTTTATCAGCAAGTGCTTAATTTGTACTACGTAGTACTTAAAAGATATTGAGCGTATTTATATTAAAAAACGGACGAAGTAGTACGTACTTAAAAACGTCGGTGTGTGCGAGATCAATCTTAGCAAGTACTACAACTCATGAGCTGAATGATTGGAGTCGGCATCGTATGTGGCCTATGAGATGATTAAGGGCGAGCTAGCAAGGACAACACCCAACACATGATCTGGTATTTTGGTGCAAAGAGAGAAAAAGGAAAAGCGAGACCGTGAACACTTTGCTCGAAAGGCAGTCGCACCGTCCTTAAAGACGAAGGATGCTGAATTGCTCCTGCTTTTGCATGGATAAGTGGTAGTGTAGTACTTAGTACGTGGGTCTGTGTATCGTTGCATTACTAACTATATGAAAGACCAAGGAAATGGCGCTCTCTCCGCGATCGTGCCACTGTAGATTAGCTACAGTGGTTACTGTAGAAAATCTACAGTACACAGAGACTCGATCTCAGCCGTCGACTGGTGATCGGACGGCCCACAGCCTTCGCGCCTAGCGGTTTTGCAAAAAGGCCCCTCGCGGGCGAGAAATCGCTCCATGGTCCACCTTTTCCTGTGCAGAAGGACCAAAACGAAATTACTTGGAACGGCAGGAACCTTTTTGGAAAAAAAACACAAATCCCCCCTCCCCTCCTTCTCCCGCGACGCCGCCCTGCTCGCCGCCGCCGCCGACGCGTCCCGCCGCCGCGCTGCTCCTCGCTGCCCAGATCCGTGCCCCCACGCGGCTCTGTCGTCCTCGCCTCCACCGTCTCCCCGACGGACGCGACCCGGGATGCCGCGGAGGCGCCGGATTCGTCGCGGCCGTGCGCGGCCGTGCGCGCTGCTCTCCGCCACGCCCGCGGCCCGCCGACGACGCTCCGGCGACCTCCAGCCAGTGGCGCCGCCGCTCCCGGCTGCTCCACGTCCAGGCGCATCGGCCGCACGCACCGGCGCGTGCTGCCTCGCGCTAGCGCGCCGCCGGCGTCGCCCTCGCCACCGCCGTGGCTCCGCCCTCGCATGACGTCGGCCTGACGTCACGCCGGGCCTAGGCCGGCCAGTTGGGCCGCCATGTGGGCCGGCCTGGCTGGCCGCTGCGTTTTTTTCCTCCTTTTTTATTTTCCTTTTTTTTATCCCTCTTCCCCCTGTTCTCTGATTTCCAAAAAAAATTCAACTTACAAAATGCGCATCAAATTTTTACATGAAGGGCGCAGCCCGGATGCACATCAAATTACAAAATACACATAAATTTTTTGCTTCCCCCACGCCGCCCGGATGCGTCGTCGCCGTCGTCCTCCCCGTGGGCGGAGCACGCACACACCACTTAACAAATGACCATATTGTACTTTCAAACAATATTTCCAGAAAATGAAAACCGTTCAATTTCCAAAAAATGAAACCCGTTCGAACTAACTTTACTTTAAAATTTGAACTTTCCAAAATAGAGCGGGTGCAGCGGCAAAAAAAAAAAGGATTCCCCCCAACAATTCTCCCACTCCAAAATATTTAATTCCGTTCTAAGTTTCAAAAATAGATTTCAAAGATTCACAGCCGTTAACTTCCTCTACAAAAAAATATTCAATCTCTTTGGGAAAAAGAAAAAAAAAGAATTCCCCCAAATAATTCTTCCTCTTGAAACATTCAATTCCGTTCTAAAGTTTCAAAATAGAACAATATGATTCAAAAATTCACAACAATTAAATTTCCCACAAGGAAAAAATCAAACTTCATGCAAGTTCGTAAATAGAATTTAACAATTCGCATAATTGCAATCTTCATATTTTATGAATAACAATAATTCAAACCACGGACAAAAAAATCACAAAATAAGAATTCCCCAAAAAAAGTTCTTCCTCTCCAAAATATTCGATTTCTTTCTAAGTTTCAAAATAAAATTTCAAAAAAAAACATAAGAAATAGCAAAACAATTCAGACCTAAATGACTTCCAAATTTAACAACTTCCGAAATCCCCACAATTTTTGAGCATTACTTCCTTCGAAATTCAATAATTTCCAAAATTTAAAAAATTCCAGATGTAAACGTTCCCAAATTTGAATTAGACCGCACGCGCGAGCGAAAATGTGACAAACATATCAAAATGAACACACAAAAAAAAGGGTTAATTTTTTAAAAAAAAAATTCTTCCTCTCCAAAATATTCAATTTCTTCCTAAGTTTCAAAATAAAATTTCAAAAAGACATAAGAAACGTCAAAACAATTCAGACCTACATGCCTTCCAAATTTAACAATTTTTGAAATCCCCACAAATTTTGAACATCACTTCGTTCGAAATTCAATAATTTTGAAAATTAAACAAATTCTAGATGTAACCGTTCCCAAATTTGAATTAGACAACACACGCGACGAAAAATGTAACAAACATATCAAAATGAAC
Organism: Poa pratensis; assembly: GCA_947311845.1. Classification (NCBI taxonomy): domain Eukaryota; kingdom Viridiplantae; phylum Streptophyta; class Magnoliopsida; order Poales; family Poaceae; genus Poa; species Poa pratensis. The sequence goes on along the minus strand of CAMZMU010000041.1, from coordinate 129,356,245 downwards.
ACAACAAAAAGATTCATTAAAAAAAAACTTTACATAACGTATGCCTCTTGAACATGGAAACAGATAGCTATGTCAAACTACAAACATATTTAAACATTTAAACTTGCTACAAAAATTGCATATACTCCAAACAACAAATTACGATGAATTTTAACATTTCGAATCACAACGTCCACGATTATTTTTTGATGACCATGCTATAAAAACTGCATATACTCCAGACAACAAATTACGATGAATTTTAACATTTCAAATCACAACGTCCACGATTATTTTTTTATGACCTACAAAAGAAAAGAAAATCATAAAATATTTCAAGTATTATTTAATCATTCCATATTTTCCCCAAATCATACAATTTCCCCTCGATTTGAACAATTAAAATCTGAACAATTCTTTTTACAATACGAATTTATTTTTGAATCTGAAACACCATCAAATTTCCTCAGCAAGGGCGCGGCGTGCGCCGCGCCAAATATCACTAGTATATAGTGACACTGAACGAGGGACACAACGATGGATATCTCACGAGAAGAACACATATGTGAACTTTTGGTTACAATTTTTTTTTGATAAATGACTTTATTACTTAAAAGGTGTCAGTATTACACCCGATCTCTGCATAATAAAGATGCACACAGCCGCATCTCAGAGTTATCAAGAAACTAAAAGAAACAGACGAATTACAAGCAAACGACTGTAAAATGCATATGCCTAAGGTGGACCAATCCGAAAATCAAGTGGCCATCCATATTGGATAAAAATATCCCTCGCCGTTCACTCCAGTCGTGCACATGCCTCCGTAAAAAGGTCTCGATATTCGCCGTTGTAATATGGACCATGAACGGAGAAAACTTGTTAAAAGAGAACATTTTTTATCATTAAAAACCATGTCATTTCTACAAAGCCATAGCGACCGGATTACGACTACTGCTCCCACCCTAATAATATTTCTTAACTTATGATCAATCCCATGTAACCAATTGCCAAAGATGTTTGCAATGGATCATGTTGGATACAAGTTAGAAGCTATACGGATGGCTGACCACATAGAGCATGCAACTGTGCACTCGAAAAATAAGTGTTTAATTGTCTCATCACGTGAACAAAAAAGCACTTAGTACTTCCTGGTCATTTGCGCTTAACAAGGTTATCTTTCGTTAAAATGACACATTTTCGAACATACCAAGCAATTTCATCTTTAGAAGTATCTTCATCAGCCATATTTTCTTATTCTCATTGACCGGATTGTCGGAATGGACCAAAGCCCTATACATGGAGTTTACCGAGAACTTTCCATTCCCATGTAAATTTCAGCGAAACTCATCGGGGCCTTGCAACAACTGGACCGACGCCAGTCTCCCTAAAAGGGTATTCCAAGCCGCAAGCATAGGACCTATTAAATCTCGCTTGAACGTCACATTCGGAGGTGAAGACTGCATAACCTTAGCTATGGTATCACCTTTATGACAAACAATGTTGTATAGACCCGGATATTGTTCTCGGAGGGTGGTATTTCCTAACCAGTTTTCCTCCCAAAATCTAATGTCTGAGTGATTGCGTGGATCACACGTTCGCTGGGAGACCCCAAGAGGAAGGTATGAAGTAGTGTAGCAGCAGTTTCCCTCAGTATGAAACCAATGTTTAATCGAACCAGTAGGAGCAAGAAATCACTTCTGAAGGTTATTGGTGGCGGAATATGGCACGGCGCAATACCAGGGAATCCGGCGCCAACATGGAATCTGCACACAACACAATCAAACTACTTTGCTCCAACAAAATAGTGAGGTTGTCAATCTCACCGGCTTGCTGAAAACAAAGGATTAAACGTATGGTGTGGAAAACAGTAGTAAATTGCAGAGAATGAAAAGGAACAGTGTTTGCAGTTGGTTGTATTATCAGTGTAAAAGAATGGACCGGTGTCCACAGTTCACTAGTGGTGTCTCTCCATAACAGATAACTAGCATGCTGGGTGAACAAATTACAGCTGGGCAATTGACAAAATATTGAGCGCAAAACAATGCATATATATGACATGATGATTACTATGATATTCATGTGGGCATTACGACAAAATACATAGACCGTTATCCAACAAAGTCTATGACTAATAATCCACCGCCAGGTTGTCATACCGAGTTCCCCGTTGGTATTAAGTTGCAACCAACGGATAATTGCATTAAGTAATGTGCGTAATGAAAACAAATGCATTAGACCTAACGGCGTACCCTTAAGCTAAGCATCGGTTATTTTATCCCTAGTGGCAACAGCACATCCACAATCTTAGAAGTTATTGTCACACTCCCAGATTACCGGAGGCATGAACCCACTATCTAGCATAAATACTCACTCTTGGAGTTACAAGCATCTACTTGGCCATAGCATCTACTAGTAACGGAAAGTATGCAAGATCATAAATAACATATAAGATAGATTGATAATCAACTTGACATAGTATTCAATATTCATCGGATCCCAGCAAACACAACATGTAGCATTACAATAAGATGATCTTGATCATGATAGGCAGCTCACAAGATCTAAACATGATAGCATAAAGTGAGAGATGTGGCGCCCTGACCTGACTGTTATACAGTGATGTTGTGTGTCACCGGTTAAGCGATACAACCGGAGGTTACGTGTTTACCAATACCCGGCCAAAACCTTTGGCAGGCGTTGCTCGGAATGGATCATCGGCAACGCAACACCCCGATTGATGCCTTAACACAGGCACAACCCTCAATGCATAATAGAGAGACCAAGACTTGTGGAACAACTGGCACATCACAGACTCTACGACACAAAACATTATAGTTCAACTCTTATAATAGAGAAAGATAGCAAATGACATCCAGAGGTCACAGACCCAACATTACATCAAGCGGAAGCGAAATAGGTTGTTCTAAACAACAAGAACCAAATTATGGCCTAAGAGGCCTACGGATAAACATCACAGCGCCAGCTGATCCGGGATGTCCCAAGCTGCCACCTGGGAACCCCAGACTACTCGTCGACATCCACAAAGAACCCACCTTCGAGGTCGGTGAAGTCCTCCTCTGAAACAAAACAAACGACGTTGAGTTCGACGAACTCGCAAGATTAAGAGCTAATATATGCTCGATGATTGGCTTTCAAGGTTTTATGGCTGTTTTGCATAAAGCTGATTTTATTTCATAAAACATAACTCCATGGCATCGACTATTCAGAGTATTTTCAAAAGAGGTAAGAAGTACTCTTTCTTTCATCACCTTTCATCATCAACCATCATCAACCACTGTACCTGTTCATCAAAGGCACCTCCCCGAATCACCCTCGAGGAAGCTCACCTTACAAACTTGAGTGGTACCTCTAGTACCCAGTTTTTAATCATTCCGTTAAAGTTATTCTATGATCTTATCGTCCTTTCCCAAGTCGTCCTTAACCGTGGACACGGCTTTTCGAAAAGATTTAACCCTGCAGGGGTGCACTGTGTTTACCTTCGGTACCGCCCGGCTCATTTCCTACACGTAGCTCTCTTCCGGGGAAAGCCGGCTGAGTGGGAACGGTTACAACCTTTACCTCGCTTGAGACTAACCCAGGATCATCAGTGGCGGTAGGACAAGAGGTACCTTCTCGCACCCTGTCCCGCGGCCACTTATTTTCCTGACACAACCATCCTCATCTCAGTCTTGGCCACCATCCTCAACGCACGCGCAAATGGAAAGCCAAACTAGAGGACCCTCGGCTAGTCCGCCACAAGTTAGTCGGTCGACAAGGGCTCCATATACCCCACCGAAAGGAAGCGCGCTCATTCTTGGTTCAAGAGGTAAAGAACTCGCACCTAGGCGGCGAGAGTGAGACAAAACACCACCATACCGAGGTGGCTTCTCATCCCCACCTTTAAGCATTTCATTACCTTTCTCCACAATTTCTCCACCATCATCTGAACACTTCAACAACCTGTTTCCAACTTGAAGTATCCATCGGACGACTAAGTATTTAACTAAGCATGGCTAAGCATCAACATTGCATAGTTAAGTATTTCAGGCCAACAATACAATCCTATGGATAATAGGAGGGGAAACAGGTAATTGGCATCGGAAACTTAATGCAACTATAGGATACTCTAATCCAAGCAAATTGACATTTAGAACCGCATGCAATATTATGGTGGAGAAAATAGTTGCAGAAAATAGGATAAGACATGCTCAGAGGGGGATTACGCTTGCCTTGTTCAGGGTACTGGTAGTACGGATCCTCGGGGTATTGTGGAGTAACCCCGGCTGCTTGATCTATCGAGACATAACAACGGAAGAAACAATCAATCACCACACATGTTCCAACAAATGCAATGCGCAAGCACATGATGGCATGACATCTTTAGTGCATTGAAAATTATTATAACAAGTTCTACCAATTTTAAAGGGGGTGCGAGGTAGTTACTCAACAAGAGAGAAATTCCAGCTCCTTCTTTGTTTTTATGCTTTCCTATGCTATAGATCATTCAAACATGCATGAAGATGATGCTACGGATTAATGCACATTTTTCTGAGCGTTTTGATATAAGGCACACATTTTTCGGAGGTCCCGATAAAAAGTTATCACTTTTATTGATTTTCCCTTTTTGAATATTTGTTGTTAATTATATTGATTAGATTCAACAACAATACTAACAATGTGTACTCGGATTCGAGGGAGAGAGGTGGAACACAACGGAAACATCGTAGTTCGATAACTCTAAACGCGAGAGGGGAGCGGGGACATGTGCTATCGAGAGGGAAAAAGAAAAAGGAGCAGCGCAGAAATAAAAACTGCCTAGCCGGTTTGTGGCCCGGCTGGGCCGGCTAGCAGGCCGGCCTGGCTCCAGAGAGCTCCGGCTCGTGGCCCGGTTAGGGCCGGGCCCAAGGCCGGTTAGTGGCCCGAGCCAACCGACACACAGCCCGGCTAAGCCGGCTGCGCGACCGGACCCGCGAGGGAAATAAGACGACGACGACGGCGGAGTACGGTGGCGAGTGGCTACGGCGTGGTGGGAGCAAGGGGAGAGGGGAAGGTGCGCGACGGCACGGTGCTCACCCTCAAGTCGATGGAGGGGTCAGGGACGGCGGGGGAAGGTCGGCGGCGGCTAAATCGAGCGCGGCGGAGCTCGTACGGCCGCGCGAGGAAACGGAGTTGGCGGCGGCGATGCTGGGCCTCTCGCCTCGATTCCTTTGGCGGAGGTGTTCCAGGCGATGCGGCGGACAGGTTGGTGGTCCGCGATTTACCCGGGGAAGCTCCAAACGGCGGCGACGAGCACGGCCATGGCGGCTAGGTCGGCGAGCTCGCGGGAAGAGGAAATGGGGAAGCGGGAAGCGAATCGAGGAAGGGAGCAGGTGTGGCTCGGGTTGTTCGGCGTCCTGCAGTTGGAGGCAGCGAGGGGGGGGCCCCAGGCACACGGCGAGCACGGCGACATGGTGCGGCCCGAGCTCTGCTCGGTCGCTACAGGGGAGGAAGGAGATGCTTTTCTAAACCCCCCCCCGAGGCAACTTTCCCTAATTACCAATAGGTCCTTTTTCCTTTTCTTTTTAAAACCAGCAGGTTTCAGAGATTTAAATGGACACTGAAAACACTTACAAAAACCATGCCAAAAATTGGAGAGGCTCCCCTTAACCTGTAGATGCCCCACAATTTTTGGTGTGGTCAAATAAATTGTTTTCAGCAGCATTTGTTCAACAGGTTTGAATATGGCATTTTGCTCAATTTCCAAATGTTGCTACTTTAATATTTTGGAGCAAGTGCAAAATTAATATTGTGAACTCTTAGAACTTCCTTGACAAATATGGAAGTTTAGTTAAGTGGGTTTTGTCACCAACAACTCATTTGAGTTAAAGTTGTTTGAAAACCATTTAATGCCTTTGTTTCCATTTTGTTTTAAGTTGTTGTCCAAAATCTTGGTTTCATCATGAGCAATTGAACAAATGATGCCATGATGCATGAATGATATGCAAAAGCGAAAATTTTACACTAGTTTTCAGGTTCTCAACTTTGGGCTGTTACAACTCTACCCCCCTTACAGGAATCTCGTCCCGAGATTCTAAGATTGCGAGAAGAAGTCGGGATACTCCTCACGAAGACTAGACTCTCGTTCCCAAGTTGCTTCTTCTTCGGAATGATGGGACCACTGAACCTTGAGGAACTTGGTAGTCTTGTTACGGGTCTTCCTTTCGGCTTCATCCAGGACACGGATAGGATGCTCGCGATAAGTGAGATCTTCCTGGAGATCTAGCTCTTCATGATTGACCCCATGGATAGGATCTTTAAAGCACCGGCGAAGTTGGGAGACATGAAACACATCATGTACATTTGGGAACTTGACAGGCAACTCCAATTGATAAGAAAGATCTCCTCGCTTGCCCAGAACGGTGAAAGGGCCAACATAGCGAGGTGCCAATTTCCTTTGATACCGAAGCGGCGAACGCCACGAAGGGGAGAGACACGGAGATAAGCTTTATCACCAATTTCATAGTGAATTTCCTGATGATGCTTATCATAGTAGCTCTTCTGCCTAGACTGAGCAATCTTCAGATTCTCTCTTTGATTCGAACCTTCTCCTCAGCTTCATTGATCACATCCGGACCAAAGAGTGCCCTCTCTCCGGTCTCGGACCAATTCAGAGGAGTACGGCATTTTCTTCCATATAGAGCCTCGAAGGGAGCCATGCCCAGACTAGCTTGATAGCTATTGTTGTAGGAGAACTCCGCGAAAGGGAGATACTTTTCCCAACCCTTGCCAAAAGAGATTACACATGCCCGAAGCATGTCTTCCAACACTTGGTTCACTCTTTCAGTCTGACCATCAGTTTGAGGATGGTAGGCGGTACTGAAGTTGAGACGGGACCCCATAGCAGTTTGGAAACTCTGCCAAAACTTGGAGACAAAGATACTTCCACGGTCCGATATGATCCTCAGAGGGACCCCATGCAATGGAACAATACGAGCCAAATATAAATCAGCAAGTTGACTTGCCCGTATATCATCACGGACTGGTAGGAAGTGAGCAACCTTGGAAGACGATCAATGATTACCCATATTGCATTGTTGCCCTTTTGAGATCGGGGAAACCCGGTGATGAAGTCCATACCAATTTCATCCCATTTCCACTCGGGGACTGCAATAGGGCGGAGAGTACCGGCAGGTCTTTGATGTTCAGCCTTTACCCGTCGACATGTGTCGCATTCAGCAACATACTTGGCAATTTCCGTTTCATACGAGTCCACCAGAATTGTGGCCGAAGGTCTTGGTACATTTTGGTACTACCGGGATGAATAGAGAGAGGTGATTCATGAGCTTCTTGTAGGATGAGCTCCCTCAAATTCCGGTTCTTTGGCACTACCAAGCGGTCACCAAAATAAACAACCCGGATTCATCTTCTGAGAAACATTTGGCCTTGCCACTAGCAATGTTCTTCTTGATTTCAGAATACCCTCATCCAGCTTCTGAGCATCCTTAATCTGGTCTACAAGAGTAGCTTTGATCTCCAGATTTGCAAGGTAGCCGGAGGGAACAATTTCCAGGTTCAAACGGGCGAACTCTTCATGAAGAGCGGGTTGGCCTTCTCAATCATCAGATTGTTGCAATAGGACTTCCGACTTAGCGCGTCAGCCACGACGTTTGCTTTGCCGGGTTGATAGTTCAGACTCACATCATAGTCCTTGATTAACTCCAACCAACGCCTTTGCCTGAGATTTAAATCCGGCTGGGTGAAGAGGTACTTCAGACTCTTGTGATCCGAGAAGATCTCGCAACGGTTACCAAACAGGTATGGTCTCCATTGCTTCAAAGCATAGACCACCGCGGCAAGTTCTAGATCATGAGTTGGGTAGTTGTGCTCATGCGGCTTCAATTGGCGAGAAGCATAGCCACCACATGGCCATCTTGCATCAATACACAACCCAAGCCTTGTAGAGAGGCGTCACAGAAGACGACGAAATCCTTGCTGTGTCCGGCAGGACAAGCACAGGAGCGGAGGTGAGTTTGGCTTTCAGTGTTTTGAAGCTCTCTTCAGCTTCGGCCGACCATACAAACTTTTTATCCTTCTTGAGAAGGTCAGTCAGGGCCTTGGCTATCTTGGAGAAACCTTCGATGAATCGGCGGTAATAACCGCCAATCCGAGAAAGCTTCGAATGTCCTTGACTGACATTGGAGTTTTCCAATCCAGAATGGACTGAATCTTGTCAGGAATGACAGCCACACCAAGCGGATATCACATGACCAAGGAAGACAAGATTATCCAACCAAAACTCACACTTGGAGAACTTGGCATAGAGGCGGTGTTCTCGAAGTCTGTCAGAACCAAACGAAGATGTTCCTCATGCTCTTCATTGGTTTTGGAATAGATGAGGATGTCATCAATGTAAATGACGACAAACTTGTCAAGATAATCCATGAAGATGGAGTTCATGAGCCTCATGAAAGTAGCTGGGCATTTGTGAGACCAAAGGACATGACGGTATACTCATATGAGCCATAGCGAGTAACAAATGCCGTCTTTGGAATATCCTCCTTTCTGATTTTTATCTGATGGTAGCCTGACCTCAGATCCATCTTGGAGAATACCGTTGCACCAGCTAACTGATCCAACAGATCATTGATGCGAGGAATAGGATACTTGTTCTTGATTGTCACCGCATTCAACGGTCGATAGTCAGAGACTAGACGAGGCACGGTAGAATCCCTCTTCTTGACAAAGAGTACCGGACAACCCCAAGGTGAACTGCTAGGCTGGATGAAATCCTTTGCTAACAGCTGATCAATTTGCTCTTTCAACAGAGCCAACTCTTCCACCGGCATACGGTAGGGCTTCTTGGAAATTGGAGCAGTACCGGGAAGTAGATCTATGACAAACTCCACACTTCGGTCAGGAGGCATGCCAGGCAATTCTTCCGGGAACACATCCGGGAAGTCACACACCACGTGTATGTCCTGGATTTCAGGAGGGATTCGCCTTCCATAAAGCAAAGGAGAATCTCAGGTGAGTTGGGTATGACGGAGATGGAGGCCTTGATGTGCAGACCAATACTTCACACTGTCACCGGAGAAGTAGTCACGTAATGGTCTTGGCAGCACAGTCGAGATTAGCCCGGTATTTAGCTAGCCAGTTCATGCCCAGTATGACATCAATGCCTTTGGACTTCAGAGCTACCAAGCATAAGGAAAAGACAGGGAACCTATATAATCTGGACCTCAGGAGTAACCCATCGGTTTGCCATTTAGAGCCAGGTGTGGAGATCTCCAAGGGTCGGCTCATTTTCTCGAACGGTATTTTGTGGTCTTTTGCAAACGCTATGGATATGAATGAATGCGATGCTCCAGAGTCAAACAAAACTGTAGCTGATTGCCATTGATTCGTAACTCACCCATAAGAACGCCGGGGTCATCTTCAGCTTCTTCAACAGAGATGTGGTTCAGGCGACCACGCACAATAGGTCCAGCCTTGCCAGCTGGAGTGGCAGGGGCTCGTGCAGGAGTTATCGCGAGAGGTGCCTTCTGGGGGCACTCCCTGGAGTAGTGGCCAGCCTGGCCACAGGTGTAGCAAGTGACTCCAGGTGGAGCAGGTAGCATAGGACGGTACCCACTCCCGCCTACCCCAAGTGTCGAAGTAGTGGGGCGCGGAGGAGGTGGCCTGTATCCGAGGCTCTCGGCATGAATGGAGCACGAGGTACGGCGCTGTAGGGACAAACACCCTGCGCTTCTTGCTCTCAGAACCCGAGGAACTCTGGTGGTCCCCGTGTGCGGGCCTCTTGGAAGCTCAAGTTCCTTTCTTCCTTGCTCGAGAGTAAAAGCCTGGTTGAACAGCTCCTGATAGGTCTGGAACCTGAAGGGCAACAACTCATAGCGGAGCTGCGGCAAGACCCTTGCGGAACAGCTCTTGCTTGTCAGCATCATTGGTCACGTCCCTTGGGGCGTAACGAGAGAGATGGTTGAACTCACGACCATAAGTGCGGAGGTCCATCCGTCCCTGTTGCAAATCCAGGAACTCCCTCCTCTTCAAGTCCATGATCGGCTGGGAATGTACTCCGCACGGAAGGCAGTGCAAAATCAGCCCAGGTGAAGACATGGTTGGCTGGAAACAAAGCCACATGGCTCCCACCAACAGCCAGCAGCACCAACCAAGAGGTAGGTGGCAAAGTTGACTTGCTGCCAATGGGACATGAAGCGCGGAGAACTTGCGCTCCAAAGCACGAAGCCAATCATCAGCTTCCAGTGGCTCCTTAGCATCAGCAAAGGTGGGTGGCTGCGAGCGCAGGAACTCGGTGAGAGTGTTGCACTCGTTCCTCCGTGCATTCTGCTGCACCAACTGCTCAAGCAAGCGCTCATTGCGCCCACGGTTCTCCTCAATGGCCATCAAGACCTCAGCCATCGAGGGTGGTGGCGGCAGATCATCCTCATCATCATTGTGGTTACCGCGACCACCACGGCCTCCACGGCCTCCTCGAGCCATTCTGGAGATTTGACAATGACACGGTTAGTATCTTTCTCCGAATGGTCGAACAATAGCATTAGCGTCTACACAAGTACACAGACTAGGGACGATAATACATTGTACAAGAAAGGAATCAACAAGATAGAACTTGGGTCAAAGATCAGCATCATGTGCTACTAGTGAGAGTTAAGAAATCACAACTTAACACACTCTAGTTGGCACAATCCGGGACCTTATGTTCAAGTCCTTGGGTTAAAACCCAAAGAAAGGATCAAAGATTTGATTAGGTAGAAACATCTGAGTTGATTTGGGATTGCAACGCAGCGGGAGCAACTGACACATAACACTAAAGGTCGAACCCAACCCGTTTCTAATCATTTTGAAGTAACAGACGAGGAGTAAAACCTTTAAACTCAAATCGAGATAAGATTGCTCCGAGATTAGAGGGTAACCAGATAAGGAGTAAAAAGAATCCTAAGATGGTTTTCACAACTCATTTTTAGGTTAAAAATATTTTCACAAACACTAGACTCAACATCGACCAGTAGAAGGGTTTCCTACAGGCAGTACTGCTCTGATACCAACTTGTGGCGCCCTGACCTGACTGTTATACAGTGATGCTGTGTGTCACCGGTTAAGCGATACAACCGGAGGTTACGGGTTTACCAATCCCCGGCCAAAACCTTTGGCAGGCGTTGCTCGGAATGGATCATCGGCAACGCAACACCCCGATTGATGCCTTAACACAGGCACAACCCTCAATGCATAATAGAGAGATCAAGACTTGTGGAACAACTGGCACATCACAGACTCTACGACACAAATCATTATAGTTCAACTCTTATAATAGAGAAAGATAGCAAATGACAACCAGAGGTCACAGACCCAACATTACATCAAGCGGAAGCGAAATAGGTTGTTCTAAACAACAAGAACCAAATTATGGCCTAAGAGGCCTACAGATAAACATCACAGCGCCAGCTGATCCGGGATGTCCCAAGCTGCCACCTGGGAACCCCAGACTACTCGTCGACGTCCACAAAGAACCCACCTTCGAGGTCGGTGAAGTCCTCCTCTGAAACAAAACAAACGACGTTGAGTTCGACGAACTCGCAAGATTAAGAGCTAATATAGCTCGATGAGGCTTTCAAAGTTTTATGGCTGTTTTGCATAAAGCTGATTTTATTTATAAAACATAACTCCATGGCATCGACTATTCAGAGTATTTTCAAAAGAGGTAAGAAGTACTCTTTCTTTCATCACCTTTCATCATCAACCACTGTACCTGTTCATCAAAGGCACCTCCCCGAATCACCCTCGAGGAAGCTCACCTTGCAACTTGAGTGGTACCTCTAGTACCCAGTTTTTAATCATTCCGTTAAAGTTATTCTATGATCTTATCGTCCTTTCCCAAGTTGTCCTTAACCGTGGACACGGCTTTTCGAAAAGATTTAACCCTGCAGGGGTGCACTGTGTTTACCTTCGGTACCGCCCGACTCATTGCCTACACGTAGCTCTCTTCCGGGGAAAGCCGGCTGAGTGGGAACGGTTACAACCTTTACCTCGCTTGAGACTAACCCAGGATCATCAGTGGCGGTAGGACAAGAGGTACCTTCTCGCACCCTGTCCCGCGGCCACTTATTTTCCTGACACAACCATCCTCATCTCAGTCTTGGCCACCATCCTCAACGCACGCGCAAATGGAAAGCCAAACTAGAGGACCCTCGGCTAGTCCGCCACAAGTTAGTCGGTCGACGAGGGCTCCATATACCCCACCGAAAGGAAGCGCGCTCATTCTTGGTTCAAGAGGTAAAGAACTCGCACCTAGGCGGCGAGAGTGAGACAAAACACCACCATACCGAGTGGCCTCTCATCCCCACCTTTAAGCATTTATTACCTTTCTCCACAATTTCTCCACCATCATCTGAACACTTCAACAACCTGTTTCCAACTTGAAGTATCCATCGGACGGCTAAGCATTTAACTAAGCATGGCTAAGCATCAACATTGCATAGTTAAGTATTTCAGGCCAACAATACAATCCTATGGATAATAGGAGGGGAAACAGGTAATTGGCATCGGAAACTTAATGCAACTATAGGATACTCTAATCCAAGCAAATTGACATTTAGAACCGCATGCAATATTATGGTGGAGAAAATAGTTGCGGAAAATAGGATAAGACATGCTCAGAGGGGGATTACGCTTGCCTTGTTCAGGGTACTGGTAGTACGGATCCTCGGGGTATTGTGGAGTAACCCCGGCTGCTTGATCTATCGAGACATAACAACGGAAGAAACAATCAATCACCACACATGTTCCAACAAATGCAATGCGCAAGCACATGATGGCATGACATCTTTAGTGCATTGAAAATTATTATAACAAGTTCTACCAATTTTAAAGGGGGGTGCGAGGTAGTTACTCAACAAGAGAGAAATTCCAGCTCCTTCTTTGTTTTTATGCCTTCCTGTGCTATAGATCATTCAAACATGCATGAAGATGATGCTACGGATTAATGCACATTTTTCTGAGCGTTTTGATATAAGGCACACATTTTTCGGAGGTCCCAATAAAAAGTTATCACTTTTATTGATTTCCCCTTTTTGAATATTTGTTGTTAATTATATTGATTAGATTCAACAACAATACTAACAATGTGTACTCGGGTTCGAGGGAGAGAGGTGGAACACGACGGAAACATCGTAGTTCGATAACTCTAAACGCGAGAGGGGGAGCGGGGACATGTGCTATCGAGAGGGAAAAAGAAAAAGGAGCAGCGCAGAAATAAAAACTGCCTAGCCGGTTTGTGGCCCGGCTGGGCCGGCTAGCAGGCCGGCCTGGCTCCAGAGAGCTCTGGCTCGCGGCCCGGTTTGGGCCGGGCCCAAGGCCGGTTAGTGGCCCGAGCCAACCGGCACACAGCCCGGCTAAGCCGGCTGCGTGACCGGACCCGCGAGGGAAAGAAGACGACGACGACAGCGGAGTACGGTGGCGAGTGGCTACGGTGTGGTGGGAGCAAGGGGGAGAGGGGAAGGTGCGCGACGGCACGGTGCTCACCCTCAAGTTGATGGAGGGGTCAGGGACGGCGGGGGAAGGTCGGCGGTGGCTAAATCGAGCGCGGCGGAGCTCGTACGGCCGCGCGAGGGAAACGGAGTTGGTGGCGGCGATGCTGGGCCTCCCGCCTCGATTCCTTTGGCGGAGGTGTTCCAGGCGACGCGGCGGACAGGTTGGTGGTCCGTGATTTACCCGGGGAAGCTCCAAACGGCGGCGATGAGCACGGCCATGGCGGCTAGGTCGGCGAGCTCGCGGGAAGAGGAAATGGGGAAGCGGGGAAGCGAATCGAGGGAGGGAGCAGGTGTGGCTCGGGTTGTTCGGCGTCTTGCAGTTGGAGGCAGCGAGGGGGGGGGGGGGGCCAGGCACACGGCGAGCACGGCGACATGGTGCGGCCCGAGCTCTGCTCAGTCGCTACAGGGGAGGAAGGAGATGATTTTCTAAAAACCCCCTGAGGCAACTTTCCCTAATTACCAATAGGTCCTTTTTCCTTTTCTTTTTAAAACCAGCAGGTTTCAGAGATTTAAATGGACACTGAAAACACTTACAAAAACCATGCCAAAAATTGGAGAGGCTCCCCTTAACCTGTAGATGCCCCACAATTTTTGGTGTGGTCAAATAAATTGTTTTCAGCAGCATTTGTTCAACAGGTTTGAATATGGCATTTTGCTCAATTTCCAAATGTTGCTACTTTAATATTTTGGAGCAAGTGCAAAATTAATATTGTGAACTCTTAGAACTTCCTTGACAAATATGGAAGTTTAGTTAAGTGGGTTTTGTCACCAACAACTCATTTGAGTTAAAGTTGTTTGAAAACCATTTAATGCCTTTGTTTCCATTTTGTTTTAAGTTGTTGTCCAAAATCTTGGTTTCATCATGAGCAATTGAACAAATGATGCCATGATGCATGAATGATATGCAAAAGCGAAAATTTTACACTAGTTTTCAGGTTCTCAACTTTGGGTTGTTACAAGAGACACACGGTATGTATGTAGTGCAGAGTAGAGGAAAGAAAAAAAGTCCCAAATGTAAATAGGTGCCCATATTAGATACTCAGCACCGGGGCCTTTGTAATCATAGAGCCGGCTCTGACTTGGTCGAATGACTCATACACAACCTGCAATAATGTAGGATAATTGCTAATTAAGGTGGAGAAGAGAGAATGTCATGTAGGATAATTGCTAATTAAGGTGGAGAAGAGTGAAACAAAGAAAAATTACCCTCTCTTACTAAGAAATGTCTTCTCATAGTCACATTTTTTGTAGTTTAAATTTAATCATGTGATGATTTTGGGAGTATACAAATACTAATTACTGAATACAACATTAATATATAACTCATTGCATAATGTATTTTTGTCTTCTCTGGACGGTCATGAATCCACGGGTTATCAAGAATACCGCTCCACTTCCCGCTATATATTGCATGATGATTCTAATGGTCCCGAGTCGACAAGGTTATGAAGACACATACCATGGACTAATATACGACTCGGTGGATGAATATGTTTCACAAGTCATGGCTTGGTGATTCTAATCCGATAATATTGACTTTGGTGAAGGAGTTCATCAAGTCAGACAACCCCACTTTGAGACCCAACGAGATGTTGCCATTTGTTAGTCTCAAGTACGATGTAAATGCCATATCCTTAGACATCAGGTACTCACACAACTCGATTTATGGATCGACTTATTTAGGGCTTATCAAACACTACTCTATAACTGGGTAGATATAAAGCTAGATTTCGGCTTAGTCGGGAAGTAAGCTGCGTGACGTGGTTGACCAAGATGGGATTTACCCTCCACTCGGAGAGATATTCTCTGGGCTCTCATGGGTGATCATATTCGGAAAGCAGGACTATGCGACTTGATTTAAGAGTTAACGGTTTAACGAAATTTGTATCACGGGATCGAGAAGAGAAGTATGACAAACAACTGCCTTTAACTTGACATTGTATCTCACGAGGCAAAGGGAATAGACATATCAAACGCGGTTGATTTCCGTCTGATTAATTTTACGCCTAGCAGGAGTTGTGCGGTATTTTTTTTTATTTTATGCAAGTGTTGCATGGCACATATCCCAGCACTTGGTGGCTTGATCATAACATCTTTGTGCCCACCACTTGCCTAGAAGATTTTCTTGAAGTATCAATGGGTTGTCTCTGCGGATCTTCTCAAGGTATTGTGAATCACTCTAAATTTCTGGTCTTGACCTACAACATGAGCTAACCTTGCAACTTGATCCTCCACAGCTGTGTGGATGTTATCTACTAGGAAATCCCCGTCTCAAAGCGTGTTGCAAACGTGGACAGATGGGTCTCTCACTAGTACAGAACGACACTACGACAATGGGGGCAAACCTTCTATGGCAACGGAGAAACCATCCGTTGCCCCGCTTCCGATGCTGATGTGAGGCAGCTCATCTGTAACGGTAGTTTTGTCCGTTTCCTTTGTTGGTCATATATATTAAAAAAAAGACAGGCCACCGGTGGTGACCGGTAGCGAAAGCAATAAATGATATCGACAGTTCTGTATTTTATTGTAGTCTTTTGCACATGATACAAGATTTAAAAAAGACTATGTCAAAAATACAGTACATGGCCTAGTATACACGAGAAAACTATGGACCATCTCGCAAAAAATTAACTACTGGGCTCGCAATAAGAATCAACCCAGGCCATCACGCTTTGCAGATCTGTCTTGGCTGGCAATAGAAATCGACATAGGTCATCGCTAGTTGCTGCAGCAGTCCATGCACAACATTCTTCAACAAATACTGCACAAGTAGGGAAAATTTAGAACGAACACACGGCATAGCTGCATATTTTGAACAAACAACAAAAACTAGTAATCAGGCATGCAGTACTATCACAACAACAAAAACTAGTAATCCGGCATTTAGATCAGGATATTAGCACATTGACAAACTCAATATTAGTACTAGCCCAATAAATGAAGGGGGCAGAGCAGAAAATGCAATTCACCATTAGCAGAGCACTACACCGAACTAGGAAACCCCACAAGATCCGGGCGAGACAAAAGAGATCGAATCCCACACAGAGAAAGAATCAAGAAAAAGAAAAGGAGATCCGGGCGAAATCCATCAGATACAACACAAGCACCAAACATTAGATTGACAAATCGGCCGGCACACACATACACTAGTCAACAACACGGAAGCAGCTTGTATGCACATGCATACCTTGGAATCAAGCAGCTCAAGATGCTGGTACTGCTGTCGTTGGTGTAAACTAGATCGAGGCAAAGGAGCTGGTGCACGTGAGAAAAGAGATGGGGCACGAGACAACGACGCACACGGCCGTGGCACCAACGGCGGAGCGAAAGCTCTAGATGATGCACCAGATCCGCCGCTTGGCTGGCCGCAAAGATCCAGCGCCGCTGCCGCTCGCTCGCTGGTGGGAGAGAAAGTCCGGATCTTGTGAGGGAGAGAAAACAGCGCCCGCTCGCTCTACCCCAGGGCCGGGACGGGCATCGACGGTGGCACCACGATGCCCGCCTCCTACGCGCATGTGCTCTCCTGCCGCCGCTGCTTCAGATCCATTCAACCGCTAAACTTGGCTCTTCGAGAAGCTCCAGCGCCGCCGCCCGCTCCGAGAACCTCGTCGTCGGAGGCAGCGAGAGGATGCCGGTGGCGGCGAGATGTGTGAGAGGAGGTTGGTGGAGAGGGGAAAAAGGAGGTGTGCGGCTGTGGGAGAGGATAAGACAGAGGAGTTGTGCGTGGACTTAGAAAATTCTAGGGTCGGCCGCTCGGGACTATTTATTGGACCGAGATTTAATTGCATACGGATGTAATTTTTAACCATTGCAGATATATCAGCTACGGTTTAATTGCATACGGACATGTAATTTCTTTTAACCGTGATCATTGTGACAAATGCTGTAGAAACTCTGTTGTCTTTGTTTTGCCGTTTTCATAGAGGGGTATCCTATGTGTCGTTTTGTACTAGTGTCTTCTAATCTGAAGCATGTTGATAACCTCTACATCATCACAATTGTAGATATTTTTTCAGTTTTATCGGTGCCTCTTGATCTCGTCTTGACATCAGAGCATATCTTGTCATGTGGAGTGAATATTCAATAGCCCTCCTAGGACCCAAAGCAGCCCCACTATTATGAACAATGTGGCATGTATGATATAATTCATCTACACATCGGACATGGTGTTTTGTCTCGTAGGATCATCTAGTCCCATTATGTGAACTGCATTTTAAAATGTCAAAAAATTATGAAATAAATTTCGAGTGTACCTCGGAACATTTTATGTTGACACACAAAGTTTCACGAAATAATAATGTTTTTTGTGTTTTGTATAAAAAAAGACAAATTCGGTGCTAAAAAATGACTTTTTACTAGACATGTTTTTGTCTTTTTTACACGGGGCACAAAAAATGTCTTTTTTAACGAAATTTTGTGTGCCTTCATAAAATATCTATATGTATAACCGAATTTGTTTTCGGAATTTTTTGACATTGCAAAATATGATTTTTTTTCCTCTTCATAATAGGAGCATCTAGACCCACAAGCCGAAATGGATTTCCGTCATCTACACCTCCTATTGAAATTTTGTAAGTACGGGATAAATCTACCAATCTAAGGTTTAGTCTAATAGATCGCAGTGAAATCTACGGTTTAGGGTGATGGGTGGTGCTTAACGCCATGTGTGTCAGAGTCTGGTCATACACGCGACCAAACACACGGAAATTGCATCCATAAGGCCCTCATGCAAGCAACCAAATGCGTCACATGGTCCTCCATGATATATCAACACACTTATTATTATTCTTTTTTTACTTGTTTACCATGACTAATTACTTAGATTATTTTGATGATTTGGTTTGACTTAGATGCCGCAAAGGACTTGGGGGAACTTCCGATCAGGATTAACAATTTCTACAACATTCACATTCATATGCGAAATGACATATTTACATGTGCACCTATTGTTCTTGTTTCTTATATTAATTAATTTCGTTGCGGAGAGGTGGCAGATGTGTGCCTCCTCGTGTAGCTGCTGAGATACTATAAACATACCGTGGTCCATGTGCACATCCGAAAACGCAATGCTGCATTTTGAACCATCCGAAAAGATACGTCCGACCAAAACCGTGGACCATGGACAACGCAACGCATCGCTCGTCAGATCAACCCATCCAAAAACTTACACCGAAGTTCCACTCCTACAGCAGAACCTCATCGATCGGACGCAGAAAATCCATCACCTTCCACGGGATCCAAGACTGTCTTCACTTCACTCTCGCCCGGTCAAGTAAAGCGGCCAGCACTCACTTCTGCTGACGGAAAATATTTACTGCTAGTACAGGAAGCCCACCGCGCCACCTCGCTCAGCTTTGGCTTCTTCCTGCCACCCCAACCACCGCGCGCCAGTGCCTGCTCGTGCTTTTACTCCTCCCGCTAGTGCTAATCGCCGTCCAGAGTAAGAAGAAGAAGAAGTAACAATGGAGGATGGTTTCACTGTTTCAGCCCACGGTGAGATAGCGGTTGCTGCCTAGCTGGGTAGCGTTGGGCAATTAATCTCGCGCTGTGCAGACCCGCGCCCGTTGCCGCTTCTCTTGCTTGCTGGGGGAAGAGAAGAGGAGCGTGAGCGGGTGAGCACTGAGGAGAGAGAGATCCCTTCCCATGTGCGCTGGGACGTTCTCCCCACCCTCGAAGCAGCAACGGCCGCGGCCGCCCCACCTCTCCCTCCCTTAATTCTCGCCTCCTGCTCTTGCTCTTGCTGCTGCAGCGGCCAGCCGCCGCTCCTGGCCTTGGCGGCGAGCAAGAAGAAGGGTGCTCCTGCGGCGGTGTTTCTTTTGGGGAGCAGAACCCTCAGGCGGCCGGCGTTCAGGTCAGAGATTTTTAGTTCCCCTGCAATGCAATTCCAAATGCACCTCTTGATATTATGCTTTTTTTTTCTTTGGCTTTGCCGTGTTTGTGTTTGTGATTTGTAGTCAAGTTTATGCATTGTCCATTTGCCCCCGTGTTCCCATTTCTTCTCTATTATCTTGTTTTGGACCGGTATTCAGAATGAGTCCTCTTTCTACCTGTAAACATGAAATTGCTTCAGATGTAATTGCACTCTTGCCTTACCGGGACCTTACTTCCATTTTGTGTTTACTGCATTTTCTTTGCCCTGCTGCAGTTTTCCTTCCCCTCAATTATGCTTGGCAGCTTTTCTTAAGTTTTTCTTTTCAAGCTCAGATTTGTGTCTTATTCATTGTTTTGCTTCCTCCAGGCTTTTGCCTGCCAAAAGAGTTCTTTGCAGAAAATAGGGTTTTATTCCTTAAAAAATTAACCAGCCCAGTGAACTTGAGATATTTGCATTTGAAGTGGAATCTGTTCAGTTTACTGTAGTCGTTGTCCTGCTGTTATTGCAATTCAATGCTTTGCCCTGTAGTTGGCCCAGTATGTCATTTTCTTTGTCGGCTCCCAACAGATTTACAAGCCTGAGCCTTCAAATACTTTTTATTGAAAAAAAAGGTGAAAACTGTTCCGGCCTTCTTTGATTCATAGGACCATCTGTTTATCTTGTTCAAAATGGAATAGAACCTGTTTCAGTTTCCCGCTGTTCGTCACCAAAATAGTTTTTTTATGGCAAGCCAGATAGTTTTTGACGAAATATTTGCCTATGGTAAGACAGATAATATGGACCAGGTTCTGTGACGGATTTGCTTCCCATTTTGTAGGGGAAGTGACATTTGCGTCCAGCCTCCATTATTTCATTTTCCTCACTAATTTTCTGAAAACTATTAATTGCTGCAGGAAAATGTACTGTGGGAGCAAGAAAAGATAACTTTTGCCAAGAATAATTCTGCTGCTGCTATTCTCCATCCTGCCCTGGTTGAAATTCTGAAACTCGTGGTTAGGAAATTGGATATTGTACAACTTGCAGAGATCCACAGGCAGACAATTGAAAAAGGATACAGTCGTGTGCACAAAACTGGGCTCCAATGGCTTGGCAGTTAAGTTTTCTTTTGATGTCCATAACTTGTTTTATGTTATTCCGAACAAGCGAGCAGTCTTCACAAGTGAGCTGCTGCAGCAGCTCAGGAAGCAGCTGGAGCACCCCAGGCAGCTGGATGTCTGGGATAATCCAAGCGGTGACCCCTGCAACACTCAGCCAACTTCGGTGGTTACCGTGATGTGCGAGGGGAGTGCCATTACCGAACTCAAGATAGTCGGTGATAGGATCACTAAGCCACCAAAGTTCAGTGGCTATCCTCTTCCCAATGTCAGCCTCTCTGAAGCCTTTGTTATTGATTCGTTTGTTACTACACTGGCAAGGTTGACTACCTTGAGGGTTGTTATCTTGGTGTCTTTGGGCATATGGGGCCCTCTCCCCGACAAGATTCACCGTCTGTCTTCGCTACAAGTGCTTGATCTGAGCTCCAATTTTCTGTATGGATCGATCCCTCCCAAGCTGTCGGCCATGTCGAAGCTTCACACCCTGACACTGGATGGTAACTACTTCAATGGAACTGTGCCAGACTGGTTTGGTTCGCTGTCGAACCTCACTGTTCTTCGCTTGCAGGGTAACCGGTTAAAGGGGTCAATACCAGCATCAGTTGGTAAAGCTACAATGCTTACAGAGCTAGCTCTTTCCGGCAACAACATCTCAGGCAAGGTTCCACTTTTGAGTAATTTAAATAAGCTTGAGATGTTGGATTTGAGGGACAACGAGTTAGATGGGGAGCTTCCAGACATGCCTACAGTATTGGTAACAGTATTGCTTAGCAAGAACTCATTCAAGGGTGAAATTCCTGAAAAGTTTGGTCAACTGAACAGGCTTCAACACCTTGATCTCTCCTTCAACTTTCTTGAGGGCAGTCCGCCTGAAAAACTCTTTGACCTCCCAAATATCAGTTATTTGAACCTGGCAGCAAACATGCTCAGTGGGTCACTTCTGAGTAGTTTAACATGCAGCAGCACCCTGGGCTTTGTGGATTTGTCTACTAACCAGCTCAGAGGTGACCTACCTGCTTGTCTAAATGCTAATGTGAATAACAGGGTTGTTAAGTTTGATGGGAATTGCTTTAGTGCTGACCCTGAACACCAGCATGAAACAAAATATTGTGAACCATCTCATAAGGGGAGAAGATCAAACAAGGATATTGGACTTGTGGTCACTATTGTCGGGATAGTACTGATTGTTCTTTTTATTTCTTTTCTATTAATCGCATCAAACAAAAGAAACTGCCAGAGAGTTACAGCACAGCAACAGTTACTGCAAAAGCATATGCAAGATAATTCGACTCCAGGAATGTCCTCTGAACTGCTTGTCAATGCAAGTAAGATTGCTCTCGAGTAATATGTATTTATATTTGTGGCAACCTCCATAGTGTCCATGGAATCCCCGTCTTACTAGACGTTGACATTCTGAATCCATGTTTTGCAGTTTGGTCAGTTATTTGCTATTTTTTATTACAATGTATAAGACTTGCTTTTCTGTTTGTGGAGTTAGCCTCCTTTTTTAGACAAAGCAAATGTGGTACTTCTAGATTTCACATGACTTTTACATAGAAACGTAAACCCACATACATACTTTTACATGTTGTAACTGCATGTAAATGTACTTCAGCTGAATGGCACGATGATGGTACTTGCGTGGCTTGAAGAAATTGTGACATACGTTTCGAATCATTTTCTACCTCTCTCCATTGCAGGGTACATATCTCAAGCTGTGAAGTTTGCAACGCAAATAATGCCCACACATCGTGTATTTTCTTTAGAAGAACTCAAAGAAGCAACAAAGTGCTTTGAAAGATCAGCATTTTTAGGCGAGGGATCCATTGGAAAGGTTCGCTTTGTTCATAAATTCGTTGATTCAGATTCGAATTAACATTATATATTAGATGCACAAGTACCATTAAAAAACTTGATAATTACTCTGCTATATAGTGATGCAAATTAGGCAATTCCTTAGCATGCAAGCTCATACAAATATACTATTTTAGATCTACTTGCAATCTAATTAGGACTCAGATGTACACATTTTTGAACAATTAGGACTAACTTGGCACCCCTCATAGTTTTAGGACTTGCGATGAATTTTACTCTTTTTTATGTTGTGTTTTTACAACATAGTTGTTATACACATTTTTTTTCTTATTCTTCAGCTATACAAGGGAAAACTAGAGAATGGAACCGTGATTGCAATAAGATGTTTGGCATTGCACCAGCGATATTCAATAAGAAATCTAAAGCTTCGTTTAGATCTACTTGCGAAGCTTCGCCACCCAAATTTGGTTTGCCTCTTGGGGCACTGCATTGACAATGCAGTTGATGAGTCAAGTGTGAAAAGGGTTTTTCTTGTTTATGAATATGTACCGAATGGAACTCTGTCTTCTTATCTTTCTGGTAAGGAACTACACCTAAATATGGGTAATTAAGGTTCTATGATTTGATATCAATTAGGTTATTTAATATGTTATTTGTGCATGCTTTTCCTGGCAGGCTCCAGTCCTGAGAAAACGCTGAAATGGTGTGATAGACTACATGTGTTGATCAGCATTGCAAGGGCTGTTCATTTCTTACATACAGGAATAATTCCTGGTTCCTTGTATAATCGACTGAAAGCTTCTAGTATTCTGCTTGATGAACACCATATGGCAAAACTTAGCGACTACGGTTTGTCCATAATCACAGAGGAGATATACAAACATGAGGTTGGTTTGCCATCTGACTGAAATTATCATCTCCTATTCCCTTAATTGTTAATACAGGTACTTTGAGGATACACCATGCTTGTTTTTAATGCCAATATCTCTTTTGGTTTACAGGTAATAGGAGAAGGGCAGAGATTCATACAAAATAATTCTGAGGAGTTGTAAGTCCCTGAAGAATAACATGTTGCAGAATACTTTTATACATAGTTGTATAAAATAACTAAATGAAGAGTTTAGCATTCAGATATAGTTGCATGGATCGCACCAAGTCATCTACCATTGCACAAACTTACTAAAATTAACTGATGATCAGCCATGTCAAAATTGTAATGTCTATCTATGTTTTTGCAGGGAAAGTTTGGAGGATGATGTATGTTCTTTTGGTTGTATTATACTTGAAGTACTTATGGGCTCAAAACTACATAGAAAAAGAGATCCTTTTATTTTAAGTGAACTGGTATGTTTTCCCCTTTTGCTCTGTAGTAGTGAAGATGAATCCCTCCCCCTAATTCATGTTTTATTTGGCTTTAGAATACTCAATATGCCTATTTTCGTGGTTGTATGACTGGTTTTCACTTTGAAAGTTTGCCATGTATGGTAACGGTTGGTAATTCAACTGTGAACTGTTTAATATATGAATTATGATCTATGGATCTTTTTGTTACTAAAAGTGAACTATTCAATGCACTAACCTTCTCACTGATTCTGCTTATAGAGAAACTAATAGAGAGTTCAGGATTGGGACTAGTCTATCGTGCTCAGTGTTTTAGCTACTGTCTGAGAAATATTTGCATTATCTGCAGGTTCTGTCTATATCAAGCCAGGAAGAGCGCGAGCTCGTCCTGGATCCGGTTGTGCTCGGCACCTCCTCACGGGATTCGTTATCGATGGTGGTGTCCATCACGATCAAATGCTTATCCGTGGAACCTTCGACCAGACCTTCCATCGAAGAGGTTCTCTGGAACCTGCAGTACGCTGCGCAAGTCCAGGCGACGGCCGACGGCGATAACAGATCAGAGGTTTCCTCGCAAGCTTGTTAGCGTGACTGAGCATAGCAGCATGGAAACCGAGATCCACGGGACCGAGCAACGAACAAGGCATATACGCTCGAGCTAGGATGGGCGGGACACACAGACCGGGAAATGGCCGAGCTAACTGTTTGCATGGGAGAAACATCCTGCATTTGCGCTGCAGTATTTGTACATAAAATACAGGTTAAGATGGCATGTCGAGTGCTCTAAGATCAGCGCAGTCACTAGGTTTCGTCCTGTAAAAATTTTCTTGCTTGTTTTGTGCATCAAGTGTGGTGCTTATCTACTGTGATAGTTTCCCGAGTCTCTTGAGAAGGGGCAATTCTTGTATGTCTTGGTCTGCTTAGAGTTGCAAAAAATGGCTGAAATTCTCAGCCTCTTGCTTCAGAAAATTGGAACAGCTCCATAAACATATGCACTTGTTCCAACATTTAGCTTTGAGCTTTTGTATCGCCTGTTACTTGCAGTCTGGTCAGAAGAAGATTTGTGAGCTTTAAGAGTTGCAGTCTGGTTAGAAGAATATTTGTGAGCTTTAAGAATATCCCGATATACGTTACCAGCCAATTGCGGATACAGTGATGATTCCAGGAATGCCGGAATGAGAGCAGATTAGGGAAGATTTACGTCAGTGATCCAAGAGAGGACAAGACAACTATATGGTACTAGCCGTTCTGTTCGCTTGATGAGTCATACTGTATGACGACTCATACAGCCCCGACCACATCTTGATCACCATCCATGTACACGTTTCCAGTAATCCCAATTGTCCCCAGGGTTCAAAGTTTTGTTAAAAATATATTAGCACACAAATTCTCCAGTTACAACAATAGCGACCTTACTACAGGCCACGTGTATTATCATCAAGACATCAACAAACACATCGGGAACAACCATGTCTAACTATTAGGGCACTTTTCAAGTATTAATATCACCACTCAACCTAGTTATAAAGGTACGCAGCTGCAATAAGCATTTGGCACACTAACACTTCCAATCCAATCAGTAATTCCAGGTACTGACCTATAACATCAAAAAAAAAAAAATGAGGGAAAGGCTACAACATCAGTCATTACTGAATGTCAGTACAAAGGCTGATAATCCAAGCTACCTAGATATCCTTGCTTGATAGCCGCATCAATTAGCCATGTCAGAATCTACAGAAACAGTGAGTTCAGCATAACATAGAAAAATCAATGGTTGGGGTTATTTAGATTTATGCCACTCTCAAGTTGCCTTAATTGAGAAATGCCGTTATAAACCCGCTTGGACATGTCATACACATCCAGACGCCATTATGGCAACTCATACCCAATATCCGGCTAGGTGTTCTGGGACTGTATCTGCACTCTGCAGTTTGCTACAGCATTCGTCAAACAGTTTTCTAATGCCATTTCTCAGTTTGGAAGTTAGGAGTGGCACCGACCAAACTACTCTTATGCAAATGGCTAGAAGTACAGTCTGCAAACTTACAAGTATTATCTTTCGAATTTACTTAGTAGCGGCGAGCGATCCTAGCTTGGATAGGTCAGGGACCCAGCAGGATAGTTCTGAAGATGCAGTCAAGAACATCAACGATCCTGGAGCCCACCTAACGAGTGGTGGCTCATTATCTGTGCTCCCCCAGCATGCAACCTGCAGGCCGACCATCATTGTATATCACTCGAGAAACTATAAACATATAAATAAGAATCCAACTATAAATGTTACATGCCGGGTTCTTACATACCTTCTTCCCACTTTTAACACTCCAAGCATAAACGCTACCGTCACCAGAGCCTGTGCGAACAAAAAGAACAACAATAATGAATAGGTTTAATAAAAGAGAATGCAGCAATGATAAAAAAAAGGTGATTGGGAAAATGGTAAATGTTTCTAACCAGATATAATATGATTTCCATCAGGGCTGAATGATGCCTCCAAAGTTGAATTGGTTACAGCTGGCTTAACATTGTAAGTTGTTATCTGAAAAAAAAGACATAAGAGTTATTTCCAAGTCCTTTAGCCTGCACAATTTAAGTTACAGTAAGTAGTTTAAATGCTTACATTGTTGCCGTGAAATGAATCTAGCACATGAATATACCCTGCTTTGGTTGTTAAAAGAAGCCGCCTTCCATCGTTGCTGAACTTTATGACATTGGCTTCTGAATCATCATTACCAACGGAGAAAATATCAAAAGGCCCCTATGTATGTAAGAATGTAAGATAGTTAAAAAGTATCGGACAATTAAAGATCAAACAAGACAATCAATACTACCTTCTCAAATTTTCGAGCATCAAACATCCTTATGTAGCCACCGTACGCAACTGCAAAAACTAAACCTTGATCATCATATGAAACTGCAGGTCGCCCTTGCACGCGCAGTAAGCCCTACAAAATTCAAAGGGAGCATTTACGAATCACAATTTATCCAATATTTCAACTGTGCCGCCACCGTATGTGCATACATGTTAAAAAGTCCAGATAAATGAAATGACCAGTCCCAAGACACCTCATGCCTTTTAATATGGGAATACCATGAATCTAATATCCATTATCTCAGAACAGAAAATACTGGCAACTTCAGTAATGTTGAGGATTCAATTCCAACAGTCTTACACAATATGTTTTGGTACAGGGCGATTTCTCATCATCTGGAGGAAATTAAGAAGTTTCTATTTGCAAGGAGGAGATAAAGAAGTTGGTTTAACAGAGAAACAGAAAAGCAGACACCAAATCCATAATAGCTCTGTTAACTGTAATTGCAGCTTGCTAAGTGGCATGGAAGAGACGCCGATCAGAAAGAGGTTTTATTAGATAGCATTTCTAGTTTTACGGTATCAATAGTTGTACCTGTGCTTTGTCGGCCCTCAGATCCCAAAGGAGAACAGTTCGATCAAGTGAACCAGAAAGAAAACTGTCTTTCTCATAGCATAACGACATATCAACAACCCTGGAAAACACATACATCATAAGGATTCCCGTTGCATTAGCTTAACTGTAATGTGTGGCTATCATTTATCATAAATACGGCAGACCTGTCAAGATGTCCTTTGAAATATCTTACAAACCGGTTATCATTCAGAGAGAGCAGCCGCAGAGATTCTGCATTAATGCATCCTTTTAGTACAAGTCCCAAATCATTCTTAAGATAACACAAGACATTACTTACCATCCCAGCTATTCTTCGAGGAATATAAGACAAGAGTTGGGTTAGTAGTGAAGCACACCATTTCAACCCCATATTTTTTGCTATTAATGGTCTTCAAACATCTGAATTTTTTGACTGAGTTAGAAATCAAATACATATCACGGGAAAAGACGATACTGACTACCAAAATAAACAAACAACTACAATAATCTATATGCATTGAATCGTTGCATACTACGAAATTTCACGTACTACTAATGAAGATCAGTACGATAGTCACGTGGGGGCAGGTATAGAGACGGTGCAAGGCTGGACCCAATACTCATGGGGGAGGCCGAATCAGGAGAGGTGCCAGCTGACTTGGATGCGGCACCATGTGTATCCCCTGATCCGCCTTCAGCAGATACATGTCATTTTCAACAGCCAAGCGAATGCCTAAGCCAAACCATTGCCTCTTGAACAAATGCCACAATGTCCTAATGTATCACAAAGTGAACAGGACAACTAGCAAACCAAATAGCAAAGCTAGACCTTAGGAGATTGTGTCTTGTACTAAGAATTTCTAATCAAACTAACACGAAATTCATAAGAAAAATTAAGTAGTGACTTGTACTCAGTTACTCACACGGCATTTTGAATGTCATATAGGCGTAGTTCATCATCACTGGCTGTCACAAGGTAGTTTGTGGACTTGCTGTGAAAATCCATAGAACTAATTCTGCCATTCTGCCATACAAATATGGTATAGCACAAAATAAAGTTACTACATGTAAAGTGAAATATGTTGTGCACTGAAAAGGATGCATGGAAACATATCAACTGAATCTGAATTTAAGCCATATGCATGCTCTTTAACAGCAAACACTTTTCAAACTAGGAGCAGCTCAGTGATTCGTTCATAGTTAGTTCAAAATCACTGTTCGTATACTAGCATAATTGTTCACGAACATTATATTTGTTAAGAATTTTACGCTGTCACACACTACTGTGCAATTAAAAAAAATGAAAAAACTGGACCAATAACGAACAAAATCATTCAGCACTACTATCTAACGTACATTTTAAACCATGTGATTCATATTCTTGCAGTAAACTAAGACAACATCGATATTTAAAGTAATCGAAACTAAATCGACAAGCATTCTACTCTTTTGGATTAACTGAGTGCTTACAAGAAGCACTATTCCAATCCATCTTCCGAACAATCAGGATCCCTACTTTTTTATTAACCGAACCTAAGAGCACTATTACAATCCCCAATAATCTTCTTGATTTTCGAGCAAGGGTCAAGCATAAAGAGATACTAGTTCATAGTTCCAACCAGAACTAAGAGAAAAGAATTGGTGTCCTTACATAGTCCCGGAAGGCCAAACCGACCTCCATGGTCTTGAGCATCTCGTCGGTGACCTCCATGGAGACCCTCTCCTCCTTCTCGCCGCCTACAAAATTAACAAGAAAGACACCAAGAAATCAGCTTAGGAAACAAGGACCACGAATCGTGTGATATATTTGGGTCGGGTTGACGGAGGAGAGCGATGGGGAGGTCCGGACTCTACCTGCCATCTCGGCGTGCACTGCGGCGGCGGAACAAGCAATTGAAGGCGAGAAGTGCCCCTGGACTGAGGCGGCCGGGCAGAAGTAGGAGCGCTCTGGAGTTTGGTGGGCGAAGGATCTTGAGTTCTTGACAATGGGTAGTCAAAGTCGAAGAGACAAAATCCTTGTCGCGCACGGCCGACGGCCGGACGGCCCGGGTCGCCTTCGTCGGCCGCCGCAGTCCGAAGCCCTCGCCCCGCCGACTTCTACAGGCTACCGAGACGTCACGCCGCCTCTCGCGCCGGGTCCGCACCTCCGCGATGTTCAGCGCCGGTCGCCGCAGCTCCAAGCCTCGCGCCGCCACTCAATCGGTCGATGTCGCTGGTCGCTAAAGTCCTCTTTTTTTTGTTTGGAGTTGCGGGAGGGATTTCGGTATTCTACGGTCGTAGCGGAAAATTAGCGAGCGCACGCGCAGTCTTGTGCTTAGTGGGCTTGGGCCATCTAGGGTTCTTCTGTTTCGGGCTGTTTCGCGAGAAAGGCGTCTTGGCTCCCGATCACATGCTTCTGTCCTAATAAAACAACTGAAAAAACTAGTAAAACATTTCAGAATTTTTTGGAAAACATTGGTGACGAACATATATGTGTGTTCTAAATAAGTGTCAAGTTTCATGATGAAATGACATGTGTAGTGTTTTGTGCGAACAAACAATATCATTGCTCTATTTTTAAAAAATCCCATTTTGACCACTCATTTGTTTTTTATCATCACATCACAACACAAATGTTATTTCACTACGCAAATTTGGCAGGTATATAGAATACTTTTATATGTTCGTCACCAACTTTTTTTCAGAAATTTTCAAAATATTTTACTTTTTTATTTTTTTGTTCGGCCAGTAGCATGTGACCTCAGATGCAATGTGAATTTCCGTTGTTTTGCACTCTACTTCTACGGGCTGTTGAAAAGTGTAACCGCAGTTCAGAAAAAAATTCAATTACAATTTTCTTTAAACCGTAGTTGCACTTTTCTGAGGTGATCGAGACTATAAAAATCAGTCGACTAAGACATAACCAATCCTACAGAATAAATCTTGTTCGCGTTTTTTCATCGATCAGGCTGCTCTTGTCACGCTTGATCGTTGTTTCCTTGCATATGGCGCATATTTCTCGTATACTAAATCAAATATTTATGCTATTTGCGGAAAATGTCTACATAGTATCACAAATATCTGCAGTTCTGCACCACACGAGATAAAATGTTCATGTATCTCAAAACACTTATGCATGATTGTAAAAGGAATGTTCATATATTTAAATCAAAATGTTCATGTATCAACTGCCAATGGTAAAACAAATAAACCAAGCAAAAAAACATTAAAATAAAAATACTGCCGAGATCAACAACTCAATGCTTTAGGAAGGCACACCCTCAACACGTGGCATGCAGAAGCCTACAAGAGTCCAACTAAGGGTGTTAGGTACGATCAGTTATAAATGAAAAATAACAACTTTGGAACTGGGTGTTCAAATTACAAACTCTTTTCAATATCGTGCTTATTGCGTCGATATCTTTGAGTTTGAGTGAATGCTTTTACATTATTTTGTAATGAAGCTATTGAGTCATAGGCGTTGTTGTAGCCGACGGCGAATTGTATCTCAATTCTTGCCTTTGACCAATACACACTTTAACTTAAGTTGTAATTTTATTATCTAGAATGTAAATGCACCCAAAATAGTGTGCATGCCCACACATTTAGTTTGTTATCCAAAAACCTCTAGAATATACAAATAAATCTGCCAAAACTAGAAAGGAAAAGAATAATCAAGGAAACTGGAAAGAACACAGAAAACTGAAAAGAAAACTGAGATACAAGTTCACTCCGAATTTCATGTTGACTTTGTGTTCCGTGTTCAGTTCTGCTGGTCTTAGGACATATGCAAATGGTTTATCTCTTTCTCTACAAGGAAAGATGAAAATATCGGGCTATGATGAAAATGAAGTTAATTAACGATGATGGTTGGGAATATCCATTGGAGAGAACTTACTCCTTTTGTGAAGAGCATGATATTCCAAAGTTGGGTATGGAAGAAGAGTAGATGGACCAACATAGGCCAAGAAAAAAAGACTAACCAAACCAACTAGGAGAACTACATGCATGATTGTTTGAACCCTTTTATTGCCTTGCAACTTGGGGAGTTCAGTGACCGTTTCAATGAGGTAAACTCATATTTACTTGGTTGGCATGGCGCTAATGAGGAAAAGTCCGGCGTCTCTTCCGGTGCATCTGGTAGGTGTGGTGAAGGCCTGGGTTCGGTATTGGCGGTGGGTGGCTCTTTCTTAGTGGTTGGCATGGTGCCAATGAGGGAAAAAGAGTTTACTTGATAATATCACTTGAGATTACTTGATAATAAGCCCATGAATGTTGCAAATTCAACACAACTGACATATCACTTGAGGTTACTTTTTTTGACTATAAACTGTAGGGCAAAAGGCCCACAGCACCCCACCTTTATTAAAAAAGCACAAAGCTATTTACAGATCTAAATACAAGAAAAAAGATTAAACAACAAACCTATACATCAAACTAGGTTAGCAATCCAACTCAGAAGTTTATCCTTATGAATATCTCTCATTCTATGGGCGTGGAGGTTAATATCAGGCAGAAAGCCACTGCGCCAAGCAGCGAACTTCGGTCTCACAAAATTGAAGATCATATCGTTCCTGACTTTCCATACATTAAAGCAGGCTAGAAGCAACACTTCCATAAAGAAAGGTTGGGCGAATTCCTTTTTTGCAAGAGAAGCCACCTGAGCTATTCCATCTCCTGGTTGCCAACTTTTTTCGATAAAGGGATCTTTATTACTTAAAGAGTTTTAAGTATTACACCTGGCCTCTGCATAACTAGGATGCACACAACCCTAACAAGTTCACAAATCTCGAAAAAACAAAAGATAAAAGGCGAATTACATATCAAATTGAGAAATTGTAAAGACGCCTAAGACGGTGGTGGTGGAGGTCCAATCCGGAAATTATGCTGCCATCCATGCTAGGAAAAGAACTCTCTCGCCGTAGCCTCCAACCGAGAGGACACCTCCAAAAACAGGTCTCGGTGCTCCACACGCTGTAGGG
The DNA here is from genome assembly GCA_947311845.1 of Poa pratensis. NCBI lineage: Eukaryota > Viridiplantae > Streptophyta > Magnoliopsida > Poales > Poaceae > Poa > Poa pratensis. The sequence continues at coordinate 129,324,253 of CAMZMU010000041.1, read as the reverse complement.
ACGACCATGATCGTAGTGTAGCCGTGCACCGGTAGATAACCTGCATAACAGAAGTATTTTTGTCATTAAAAACCTTGTCATTTCTACTTAGCCGTAGCGACCAAATAACGGCAATCGCTCCCACCCTAATAAGAAGTTTAAACCTTCTATCCACTCCGTTTAGCCAATTGCCGAAAATATTCGCAACGCTACGTGGGGGAATAAGGTAGAACCTATCTGGATGGCTGACCATATAGACCTAGCAAATTCACACTGGAAGAATAGATGCTTAATTGTCTCATCATGATGACAAAAGACACACTTTTTACTTCCGTGCCAATTGCGTTTGGCAAGGTTATCTTTAGTAAGAATTACCCCTCGACGAAGATACCATGCAAACGCTTTAGTTTTTAGCGGGATCTTCATCTTCCAAATTTTCTTATTATTATCAACTGGGACATCAGGATGGATTAACGTCTTATACATAGAATCAACCGAGAATATACCATTCTTGTTGAGATTCCATTTAAATTTATCCGGACCTTGTGTCAGCTGGACCGAGTCCAACCTTAATAGCAGAGCATTCCAAGATGCTTGCCTAGGACCAAATAAACTTCTTCTGAACGAAACATTCGGTGGGGAAGTTTCCATCACCTTAGCGAGCGTGTCGCCTTTGTTTCGCACAATATTGTGCAAGGCCGGATATTGTTCTCAGAGCGTGGTTTGGCCTAGCCAAATATCCTCCCAGAACCTAATTTCCGAACCATCCTAGATAGAGAAAGATCCATGCGGGAAGAAGAACTTCTTCGTGGCCATGAGACCAGCCCAGAAGTGGGAATCACCAGGTTTCCAAATAACCTGAGATAACGCTTGAGATCCCACATACTTTCTCCTAAGGAGGGTTTGCCATACTCCATTTTCAGCAAGAAGCTTGAAGATCCATTTGCCAAGCAGGGCTCTGTTCTTGACTTCAAGGTCATGAACACCGAGTCCTCCTTGGTCCTTGGGACAGCAAACCACAGTCCACTTAGTCAGTCGATATTTTTGTTTCTCACTATCACCTTGCCAAAAGAATCTTGATCGGAAGTAATCCAATCGTTTTAAGACTCCTTTCGGAAGTTGGAAGAAAGAAATCATATAAAGTACCATGTTAGTTAGTACTAAATTTATGAGAACTAATCTTCCTCCCAAGGATAATAGTTTGCCTTTCCAGCCATTTAAACGGATTTGAAGTCTCTCCTCTACCTACTTCCATTCAGCATTTGTTAGCCTCCGATAATGGATCGGAATACCCAAATAGTTGATAGGAAACTGGCCTTGCCCGTAGCCGAATAAATCAGCATACAACGAGGCATTTTCTTGGGCCTCACCGAAACAAAACAATTCACTTTTATGGAAGTTTATTTTTAGACCCGATAATTGCTCGAACGCGGACAAAATTAACTTTAAATTTCGAGCTTTCTCAATGTCATGTTCCATAAACAGAATTGTATCATCGGCGTATTGAAGAATGGATAAACCACCATCAACGAGATGCGGTATCACTCCTTCAATTTGGCCGTCAGCCTTTGCACGTTCAATCATAATTGCCAGCATATCAGCCACTATATTAAATAGCATTGGCAATAGCGGGCCACCTTGTCTCAACCCCTTTTTGGTCTGAAAGTATTTACCAACGTCATCATTGACTTTGATGGCTACACTTCCTCCCGAAACAAAGTTATGAATTAACGCACGCCACTTTTCAGAAGAACCTTTCATTCTGAGTGTCTGCTGAAGGAAAGACCATTTAACTTTATCATAGGCTTTTTCAAAATATATTTTCAGGATTACCCCATTCAACTTCTTCTTATGTAGTTTGTGAACTGTTTCATGTAGGATCGCCACCCCATCGAGGATGTTCCGTCCTTGCATGAAAGCAGATTGAGAAGGACGAACCACATGGTCTGTCACACTGTTCAACCGAATCGTAGCGACTTTAGTGAATATTTTAAAACTAACATTAAGAAGGCAGATAGGTCTATACTGTTGAATCCTCTCTGCCGCATTAACCTTGGGAAGTAAAATTATTTCACCAAAATTCAGCCGGAACAATTCTAATTGTCCATCATGAAGGCAGCTGAACAACTGAAGGAGATCAGCCTTGATAACATCCCAGAAGTTCTGGTAGAATTCAGCCGGAAAACCATCAGGCCCAGGGGCTTTGTTGTGTTCCATTTGGAAAACCGCCTTTCTCCCTTCATCCTCTGAATAAAGAGCAGTGAGTAGGATATTTTCCTCCTGAGAAACCTGGGGTATATCATCTGTTCTAGACTCATCCAGGGAGAAGGATCCTTCCTCGGGTGCTCCGAACAGATTTTTGTAGTAATTAGTAATGTACGACTTTAGCTGCTCATGTCCCTCAATCGTTCCCTCATCCTGTACCAGGGAGTGAATACGTTTCTTCCTATGTCTGCCATTGGCAATACTGTGGAAGTATCTAGTATTCGCATCCCCTTCCAGTATGAATTGGGCTTTAGAACGTTGATACCACTTAAGCTCCTCCTCACGCAAAAGTTTCGCTATCTGCACATTCGATTGACTCTTAAGCCCAATTTCATGCGTGGATAACAAACAAACTTCTGCTAATGCCTCAAGAGCATCAATAATTGAGGAGAGTCGCACTTTTTCTTTTTTAAGTAAACCTGTTGTATGACGTGCCCAGCCAACAAGGTGTGTGTGCGTACTGCACGAATTTTGTTATTCCACCTCTAGATAGGAGTAATACCGGCAACATGTCTTTCCCAAATTCTTTTAACCAACTCATGAAAGCCCTCACGGTGCAGCCATCCAAGTTCAAACTTGAAACGCTGGTTACACGGTGGTCTAGGCCTACCGGTGGTCAATAAAATGGGAGCATGGTCTGACAGACCCTCAATACGTTCTAGAGCTCATACTGACACCATAGGGAACTTGGATTCTGTCGTCGTATCGGCATCTTGGATAGGAGACGGGGTCCTGCTAGCTGAGGGTGAACGTAGGGCAAGAAGGTGGACGTCGTCAAGGTCGGGATTGTACACGGCAGTTTACCCAGCTTCAGGCACCACGGCGGTGGCGGTGCCCTACGTGCTGCTATAACTCACTATAAGGCAATATCGCCGTGAACAGGTTACAATGAGTTGGTTGTGTTGAATCGTCTGAGAGTCTCTCCCCTAAAGGAGTCCCGAGGTCCAGCTTATATAGGCGGCTGGACCTAGGGTTACAAGGTGATTACGTATCCAGCAAGTATACGGAGTCCTAAACCTAGCCGGCAAGTATGCCGCCTTCCGTCTTGGTCTTGGTGGCTTCATGGGCTTCAGTCTTGGGCCTCCTCCTTGCCGGCATCTGCCTTCCTTGGTCGTCAGCTATCTGAGCCGCCCGGTAGGCAAAGCCTTAACCACCACTGCGGGCCACCCTGGACTAGCCGGATTGATCCATGCTGGTGATACCCCTAGTAGGTATATCCCCAACATTAGCCCCTGGGAGGGTTCGAGTTCTTCAGACACCATCTTCTTTTGTCGGCAACATCCGCCTTGTCTTGTAAGCATCTGAAGAGCTTGAAGCATTCCAAAGTTGAAAGTAAGCGGCGGTCCGCCTAAAGTAGTCGGACAATTTGCCGCCTTCATGGGAAAGACGGCCTGACCATTGTCAGGAATCTTCGTGGCACCAGTCTTGTCAATTGACTGGACCCGTCAAATATTGACGGATGACGCCATGCAGTCCACGACAGTTTGGACTTGGGCATGCGTCATGATGGTTTCTCCACTACGCACAGAAATCGGAGCGAGGCCACAGACGCCGTTGCCACGACGTGCAAATCGTGGGCACGTGGCGGAAATCTCGCGTCCCCCCAATCTTAGGCACGGATCTTGGCGCGTGGGGATAAATACCCCCAAAGGGCACATCGATGCACTTCTTCATTCGCACACCCACCGTGGCCTCCTCACCTTCCCGAGCTCAACTCCTCCTCGTACTCAACTCCGGCGAGCACGAGCGACACACTCTCCCCTAAATGGCGAGCACTCAGCAAGATGCGGCGGCGACAGCGGCACTGGCTGCGGCTTCATCGACCCCCACCGGATCTGGATCTGTCCCAGCGGCGGCGGCGGTTCCCGCAGGCGCATCGATGACCTCTCCCGCGGCCACGGTGGCCACGGGCGGGGTTTCTACTTCTTCCCCAGCTCCGGAGGCGCCTGCAACCGTCGCTCCAATGTTTCCCCTTCCATCCCTCACGACGGCCAGCTCAGAGGTTGCGGCGGAATCTGCCGCCGACGAGGATGACGACGCCGAGGAAGAGGAAGAGGCTGGAGACCTGGGTTCCAGGTACTGGCTGCCGTCAGCATACCTAAAGGAGCTGGAGGCAGGCGGATACATTCCGCCAAAGACTGAATGCTCCTGGAGAGTTCCAGGCGACGAAGCGGTGCCTGACCCCCAAGACGGCGAGCGCGTCATGTTGGCGTCGCACAGCCTTCGTGGTATGTCTCTGCCGCTTTCCGCCTTTTTCTTGGCGGTGCTTAGTTTTTATGGGTTGCAGCCACACAACATAGCGCCCAATAGTATTCTAGTGCTAGCCGGCTTCCAGGCTTTGTGCGAAGGGTACTTAGGCATAGCTGTGTCCATAGAGCTATTCAAGTACTGCTTCCTGTGCCGCCGGCAAACCATACCAGGCGGCCACCTAGCAACCTGCGGTAGTGTTACGTTCAACTGCCGCCAACCCGACTGGTACCCAAAAATACCATACATCGAGTCGGTGAAGCACTGGACCAGCACTTTCTTCTACTCCAAGGACATCCTGACACCTGGCAGCACACAAGGGATGCCGGCCTTCGTCAATGGTCCACCAACTCACAAGGCCTGTTGGACGGCAAAGGTGCCGCTCAGCAGCTTGTCGGCGGAACTTCGGATTGCCGTTAGGCGGATCGAGTTCCTGACGAAAACGATGTTGGCTCCACGACTTGACGGAGTTGACACCGTCATCTGCTGGGTGTCGAGGAAGATTATGCCTCTCCGCCATCGCCCACTGAAGATGTGCGAGTACAAGGCGGATGACGCAGGCAATAGCACCCTTGACCAGGATGCCTTAGAATACCGGCTTAGAGAGCTTATCAAGCCTCTATCGGTGAAGGCGGCTGAAGGCGTCGCCATGTTCACCCATGACAACCCAGCCCCAGCGGTAAGTCAAAGGTACTTTGTTATTTCACTAACATCCTTGTCCACTAGGTACTGGATTAATATTGTCTTGTTTCCTTTTCAGCTGCAAACCTCGGGGGAGGAAGAGTTGGATCCAAACTGGTACGACACCGGTGCCAGCAAATCGAAGAAGCGTAAGCTGAGCTCCTCCACCAAGGATTTGGAGAAGAGGAAGAAGGCGGCCACCTCTGTCGATGCAGAGGATGAGACCGTGGGGAATGTCCTCTTCAAGAGGTAAGCAAACTTTGTCTTTCCCTGACTTAGCTATTTTGATATATTTGTGCTGACAAACCTGCATGTTTCTGCTTACAGAGGCAAGCCTGCCATGCCCAAGCTCCACTCCAACTTGAAGATTACTGCCGGCAGGGGCAAGCCACCACGTTCTTCTCCAGCCGCTGCGCCGACAACGCCCACAGTTGGCGTTCCCGTGGTTGTATGCCAGGGAACGTACACAGCTGCTGGTACCACAGAGGCGGCTACAGAGAAGATGGCGGGCAAGAAATCAGTTGCCGGCATCACTTTTTCCAAGACGGCTGAAGCTTCGGCTAATGATGCCGCTCGATTTATTGCCATGAAGCAGGAGATGAATGACCAGATGGCGGCCGAACAAGGCGGATCATCCTCCCATCCTGGTTCCTAATCTGGCAAAGGGTTGCAAGACCCCCGGCATACACTGAAGACCATGCGTGACGGTACCCGCAACTGGTACGCACACATGGACGAACTCCACGACACCCTGCATGGACAACTTGAGGTAAAATAGCCTATGGTCCCAGCCCCCGAGCACTTTGGCGGCTGAAAAATTTTAGCCGGCAAAGTGCTCTCGTTGACTAAATAGTGCTAACCATAATGTTGTTTTCGTTCATGCAGGCCGTTCTTGCTTCCAATCTTGAGCTATTTCGTGCTCAAGAGAAGAAGAACAAGGAATGCCAGGAACTACAGCAGGACGTTGTAGCGTACCTGCACTTAGAAATTGGCAAGGTACCTGTGTATAGTGCAAACCCCTGGATCGTTTCATTTGCACACACAGTTAAGATGTAGTATCACAACAAAGTATCATTATTACATCGAATGATCCAGACTTGGTAAAATATTCATTGCAACTTGCATAGCATATAGCTAGCTTGAAAGAGTAAAGCAGCGGAAATAATAATCTTCATGGAGTCCTCATCCTTTGCATGTGCCACAGGCGAAAACATGTTGGTTGTAGACTCGAAACCTTAACGAAAACTCACTCGTCAGAACAATCTGCAACAAATAAAATTTTGCAACAGAGTGGGTCAGATACCATTAAAAATGGATCTGGCAAGTGACACTATGTGGACACTTAATGGAATAACTCTATAGCCTATATGCATATTTGGCTGGTGGAGTTCAAGGCTATTTTGCATAAAAGCCAATTTTGCCTAACACTTTGTAAAACATTTTCCTCAAATTTGAGACATGGCATGAAATCCATAGTCTCGGCTACCCTTGTTCACCCATCAAAATTTTACTTAAAGAAATAAGATGTTGGGAGCCTCCGTTGCCATCCTTGATCAGCTGCTTCAATTGTCCGTAACCGGGGACACGGCTAAGTACTTAGTTTTAACTCTGCAGAGGTTGTGCACTTTCACCATTAGACCCAACAAACCCAAACTATCCTCAAGCACTCAATTTGTGCTAAGGAAAAGGAGAGAGTTGAGATGAGACTTTTCAGAAGCATATTCCCCATCCCATATCGGCTTGACCCGTTCCCTCCTACATCCTCTACATCTGCTTGTCAAGCCGGGAGGAGTCCACGCAACTTAATCCATCTAGTTAGAGCCCATTTGACTAATGGCTGCACGATAAGCAACTTCACTTAGAGAAACATTGGTCCCTTTAATCCTGGGTGGCAATCCACAAGTGAATAAACACTCAACTCTGGCAGCCATGCAATCCCAAATCCACCCAGGTGATAAATTAACTTAGTAGAATTTAAGCTTTGAATAAAACAAATTTGCATGGCATCAATAATTCTACCAAGTTATCAATAGGATTCTAGACACAACTAGTGTAAAGGAGATAGTAGTTTTAGCATAGCAATACTATCCTACACATGCATATAAAGAAATACACAAAGTCATGCATAGAAAAATACTTAGGAAATTTATGGGGTGTGCCACTTGCCTTGGCAAACAGAAGTGTAGTAGTAGCAGTTGCAACCACTTTCGTCTCTCTCCAGAATTTCTAACAAGTCAAACAAACCACAAATAAACATACAATCATAAATGCAACACTTAGAAAAATTATGATGTGCATGCGATGCAGGATGATACAAAGAGTTATGGTATGCAAGACAAGCAAATAATTAAGGAAGGAGACATAAACTAACTTAATCCAAATGGCTAAGGCAAGGTCAAGCTCAAAGTAAACTTGATCAAACAACTTGACAAAAGTTGTAAGGCTATTCTAAGTCTTCACAAGTTTGGTCTTCAATTAATCTTCAAGTCCTTTGTAGCTTCATTGATCTTTTATGGTCTTCAATTAGCACTCTACGAACATAGTCTTAAACACAAAGGACTTGGTCTATGTCCAAAGTGAGACAAACTAGAAAGTAGAAAAGATAGAACTAAAGTGGTTGGTCTTCAGAATCTTCTCCTTGCTTCCTTGTAGCTTTCACCTTGTGTTGACTTCATTGAAAATTGTAGACTTGATGCTGTTGGGAGTCTCAAGGTTGATCTTGAATATAGCTTAGCCACCATGAAGTCTAAGATAGGGAGAAGGAAAGAGAGAATGGGAAGAAGGACTTAGAAATTGTAGCTGGTTGGTCTTCATGAACTTCCTCTTGATTTCTTCTAAGTCCTTTCTTCTTGGAGATGCTTCTGGAGTCTTGTTTTCATGCTAAGTGCTTCTTTGTTTCTTCATTGTTTCCACTAATTTCTAACTTAGTGGTTTTAACTAGAGGGGTCAAAAGAGCTAACATTCATCCTCAAAATTTCTAAGGACAAGTTTAGCACTTTTAATGTGTTGAAATTTCTAGGGAAAAATTCTAAGTAAAAGTGTTGTCAAAATTTTATTACCCAAATTTTTTCTAAGGAAGAAATAACATTTTTGTGGGAGAGGTGAAATATTTCTAAGTTATTTTGCATCTAACATGATCATCATGACTTAGCTAAAATTTCTATTCGAAAATAATGTGGAGAACAATTTTAATATAATTTACTTATTAAAATTACACCTAAAAAGCAATAAAAACAAATTACATGCAAAAACACATAAAAACACTTCTACAAAAATACAGAGCAATGCTACGGCCATTACTTATACAAACAAAAATATAGCAAAATATTTTACTCAATTATCAATTTTTATAATTAAATTATAGCCAAAATATCAATTAAACCATTTTTAAAATTTATCTAAAATAATTTCATCAAAACCTCAAATTAAGCATCTAGAAAGTTTCTACACATTATAAGCTTTCCAAAAATAAAATTTCATAAATTTTGGATAAAGGACTAAAAATTAATAACAAATCTAAAATCCAGGGACCTATCTGTGATGCGCAAGGGCTAAACTGTAAAAAAAACAAAAAAAAAGCTTCGCTCTAGAGTCCCTGGCGGCTGTAGTCCACGCGGCGAGTTCTGATTGGTGCGCGTCATCTTCGCGGGCAGATGCGGGTGCGGACGGACGTGGACGTGGCGCGGCCTTCGTGGGCAACTTGGCGACGTGGCGACTCCTCGTTGGACGGTACCGCTTCGCGTAGACGATCAAATCTTGAGCGTTGAAGCCAGATCCAACGGCCTAAGTTCTACTGGGCCATATGGTCGCCTACGCGGCTGCCGGTGCTACTCCGACGACGGTGGCTCCATTGCCGGCGACGAGCTAAACGCAAAACAGAAGAGGACTGGATGCACGAGTCGTACCCTGGGGCGTAGATCGACGCGGCGAAGGCGAAGGCGTGGTCAGGGAGAAACTTCGCTTCCTGGTTCGCCGGGATTGCTCGCCGGAATCGCCGAGGGCGGCTGGAGCTTCGGGTCGATCTCGAACTGCTCGTTCTGCTACGAAATAAAATACGGCGCCAGGTCAGAAAGGTGCGCAAGGAAGAATTAAGAAGAACGGAAGGGATGAGGAGGCTCGGGGTGTCCTGTACTCGCCGGTATTTGAAGAACACGATGGCGGCCGTGGCGGCGCTCCGTGGATGATCTCGAGCAGCCTGGGGGCTCTCGGGTTTCGATTTCTGGGGCAAAAGAGAGAGGAGGTCATGGAGATTATATAAGGGTAAGAGTCACAGAAGAATCATTTCGAATCGCAACGAATTTGGTCCGGATTTAGCTAGGGTTTCGGAGAGGATTTCTTGTACGGGATGTTGAAGATGATGGTGTCATCCATGACGTCATGGCCGGGGCCCGCATGACGGTGAGAGAGAGGGGAGAGGGGCCAGGGTTGGGCTGCTATCCGCTGCGTGTGCGAGAGAGAAAAGGATGGGCTTGGCCCAGTTGGGCTGGGTTCGTATTTTTTTGTTGTTCAAAACCTTTTCTTTTCTTAAAACTTTTATATCTTTTTAAATACAATACCAAATTAAGTCAAACCAATTTCTATAGTTTTGTAAAAACCAACTCTTTAATTTGAAAACCTCTAATAACCTTTCCCAAAACATTTTGTCAACTATATTTTTGAAAAGTGATTAAATGTATTTTTGGACATATTAATGTCATTTGAAAACTATTGGTTTTTTTTTATAAATTCCTTTGGAAATATAATTTAAACCGAAGCAAAATATGAGTAATATGATTAATATATCACTCAATAAAATAATTTTGTATAAAACTCAAATAGTTTAAAAGGGGTTTGATAAATCAAAATGATTTCAGGACTCATTTTAAAATCCAAATAACTATTTTCTTTCAAAAGTAAAACTATAAAACTTGAAAACAGAGAATAGGTAAGTAATAGAATAATTCTCAACCATACAAATTATTTTAAACAGAAATCATTTAGATTTCCAAACTAGGTTTTTTAATAAACCAAATATGACACTTGGTGTCCAACTTAAAATAGGTTTTAAACAAACAAATGTGGTTTAAGTAGATCTTAAATACCACAAGATAAAGCATTTGCAATTACTTACATTACAATAGATTCAAACGATTTCACAAACAATTCTAGCAGAACAACACATTCATAAAAGTCAAAAGAAAACTTGGAGCATTCTTTGCTCTACTAATATATTTTGTTAAATATGTTTTCAAGTGGAATTATTATTCTCACTTTTAAAATATCCAAATGCAAACAATGCTATATGATGATGAATGTATGCATGAATTTTCTTTTCAAAGCAAAATACATAATAGTTTTTAAAAAGTTTTAAATTTTTCTGGTTTTTCAACTTTTAAAAACTAGGGATGTTACAGACGTGGAGTTGAAGAACGCCCAAATGGCGAGCTTGGAAGAAGCTCGCAAGAATGATGAAGGTGACAAAGCTTTCTTTGCCTTCTTTTCGTCCGACTTCTTTTCCTTTTCCGACAAGTATTTTAGTCGTCTTTTCTTTTTATTTGTAGAATTACTAAACACTGCGCAAGATATTCTCAAGAACTCCACTGACATGCAAGCTTTGATGAACGAAGCTGCAGATCTTGCCGGGCTGGTGACCAAACTGAAGGCGGATCACGCCAAGGAGCTGGATGAGCGTGCGTTGGCCCATGCTGCCGAAGTTAGCAAGTTGACTGGACAACTTGAGGCCATGAGCAACAACCTTGACCAGGTGAACAAGAACGCCAAGGAGCAGCAGGACCAACTGTCAAAGGCGGTCCAGCTAGCTCAAGAAACGCTTGAGAACCATCTGGATGAGGTCAACGCCATCCACGACCATGTCTTGGGTATGCCTCCAATCCTTCATTTTTCACCTTGCTTTCTTGAAACTTGAAGCTGCAGTGTGTAACTTTGTGTTTGTGCAGTGCCGGCTAGCTTGGGAGATGACCTGGCTACAACGCCGCGCCTTGCCCGAATCTTGAAAGTTGGCGAAATCGTCAACCAGATTGTCGGCGCAGGCAAAGCATTTGCCGCCAAGTTCTACCCTGGGGAAGACGGCGATCCCGTCATCTTCGATGCTCTGCCGGACCTGCTGGAGAAGGCGGCAGCTGAACACGACAACACGCTACGCTCAGCAGCACGAGGCGGCGCCAAGTTGGCATTGGCAATGACGGCGGCGTGGTACCCGGAGGCTGATATTCATCAAGTCACCGAGTACTTCCCCACCGAAGACGAAAACAACCAAGCCATCGTGATGCAGGACGTGCTGCGGTCTGTTCGCGGCTATGCGACCCGGGTTGCCAACATGGTTGACATCCGCAAGTTCTACAAGGAACACCCGGACCCGCATGTTGCCGTAGCCGATCCCTCCTTGGCGGATCCTGAAGCTTCCCGAGAAGAAGGCGAAGCCGGAGCCGACAAGCGCAGCCCCAAGGATGGCGGAGCCAGCCCCAAGAATGCCGGCGTCAGCCCCCAGGATCTCTCCACCAGCTCTACCAAGGCGGCAATCCCTTAGACTTCCTCCTGCAAAGGCAGCACAAAACACTGCGTTAATCTGTTAACGCATAAAACTTTATTTTGGGTTGTAAATATTTATGCTACACTTGGCGGTAGGCTTATTTAAGTGGCCCGCCTTAATATGTATCTCGCCTGCATGTTTAGCTTTTTCATATGTTGGCGGAACCTCATCTTAGTTACTTTAGCTGAGCCAACCAGGTGCAATACCAACTAATTTAGACTCAGAGACCAAAGCCAGCATGTTGGTGCCAACGACATACTACTAGGCGACCCACACACAAACAGACAGATAAGCATATTAGGCGGTGCAAAGATTGTTTGCGTTTTTAGCCGGCAGACGGCAAATGTCAAAAAGTTTGGACCTTAGCACGGAGCAAAACTTATTTTGTTTGGTAACTTTTATGACAACAGATATATGATTGCGAGAAAAGACAAAAGATGGCATGATCCCAAAACTGAATGAGCAAACCACAGACTTTTATTTCATAATCATATAGTACTTATTACAATGTGGAAATTGCTAAGTGTAAAAAGGACGTAGCTGCTCAATGTTCCAGGTCGCTTGGTTTCTTCGTACTTGTCGTCAACCTTCCTTTTGCGCTTGCGACCTCGCTTCTTCTTGTATCCGTCTCGTGCGTCGACCAAGTAATAAGAACCATTGAGCAACACCTTACTGACCACAAAAGGTCCTTCCCAAGGCGGGGATAACTTATGCAAGCCCTTCTATCTTGGATTAGGCGGAGAACCAGGTCACCAACTCTAAAACTTCGTTGCCTCACCCTTCTGCTGATAACGCCTCAAACTTTGCTGATAGATGGCGGATCGCGCAAGGGCAACATCTCGTTCTTCATCAAGTAGGTCAAGGCCATCCTGTCTTGCATCTTCTGCGTCTCCTGGACGTAGGCTTGAATTCTGGGAGAATCGTACATCATGTCGGTTGGCAACACTGCTTCTGCGCCATAGACTAAGAAGAAAGGAGTAAACTTGGTTGATCTGTTTGGAGTTGTGCGTAAACTCCAAAGGACAGACTGCAATTCATCCACCCAAGCCCCAGCCGCTCTGTGCAATGGTACTTCGAGACGTGGTTTGATTCCTTGTAGAACTAAACCATTTGTACGCTCTACTTGACCGTTTGCCTGCGGATGCGCTACTGAGGCTAGATCTAGGCGGATACCATGCTTATAACAGTATTCCTCGACTTCGCCTTGCGACAAGTTAGTGCCATTGTCGGTGATAATGCTATGAGGCACCCCGAACCGAGAGATTATTCCCCACAGAAAGTTTGCGGCTGTGGCGCCGTCTAGCTTTTTGATAGGCTTAGCTTCAACCCATTTGGTAAACTTGTCTACAGCCACACCACCAGTGCCGTTTTAAACGGACCAACCATGTCCAAGCCCCAGACTGCGAAAGGCCATGTGATGGGTATTGTTTTAAGCTCTTGAGCCGGCATGTGTGATTGTCTGGCATAAAGTTGGCAGCCCCTGCATCTTTTAACAATGTCTTCTGCATCTTGCTTGGCTGTCAACCAATAGAAACCTTGTCGGAAGGCTTTTGAAACAAGGGCGCGTGAGGAAGCATGATGTCCACATACGCCGGCATGTATCTCATCCAACAGTTCTCTGCCTTCTTCGGGCGAAATGCAGCGTTGGTAAACACCAGTGGTGCTACGCTTGTACAATTCACCTTTGATTATTGTAAATGCCTTGGCTCTTCTTATTATTTGCCTTTTCAAAACCTCATCATCCGGTAACTCCTGATTGATCAGGAAGTCCAAATATGGCGTCGTCCAATCCGGCTTTACCAAGTAGACGCATAGCTAGCATTCAACTGGTTCTGCCGATTCTGGGTCAAGGAGGTCTGCTCCTTTAATTGACGGCTTGTGTAGGTGTTCCAGGAAAACATCTTTTGGTACCTTTTTGCGTTCAGACCCCATTCTGGCAAGTGTATCTGCCGCCTCATTTTGAGCTCTTGGGATGTGGCGGACCTCGTAGCCTAGAAAACACTTGGCGAATTCGTCAACGGTAGCTCGATATGCCGCCATTGTCTCGCTCTTTGTGTCCCAAGTACCACGTATCTGTTGCGCCACCAAGTCTGAATCTCCGTAGCAGAGGACACGCTGGACGCCAAGTTCCTTGGCAATGTGTAAACCATGAAGGAGAGCTTCGTATTCAGCAACATTATTAGTTGCCTTGAAGTGAATTTGTAACACATAACTAAGCTTGTCTCCTTGAGGGTTTCTTAAAACAATGCCAGCCCCCGAGCCCTGAAGCATTTTTGATCCATCAAAGTGCATGATCCAGTATGCATCTTCAGGGAGAGGTACTTCGTCCATGGCCTCCGTCCAATCAGCTACAAATCTGCTAAGGCTTGAGACTTAATGGCCGTTCTGGGTTTATACATGATGTCGAAGGCGGCAAGTTCAATGCCCCATTTGGCAACGCGGCCTGTTGCATCTGTATTATTGATGATATCCCCCAGAGGTGCCTTGCTCACCACCGTTATTGAATGTTCCTGGAAATAGTGCCTTAATTTCCTGGCGGCGTAGAAAACACCGTAGACCAGCTTCTGGTAATGCGGATAACGCTGTTTCGAGGCGGAAAATACTTCATTGATGAAGTAGACCGGACGTTGTTTCAGCAAGTCTGAATTTTCCGTCTTGCGTTCCACAACCAGTACCACGCTAACAACCAAGTTGGTTGCCGGATGTAGAGCAGCATTGGTTCCTGCGAACGAGGAGCTGCCAAAATTGGAGCAGACGTTAACGCGTCCTTGAGTTGCTGCAAGGCGGCGTCTGCTTCGTCTGTCCACACAAGTTGTCGGATTTCTTCAGAAGCCGGTAAAGAGGCAGTGCCTTTTCACCAAGACGGCTAATGAAACGACTGACGGCAGCCGCCGAGCCGGCAAGTCGCTGCACGTCCTTCAGGTCCTTGGGCCTGGATATGTTGAGGATCGCTTTGATTTTTTCTGGATTCACTTCTATCCCTCGTTCGGAAACGATAAAGCCGAGCAACTTGCCGGCAGGAACCCCGAAGACGCATTTTTTCGGGTTGAGTTTCATCCTATATAGCCGGAGGCTATCAAAGGTTTCTCTCAAATCGTCCAGCAAATCTGCCTTCTTTCTTGACATGACGGCAATGTCGTCAACATAGACGTGAACATTGCGGCCAATTTGCTCGTGAAGGCATCTTTGCATACACCGCTGATACGTTGCGCCGGCGTTTTTTAGGCCGAAGGGCATCGTGATGTAGCAGAAGGTCCCATAAGGCGTAGTGAACGCTGTTTTGATTTGATCGGATTCCCGCATTTTTATTTGGTGGTACCCGGAGTACGCATCCAAAAAGCACAGCAGCTCGGAGCCGGCTGTGGAGTCTATGACCTGATCTATACGAGGCAAAGCAAAGTGGTCCTTAGGACAGCACTTGTTCAAACCGGTATAATCAATGCACATTCTCATTTCCTTATTAGGTTTTGGAAACATTACAGGATTTGCCAACCAATCAGTGCGTACTACCTCCCTAATGAACTTGGCTTCTTGCAACTTGATGATCACCTTCCCTATTGCTGTCCGCTTCTTCTTACCATAGCGTCTTATTCCTTGCTTCACTGGCTTGGCTCCTTCGTAGACGTTAAGAGAGTGCTCGGCAAGTTCCCTCGGGACACCTGGCATGTCAACTGATGACCATGCAAAGATGTCCTGATTCTCATGGAGGAACCTGACGAGCGCGCCTTCCTATTTGTCGGCCAAGCCAGCCCCTATAGTGACTTGCTTGGAGCTGTCACCTGGTACCAGATCCGCCTTCTTTGTGTCTTCGGACGCCTTGAAAGTGTTCTTTTGCTCAGCGGTCTTTACATGCTCCGGCAACTGCGACGTATCGAGCTCCTTCTTCAACATGGCTAACTCCTCTGCGTGGAGGACTGCCTCAGCGAAGGCGGCGTTGCCACGCTCACACTCCTTTGCTTTCTTGAAGTTGCCACTGATGGTAATTGTACCATTGGGTCCCGGCATCTTCAGCTTGCTGTATATGCCGGCATCCCAGAAGATCCGTCCGGCTCCAGTAGCACCACTGGTGTTTACCAACGCTGCATTTCGCCCGAAGAAGGCAGAGAACTGTTGGATGAGATACATGCCGGCGTATGTGGACATCATGCTTCCTCACGCGCCCTTGTTTCAAAAGCCTCCGACAAGGTTTCTATTGGTTGACAGCCAAGCAAGATGCAGAAGACATTGTTAAAAGATGCAGGGCTGCCAACTTTATGCCAGACAATCACACATGCCGGCTCAAGAGATTAAAACGATACCCATCACATGGCCTTTCGCAGTCTGGGGCTTGGACATGGTTTATAGCAGCACGTAGTTTTTCGTATGTCCATAAGTACACGGTCTAGTTTTTCGTATGTGGGTTCTGGGAGAGAATTTGCCCAAGTAAATTGTCTCCCAACCATTGTCACCTCCCTTAAACTCAAGCTGTCTATGACCGCGTTGAATAAGAGAGGCCAACGATTGTCAAACCGGCCTCTACTCTTCTCGAATGGACAACGAAGCAAATTGAAATCCCCCCAATGATAAAAGGGTGAGGGTTATCCTTTGCTAAGTTAACCATCTCTCGAAGGAAAGCAGCTTTAGAATCCTCCTGGGCAGGCCCATACACAGCGATAAGACTCAAATGAAATTGTCGGCTTTATTACGGATGTGCATTTTAATATGAAAATCACCATCCGAAACAGCCAACACTTCCATCGTTTCTGTCTTTACGCCTAGTAAAATACCCCCAGAGCATCCACGAGGAGGCGGGAGTACCACGCAAAGTCTATACCACCGAAAGTCGGTCCAACTGACTTTGCGAGAAATCACGCCTGCCCGTCTCAGAAATAGCTAAGAAGTCCGAATTATGATCCCGAACAGAATGAGCGAAATGCAAATATTTAGCCAAGTCACCAAGACCTCTGCTATTTGCAAACATGCCATTCATTAGGAAACTATGGGAGATTTGGAAAACTTAGCCCTTTTCCGGACGACCTGTTAGAGGCATGTTTAGATTTCCGGCAGGATGCTTTTAACTCATACAGTGAGCGCATCCCATCCTCATCCAAACCTATCTCCGACACTTCACCAATTAAATGAGAAAGAAGCTGACCATCTGATGCGGCATTCGCTTCTTCTTCATCAAAATAAGTGGCAGTCAACCCAGTCGAAGCCTTAGGTATAACCGTAAGACGGTCAAATTCCATATGCCTCAAGACTTTAGTTGACACTTCAATTTGTTTTTTTTATTAGAACCCAAATTTAAACCTATACTATTTAACTTCGAATTAATTGACGGAGATGAAAAAGAAAGAAAAGACTTTGAACACGTAGCCATACCATGCGAGTCCAGGTTCCGCTCCGCCTTGCGATGCATCGCCTTCTGCATGGAATCCTCGTCCGTGGCAGTAGCACCGTCTGACGCCGCCACAAACCTCCCGCTACGGCAAGTCAGAGTGATTCCGTCCTCGAAGGCCGTGGCGGAGGGAGGTGGTGTACGCGGCGAGACGGCACCCTCGATGCCGCACGAGGTAGGCTCAGAAGCAATAGCCTGGGTCAGCGTTGTTGGTGTAGCAGCCGACCCAGCCATCGCCCCAGTCGAAGTCACCCCAGAAGATGGAGAGTTATGTGTCGGAGTCAGAAACTCATCCGTCCCCTCAGGAGACGCCACACCGAACTGAGCTACGAGGGAGGCGATGGTGATGTCGCAGCCTCCCCACAACCCAGTCCAGCAGAGGAAGCCATCCCAGCCGGCCTACTGGTAACAGGCCTTGGCGGCCCAGCCTGGCTAGCGGCCTCCCAACTCGCGGGAGCAAGGTCGACGTAGGAGCCTCCAGCCGGCCCAACCCATCAACGGCGACCGTCCCAGATGTCGGCCCGTTTGGGCAGGTCAGCTGCAGCTCTAGCGGCCCATCCTGGCGCACATCCACCGCAGAGGCTGGGGGCCTGCCAAGACGAGGCATCGGTGAAGAAGGCTGCCCAGCCGGGCCAGAAACCAGTAGCGAAGCACCTTCTGCATGCAGACACGAGGCATATTTCGGTCCAGACAATTGAGGTTCTCCACTGTCCACAACATGCATCCCATCCACAGAAGAAACTGAACTGATCAAACTCGGAGATGACCTTCGAATATACTCCACAATCTCTATCCCTCTCGGCGTCCGTGGGTTAGGGTTGTAAGGAGTAATCACCCGAACCAGTCCCCCTAGAGACAGAACATTAGAGGCCACCGTTTTACCATGGTTGGATGCCTCCGACGATTTGCTAACATCAACATCCATGCTAGTTGCGTTCGAGCTTTGCATGTTCGCGACCCCGCAGGCTTGTCCATGCCCTTCTCAAAGCCTTGTCCATGCCCTTCGTCGACCCCGCAGCTTTGCATGTTCCTGATTGCCAACTGATCTGTAAATAGTTCCAGACTCGAGACTAAAACTACAGCTGAAGAAAAGATGATCTCTATCCTCACGATGCCTTCCAGGACACAAGGCACAGTGAAGTTCATTAGTTACATTCCAGTGTCTCCGCTGCAACAAATCTCTAGTGTTAAGGCGGTCACTGAGAAGCAACCAAGCAAACATCTTAATTTTCATGACACATTTGCTTTTCCAGATCCAATTGTACATAGGAATAGCCTGAATTTCCTTGTGCACCTTGGCATAATGAATGGCAGTTTATGGAAAGCACTAGTAATATCGGCCATGCTGATGACCCACAAGTATAGGGGATTGCAACAGTCTTCGAGGGAAGTAAAACCCAAATTTATTGATTCGACACAAGGGGCGACAAAGAATATTTATAAGCCTTGACAGATGATTTGTCAGTTCAGCTGCACCTGGAAGTAGATTTGCTCGACACAGTTTATCAGTAGCAACAGTTTTATGACAGTAGCAGTAGTGAAATAATAGCAGCAGGAAAATAAAGACAACAGTAATAATTGTAGTAGACATCAGGATTAAAGTACTATAGGCCTAGGGATGGATGAACGGGCGTTGCATGGATAAGATAATTCATGAAATAGTCATACATAGGGCAATTGCAGATAAATAATAAGGTATCCAAGTAATAATCAATCATAGGCATGTGTTCCGTATTTAGTTGTACGTGCTCGCAATGAGAAACTTGCACAACATCTTTTGTCCTAGCAGCCCGTTTGCAGCGGGGCCTCAAGGGAAACTACTGGTAATTAAGGTGCTCCTTTTAATAAAGCACCGGAGCAAAGCGTTAACACTCCGTGAACACATGTGATCCTCACGTCGCAACCATCCCCTCCGGTTATCCCAATTTCTGTCACTTTGGGGTCTCGGGTTCCAGACAGTGACGTGTGTATACAACTTATAGATATGATCCAAAACAATAATTATCATCATGATTCAATAACATGTTCAGATCTGAGATCATGGCACTCGGGCCCTAAGTGACAAGCATTAAGCATAATAAGTTGCAACAATGACAATAAGCACTACCGATGGATACTAGGCACCATGCCCTAACAAATCTCACAACTATTACATGAATGATCTCATCCAATCCCTACCATCCCCTCAGCCTACAGCGGGAATTACTCACACATGGATGGGGAGTCATGGATGGTCGATGGAGAGGTGGTGGTGATGATGATGGCGATGATCTCCTCCAATTCCCCGTCCCGGCAGGGTGCTGATGGCTACGTGTTGGTGAACCCCAAGAGGAAGGTTATGATGTAGACAGCAGAAGTTTTCCCTTGAATAATCTACCCAAGGTTATCAATCCAGTAGGACTTGATGATCTATCGGAAGGTTGTTGATGTTGACTCCCCCTGGCGCTAGGGAGCTTGCACCAACGTGGAATCTGCACAGACACAAACCAGAACTTTGCCCAACACGAAACAGAGAGGTTGTCAATCTCTCCGGTCTTGCAGAAACAAAGAGTTAAACGTATGGTGTGGAAAACAGCAGGAAAAACAGCAAGTAACAGGAAACAGATGATTGCAGCAGGTTGTGTAAACAGTATGAGGAAATTGGACCAGGGTCCACAGTTCACTAGTGGTGTCTCTCTCAGAACAGATAACTAGCATGTTGGGTAAACAAATTACAGCTGGGCAATTGACAAATAGAGAGGGCATAACAATGCAATACATGCCAAGATGTCTACTATGAAATCTAGTTGGGCATTACAACAAAGTACATAGACCGTTATTCCAACCGCATCTATGCCTAAATAATCCACCTTCAAGGCAGCATCCGCATCCCATTCAGTATTAAGTTGCTAACAACAGATTATTGCATGAAGTAAAGTGTGTAATGTAATCAATACAAGTGCCCTTGGACACTGCACCAATGTTTTATCCCTAGTAGCAACAGCACATCTACCATCTTAGACCTTTCTGTCACTGATCCAGATATCTAGAGACTGAACCCACTATCGAGCATAAATACCCCCTCTTGGAGTCACAAGCATCTACTTGGCCAAAGCATCTACTAGCAACGGAGAGCATGCAAGATCAAGAGCACATAGATAAACAACTTGAATAAACATGGTATCAATATTCATCGGATCCCAGCAAACACAACATCTAGCATTACAATAAGATGATCTTGATCATGTTAGGCAGCTCACAAGATCTAAACATGGAGGCACAAGGTAGAGAGACAACCATCTAGCTACTGCTATGGACCCGTAGTCCAGGGGTGGACTACTCACGCATCACTCCGGAGGCAGGCATGGTGATGTAGAGCCCTCCGGTGATGATCTCCCCTCCGGCAGGGTGCCGGGAAGAGCTTCAGAACTCCTCCGATCTGAGATTGACGATGACGGCCGCGACGGAACTTTTCGTGGAATATGATCGACCGTAATAGGGTTTTCGCGTCGCGGAGAATATATAGGCGAAGAGGCGGCGTCGGTGGCCGAGGGGGGCCACCACGCCATAGGGGGGCGCGGGCCCACCCTGGGCCGCGCCCTAGTGTGGCGTGGCCCCCTGGTGGGTCTGCTCCGACTCCCCTTTGGACTCCGTGATCTCCTCGTGATATTATTGACGATGTCTTTTGTTTCGTCCAATTCCGAGAATATTTCCTTAATAGATTTTCTGAAACCAAAAACAGCAGAAAACAGGGAACTGGCACTGTGGCATCTTGTTAATAGGTTAGTCCCAGAAAATGCATAAAAATGATATAAAGTGTAACCAAAACATGTAGCAATTGATATAATAACAGCATGGAACATCAAAAATTATAGATACGTTTGAGACGTATCAAGCATCCCCAAGCTTAGTTCCTGCTCGTCCTCGAGTAGGTAAACGATAAAAACAGATAATTTTTGAAGTGACATGCTACCAACACAATCTTTGATCAAATAACAATGTAATGCACATGATCTGAATGAAGTGATCCAAGCCAATGGTCTATAGTTTGCAAGCAAGTAAATAAAGAGTAAACATAAGTGATCACACAAGTGCAAACTTTCATGAATAACACTATAAAACATTTAGAGATATAATAGTCTAACATAATAGTTAGTTCACAGCAGCAATAATTCTCAACATGAAAGTGTTTGTATCAACACAAAGGAAGATAATAGCTTCAGCTTTTGCTTCAACTTTCAACATGTATATCATATAGATAATGTCAATGCAAAGAATATGATCAACCAAACACAAAGTTATGTAAAAACTGTTATACTGGAGTTGACAATGATGTTTGCTTAAGTAGACAGAAAGAAGTGGGAAAACTGACTCAACATAAAAGTAAAAGAATGGCCCTTCGCAGAGGGAAGCAGGGATTAACATCATGTGCTAGAGCTGTAGTTCCCGAAGGCATATAGAGAGCATAAAATATTGTTTTGTAAGGTAATGGTGTATACAGGTGTCAACAAATCAAATAGCAGGTACTTGTCATCTTCCATGGCTAACTAACTTTTAGAGCGGTTCCGAGAGTTTTTAGGACTGCACTTGTAACAAGCACTTATTGGTGACACTCCTCCCAACCATTTACTTTCCACAAACCATGGCTAACCGAATCCTCGGGTGCCCACCAACATTCACCATGGAGGAGTGTCTATTTATTTATTTATAGGGTGGACTAACCAGCTCTTTAATGCAAAATAAAAGGTGGAGAAGCAGATGAAGCTGCCAATCCTTGTAAATTAATTAGCATGGAAGATGACAAATCTCACTACTACGTCCTTATGAGCTTTTCAAGTAGTGACACAAAAAGGATAATTGTTTTGAGTAGTTAGTAGATAGCACATGAAGAAATTTACTTGGAATGGTGAAAACACCACATAATAGGTAGGTATGGTGGACACAGGTGGCATGGATTTGGCTCAAGGTTTTGGATGTACAAGAAGCATTCCCTCTTAGTACAGAGTTTAGGCTAGCAAGTTATTATAAGCAAACATCATTATCAACTGGAATAGCAAGAGTGTACATAAAACACAAGGTTTGACGAACCATAGACTCCCACTGTCTTCCTTGTTAACACATAGCCTTCATCCAAAAATTATCTAGACTACTATGGACTTCCAATTATGCAACAGATTATTATAGCAGAAAATCCTTATAGTAGTTCTTCATTAATAGCCATTACTTACATGATGCACAAGCTTAAACATTAATTACTTGACAGCTCAAAACAATTGGCAAGCATCAAATTACTCAAGACAACGATCTAAAAAGATTCATGTAAGCATTTTATACCACTACCACATGCATAGCATTTTTCTGGTCCAACCAAACACCAATCAACTTATTTGACAACTCTCCAAACAGATATAAGTGAAGCAAGAGAGTACTTTCTTCAAAAGAAACTGAAAGCTCTAACAAGAGATGTATGAAAAACTGAGAGCTAACAGCAATAACAGCAACTAGACAGGAATACTCAACAAGTATAAGTGAAGCACAAGAGTATTCTAATGAAAAAGTGGAGCGTGTCTCTCTCCCAAACATGAATGCTAGGATCCAACAAGTATAGCACAGCAAACAAAACAAAACAAACTGAAAACAAAAACACACTGACGCTCCAAGGAAGAGTACACTAGTATGAAGCAATAAAAATATAGCACCATTAGAGATGACCTGATAATTTGTAGATGAAGAAGGGGATGCCTTGGGCATCCCCAAGCTTAGATGCTTGAGTCTTCTTGAAATATGCTGGGGAGGTAAGCCTCCCCAAGCTTAAGCTCTTCACTCTTCTTGATCATGTAATATCATTCTCCTCTATCAACACTTGAAAACTTCCTTCACACCAAAACTTAACAGCTTTTCTCATTAGCAGGTTAGTGCACTAAAAGATAATACTTCAAAGTTCTAGCAAAGACAAAACTCACAAGCCAACTATTTTAAACATTAGCCACTGTTACTAGGCTCAAGTGGGCACTTTTACACGAAAAGAAACCACTTAAAAACTTGTAAAAGAGAGAATGCAAAATAAAAGACAGAATCTGTCAAACCAGAACAGTCTGTAATGACGAATTTTTTCGAGGCACTTACGATGCTCAGATGAAAAACTTTTGAAATAATGAAAGTTGCGTAACATCATCAGGAACATGCAAAAAATTTCAGCATTTTTCGATTTTTTCTGATTTTCTACTGAATTAAACGGTGACGAACAGCAATCTGTCCCAATGCAGTCCCGAAAATAAAAACCAACTTTGCATTAGTAACTCTCCTTGGCACAACAAAACAGCAAATAAAAGATACAAAGGAGTTGCTACAGAGGTAAACAAGCATCCTTGACTCAAGAAAACAAAAATAAAACAGCAAATAAAAACATGGGTTATCTCCCAGAAGTGCTTTTCTTTAATGCCTTTGAGCTAGGCATGAAGAGATGCATCAAGTATTGTCAAGACCAGAAAATCCAAAACCATAATTTGTCTTGACACTAGTATCATGTGAGTATTTCATCTTCTTCCTAGGGAAGTGTTCCATACCTTTCTTGAGTGGGAATTGAAATTTTATATTCCCCTCTCTCATATCAATAACAGCACCAACAGTTCTCAGAAAAGGTCTTCCCAAAACAATAGGACAAGAAGGATTGCATTCAATATCCAAAACCACAAAATCAACAGGGACAAGATTGTTATTAACCATTATCAAAACATCATCAACTTTTCCTAAAGGTTTCTTCATAGAAGAATCAGCAAAGTGAACATCCAAATGACATTTTTCCAAAGGTGCAAGCTTGAGAATATCATATAAATTTTTAGGCATAACCGAAATACAAGAACCAAGGTCACACAAAGCATTGCATTCAAACTCACTCAGTTTCATTTTAATAACAGGTTCCCAATTATCATCTAACTTCCTAGGGATAGAAGCTTCAAGTTTTAATTTTTCTTCCCTAGCATGCATGAGAGCTTTGATAATATGTTCAGTAAAAGCCATATTTATTTTACTAGCATTAGGACTCTTAGCTAGCTTTTGCAAGAACATGATGACTTCAGTTATGTTACAATTTTCGAAATTGAAGTTGTTGTCATCAAAAACAATGGAGCAATTATCACCAACACCTCTAAAAATTTCAGCACTTTTACTAGGAACAAAAGTAGTGCTATCAGGCAATTTAAACTTTTTGTAGAGGTAGTAGAGACATTTCCAACACTTATTATCTTTTCACTAACAGTAGGGGGCGCATTAGCATGTGAGGCATCATTTGTTTCATTAGTAAAAATAGTGCAAACTCTAACAACACTATTTTGTTCAGCAATTTCAGCTTCTCTTTCTTCTCTCTCCCATCTTTCATGAAGTTCAGCAAGCATCCTAATGTTATTATCAATTTTAATTTGGATAGCATTGAGTGTTTTACTCTCTCTAATATCACTAGGAATAGCTTTTATTTTCAGCATTTCAACATCATGAGCAAGACTATCAACTTTAGCAGCAAGAGTATCAATTTTTCCTAGCTTTTCCTCAACAGTTTTATTAAAAGTAGTTTGTGTGCTAATAAAATCCTTAAGCATGACTTCAAGATCAGAGGGCACACTTCTATTGTTACTGTAGGAATTACCATAGAATTACCATAAGAGTTGCTACCATTAGCAGGATATGGCCTATAATTGTTGCTACCAAAATTATTCCTATAGCATTGTTGTTGAAGTTGTTATTTTTAATGAAGTTTACATCAACATTTTTCTCATCATGAGCAACCAAAGAAGCAAGAGGAATATTATTTGGATCCACAACACCATGTCCATTCGAAAGCATAGTCATAATAGCATCAACTTTATCACTCAAGGAGGAAATTTCCTCAACAGAATTTACCTTCTTACCAGTTGGAGCCCTTTCAGTGTGCCATTCAGAATAATTTACCATCATATCATCAAGAAGCTTTGTAGCAGCACCCAAAGTGATGGACATAAAGGTCCCTCCAGCAGCCGAGTCCAATAAGTTCCTTGAGAAAAATTTAGTCCTGCATAAAAGGTTTGGATGATCATCCAAGTAGTCAGTCCATGAGTGGGGCAATTTTTAACCAAAGACTTCATTCTTTCCCAAGCTTGGGCAACATGCTCATTATCAAGTTGCCTAAAGTTCATAATACCACTTCTTAAAGAGATAATTTTAGCAGGAGGATAATATTTTCCAATGAAAGCATCTTTGCATTTAGTCCAGGAATCAATACTATTTCTAGGCAAAGATAGCAACCAATCTTTAGCTCTTCCTCTTAAAGAAAAGGAAACAATTTCAGCTTAATAATATCACTCTCTACCTCCTTATACTTTTGCATATCACAAAGTTCAACAAAGTTGTTTAAGTGGGCAGCAGCATCATCAGTACTAACACCAGAAAATTGCTCTTTCATAACCAGATTTAACAGTGCAGGCTTAATCTCATAAAATTCTGCTTTAGAAGCAGGTGGAGCAATGGGTGTACAGATAAAATCATTGTTGTTTGTGCTAGTAAAGTCACACAACTTAGTATTTTCAGGATTACTCATTTTAGCAAGCCTAAAACAAGCAACAGGGCAACTCGAAATTAAAAACTAGATGCAGGAATTTAATTTTTTTGGGTTTTTGATTTTTAACAGCAAGCAAAACAAAACTAAAACAAGACAAAAAACAAAGTAAAGAGATTGGAACTGAGAGACTCCCCTTTCCAATAGCCTCCAAGTCCCCGGCAACGGCGCCAAAAACAGCTTGATGGCTACGTGTTGGTGAACCCCAAGAGGAAGGTTATGATGTAGACAGCAGAAGTTTTCCCTTGAAAATCTACCCAAGGTTATCAATCCAGTAGGACTTGATGATCTATCAGAAGGTTGTTGATGTTGACTACCCTGACACTAGGGAGCTTGCACCAACGTGGAGTAGGACTTGATGATCTATCAGAAGGTTGTTGATGTTGACTACCCCTGACGCTAGGGAGCTTGCACCAACGTGGAATCTACACAGACACAAACCAGAACTTTGCCCAACACGAAACAGAGAGGTTGTCAATCTCTCCGGTCTTGCAGAAAAAAAGAGTTAAACGTATGGTGTGGAAAACTGCAGGAAAAACAGCAAGTAACAGGAAACAGATGATGGCAGTAGGTTGTGTAAACAGTATGAGGAAATTGGACCAGGGTCCACAGTTCACTAGTGGTGTCTCTCTCAGAACAGATAACTAGCATGTTGGGTAAACAAATTACAGCTGGGCAATTGACAAATAGAGAGGGCATAACAATGCAATACATGCCAAGATGTCTACTATGAAATCTAGTTGGGCATTACAACAAAGTACATAGACCGTTATTCCAACCGCATCTATGCCTAAATAATCCACCTGCAAGGCAACATCCGCATCCCATTCAGTATTAAGTTGCTAACAACAGATTATTGCATGAAGTAAAGTGTGTAATGTAATCAATACAAGTGCCCTTGGACACTGCACCAATATTTTATCCCTAGTAGCAACAGCACATCTACCATCTTAGACCCATCTGTCACTGATCCAGATATCTAGAGACTGAACCCACTATCTAGCATAAATACCCCCTCTTGGAGTCACAAGCATCTACTTGGCCAAAGCATCTACTAGCAACGGAGAGCATGCAAGATCAAGAGCACATAGATAAACAACTTGAATAAACATGGTATCAATATTCATCGGATCCCAGCAAACACAACATCTAGCATTACAATAAGATGATCTAGATCATGTTAGGCAGCTCACAAGATCTAAACATGGAGGCACAAGGTAGAGAGACAACCATCTAGCTACTGCTATGGACCCGTAGTCCAGGGGTGGACTACTCACGCATCACTCCGGAGGCAGGCATGGTGATGTAGAGCCCTCCGGTGATGATCTCCCCTCCGGCAGGGTGCCGGGATGAGCTTCAGAACTCCTCCGACCTGAGATTGACGATGACGGCCGCGACGAAACTTTTCGTGGAATATGATCGACCGTAATAGGGTTTTCGTGTCGCGGAGAATATATAGGCGAAGAGGCGGCATCGGTGGCCGAGGGGGGCCACCACGCCATAGGGGGGCGCGGGCCCACCCTAGGCCACACCCTAGTGTGGCGTGGCCCCCTGGTGGGTCTGCTCCGACTCCCCTTTGGACTCCGTGATCTCCTCGTGATATTATTGACGATGTCTTTTGTTTCGTCCAATTCCGAGAATATTTCCTTAATAGATTTTCTGAAACCAAAAACAACAGAAAATAGGGAACTGGCACTGTGGCATCTTGTTAATAGGTTAGTCCCAGAAAATGCATAAAAATGATATGAAGTGTAGCCAAAACATGTAGCAATTGATATATATCAGCATGGAACATCAAAAATTATAGATACGTTTGAGACGTATCAGGTGCCAGAACGGAGTTTCTGATCCCCGAAATAGGGTTTTCGATGGCGGCGGAGCTCTGGAAGTTTTCTGGAAAAAGTGTCGATCCCCCGAAGTTTTTAGGTCAGAGGCTTTAAGTAGTCCAAAGGGGAGCGTCGGGGGCCACACAGGGTGGCCACACCACCCCTGGGCGCGGCAAGGGCCCACCCGCGCCCTGGGTGCGTGTGGTGCCCCTGTGCACCCTCCTCGCTTCATCTTCTGGCTCCGTGGGTCTTCTGGAAAAATAGAATTTCTGGAATTTTTCTGGAATTTTCCTAAAACTTTGACTTTCTGCACAAAAACGAGACACCAAGGCAATTCTGCTGAAAACAGCGTTAGTCCGTGTTAGTTGCATTCAAATCACACAAATTAGAGGAAAAACAATAGCAAAAGTGTTCGGAAAAGTAGATACGTTTTGGACGTATCAACTCCCCCAAGCTTAGCTTATTGCTTGTCCTCAAGCAATTCAGTTAACAACTGAGTGCGATAAAAGAAACTTTTACGAACACATTTGCTTCATATGATGTATACATACCTACTATATGATCAATTACTTAGGCAATTCATAATAGGAACCATGCAAATAATGACACCTAGTAGTTATGCAAATCATGAAAAGATACCAAAGTACTAAGAATGAATAACATACATACATCTATCCACAAGAATTGCAATGTTCGTAAAAAGATATGACAAAGTGGTATCTCGCTTGCCTTTATTTGAAGGGCAAAACATAAATGCCAAGGCACCTCTGAAGTTCAAGTGAAGACTAGATATAAAGATATCAAAGATAAGAGTATCATAGTTATGCCTCAATTAATCGTATTCTGGGACAAGCACATTACACTAAGAACGACAGTTATGCTCTCGAAGAAGTGCTCAAAGAAAGGATGGTGACTCAACATAAAAATAAAAGATTGGCCCTTCGCAGAGGGAAGCAGGGATTAACACGTGCTAGAGCTTTTTATTTTAAAAACAGAGGTAAAAATGTTTTGAGAGGTGTTTGTTAATTGTCAACGAATGGTAGCGGGTGAGAACAGTATTCTACCTGTCAAACGGACTTTTAAGAGCGGCTCCCATGAAGGACGTTATTTCTACCAGCAAGGCAGATCATCCCTCTTTCTCTTTGGTTTACACACATGTATTTCACTGTTTGTCATTGCTTACTGATGAATCAGGGCAAAAGTGTGAAGAGAATTAAGCGGTTAAAGTTGTAATTAATTGGGACTGGGCACCCCGTTGCCAGCTCTTTTTGCAAAATTAGGATAAGCGGATGTATATGCCGCTAGTCCAGGTGTAAAAGTCCATTTGACAAATAGAATAAAGAATAACCACACTAATTCCTCATGAGCTAGTAAACATTGACACAAAAAGGGAAATATTTTGAAAGTTTTAAAGGTAGCACATGCAAATTTACTTGGAATGGCTGAAATACCATGCATAGGAATTTTTGGTGGACTCTTTGGATAACTTGGTTTAAAGGATTTGGATGCACGAGCAGCATTCCCGCTCAGTACAAGTGAAGGCTAGCAATAGACTGGGAAGCGACAACCACGAGAGCGATAACGGTCATAATCATGCTTGCGACAAAATAAAATTAACGGAGGCATAAAGATGATACTAAAACTCTGAGGCAAAATAGATCATCAAGGCTTAATTGACTTTTATTTTTCAGTCATAACATGTGTGAGCATGTGCCAAGTCGAATCAAGTGAATTATTCAGAGGAGGATACCATCCTGCCATACCGTTTTACGAATAGAACAATGCATGTAATATCTATATGACATGTTATTCACTATTAGCAATTTGGTACTGACCATAAGAAGACATGAACTACTAAGCAATCATTAAATAACATAACCACTACCATGATAGCTAAGCATGTTCACATGAGTAGGTATATTTACAAAAATGAAAAACAAATAGAGTTCATACCAGCCTTTTACCACATCCGAATTGTCGTAGATCGTCATTATTGCTTTTCACTTGTGTGGCTTGAATGATGTGAAATGATAACCAAGCCCAAGTGGAACCACGAAATTTTTGAACTCCTGAAACAACTATACAAAACGGCAGAAGAACAACAAATATTTTTGGGTTTTCGAATTAAAGCAAGCATAGAAAGAAACAAGCAAACAAAGCAAAATCTTTTTGGATTTTTGAATAACAAACCGAAATGAAAAATAAAGTAAACTAGCACTACAAATTCAAAAGCAAGAGAAATAAAGGAAATATTTTTGGTCTTTTGGTGTTTTGCGAAAATGAAATGGATACAAGAAACAAAAGAAAAGAAAAGAAACAAACTAAAACATGGATATACAAAGTACCGACATGATATGAATATGATAAAATGAGTGAACTTGTCGGCATACCTCCCCCAAGCTTAGGCTTTTGGCCTAAGTGGGAGACCAATCATCCATGGCCCAGAACTCCATCCAGGGATCATACCTAGCGTGATCATAATCAGGATCCTGTGAAGAAGAAGGGCCTGAAGCTCCATAATCAGGATACTGGTATGAAGAGCTCGTAGTGTCGAAGGGCTGAATGAAGTCCTCCTCAGGACCTCTTCCCTCACTATCCGCATGAAGGCCATGCTCCTCCATATATGCATCAAGGTCTCCCTCCGAGAATGACCATCCTTGCCTGACATCAAGGTTAAACAAAAGAGGCGCAGGCAAACAGACTATGCGTTCATAGATTTTAGTTCTCCACCTAGTCTTCTTAACAAAAACCAATTCATAGGATAGATTATCAATGGTGGACCAGCGGGAAACAAATTGGTGGCTAATCATAGAGTTAAGATCAAGTCTTTCAATGGGAAGCTGAATATCAAAATGATGTGGTCCTACACCATGCATGGCTAATAAACGAGAAGCAATGAGACCACCACAAACCCCTCCTTTTTCACGGTTAGTGGAGAGACGAAATGCAATCATAGCTCCCAAGTTATAAGTTCTATCACATCTTAAGGCAGCAGAAAGAAATGCCAAATCATAAACAGATAATTTACTTGCATTCTTCCTAGCTAGAACACATTTGCTAATGTAGTAGGCAAAATATCGAATAGATGGGAGTTGGATGTTTCGAATTTTACCATCCTCGGCTGTAAAACCTCTCCCTTGGCAAATCTCTGAGTAGAGGTCTTGTAAATACTTTGGTTGACCTCTAATCCTCTCATGAGATCCCCAATGTGGTACCTTAATAGCTGCACAAAAATCATGAAGAGACAAATCTACAGCTTTATTGTAGATATTATAATGAACCATGGGAGTAGGCAAATTCCAACTAAATCTAAAACTTTGAACCACCGACATAGTCAGCTTTACATATTGATGTGGTTCATCAGCAACAAAGTATTCCAACCTGCATTAGAGATTAGAGTGTTGAAATCTTGCAAGATCCTGCAGCATTCATAAACTCATGGCATGGATAAATAGAGGGAAACACAGAGTCTTCACGGTTGACTCCCATGACCTCTGATACTTCCAATTCTTCATAATTAAGTTGGTTTCCATCCATCTTCCTTTTCTGAAATTTTAAACAAACCTCATAAAAATGATTTTAGAGTGATTAATTCAAGGGAAACACTAGGGAGACTTGCTAGAGGACTAAACATGCATCAAAACTAGTTAATCTAAACAAGAACAAGCATGCAAGCTCTAATAACATGTCACCTACAGTACCAAAATGCCAAAGATATAAGCAACTAAACAAAATTCTATTTGGATAATCGGAGGAGTCACATACCGGAGAGCAATTGATCCAAATTTCAGCAGCAAAGATGGGCTGAGCAAGTAGATCGAAAAATCTCGAGCAAGAGCAGCAAGAACACGAGTTTGAGCAATGGTGGTGTGTTTGGTCGGGAGAGAGAAGGAGTGGGAGAGAGATGAGTGAGTGGAGGGCCAGGTGGACCCCACGCCTGCCCTCCACCGCGCCGTGGGGCGTGTGGTGGCCTGGTGGGTCCCCCTGGTCATCCTCTGGTACTCCCACGTTCCTTTTAAAAACTAGGACTTGTAGAATTTTTTCAGAATTTTTTGAAAACTTTTATTTCTGACATTTTCTGGGTGCTTTAAACAATGAAAACTAGACAAAATGAATTTATGTAAAGACCAAGCATTACTTAACTTTGCAAATTACAGTAGCAAAACAGTAGGTAAAAACAAAGGTGAGAAAGAAAAATGTTGTTTAGCAATTTTATGCATGTAAAACATATTTGTTAACAAGGTTGATCAAGTCTTGCCACCAAATACATTTTATATGACATAAAAGAATTAAACCACATTGAACAATTATGTTACCTTAAATGGTATAGCTATAGATCCAATCATAAGATATTGAAGTTCTTCATGAGGTTCATATATAGGGCAATCAATACTTCCCACTTTGATACTTTTAATATTGGTAATTGTATTAACTCCAAATATCTTGTCCAGCTTCTTGGGAAAATAAACAGTATGCTCTTTGTCATTAACATGGAAAGTTACTTTTCCTTTGTTGCAATCAATAACAGCCCCTGCAGTGTTAAGAAAAGGTCTTCCAAGAATAATAGACATATTATCATCTTCAGGCATTTCAAGCACAACAAAATCAGTTAATATCAAGCAATTATTAGCCACTTGAACAGGAACATCTTCACATATACCAACAGGAACAGCAGTAGATTTATCAGCCATTTGCAAAGATATATCAGTTGGTATCAATTTTTCCAAGTAAAGTCTCTTGTAAAGAGAAAAAGGCATAACACTCACCCCTGCACCTAAATCACATAAGGCAGTTCTAACATAGTTATTTTTGATTGAGCAAGGAATAGTTGGTATACCTGGATCTCCAAGCTTCTTTGGAACCTTACCATTGAAAGAATAATTAGCAAGCATGGTAGAAATCTCTTCATTAGGAATCTTTCTCTTGTTAGAGACAATATCTTTCATGTACTTTGAATAGGGAGGTAACTTAATAGCATCAGTCAAAGGAATTTGCAAAAACAAAGGTTTCATCCATTCACAAAATTTGTTATAATGTTCTTCTTCCTTAGATTTGAGTTTCTTAGTAGGAAAAGGCATTTGTTTTTGCACCCAAGGTTCTCTTTCATTACCATGTTTCTTAGCAAGAAAATCTTCTTTAGTGTACTTTTTGTTTTTAGAATGCTTTTCAGGTTCCTCTTCACTTTCCTCTTTATCAGAAGCATCATTCTTATCTTTATCATTAGCATGTTCATTACCACTCTCAGTTTCAGCATCAGAGATAGATATACTATTTGGATTATTAACATGCTCATTGTCTTTAATAGGTTCAGGAGATTCCTCAACATGTTTATGTTTCTTCTTCTTCTTTTTCTTAGAAGGAGTAGTAGTTTCATTAACTAGTTGAGAATCTTGCTCAATTCTTTTAGGATGTCCCTCAGGATACAAAGGATCCTGAGTGGAAGCACCACCTCTAGTTGCTATACCAAAAGCATGTTTATCATTTTCTCTAGAAGCATTATCTAGCAAATCTTTTTGCACTTTAGTCAATTGCTCAATTTGAGTTTGAACCATACGAAAATGTTTAATGAGTATTTTAACATCATTAGAAGTTCTTTCCAAAACATCATGCAAATGATTAATGACATGAGAATTCTTTATGAAGCTATTTTCTATTCTCCTATTGAAATTGTTTTGCTTAACAATGAAATTATCAAACTCATCTAAGCATTGATCAGGAGGTTTAGAATAAGGGATATCTCTATCATCAAAGCGTTGGAGAGAGTGTACCTCAACTGTAGATGAGTGAGGAATTAGCTTACACAATTCTTCTATAGGTGGAATTGGCTTACACAATTCTTCTATAGCCGAACTGAGCTACGACGGGAGGCGATGGTGATGTCGCAGCCTCCCCACAGCCCAGTCCAGCAGAGGCAGCCATCCCAGCCGGCCTGCTGGTAACAGGCCTTGGCGGCCCAGCCTGGCTAGCGGCCTCCCAACTCGCGGGAGGCAAGGTCGACGTAGGAGCCTCCAGCCGGCCCAGCCCATCAACGGCGACTGTCCCAGATGCCGGCCCGTTTGAGCAGGTCAGCTGCAGCTCTCTAGCGGCCCATCCTGGCGCACATCCACCGCAGAGGCTGGGGGCCTGCCAAGACGAGGCATCGGTGAAGAAGGCTGCCCAGCCGGGCTAGAAACCAGTAGCGAAGCACCTTCTGCATGCAGACACGAGGCATATTTCGGTCCAGACAACTGAGCTTCTCCACTGTCCACAACATGCATCCCATCCGCAGAAGAAACTGAACTGATCAAACTCGGAGATGACCTTCGAATATACTCCACAATCTCTATCCCTCTCGGCGTCCGTGGGTTAGGGTTGTAAGGAGTAATCACACGAACCAGTCCCCTGGAGACAGAACATTAGAGGCCACCGTTTTACCATGGTTGGATGCCTCCGACGATTTGCTAACATCAACGTCCATGCTAGTTGCGTTCGAGCTTTGCATGTTCGTCGACCCCGCAGGCTTGTCCATGCCCTTCTCAAAGCCTTGTCCATGCCCTTCATCGACCCCACAGCTTTGCATGTTCCTGATTGCCAACTGATCTGTAAATAGTTCCAGAATCGGAGACTAAAACTACAGCTGAAGAAAGATGATCTCTATCCTCACGATGCCTTCCAGGACACAAGGCACAGTGAAGTTCATTAGTTACATTCCAGTGTCTCCGCTGCAACAAATCTCTAGTGTTAAGGCGATCACTGAGAAGCAACCAAGCAAACATCTTAATTTTCATGACACATTTGCTTTTCCAGATCAAGTTGTACATAGGAATAACCTGAATTTCCTTGTGCACCTTGGCATAATGAATGGCAGTTTATGGAAAGCACTAGTAATATCGGCCATGCTGATGACCCACAAGTATAGGGGATCGCAACAGTCTTCGAGGGAAGTAAAACCCAAATTTAT
Organism: Poa pratensis; assembly: GCA_947311845.1. Taxonomy (NCBI): domain Eukaryota; kingdom Viridiplantae; phylum Streptophyta; class Magnoliopsida; order Poales; family Poaceae; genus Poa; species Poa pratensis. The sequence goes on along the minus strand of CAMZMU010000041.1, from coordinate 129,289,843 downwards.
TGATTCGACACAAGGGGAGCCAAAGAATATTTATAAGCCTTGACAGATGATTTGTCAGTTCAGCTGCACCTGAAAGTAGACTTGCTCGACACAGTTTATCAGTAGCAACAGTTTTATGACAGTAGCAGTAGTGAAATAATAGCAGCAGTAAAATAAAGACAGCAGTAATAATTGCAGTAGACAGCAGGATTAAAATACTGTAGGCGTAGGGATGGATGAACGGGCGTTGCATGGATAAGATAATTCATGAAATAGTCATACATAGGGCAATTGCAGATAAATAATAAAGTATCCAAGTAATAATCAATCATAGGCATGTGTTCCGTATTTAGTCGTACGTGCTCGCAATGAGAAACTTGCACAACATCTTTTGTCCTACCAGCCCGTTTGCAGCTGGGCCTCAAGGGAAACTACTGGTAATTAAGGTGCTCCTTTTAATAAAGCACCGGAGCAAAGAGTTAACACTCCGTGAACACATGTGATTCTCACGTCGTAACCATCCCCTCCGGTTATCCCAATTTCTGTCACTTTGGGGCCTCGGGTTCCGGACAGTGACGTGTGTATACAACTTATAGATATGATCCAAAACAATAATTATCATCATGATTCAATAACATGTTCAGATCTGAGATCATGGCACTCGGGCCCTAAGTGACAAGCATTAAGCATAATAAGTTGCAACAATGACAATAAGCACTACCGATGGATACTAGGCACCATGCCCTAACAAAATGTCACAACTATTACATAAATGATCTCATCCAATCCCTACCATCCCCTCAGCCTACAGCGGGGAATTACTCACACATGGATGGGGGAGTCATGGATGGTCGATGGAGAGGTGGCGGTGATGATGATGGCGATGATCTCCTCCAATTCCCCGTCCCGGCAGGGTGCCAGAACGGAGTTTCTGATCCCCGAAATAGGGTTTTCGATGGCGGCGGAGCTCTGGAAGTTTTCTGGAAAAAGCGTCGATCTCCCCGAAGTTTTTAGGTCAGAGGCTTTAAGTAGTCCAAAGGGGAGCGTTGGGGGCCACACAGGGTGGCCACACCACCCCTGGGCGCGGCAAGGGCCCACCCGCGCCCTGGGTGCGTGTGTTGCCCCTGTGCACCCTCCTCGCTCCGTCTTCTGGCTCCGTGGGTCTTCTGGAAAAATAGAATTTCTGGAATTTTTCTGGAATTTTCCTAAAACTTTGACTTTCTGCACAAAAATGAGACACCAAGGCAATTCTGCTGAAAACAGCGTTAGTCCGTGTTAGTTGCATTCAAATCACACAAATTAGAGGAAAAACAATAGTAAATGTGTTCGGAAAAGTAGATACGTTTTGGACGTATCACATGCCAATAAATTGTTGCACTGAAATAGACTCATCAATGACAAAGGAAAACAGTCTTGCAAATCTGTCCCTCAATGGAACTCTAGACTGATTAATTTCCCATTCATCACTCCAGAACATCACTGTATCACCCCTCTTAACATTAGGCTGTGCAATCTCCTTGTACTTGCCGCACAGTTTCATTATATCTTTCCACCAAAAGGACCCTGCACTCATCTCAGCATTGGGAATTTGGTCCATGTAGTAGGCTGTCCAAATTAATTGAACCCATGGAATTTCCTCCTTGTTATAGAATTTATGGAGGTATTTAATTAGCAAGGCATCATTCTTGTGCTGAAAATTCACAATTCCTAGCCCAACTTTATTCTTCGGCTTACAGATCATATCCGAAGCAGCAAGAGACTGCTTAGGAGTATCGTGATTGTCTCTCCAAAGACATTGCCGAATGATTATTTCAAACTGCTTTATAATGCCCACCGAAATATGAATTGAACACAACATATGGAGAGGCATTGAAAACAAAGCAGAAGTGATTAACTGCAGCCGAGCTCCTTGGGACAAAAAAGCAAGAAGTTGCAGTGAGCCTCCTTTCCAATCTGACTACCACCGGAGTTAAATAATAAATAGCTGTCCTTGTGGTTCCAACCGCAAGCCCAAGGTATGTGAAAGTTAAGTCATTGACGATTTATGATAGTTAATCTTTAATCCAGTGGATTGAGAGAAAACTTGCAGAATATTTTTAAAGCTATCAGCTGATCCAGATCTGCAGGCATGATGAACAAGGTATCATCGGCATACTGAATAATTGGGTAGTCCAAAACTCCAGTATGAGTTGGCAGGTGAATTTGTCCTTGTAAATGAAGGTCATTAACAACAGACTACAGCAAGTCTCCTCCAAGAACATATAGAATTGGAGAGAGGGGATCCCCCTGCCTAACTCCTCGCATGCAGTAAAATTGTTTGCCAGGCACACCATTAAGGAGAACAGAGGATGAACCAGAAGAGAGAAATTGCTTGACCCAACTAATCCATTTCTCATCAAAACCCTTTGCTCTCATGATCTGAAATAGAGCTTCATGCTCAATTGTATCGAATGCTTTTTCAAAATCTAGTTTCAAAATGACAATTGGTTTCTTCGAGGCTTGGCACTGAAAAATGTACTCAAATGAGCAAGCAAGGCAATCCTGGATTGTTCTAGATTTAAAAAAAAAACCATATTGATTCTTGTGCACATATCTCAAGATCTGTTGCTCTAGTCTGTTGGCTGCCAATTTAACTAAGAACTTGAGACAGACATTGGTGAGAGAAATTGGAGTATGGTTGACTGAATTTCCTATAAAATTTCTGATCGTGTAGCATATATTTAGTGGTTTTCACGATTCATATGAATTATAAACAATAGAAATTTCTATCCACAATTGGTATATGTTTCGTGATTTTGTGGTTATGATAAATTTACTTGAACTCGAGAGCTAAGTTCATTGTGTTTTCTACGATCTGATAGTTTAAATGTTTATAATTAGTTGGGTAAGCAAGTTGGAGGTGGGGTTAGGCCAAGGATCCTCAGGATCGTCATATGATGCTCATAGCGCAAATGTCAATTGGTATTTGGTAGGCACATTATTAATCTGTAAGAGAAGTTTGACTACACAACTTTCGAAACGTTGTATACTCACATAAGACTAGTCACAATGGGGGTATCATAGGTGATATCATGCATGCCATGTTGGCAAAAAGCTGACGTGTCACTGCAATTAATGATGAGAGAGGTGATAGTAGTATCATAGGTAGATACCGTAACATAACGGATTCCAATGCAAGATGAGTCTACAACCTAATAAATATAGTATTATATAATATTACAAATATGTTACTACCCATTGTGGAGGTAGTAACATAGAATAGTATCATATGCATAATACTAGTATATGATACTCCCCATTGTGACTAGTCTAAGTTGTACAGAGTAGAAGTTTGAAGGAGCAACATGTACTAGGGTAATTAAGGAAAAGCTGTGGTCGATGTGGTCTTGACTTGCGTTCTACTAATGCAAACTGAGTAAACGTATGTCACCCCAGATCCATCATGGCACTGGCACACCATGCCACTTGGTTCATGTTTGCTGGACAGTACAAAGAGATACAATCAGTGCTAGACATCGAAGATATACACAATATCTTGATCGACTGAAATCAATTCGATCCGATCCGCTGAGGCGGTGTGACGGTGCCCATCACCTCGCGTTCCACGCGAGATTAATCAAGTATATAGCTGCGGGACGCGAGATTAATTAAGTACAGTATATGGCAGCTCAATAGTACTACTTCACTCGACTGCACTCTATTTAAACCCTTGGATGGATGCAATACACACACATCAGTCAGAGAAACACCTAGAAGAGCAAAGAGAAGAGAGATAAATGGCCGGCAAGGTTCCGACTATCGAGGTTCCCTCCGATGCCGAGCTGCTGCAGGCACAGGCCGACCTGTGGCGACACACCCTCTACTACCTCACGTCCATGGGGCTCCGCTGCGCCGTCCAGCTCGGTATCCCGACCGCCATCCACCACCTCGGCGGGGTGACCTCGCTGCCGGACCTGACGGCCGCGCTGTCCCTCCCCGCAAGTAAGCAACCGTTCCTCGGCCGCCTCATGCGCGTACTGGTCACGTCGGGCGTGTTTGCAGCCGGCGGTAACGACTCCGAGGTGGAGCTCTTCCGCCTCACCCCGTTGTCCAGCATCCTGGTGGACGGCGTCGAAGCAGACGAGCACCACAGCCAGACGTCCTTCGTGCTCGCCGGGACATCGCGGTTCTACACCGACGCCGCTCTGGGGCTGGCCGACTGGTTCAAGAAAGACATCACGGGGCCGCTGCCATCGCCCTTCGAGGACGTGCATGGCGCGTCGCTCTTCGACGAGAGCACGGCGCTGCTGGACAAGGAGCTCGACGCGCTGGTCACCGAAGGTTTGGCTGCCCACGACAACCTAGGGATCGGCACCATCATGCGTGAGTGCCATGATCTCTTCAAGGGGCTTGACTCCCTCACTGACTGCTGTGGTGGCGATGGACACACCGCGAGGGCCATCGCCAAGGCCCATCCGCATGTCAAGTGCACCGTGCTGGATCTTCCCAAGGTGATTGACAATGCTCCGAATGATGGTGTCGTCAACTATGTTGCTGGTGATTTGTTCCACTCTGTCCCCAAATCTCAGGCGGTGATGCTCAAGGTATGATTACATGGATAACCAACATGCCCTTTTATATTTCACTACCACAGAAAATAACAAAAAAAGGTATATTGACTTGCAAAACTCAGAAGTTAATTGATGCTAACAAGCCCATACATGTATAACTTTCTGTGCAGCTTGTACTGCACCACTGGAGCGACGAGGACTGTGTTAAGATCTTGTCTCAGTGTAGGAGTGCCATTCCTTCACATGAGGAGGGAGGGAAGGTGATCATCATAGATATTGTGGTTGGACCTTCGCTAGGACCAGTAATGTATGAGGCCCAGCTTCTGATGGACATGCTCATGCTTGTCAACACGAGAGGTCGTCAACGTTCTGAGAAGGACTGGAGTGAGCTCTTCACGAAAGCGGGGTTCAATGACTACAAAATTATCAAGAAACTAGGAGCACGAGGTGTCTTCGAGGTCTACCACAAGTGAAGGGCTCCGGAAAAAGAAACTTCTATCCCTGAAGAGCGTGCCCACAAGATCGATATGCAAGTCTACAGTGTGGGTTTTTCATCTATGGATATGGTGTGCTTGATGAAGGAAATAAAAGGAGTGCTTTATCTTCTTAAGCAAATTATCGTGGATCATACAACATCTTACGTGCTAAGCTTATTTATATCGAGCGCAAGATATGTGCAAGTATGCAGTGTGGTTTGTTCATCTTTGTATCCTTTCCTGAAGTATTAATACAACTGGTGTGTTTGTGTACTATGTATTATTGTCGTACTCATCATGTGTATGCATTATTGTCGTACTCATCAAGGTCTAGTTTTGATGCTTGTGACGGTGCATATCTGTATACAAGAAGGATATCATATACTCCATCCGTTTCTAAATATAAGATGTTTTAGCATTTGTCCACATTCACATATATGTAGATGTATGTAGACATATTTTAGTGGAGTTATTTGCACTGGTGGTCACACAACTCGACAGCTATGTGCACTTAAGTCACACATCTGGATAACTGAATTTTTTGGTCACACAACTCGTCATCTGGTGCACTTAAGTCACTGACCCTACCTGTCAGGCCGTTTTCCGTTGAAGTTGATGCTGACTGGACACGTAATTTTGCAAAAAACCCCTGTATTTTTGTACATTTGCAAAAACCCCCCTGTATTTTTGGACATTAAAAAAATTCAGGGGTTTTTTTTGAAAAAAATACAGGGTTTTTTGCAAATGTACAAAAATACAGGGTTTTTTTTGCAAAATTACGTGTCCAGTCAGTATCAACTTCAACGAAAAACGGCCTGACAGGTGGGGTCAGTGATTTAAGTGCACCAGATGACGAGTTGTGTGACCAAAAAAATTCAGTTATCCAGATGTGTGACTTAAGTGCACATAGCTGTCGAGTTGTGTGACCACCAGTGCAAATAACTCTATTTTAGTGTGTATGCACATTCATTTTAGTATGCATCTAGACAACATGTTAAAAAGCTAAAACGTCTTATATATTGGAACGGAGGGAGTACTACATCTGTTCTAAAATATAAGATATTTTAATAGACTAAGATAGCCCACCAAAACGGTTTATATTTTGAAATAGAGCTAGTATTATCCTATACTAGTCTCATGATGCACGCATGTCGTGCACCCGTCAGACCCTGGGGAGAGGCAGGATGGATGGGGATGCGAAAAAATAGCGCAAATCAGGCTAGATGGATCCATGCACCTATAAGCAAAAAGTGCCATTCCGTTGTAAGCATCGCGGATTGCCAGGTTGGTGTGTGTGTGTGAGAGGGGGGAGGGGAAGATGGGGGAACCGAGAGAAAAAACTTAAACAGGCTGGACGGACCCATTGTACATACCGTGGTGAAATGAAAATAGAGAACATATCGTAAGGGAAAAGCGGGAAGTCCAAATGGAGCTCGGGCTCCATGGAGCCCGGTTTTTCAAAAAATTCAAATTCTTTATTGCTTTAAAAAATTCTGGAAAAAAATCCTAAATATAGATAATATCGAACTCTACCGATGTGCAAAAATCCAATATGAAATAATTTATATTCTAGGTTACATAAAAATTACAAATCTAACAAATTTTTAAGTTTCCAAAATGTGCATTGTTCACCGCACCCAGATCCACACATTTTTCATTTTTTTCAGCCTATAATACAAATTATTTCGTATTGATTTTGGGCACACCAGTAGACTTTGGCATTATCTCCAATCTGGCATTTTTTGCTTATTATTTTGGAACTTACAAATACTAATTTTTAATTTTTGAAAACCGGACTCCCTGACCTCCAAACACCGTACTCAAGAAAAAAGGGACATGCATTCGTTAACATGTGTCTTTAATCAGACACGATAGCATAATTGTTCACACAAACTTATTAGCAGCCTATAGAGATAAGCTGTATGTTACATTTTTTGCAAACACTAAAAATACTAAAAGAAATCAACCGTAATGCTGTGACAAACCCAAGCCTAATGTCGCTCAGGCTGGTAGAGCATGAAGGCTTCCTGCTGTCCACATTGTAGCCTGGACCGTAGGCTTCCTCGTATTACCTCTGACACAAAATAAGTGTCGCAGTTTTGAACTAGGGTTTGTTCAAAACACAGTTCAAAACCGCGCCACTTATTATGGTTCAGAGAGAGTACTTGTATTCTTCCTTATTCTCCGGGTGGCCGTTGTCCTCATCGTTCTACATGATGTCATCCTCCGGTCGGCGAAAGGCACAGAGTGTGCTGCACTGTGGCCACGGGTGCGATAGGAGACACCTCTGCTCGACTCTCCACTACGGTACCCCTCAGCTGGCCTACGACATCGTTGTGCGTCCGACCACCCTGAACTAGTGTCAGAGCTTCTTGAAAGGGAAGGTTTCTGCATTTCATGCCCCTACGCTCCTCGGCTGAGAGACCTAGAGTGCACGGGTCGCGGATACGTCAAGACATGCAAGTGGGTATTTCACTTGAATGAGGCGGGGACGACAACGAGAGGAGACATCATATGCGGGACAATGAGATTATTATGAAGACCCTTATTGGGCGACGTGGCCGTTGGGCAGGCAATAACTTAGTGGAGGATAAGAGCCATCGGGTCCATCGGGGCATGGCTAGAAGTTCTTTTGCTGACACGGAGGGTCATAGACCATCATTCGGTGTGAAGGTTGTACATGTGCATATTGGATCGCATGCTCTAGCCAATTATCCTAAAAGACCGATCTGTGAGGAGAGACAAGGCAATTGTATTTCAACACCCCCCCTCACGTCTAGGCCCGTGGGTTTTTTTTCTAGACGCACGTCTAGGCTCACGGGACTAGTACGTGGATCCTTTTGGGGATGCCGCAAATATTTATTTTAATTTTGCGTTGGCTGAGATTTGAACCCGAAACCTTTTGGCTCTGATAACATATTGGATCGCATGCTCTAGCCAATTTTATTGTAAAAGACCGATCTGTTAGGAGAGACTAGGCAATTATATTTCAACAGTGCAGATGGCTATATCAATAGGGAGGCTAATGAAGAGCCTAAGGTGATCGCATAGGCGGAAGCGGTTGGATACCTCCAATGTAGCAAGAACGACCCATGTGGACGTAGGTCGCGCGTGACACGAGACTTCTTAGTTCAACTGTTCTTGATACTAGACTTGATCAGTAATCGAGAGTATATGACGGTACTCGGATGGTGTGCATTAGATGGAGTGGATTGAGTGGTGTGGTTAGCCCAATGACATAAAGAGTAAGTAGAGAGTTATTCCAATTGGTATCTTCTTGAATCGCCTCACTAGCGATAAAAACGGATATAGTTCTAACTTTATGTCATCACATTTAAGGCGATATTTCGTACCAAGTACTTGCTTTTCCGGCGAGTCATGCACGGTTGCGTACGTCAACTAAGAGAGTTAGCCATGCTCGCATGTATGCACAATGTTTGTGGATTTCGTGATGCCCATATGTATATTTATCGCACTTGACATTCCCGATGTTTGCATATGGGAATTTATCAATTTCTCATATCTATGCTTATTATTTTGGCCGGCCATGTATTCGGGAGATAGACGGTGGTAAAGCAATGTTAAATAGTTAGCTGTTAGGATTGTATATTCAGTTAGATAGGATAGCTACCGTGATGGTTAGCATCCATGGTTGTTAGGGTTCGGTTGTTATGTTGTAAACCCTAGCCCAAGGCTTCTATATATACGAGACAGGGGTGAACCTATTGGTCACCGCCTCACCGCAATCTCTCTTCCATCTCTATCTCGTTCATATTGTTTACATGGTGACCAGCGAGATCGTCAACCCCGCCTATGCTACATGGTACGTGCGGGATCAGGCGGTGCTTAGCGGCTTCTTGGCCACCATCACTGAGGAGGTGCTCGCGTCCATCATGGGCGCTGCCACGGCTCGTCAAGCGTGGCTTGCTCTGGAAGGTATGTTTTCCTCCAGGTCTCGTGCTCGGGTCATCCAGATCCGATCTCAGCTCACGGTCGCCAAGAAGAAAGGCACACCGGCGGCCGACTACTTTCGCCAGATGAAGACACTGGCGGACACGCTGGCCGCCATAGGCCAGCCCCTGCGCGAGGAGGAGGTGATCGCCTACATCCTCTCCGGTCTCGGATCGGACTACGACGCCCTGGTGACCTCGCTCACCACCCGCAACGATGAGCTCACCCTCGACGAGGTCTACTCCCACCTCCTCTCTTTCGAGCATCGTCATGAGCAGCACGACGCCGAGATCACGCTCGGCATAGGCGGCCCATCCGCCAACTTCACGGGGCGCCAGCAAGGAGGTGGTCATGGCAACCCCAACGGTGGCGGCAACTATGGTGGAGGCCGCGGCCACAATGGTGGTCAAGGCGGCCGTGGGCGTGGCCAAGGCCGTGGCAATGGAGGATGTGGTGGACCTCCTCAAGGCAGCGGCAATGATGGACAAGGCCAAGGTAGTGGCAGCTCCTCCGGTGCACCGCGCCAGGTGTGCCAGATCTGCAACAAGGTGGGCCATGGTGCCATCCGCTGCTACAACCGCTACAACCACGCCTACAACGACGACGAGCACGCTGCCAACATCGCTGCCAGCTCCTATGACAACAACACCTGGTACATGGACATAGGGGCAACAGATCACATCACAAGTGACCTAGACCGCCTGGCTGTCCGTGAGATCTACAACGTCAAAGAGCGTGTCCACGTCGGCAATGGAGGAGGTTTGCATATTACTCATGTTGGTCATAGTACTTTAAACACCGTTGCCAAGCCTCTTGAACTTCGTAATATCCTCCATGTCCCACAAATAAAAAAGAACCTTGTTTCAGTTCATAAACTTGCTAGAGACAATGACGTTTTTGTTGAAATTCACCCATATCATTTTGTTGTTAAGGATCTGGTGTCGAGGATAAGGGTTCTTCAAGGCAGGTCTGAGGCTGGACTCTACCCCATCAATCCATCAGAAATAAACGCCAGCAAGTGTGGCATGTTCTCTGTTAAGGCTAGCAAGGAGCAATGGCACCGGCGCCTAGGACATCCGTCATCTCAAATAGTTTCATCTATTTTGAGTCTGAATAAACTTCCTTTTTGTAATTCAGCTCATGCACATGTTTGCAATGCTTGTCAAATGGCAAAGAGCCATCAACTCCCTTTTCAACATTCGAAACATGTTTCCACATCTCCTTTGGAGCTTATTTATACTGATGTTTGGGGTCCTGCAATTTCTTCTATCGGTGGTTATAAGTACTATGTCAGTTGTATAGATGATTTTACTAAATATACTTGGCTTTATCCAATTTATCTCAAATCTGATGTAGAACCTACCTTCATGCGTTTCCAAAAACATGTTGAACTCTTACTAAACACTAAAATCAAAAGCATCCAATCAGATTGGGGTGGCGAATACCGTCGGCTCCACAAATATTTTCTTGACACTGGCATCATTCATTATATCTCCTGCCCCCACACACACCAACAGAATGGCTCTGCCGAACGCAAACATCGCCATATTGTGGAAACCGGCCTTGCGCTCCTTGCCCATGCATCTATGCCTGTAAAATTCTGGGATGAAGCCTTCTCTACTGCCGTCTATCTAATCAATCGTTTACCTACACGAGTCATTGATAATGCTACTCCTCTTGAACGTCTCCTTGGTGAAAAAGCTAAGCCAAATTATGATCTCCTAAAAAACTTTGGTTGTGCGTGTTGGCCTCTCCTTCGACCCTACAATGCATGGAAACTATTTTTTCGCTCTAAAGAGTGTGTCTTTATTGGTTATAGAAATGATCACAAGGGGTATAAGTGCCTAGACACTGAAACTGGACGGGTCTATGTGTCCCGCAATGTAGTCTTTTATGAACTCGTGTACCCTTTCTCTCGGTAGTTCTCCGTCACGTTCAAGGATTTTGGCAATTGTGTTTTAGTACTACTAACCCCATGACTAATGTGCATGATCAGCTGCTTGAAATTGTGAATGCAGATGCTCAGCAAGGAGGCACAAGCTCACGGCAGGAAAATGCTGGAAATTCTGCTGCAGATCAGGCGCAGCAGGAAGCTGCGGCGCGGCAGCAAAATGAACAAAACGCTGCCGTGATAGACCATCAGTTGCAGGCGCAGCGCGCGCAGCAGGAAACTGTGCAGTAGCAACATGCTGAAAATATGCTGCCACGGCACATTCTGACGGTGAAGAGGCTTATGAAGACGATCTTCAGCATGGTCATGGCAACGAGAGTGGCAATGAGGGGCCTTCTCCTCCTGACTCTCCTGTGGCTCCTCTTCCTCCTCCTCCAGTCTGTGTGCATGGCATGCGGCTCCGCAGCGGGATCACCAAGCCGTTGATCCGCAAAGATGGCACAGTCACCTATACAGCTGCTCGGGTTGCTGAAACTGAACCAGACTAGGTTGGTGCTGCTCTCCAACATCCTCAGTGGAAGGCATCCATGGAGGCTGAATTCTCTGCACTCCAGTGTAACTCCACTTGGCAACTTGTCCCTGCTCGCCCTGGTGTTAATCTTATTGACAGCCGTTGGGTGTTTAAAATCAAGCGCAATGTTGATGGCAGTGTTGAGCGCTTCAAAGCACGTCTCGTCGCCAAGGGATTCAAGCAACGTCATGGCATCGACTATGATGACACTTTTAGTCCTGTGGTGAAACCTACAAAAAATCGTGTCATCTTGTCTCTTGCAGTAGCACGCGGGTGGCATATGCGTTAGCTTGATGTGGATAATGCATTCCTGCATGGGTATCTTGAGGAAGAAGTGTATATGGTGCAGCCGCCTGGTTTTGTTGATCAGCATCATCCTCGTCATGTATGCAAGTTGGAAAATTCCCTCTATGGATTGAAGCAGGCACCTCGGGCATGGTTTGCACGGCTCAATGGTAAATTGATGGAGCTAGGTTTTGTTCCCTCTAAATCTGATGTCTCTCTGTTCATTTACAACACAACAGCAGTTACAGTGTATATGCTAGTGTATGTGGATGATATCATCATTGTGAGCTCCACCAAGCCTGCAGCTGATCAGCTCCTTGCTTAGCTTCGGACTGAATTTCCTGTTAAGGACCTCGGTACCCTCAGTTTCTTCCTTGGCAAAGAAGTGAAGCCCACTCAAGATGGTGTTGTTCTTGCTCAGAGGAAGTACATTGTAGACCTGTTGACAAGAACAAATATGCATCAAGCAAAGCATGTCACTACTCCCATGGTAACCACGGAGAAACTCTCTCGGGTTGCTGGTGTCCCTCTATCCTCTGCCAATGCTACAAAGTACAGAAGTGTGGTTGGTGCCCTGCAATACCTGACTTTGACTCGGCCAGACATCTCCTTCAGTGTAAACAAGGTTTGCCAATTTCTGCAATATCCCACTAATGCACATTGGACGGTTGTAAAACGAATTCTGAGGTATCTCAAGAGACCACGTCCTTCGGCCTCCAGCTGCAGAGATCTTCCTCACTTTTGCTCAGTGGGTTTGCTGATGCAGACTGGGCGGGATGCCCAGATGATCGACGATCTACAAGTGGTCATGCTGTGTTTCTTGGATCCAACCTCGTTGCATGGAGTTCCATAAAACAGCCCACTGTCTCGCGTTCTAGTATAGAAGCCGAGTACAAGTTAGTAGCAAATGCAACAGCAGAGATCATGTGGATTCAAGGGCTGTTGAAATTACTTGGGATTTTTCTGAATCGTGCTCCAAGTCTTTGGTGCGACAATCTTGGTGCCACCTACTTGGTAGTCAACCCAGTATTTCATGCCCGAACCAAGCATATCGAAGTCGACTACCACTTTGTTCGAGAGATGGTGGCTCACAAGGCTCTTGATGTGCGATTTGTATCTACACATGATCAGCTCGCAGATGTACTGACTAAACCTTTGAATGTACAATCCTTTGTAAAATTTAGAAACAATCTCAACTTGGTAGTAACACGATGAGATTGAGGGAGGCTGTTAAACAGTTAGCTGTTAGGATTGTATATTCAGTTAGATAGGATAGCTACCGTGATGGTTAGCATCCATGTTTGTTAGGGTTCGGTTGTTATGTTGTAAACCCTAGCCCAAGGCTTCTATATATACGAGACATGGGTGAACCTATTGGTCACCGCCTCACTGCAATCTCTGTTCCATCTCTCTCTCGTTCATATTGTTTACAAGCAAGAATTAATGAACATTAGCAGGAAAGAGCGAGAGGAGGCGAAGCACTTAATCATTGCGCTCGAGCTCGTAGCTAGTGCTGGTATTTGTACGCGAATTAAGGCGAACAGTAGCAGGAAAGAGCAATGGAGTAGGCAGTAGCTCGAACTCACTAGCTAGGGAGCACCGACTTGACGGGTCGCTCGCCGGCCGGCCATGGAGACGTCGAGTCGCCGGTGAAATCAGCAATAAGAGAGTTCGGGGCCCGGTCTCAGCTAGCATCTGCTACTAGTACCCGAATCTTCAACAGCGAAGTGACCATACATGACGGACAGGAGGTATTGAACTATTGTGCCAAAAACCAGGACGATCACCAGTGTTGAACTGTTGGGCCAATTGTGGAGGAGAGAATTCCTTGTATGACACTCCCTTAAAACTGTCTTCCTTATTTGACACTCACAATTTTTTCTTCCTTATATGTACTTTGCCCAAATTTTCTTTCCTTTGGTGACACTACCGTTGGTTCCGTTAGACTGTTCTGTTATTTTTTTAGGGCGGACAAAATTACCCTCGTATGAGTCAAACGAAGTCAACCGCACCGAAACGAACCAGTGAACCCTGTCCATCTCACTCGTTCCCTTCCCCACCCAACCCTCATCCCTTAGCGGCGGCGCCGGATTGGTGCCCGTTCCGGCGGCGGTGGCATGAGCCAAGGCGTGGCGGCCATGGTCTGCGCCTTGCCTCCGGGTGGCGGCCTAGGCATGGCTGCGGGGCTCACGGCCCAGGTCGGAGCGAGCAAAGCGGTGATGACGACCTAGGCGGCACGGAGGACGGCGACCCGGGCTGGGCTGCGGACGGCCAAGGCACGGCGTCGGGAGGTCACGGCGACCCGGGCAGGACTGCGGGAGGTCACGTCGCGAGCTCAGCCAGGGTGGCTACGGGCTCATCTCCAAGGCTGGGCGCGGATGCAGGCTTTGGCCATGACCCGGACATTGATGTGATGATGTCTATTCGGTAATATAGATTTACTCATTCTTGCATTATTCTTTCAGCTATACATGTTCATTAATTTCTTATTGTTTGTTTAGAGAACCACCAAAGAAGAGGACGAAGAAAACAGCGGAGACATCCATTGTGCCTTGCGAGGATGGAGCACCTACAAGAATGTATTTTCCCCTAGGTTAATAATTTTACACTTACGCTCGTGTTTACATCAAAGCAATGTTTGAATTCTAAGTAGTTTTTCTCTCACCATAGTCAAAGCTTGGAAACTATAACTAAGAAAAAGGTAAAACATGTTAGCACTGGTTCTGGAGCATCGAACATGATCACAACTAGTTCAGAATTTTAGATATAATTAAACTAAAACTTGATCTGTATGCTGATTGGTTTCCTTCTCACAATAGCAAAAGCTTGGAGAATACAACTAAAAAAAGGGAAAGGGGGACAATTCTGAATCGGTTGGATCCAAGAGGTACTGTTTCTGAAATTAGTTCACGTGTTATTTTAGATTTTGTTTTCAATTGCTGCTCAAACTATTGCTGCCATACATGTATAAATATAGATCAAGAACCGGCTCAAATCAACTGGAACCAATTTCCATCGAGTTTCCTATGGCTGGCGATGAAACAAATGTTCCTGTGAAGGTAACAAGCAAGAGTAAAAATAAAAAGTGTGCTGACAAGATCCCTATGGTGCCACTCGACAGCCCAACAATGGGCACACGAAGCAAAAAATGGCAGCCTTCAAGTCCGGCAATGCGCACTAGAAGCAGAAGAAGGCTCAGCCTGTGATTCTCATATAATGGCCACGAGGGGTCCATTCTTTTGTGCTGATCATGTGATGTATTTGTGGATTTAACATTACGTGATACATTTGAACTTGTCCTGATGTATGCGGGAACATGCACCCATCTGTTAGTTGTTCTGATGCATTTTGTATACATATATGTGAATTGTCTGAGATATGGCATCCAAAAAGAGGGGAGGTTCAGTCCAAATTTTTATATTTTTGAATCCAGATCAGTGAACAAAATTTTGCACGCCAGGGGTAAAAATATCTTTGCACGCCTCTCTTTAACACCGTTAGTGAAGAAAATGAACTAGAGTCACCAAAGGAAAGAAAAATTGGGCAGAGTCATATAGGGAAGAAAAAATTGTGAGTGTCAAATAAGGAACAAAGTTTTAAGGCAGTGTCATACAAGGAATTCTCTCATTGTGGAGGACTGTTTGGACTTTTTATCCTGCCATGCTAATAGACTGCAAGAGGGTGAAACCTACTATTTGACGCCCGTTGCGCCCGTTACGGGTGCAACGCTATGCCTCCTAGCAATCGCGCAAACGGGCCGGCCAAGGTAAGTACTCCAACTCCGGGTTTCTTTTTTTTCACCTGTTTTTTTCTGGTTTTTACTGGGGTCTGTTTTGGTTTTTTTGTCTGTTTTGTCTTTTTTAAATTCATGAGCATGTTTAATTGAATTTTTAAAAATTCAAGACAAAAATCAAATGTTGTAAACATCTTTTCAAATTCATTAATATTTTTAATTCTTGAACTTTTTTAAGTTGATGAACAATTTTAAAATTCGTGAACATTTTTTCAATTCATGAACATCTTTTTTTTCAAATTTGTTGCATATGTTGCTGACATATTCTCAACACCTGAATCTTCTCGAAGCTGTAATTGATATTGTCGATGGGGAGAAGTAAACAAGAGATGAGTTTCTGCGAAACCCGATCTCCGTGTCCGTAACGATGGCCCTACACAAGGCAATATATGATCTCCGCGACGATGGTGCTACGCAAGGCAGACTGATCTTTGAAATCCATCTCACGTTCTTCATCAACGAGAAATGCATTTCTGATCTTTGAAATCCTAACACTCTGACATACTGGAGGGAGCTTGTATATGTTCATGAAATCCAATTCTCCCTGTCACTATTATATACATTATCAATAGATAACCTTACAAATACAGTGAACAACGAATTGGTGTAGAGAAGACACTGATGTTTACAGTAGCTGTATCTGTTTGTTGTGATGTACCGGTTGGTTGGTATACCATGGTAAGTTGGTAAGGTTCAGAATCCTAAAACATATTGTGACTCAGATTTTTTTGGTGTATTTATTTAATTTAATCATAAAATTAAATACTTTCTCTCGTTCTAAACCTGTATGTATTACTGTCCGCTCTCGTTGAGTTTTAGTATGTTCTTACATCAGGGGCATGGACGTAGGAGTTGCTGCAAGTTCAAAATTGGATGGGTTTTGTAGAAGTCCAAGGTGCTTAATTATTCCTACGCCGGACACGAGTGATAGCACCTTGGCATGCACATGACTTCACGCCACTTAACGATAAGGATGAATTGTGTCTGCTGACATGTTATGCTAGCTTAATTTTGAAGCTGCATATGAATATATTTATAGAAAAAAATGTAAAACAAACAATCAAACACTCAATTTTCTTCAAGCAATTCAACACAACGAGATAACGATAATATCTAGGGGCTAAATTGTAGAAGGGATCCAATTATATAAGCTGTGGCAGTTTCTTCATGATCCTGCATGGCGTGCAAATCTTGCTCAACTGTATTTTGTTTATGGTTTACCATGACATGGACGCTAATATATGGGAGCGCCTAGCGCTCGGTTGTCTGAGATTTAAGCAAACGCTCGGTCGAGCAAACGTCAGCAGATGACACAACGGGTGGTTTGAGCCCGTTTCCCTCCAACCAGCTGTGCGGTCCTTTTGTGGGCTTTTTTGTATTGTTTTTTTGTACGTTATATGGGCTGGACTTTCTGTACCCTTTGTGTTAAACTGGGATGGGCCTGCTCGAGCGCTCAGCTAACCGAGAATTAGCGTAAATCTCGATCATCCGCTCGGCCGGTCGATGGATAGTAGCATTGTGTTTTCTTTTCTGGGCCGAAATCTCTTTACCTCTTGTAATGTTTCATGGGCCCTTTTTAATTAAGCCTTTTAAAAATAAAAAACAATTACAAAAATAAATGAAAAAACAATTAGCCCAATGTGCAATTATATGTCACGTGCAATTACAAATACACGCTATAAAAATACATGTGTAATTGCGTGCTGATTCATGTGCAATTACAAATGCAGGAAAAAATGCAATTACACACTATAAAAATACATGTGCAATTGCACAGTGATAAAAGTTATCAGTACAATTGCACGCTCACAAGAATTTTTTGCGATTACACATAATGAGAATCATGTGCAATTGCACGTTTAAAAAAGTGCATGTGAAAATCACGTGCAATTGCGAATTTAAAAAAATCATACGCAACTGAACTTTTAAAAAGTGCATGTGTAATTGCACACTAAATAAGAATCATGCGATTCACGCTAACGACAGTCATATGCAATTGCACATTTATATCATGTGTAATTGCACGCTACCGAGAATCATGTGCAATTGCACGTTAAAAAAAGTACATTGAAAAAGCATGTGCAATTGCACACTGATAAAAAATATGTGCAATTGCACGTTAAAAAAATACATGTGTAACTGCACGTAACCGAGAATCATGTAAAATTACACGCTACCAAAAAAACATGTGCAATTGCACATTGAAAAAAAAAATCATTGAAAAAATCATGTGCAATTGCACACTGATAAAAAATATGTGCAATTGCACAATTCAACTTCAACCTGCGAAAAACAAAATAACAAAGGCCCAACAAAAACAAACCCATAAACAAAAAGGAAAAAAAGCCGAACAAAAAAGCGAAAAAACGCAGTCACCTTGCGTTAACATTCACGAAACGTGATCGATGATCACACGGCCGTACTCGTCGACCGAGACCTAACTTAAATATTAGGCAACCGAGCGTTAGCAATTCTGTCACAAATACACACAAGAAAAAAATACAATTACATATGCATGCAAAATGTGAAAAATATATGCAATTGCATGCTATAAAAATGCATGTGTAATTGTGTGATGGTTTCATGTGCTATTGCAAATTTAATTAAACAAGAGATAAAAAATATGCAATTACACGCTAAAAAGGTGAATGTGCAATTGCATTTGCCTAGTCTATGACCCCATAAGGAAAAATACACAAAAATTACATGTGCAATTGCATAATATGACCACTAACGTGCAATTACACATCCGGGGAAACTACTGTGCAAATTGAACATCCATTTTTATATTATGGCCACTAATGTGCAATTGCACATTGTCGCAACTAATGTGCAATTATGCATTTATGGTCACCATTGTGCAAAAACATTTATGTGAAAATTACAAAGTAATGTGTAATTGCACATTATGGACACTAATATGTAATTGCACTTTAATGATTTCATTTGTGATTCGATGGTGATTTTTATATTCAATTACAATTCATTTAGCCTACAAATTCACATACTATTTATACGATTACAAATTACGCAATTGCATACTATTTTATGTACAATTGCATAAAGGAGCGATCATCTGCAATTGCATGTCTTTTTGCTAAAAAGAAAAAATCCCAACAAAAACATGCCAATACAAAGCTGTTTATTCAAATTGTGATTACGGATTAAATTTACAAATGCAACTGCACGCGCACATATGGAGAAAAAGGCATTCGCACCTAAATGACTCCATGTGCCATTTGCACCACGCTAAATTGTAATTACATAAAAGGAATGCGAATAAATATGCAATTACACACTACAATATATGCACGCAAATAGGGGAAATGACTATAAATTTGCAATTACACGCTACTCCCTCCGTTCCAAATTAATTGACTTGGTTTTGTCCAAATATGGATGTATCTATACTTATATGGTGTCTAGATACATCCATGTATAACCAAACGCATGTCAATTAAATCCGAACGGAGGGAGTACTATGCAATTGCACATGGAAAACAATAAGAAAATTGTAATTAAGCATGCCACTGTGCGATTGCCCATGAAAGGGAAATGAAAAGATTGTTAATAAGACGCATGCAGGTAAAAAAAACAGGGACATAAAACAAAAGTAGACAAAATAAAAAGAAAACAACAGAAAGGCCACTTTAAATAAAAAGGCCCAAACTGAGCCCAATAGACAAAGAGGCCGAACAGCCATAGCACAAAAGCTTCGTAACCGATCGGGTAGCACAATCGACCGAGCGGCTACCATAATTCTCAGGTGACCGACCGTTAGCAAAACTCAAAAAAATTACCGTACCATAAAGTCGTGTGCGATTGCACGGTAACAATACTCATGTGCAATTCCACACTGGCATGAATCGTGTGCGATTGCATGGTAACGATACTCATGTGTAATTGCACACTGGCACGAACCATGTGCGATTGCACGGAAATGAAACTTGTGTGCAACTGCTCACTAACACGAATATTGTGCGATTGCATGGCAATGAAACTGGTGTGCAATTGCACACTAACTCAAAAAAAATAAACATCTGTGATTGAGGTATAACGAGAAAAACATTTGCAACTACATGATAAAAAAATTTGAATGAAAAGTGAGAATAGATATGTGATTGCGCGATTACTGGAAAAAATAAGGTGCAAAAACATGAAAAAAACAATCTAAAAAACATGCACTCAAAAAAGTTACCGTGCCAGAAGGCTCACTAACAATGGAAACAAAAACTCGTGTGCAATTGACGGTAATGACACTCTCCGTAAGACAAAAAAACGTGTGCGATTGCACATTAACGATACTAAGTAAGGCAAAAAAAACGTGTGCGATTGCACAGTAACTATACTCATGTGCAAATGCACACTAACATCAATAGTGTGCGACTGCAGAGTAACAATACTCATGTGCAACTGCACACTATTTGCGAAATGTGTGCAACTGCACGACAATTACACTTGGTGCAAATCGTCCACTAACATGAATCGTATGTGACTGCATGGTAACAGCATAAATCGTTTGAGATTGAGGTATAACGAGAAAAAATGCAACTACATGATAAAAAAAAAAAGAATACATATGCGACTGCGCAATTACAAGAAAAATTAAGGTGCAAAAAATACATCAAAAAAAGCAATGTCAAACTACAGATGCAAAACCCCAAGAAAACGTAACCCTAAAAATCCTAAACCCTGAACCCTAAAAACCATTAAAGCTAAGGAAGAGTAATGTGAAATTGCATGCTAAATACTAATCATGTCACATGCAATTGCACAGTGTGAGCAACATACATTTAAAAAGGGTACCGTACCATAAAGTCGTGTGCGATTGCACGTAACGATACTTATGTGCAATCGCACACTAGCATGAATCATGTGCGATTGCATGATAACGATACTCATGTGCAATTGCACCTTGGCACACACCATTTGCGATTGCACGGAAATGAAGTGTGCAATTGCACACTAACACGAATATTGTGTGATTGAGGTATAACAAAAAAACATTTGCGACGATTGCACGCTTACCGGAAAAAATAAGGTGCAAAACATGAAAAAAAAACAAATCTAAAAAACTACACACAAAAAACTTCCCTCCTTATAGTGGGTGCAACGTGCATTCAAAAAAGTTACCGTGCCAGAAAAAATGAAGAAGCAAAACTAACGTGTGTAATTGCACAGTAACGTGTGCGATTGCACAGTAACGATACTCATGTGCAATTGCACACTAACATCAATTGTGTGCGACTGCACACTAACGATGCTCATGTGTAATTACACACTAACACAAATCATGTGCGATTGATCGTCATTAAAATCATGTGCAATTCAGCACTGCTGAAAGCAAAAACATGTGCGACTGCGTGCCGCAACCCATAAAAAAATCATGTGTGGCTGCACATTGCAAACCTTAAAATCATGTGTGATTGCACGCTACCATAAAAAAGACATGTGCAACTGCGCACTGCAACCCATAAATCATGTGTGATTGTAGTTTCTAAACCTAGAATCACGTGTAATTGCATGATGCCGACCAATGAAAAACGTGTGAAAACTGCACACCTGAAATCTTAAAAATCATGTGCGATTGCAACCACCCCCCCCCCCCCCACCCTCCCCCGCCCCCCCCCCCCCCCATCAAAAAAGAAAGAATTTTCTGCAACTGGATGGGCAAAAAACCTAAAAACCCTTAAATCTCTAAAACCCAATAACCCAGAACCCTAAAAAACCCCTGAATTATGTGCAATTACGCGCTACCATTAAAAGACATGTGCGATTGAGCTCCGCAAGGAGAAAAAATTGTGCGATTGCACATTGCAAAAACCATAAAAATCATGTGCGATTGCACGCTACCATAAAAAAAGACATGTGCGATTGAGTACTGATAGACGAAGTAATATGTGCGACTGTGCACAGTAACTCAAAAAAAATAAACATCTGCGATTGAGGTATGACGAGAAAAACATTTGCACCTTCATGATAATTTTTTTGAATAAAAAGCGAGAATAGATATGTGATTGCGTGATTACTGGAAAAAATAAGGTGCAAAAACATGAAAAAAACAATCTCAAAAAACAAGCACTCAAAAAAGTTACCGTGCCAGAAGGCTCACTAACAATGGAAACAAAAACTCGTGTGCAATTGGACGGTAATGACACTCTCAGTAAGGCAAAAAACGTGTGTGATTGTACAGTAACGATACTGAGTAAGGCAAAAAAACGTGTGCGATTACACAGTAACTATACTCATGTGCAAATGCACACTAACATCAATAGTGTGCGACTGCACAGTAACGATACTCACGTGCAACTGCACACTATTTGCGAAATGTGTTCAACTGCACAACAATTAAACTTGGTGCAAATCGACCACTAACATGAATCGTATGCGACTGCATGGTAACAACATAAATCGTTTGAGATTGAGGTATAACGAGAAAAAATTGCAACCACATGATAAAAAAACAAGAATACATATGCGACTGCGCAATTACAAGAAAAATTAAGGTGCAAAAAATACATCAAAAAAAGCAATGTCAAACTACAGATACAAAACCCCAAGAAAACGTAACCCTAAAAATCCTGAACCCTGAAAACCATTAAAGCTAAGGAAGAGTAATATGAAATTGCATGCTAAATACTAATCATGTCACATGCAATTGCACAGTGTGAGCAACATACATTCAAAAAGGGTACCGTAACATAAAGTCGTGTGCGATTGCACAGTAACGATACTCATGTGCAATCGCACACTAGCATGCTGGCACGCACCATTTGCGATTGCACGGAAATGAAGTGTGCAATTGTACACTAACACGAATATTGTGTGATTGCGGTATAACAAGAAAAACATTTGCGACGATTGCGCGCTTACCGGAAAAAATAAGGTGCAAAACATGAAAATAAAATCTCAAAAACTACACACAAAAAAACTTCCCTCCTTTTAGTGGGAGCAACGTGCATTCAAAAAAGTTTCCCTGCCAGAAAAAATGAAGAAGCAAAACTAACACGTGTAATTGCACACTAACATCAATTGTGTGCGACTGCACACTAACGATGCTCATGTGTAATTGCACACTAACACAAATCATGTGCGATTGCTCGTCATTAAAAGCATGTGCAATTGAGCACTGCTGAAAGAAAAAACATGTGCGACTGCGCACTGCAACCCATAAAAAAATCATGTGCGGCTGCACATTGCAAACCTTAAAATCATGTGCGATTGCGCGCTACCATAAAAAAAGACATGTGCACCTGCGCACTGCAACCCATAAATCATGTGTGATTGTAGTTTCTAAACCTAGAATCACGTGTAATTGCACGATGCCGGCCAATGAAAACTGCACACCTGAAATATTAAAAATCATGTGCGATTACAACCCCCCCCCCCCCCCCCCCCCCCCACATAAAAAAAGAACTTTCTGTAACTGGATGGGCAAAAAACCTAAAAACCCTTAAAACTCTAAAACCCAATAACCCAGAACCCTAAAAAAACCCTGAATCATGTGCGATTACGCGCTACCATAAAAAGACATGTGCGATTGAGCTCTGCTGGGAGAAAAAATTGTGCGATTGCACATTACAAAAACCATAAAAATCATGTGCGATTGCACGCTACCATAAAAAAAGACATGTGCGATTGAGTACTGATGGACGAAGTAATATGTGCGACTGTGCACACTAACTCAAAAAAAATATAAACGTATGCGATTGAGGTATAACGAGAAAAACAGTTGCAACTACATGATAATTTTTTTGAATAAAAAGCGAGAATAGATATGTGATTGCGCGATTACTGGAAAAAATAAGGTGCAAAAACATGAAAAAAACAATCTCAAAAACATGCACTCAAAAAAGTTACCCTGCCACAAGGCTCACTAACAATGGAAACAAAAACTCGTGTGCAATTGGACGGTAATGACACTCTCAGTAAGACAAAAAAATATGTGCGATTGCACAGTAACGATACTAAGTAAGGCAAAAAAACATGTGCGAGTGCACAGTAACTATACTCATGTGCAAATGCACACTAACATCAATAGTGTGCGACTTCACAGCAACGATACTCATGTGCAACTGCACACTATTTGCAAAATGTGTGCAACTGCACGACAATTAAACTTGGTGCAAATCGTCCACTAACATGAATCGTATGCAACTGCATGGTAACA
This sequence comes from Poa pratensis, assembly GCA_947311845.1. Taxonomy (NCBI): domain Eukaryota; kingdom Viridiplantae; phylum Streptophyta; class Magnoliopsida; order Poales; family Poaceae; genus Poa; species Poa pratensis. The sequence goes on along the minus strand of CAMZMU010000041.1, from coordinate 129,266,177 downwards.
ACATAAATAGTTTGAGATTGAGGTATAACGGGAAAAATTGCAACTACATGATAAAAAAAACAAGAATACATATGCGACTGCGCAATTACAAGAAAAATTAAGGTGCAAAAAATACATCAAAAAAAGCAATGTCAAACTACAGATGCAAAACCCCCAAGAAAACGTAACCCTAAAAATCCTAAACCCTGAACCCTAAAAACCATTAAAGCTAAGGAAGAGTAATGTGAAATTGCATGCTAAATACTAATTATGTCACATGCAATTGCACAGTGTGAGCAACATACATTCAAAAATGGTACCGTACCATAAAGTCATGTGTGATTGCACGGTAACGATACTCATGTGCAATCGCACACTAGCATAAATCGTGTGCGATTGCATGATAACGATACTCATGTGCAATTGCACACTGGCACGCACCATTTGCGATTGCACGGAAATGAAGTGTGCAATTGCATACTAACACGAATATTGTGCGATTGAGGTATAACAAGAAAAACATTTGCGACGATTGCGCGCTTACCGGAAAAAATAAGGTGCAAAACATGAAAAAAACAAATCTCAAAAACTACACACAAAAAAACTTGCCTCCTTTTAGTGGGAGCAACGTGCATTCAAAAAAGTTACCGTGCCAGAAAAAATGAAGAAGCAAAACTAACGCGTGTAATTGCACAGTAACGTGTGTGATTGCATAGTAACGATACTCATGTGCAATTGCACATTAACGATGCTCATGGGTAATTTTCATCAATAACACAAGACATCACAGAATAACACAAAAGACAAATAACAAACAAAGAACATCTACAGGCACACTGAAGAGGAGCGCATAGATTCATAACACTACATCAGAAAAAGAACATGGCAAAAAACACAAAAGAGGTGCGTATCCATCCGAAAAATATAACCAAAACCATATACTTACACAGAATGCCGCTCCGCCTCTCCTCTCTGCTTCGGTGGTGAAGAACAAGTAGCGAATAGAAGGGGATAAGATCCGTCGGTAGGCAACACCAATACTTACACAGTACGTGGGGGCAAAACTGACATTTTCCCCAGTCCACCAAGCGTTTCACCTACTGGGACAAAATCCGGACGACGCGAAAAAAAGCAAAAGGGCCAAATAAAAAAAGCCCAACAGAAAAGCCCGGTAAAAACCGACGGAGAGAAAAAGAAAAAAAAAACGTTTAGCAGGCCACAACCCGAAAGACAAACGGCACAAACCCAGCAACGCGCGCGCCAAAAATCGCGAAAACTGATGAAACCATCGCTCGGTCCAATCATCCACCGAGCGTTAAGCTCAATCTCAGGCAACCGAGCGTTAGCAACACGGTAAAAGTGTAGAACTAGAGTCTAACTATGTACTTTAACTCCTATTTTAACGCGATATATCATCTTTAACAATACAACTATCAGTACTATGCAGCAATGCCAATGGATCAGGTTGACTCGCAGATGTGTCCCTATATCATTTTAAATCTCCACGCCGGACACGCGTGATGGTGACATGCTCTTGCTTGTTCACCTCGCTCCCCACCCGAGAGTAGCTATATATCTGTTGCTCAATAGTACTTGATCGATACACACTGTTGGAAAGAAGTACCATAAAAGCACCTCGCATAGCCACAGCACAGAGTGGTCGAGAGAGCAATCATCAATGGCGTCCCAGGCTGATCAGTTGACTGTTCCCACCGACGCCGAGCTTTTGCAGGCGCAGGCCGACCTTTGGCGCCACAGCCTCTACTACATGACGTCCATGGCGCTCCAGTGCGCCGTCAAGCTCGGCATCCCGACCACCGTCCATCGCCTGGGTGGCGCAGCGTCGGTGCCAGATCTGGTCACCGCACTGTCTCTTCCACCTGCCAAGCTGCCTTACCTCCGTCGTATCATGCGCCTGCTGGCCGTGTCCGGCGTCTTCGCCACTGATAGCGCCGCTGACGTGGAGGTCTACCGCCTGACCCCACTATCCTTCCTCCTGCTCGATGGCGTCGACGTAGATGGCCACCCGAGCCAGACGTCCGTTGTGCTCGCCGCAACCTCGAGGCACTGCGTTGAGGCAGCGCTGGGGCTCACCGACTGGTTCAACAAGGACGTCGTGGCGTCGCCGTTCGAGGATCTCCATGGTGTGACCCTCTTTGACGGGAGCATGGCGGAAGCAGAGCCGGAGATCGACGCCGTGTTCAACGACGCCTTGGCGGCCCATGATAATTCCGGGTTCCTCACGGTCTTGCGGGAGTGCGGCACCTCTTCGAGGGGCTGGACTCCCTGACCGACTGCGGTGGCGGCGACGGTACGGCGGCGAGAGCAATCGTCGAGGCCTTTCCGGAGATCAAGTGCACCGTACTCGACCTTCCCCGGGTGATTGACAATGTCTCAGCCGATGCGGTGGTCAACTACGTTGCCGGTGACATGTTCAAGCTCGTCCCGCCTGCTCAAGCTGTGTTGATCAAGGTACACCGTAGCAAACTAACGTGAAATTCCTATCTTTATTATTGTATCATGTATACTTGGGCACAATTTTTTTAATTAAATGTTTTCCCATTTATAGCTCGAGGCACTTGACCCCAGTCTGGGTTTCTTTGTTGCTCAGCATGCAAAGAAGGAGCACAAAACAGACAAAGTCTCTACTCTTGGTTTAATCCGAGTTATAAATGGAGGACTAAATGCTCAGATGTTGTATGGAGGATTGATGGCTCAGTTTCAGTGGAATTGGACTTGGAAAATAGTGGAGAGGGGCTCTGATTTCATCGTTCAATTTCCCAGTGTTGAAAAGCTTGATAGTCTGGTGGAGTTTGAAGAATTCAAGCTCAAAGGGACTCGAACCTACATCAAGGTACTCAGGGTGGAGGATGAGGTGACGCCAAAAGCAAGGTTACACACTGTGTGGGCCAGAGCAGAAGGTGTGCCGAAAGAAATGAAACACTACAAAGGAATATGTGAAGTTGGATCTCTCATTGGGGCTGTTGACGATGTGGATATGCAGATGCTAGCTGATTTGGGAGTGGTTCGCTTCCAGGTGGATGTTAGAAGCATTAAGAACTTTCCCATGGTCAAAGAATTTGTCATCAAGCCATGGGTGTATGAGATCAAATTCTCAATTGAAGAAGTTGTTGAAGCTGGAAATATTGATGAATTCCCAAGTTGGAATTTCAGTTTAGAGGATCAATCTGGAGGAAAAGTTAAAGACATGCAGAGAGATGAGGAGGAGAGAGCGTCCAAGAAACAAAAAGCTGATGAAGGGGCAACTCACACTAAGGAAAAAATGGGGCAAGACACTTCCAGTGATTTCCCAGCGGTGATTAAATCCAGTCTGGGTACTGTGATTATGCCTGCTCACGATAAGGTGGTAACTCTGGGGAATGAAAAGTTTGAGAATATGTCGCAAGTGGAGAAAGATGAGGTGATGGCACATCAGTCGAAAAAAAATGAGAATAAGGGGTCCCTGGAGAAAGAAGCTAATAAGCAGCTGGAGGATACAGAGATGGATGATAAGAATCAGCAGGGAGAGGAAGAAAATGATGAGGAACTGGTTGATTATGATGACAACCAGGAAGCTCTCGATTCACAAGATTCCTTTGGGTCAAAGGTTGCATAGCTGATTGGGACATCAAAGGAAGGCAAGAAGAAGAAGAATAAAATGGTGGATCCAAATGTGGAGCCGAGAAGATGTGATCGCTTCAAACACCAAGAAGATGCTGATAGGACGGAGCTTGCTATGCAGAGGGCGGCCATGAAAAATGATATCTCAGGTATAAACTCGGAACTTGGTTGCCCTACTGCACTTAATTTTGATAGTAGTTTCCTAGTAGATGTGGCTCGTAAACTAGGTATTCATGATGATAAAAATGAGAAAGGTGTAGAAAACTTTGTGGCTGTTATTCAGAATCTAGAACAAACTAGGAGAGACATTTTTGAGGAAAGCAAAAAAGATAAAAAACTTCAGGAGCCTACTAGCAAAGATCTGTTCACTCAGGTGACAGAGGAAACTGCTGAATTGGCAACTGATGATGAGGATGATGAATGTGGTATTCTTCATACTGATCCCTGTGGGAATCAGTTAAGCAGAATATCAGGTGGTGCTGGGAAGAGGTGCTCCCCGATTTATTGGGTTGAGCTCTCGAAAAAGAGGGGTGGTCCCCCAATGATATTATGATAGGATGCTTTGCAAATATTAGGGGTGTGGAACTCCCTAATAAGCAAAAGTTCCTACAAGACTTAATTAAGGAAGAGGGAGTTAGCTTTATTGGTCTTAGTGAAACCATAAAAAGCAACTTTACTCCTCAATGGTTCCAAAAAATTGCTGGTAATAGAAACTTTACCTGGCAATGGGTCCAACCTTCAGGCAGATCGGGTGGCATCCTTTTAGGTGCTGATCTGGACACGTATGATTTGTTGGATTTTGAGTGTGGAGATCATTTTATCAGGATGCAGCTGATGGATAAGATATCCAATTTTCAGTGGCACCTAGTTACTATATATGGACCAGCGCAGGCTGAAGGGAAAGAGGCTTTTCTGGTTGAATTAGCTAATCTCTGCAGCAAATTAACAGGCGCTTACTTGATTGGAGGTGATTTTAATATCATCCGAAAAATCAGTGAGAAAAATAAACCATGTATTCTTCCAAAATGGAGTCACCTTTTCAATTCCATCATTGACATGAATGGATTAAAAGAACTGAAACTCCTAGGAAGATTATATACGTGGGCTAATAATCTGTCTGATCCCACTTATGAAAAACTAGACCGGATTCTGGTTTCGTCTGAGTGGGATCTTGCCTATCCTTTGGCGGTGGTGGAGGGGATGAACAGAGATATTTCTGATCATGTACCTTTGCTAATGTCATGCGGATCCCCTCCTCCGCATTGTAATATTTTTAGATATGAAAATTGCTGGATGGAGAGGGAAGGATTTGATGATCTTGTTAAGAATAGTTGGGGTGCTCCCACTTATCATAAACATGATCTAGACAAATGGCAAGAGAAGGCACGTAGAGGAAGGAGACATATGAAAGGTTGGCACATAAATGTCGAAGGAGCTTATAGAAGAGAGAAAACAAAGTTGCTGGCTGATCTTGATTGTATAGACAGAAAAGCAGAAACTATCCCTTTGTCTGTGGCAGAAAGGGTGTCTCAGGTTGAAATGCAGAAGAGACTAAAAACTATTATGAGAGATGAAGAGTTAAAATGGCGACAAAGAGCGAAGGAGAAGGATTTAAAAGATGGTGATGGAAATACTAGATATTTTCACCTGAAAGCGAGTGGAAGGAAAAAGAAAAATAGAATAACAATTCTCAAATACAATGGACAAGATGTCCTTGGAGAGGAGAATCTAATGCTACATGCAACTAGCTACTACAAAACGCTGTTTGGTCCTTCCAATGTCACTAATATGCGACTAGAGGATCATACAGGACCCAGCTTGAGTAATGAGGATAGAGAAATATTAACTAAGGAGTTTGATATGGAAGAAATAAAGGAGGTGGTGTTTGGAATGAAGCATAATAAGGCTGCAGGACCTGATGGGCTCCCTGCAGAGTTTTACCAACACTTCTGGGACACAATCAAGTTTGATCTGAAAGAGCTATTTGATGCCTTTCATAAAGGATCGCTTGACATTGAGAGACTGAATCATGGGGTGATCACCCTTATTCCGAAAGTGCCAGATGCTACAATGATTCAGCAGTACAGGCCTATTTGCTTGCTAAATGTTAGTTACAAGATACTAACAAAACTGCTAGCAAATAGGCTTGGCTTGGTGGTTAATAAAATTATTTCGGACACTCAAACGGCTTTTATAAAGGATAGGTTCATCATGGAAGGAGTGGTGTTGCTTCATGAGACAATTCATGAGGTTCATCAAAAGAAACTGTCAGGAGTCCTTTTCAAAATCGATTTTGAAAAGGCCTACGACAAGGTGAATTGGACCTTTCTTTATCAAATGATGCAAAGAAAAGGAATTGGTGATCTCTTTGCTGACTGGGTTATGAAGACGGTCAGAGGAGGGAGAGTGGCGATTAGGGTCAATGATAAGATTGGCCCTTATTTTCCCACTTACGCAGGGGTCAGACAAGGGGATCCCCTGTCCCCTCTGTTGTTTGATATTGTGGGTGATGGACTGGCTCTGATGATAGAAAGGGCTAAGAGTCAAGGAATAATTAAAGGGCTGGTACCGCATTTAGTGGATGGTGGTCTGTCTATACTTCAGTATGCGGACGACACTATTCTACTTATGCAAGATGATTTGGAGAGTGCAAGAAACGTGAAGTTCATCTTGGCTGTTTTTGAGCAACTGTCAGGATTGAAAATCAATTATCACAAAAGTGAAGTCTACTGTCTGGGAGCAGCTGCGGAGAAGGAAAACATGTATAGTGAAATCTTTACATGCCCTGCAGCAGAACTGCCAATGAAGTACTTGGGTATGCCTATCGATGAAAAAAGACTCGCCAGATCACAATGGGGTCCAGTGGACGAAAAATTTGTTAAGAAGCTTGCAGGATGGAAAGGAAGGTTGTTGTCTGCGGGAGATAGGTTGACACTGGTAAATGCTTGCCTGTCAAGCGTACCTCTATATATGTTGTCCTTTTTGAAACCTCCGAAAGGGGTTCTTAAGAAATGGGACATCCATAGAAAAAGAATGATCTGGAATGAAGAGGAAGACAAGAAAAAATACCATCTGGTGAAATGGGACACGGTGTGCCTGCCAAAGGAATGCGGTGGACTAGGTGTTCTGGATCTGGAGGCCATGAACACGAGTCTCTTGTGCAAATGGCTTTGGAAGCTGGAGAATACAGATGGAACATGGCAGCAGATGTTAAGAAACAAATATCTCAAGAATAAAGTACTGTCTCAGGAGCAGTCAGGGGTTGGAACTTCGCATTTCTGGCAGTGTTTATTGGGAGTTAAAAATACTTTCCAAAGATACGCATCCAGGATTGTGAACAATGGGGAAAATACCCTGTTTTGGGAAGACAAGTGGGTGAACAATTCACCGCTGGCTACTCAATTCCCCAGGCTGTACAATCTAACGTTCACGAAAAACATAACTCTGGCCAAGGTTAAAAGAGAAGGTCTGGAATGTTTGAAGTTCCGGAGAACTCTGTGGGGAGACACTGCTACCCAGTTTACTGAGATGCAGACCCTAACAGAGTCTATACAGCTAAATGATGAGAAAGACAGAGTTAGATGGAACATTGGGAATACTGGGCAATTTCAGGTCCGCGGTCTTTATCTTTCGCTGAGAGCTGCTGGGGTGTTCCCGCAAAAATTTCTCTGGAAGTTGAAGATCCCTTTGAAGATAAAAGTTTTTCTGTGGCTTGCGATCAAAAATAGTATTCTCACTAAGGACAATTTACTGAAGAGAGGATGGACTGGAGATGGACAGTGCCACTTCTGCAGCAACAAAGAGACTGTGGATCATCTCTTGTTCCATTGCAGTCTGGCAAAAATGGTGTGGCAAGTGATTATTTGTGCCTTTGATCTAGTTAGGCCTCCTGATGGGGTGCAAGATATGACTGGAGCGTGGCTTACCTCATTTACTGGGGGTAGGAAGAGTTTGATAATGGGTGGAAGTGCAGCGATCTGTTGGGTTATCTGGAAGACTAGGAACGATGCCTGTTTTAACAGAAAATTTCCCGACGATCCTGCGGCTGTAATCTTTAGACTGTGTAACACTATTAATGCTTGGGCAATGCTGCAGAAACCGCAAGACAGAAGAGAGCTTGAAGATGGAGTGAAGAAGCTGAAGATGGTGATCAAAGGCGCTCTCTCTAGGGCACATGGTTGGACGCACTCTACAGCAAGACTCACTTTCTAGTTATTCTGCTTTCTGTTAGCCTGTTCTTCGGTTGGTGTGTTGCTAAACTTTAATCCCAAGGGGGCGGGGTTGTCGCCCTTAGATAATGTTCTCTAGGCTCTGTTGGAGAAAACCTGATAGGAATTTCCTTAGGCCTAGTGGTTCCTTTTATTTTCTGTTTGTCCTTGTAAGACTGGGCGGTTTCTTTATATGAAATCGACGGGGGAACTCGTTTAGTCTAAAAAAAAGCTCGTGCTGCACCACTGGAGTGATGAGGACTGTGTGAAGATCCTGGCTCAGTGCAAGAAGGCCGTTCCTTCGCGTGAAGAGGGAGGGAAAGTGATCGTTATCGACATAGTTGTAGACTCTTCTTCAGGATCAACTCATGAAGCCGAGATCCTGATGGATGTAGCCATGATGGTGTTGACTAACGGCCGACAACGGGACGAAACTGACTGGGGCGAGCTTTTCATGAAAGCAGGATTCAGTGGCTACAATATTGTGAAGAAACTAGGAGCTCGAGGTGTCTTTGAGGTCTATCCATGAGACAAGCTCAAAGATACTACAATGTGTGGTTTGGTGCAAGATGCGCTCTAAGGTGTGTTTTCAAGGGAATGCATAAGGGGATTTTCTTACTTTGTAAAGGTATGTTTCGAAGATTGTAAAAGGTATGAGCATATGAGGTGGTATGCTCTGTTTTTTTTTAATATTTGTAAAACTTCCATTCTGAGAAGTATGTATTGAAGTGCTCGGTGTGTTTTCTGTTTTCATCACATTTCGAATAACTTGAGCATGATGTTTGTCGATGTGGATATCATGGAATGCCAGCCCAACTGTCTCATGTAACATCATTTCTGTTGTGGGATATGTTGAGTTTGTGTTGTGTTGGATATGTGGATGGGTTGGTTGTCAATTTGTGTTTCCGTCTATTAGTTTGAGCGCCACGAAAGGTAACCAGTTCTTGAGGGGAAAAGTCGGCTATTAGTCTTGCGATGCTGGGCTTTGGAGATGAGAAAACCCTTGTGATCAGCCGACCAATCCTTGCGATTTTGTCGGTCGCTTCCGGAGCTCGTGTCAGCCGCTTGCTGCTCCCCACTGTTCTCTGTTTTGCATGTGAGTGGTCTCCGTAGGCACCCATTAATCTTTCCACTGTACTAGTATAAGCTAGGCATTTGTACCGAACATTGTATTATCAGTTTTCATGATAATGAAAATTGGGTGCTGGGCTCCTTTTAGTCTAAAAAAGCTAGGCATTTGTTGGCTTCCAGCGCTGCTTGCCAGCAAGCAGAACAGTTGGCTTTTATGGAAATTAATTTAACGGAAGTTGTTTGAACACCTGACAGTATCCAACTTCAGGTTCTAAGCATTTTTAAAGTCATGACCCATAAAAGGAATAGCTCCATCAGCCATATGCAGACCTACACCCTCGATCTGGGGCAGAGATTTTTTTTTTTGGCTCCCAAGTTCCAATGCTCTTGCTTTTTATAAAAAAATCGAAAATCATATTTACAAGTTTCAAACAATCTAGAAAAAAACTCTAGATGTAGTCAATAGTGTATCCCATAAACATGCAAAAAATCATTTCAAATACTTGCATTTTGAGCTGTACAAAAATAATAGAAGTGCGGAGTATGCATATTTTTAAATCTCTAAATTTTATTTTTATGTAGCCCATAATATAAAGTATTTGAAACTGATATTTTTCACTTTTTGGGATACACTATTAGCTACCTCCAGATTTTTTCCAGAATGTTTTGAAACTTGTAAATATGATTTTTGATTCTTTTTTTCTCCTGCTCGATCGAGAGCCAAAGATACTTTCCGCTCGATCTGGCCATTTACTTCTGGCCAATACCAGCTAGCAGTAGATGGAGCAGTAGGGAGCCTAGAAGGTTTTGGCCAAGCACCACTTGGCGCGACAAAAGATAGAATGTTCTTCACCTCAGGATCATCGAACACGTTGCACCCGCTGCGTCAAACAAAAATGTGCGAGTTGAAGCAGGCACACTGCACACATAGCACTGAGAACAGCACCGATATACCGCCAGACCAAAACGAGCTAGCTTTGCTGGATTTAAAACAGTACACACATAATACTTGGCTAGAGTATACTACAAAGTACAGACTGTAGTTTACACAGAGGGTTGTAACAACCAGACTAGCATAGACAGCCCAGCCCATACACACAAAAGATTTACAACTAGTACCGGTGATTCCAGGATACCATTAGGAACTATTTACACAAAATATAGCTGGGGGTACACCATGCACCTACCATTAGTAACTACCTACACAAGCATGCTGGCACACTCTCGACGAAACTCACCGTGACGCAGCGATGGATACAGATGATCACTCCAGCTCGTTTGCTTCTGTTTTGAGTTTTGAGATATCCTTAGCTTGGTTCATCTTCTGGGAGATGGCAGACATCATCATGTCGCGCATGAGATAGGCATGTACATCGAGACGATGGAGAGCCTTAGCTAGCATGCGAATTTGGGTGCTAAGTTCTCGGTCCTCAGTTTCTTTCTTAGCAATCTTCTCCTCCAACTTGTTCATAGCATTCTGTAGTTCAACGCGGCTAATCTTTGTGCCGAGCAAAGCTTCCAAGCGTGACTTTAGGTCCCTGACATCGAAACCATTTGCCTCCAGCAAACAAAGAACCACCATCTTCTCTTCGAGCAGTCCATTCTCGTCCTGAACATTCAGCCTGTTGATGCTTTCAGCTAACTTAGCAAAAGAAAACATCAAACCTAATGCCATTCCCTCGCAGAGCTCTGGACAAAGGTGCTGCAACAGCTGGAAATGTGGTCTCTGTGGCACTTTAGTGAATATTTCCAGTGACTCGAGCTGGGCCCACATTGGGGAGGTCTTCACAAATGGAGCATGTGGCAGACCATTTGAGTCGATGACACTCTCATGCACCCCTGCAGATTCTGGCGACAACGGGCTTGAAAAATCATGCGTTCTGCTTGCAACATACTTGGATATTGGTGTAACCTCCTCGTATTTTATTATAGCCAAGCTATTACCAGGTCCTGTTGCAGAACAATTGCCCATACCAACTGAAGACAACCGAGGTACTGCCGACTTCTCCATGGATTGGCCACTGTCTGAGAACTCCTCGGTTGGACTTGCTGTAATAGCATCGAAATTCACATCCACATCCAATCGTAAGGGGTTCGGCACAACACCATCTAAAGTAGCTGGAGAGACGATATGCAAGTCCTCATCAGATGGAGTCATGCACTCCACCATAGCTGTTGTGTCGTCCATACAGAGCTGGTCGTCATGCACAAGAGCTTGACAACTCTTTGCTGAAGGCAAGGGACTAATGTTAGGATCATTAGCCACAACCAGATACCTCTGACATATATCTTCACCAGTGTCCTGCTCAACGCTTGTTTTACCAGCGTAACCCCCTTGTTGAACAGCATCTATTCCGCTCCTTCCTTGTGAACCTGAAAATGGGAAATATCGTTAATTCGTTATACAAGTGCTAGTAACACAGTGAAGTTCTCCGTAGTCAGTACACATACCTCGGATGTCCTTGCATGGCATTAGGTCAATACAACTCCCTGTGTTCATTTCTGAAAGTATTTCACATCCAGCTATCATATCATTAGGCAGTTGAGCCACTGTAAAAAAAAAACTAGTTAGCATTTACAGTCTTTGTTGTACCACTAAAAGTTCATAGTCCAAAACTTACAGTCTTTAAAGATGGCTATAGTGTCTTCATCTTCTTCAATACTTTTAGCAGCTATCACTTTCTCTGGCTGTTTTTAAAAGTGGAAGAGGCCAATAAGAACAAATAATATTTCCAATGATCACTTGACTAGCTTAAAATAGTAACAGAGATGTGTTAAAATTAGCAACTCACAGTTTCAGTGCTTGTCCCTAGAGCATTTGGTGTTTGAAAAGAAACACTTTCCTCTTTTTGGCTCGACAGTTCAGTCCTACTTCCAATAGTAGACTGATTTTCCTGATCAGTTAATACTATTTTCGACAAATCTGAATTACGAAATCTTGTTCCTGAAAATGTGCCTTGTGGCATATAAGGTACGATAATCATCTGAGATGATTGTTCAAGATGACAGCTTGGAGCAAGTGAAGATGAACTCAGATGGCCAAGTGCTGCCATTGGTGGCAGTGAAGGAAGTGACAACGGAGACCCTAATGCTAATACTGCATTTTGTTGCTCCATTGTTTCTCCGGGTTTGGGATAAGAGCATGACATATGATTGATTTCGTATTTTTCATTATGAACAGACAAAAGAGGACAAATTGATTCTGATACTACATCCTCCTTCAACTTTTTGTCACGACAGGAACCCTCACCTTCACCATACAATGCTATGGCAGCAGAAATTGGCCTTTTTCGAGCAGTTGATCTAGGTCCTTTAGCAGGTTTCTGAAATGGAAAAGGTATTGCATATCACCAACATAATTTCGGTACAAAAACTCAAACATAAGGAAAAAACACATAAGTACGGCATATCACTAGTAACTAGGCCTACAATCTTCAAGACAAGTCTGAGGTAACACCGAGTAATAACATTCTAGTTCGAAAGGAAGAGCAGGGATAATATTCTAGCTAATGAATTTGCAGGTTCTTCTGATTTCAGGTGCACATATATATGCCTGAACTTACAAGATGCAGATATCGTTCATAACAGGATTAAGGCTATCAACTAACTGGGCCCACAGGATTGAGAACAAACTGATAGAAAGTATCACTAGCTCTGATAAAAATGTGAACAATGGAGATGGGATAAATGAGTAACATGCTGCAACAATAGAGATACGAGGATCCAAAGTAGGCTAATATTGACAAATTTCTTCGAAATCTGAAGGGTTATACAAATAAATGTGCACTGCAAGAAACAGTAGTTTGATCAGGACCTATTGCTCCTTGATGGCATACACACTTCAAAATAAGACTAGAAAAGAATGGAAGAAGTCAAAAATACATAATGTGCAATGTGTGTATACCTCTTTCACGAAGCGTACCCATTTTTTTCCGACCCAGTTATACCGTAGCCTTAGCTGAGAATTTTCAACCGTCAGCACACTCACATGTTCCACATCCTCCCTGTCTGTCTCGTGATTCTTCAACCTTACTACATACTTCTTGTTGATTCCACTACCTAATACTTCCACAATAACTCCAGGCCACCAGCCACCTTGATGAAATACCTCAACATGTGAAGATGTAGAAAATCTATGCCTAGAGTCCATTCGGGTGATGACACATGCTGGCCGAATATACTGAGAATCGACAATCTCAGTACCCAATTCTCCATTCTTTTCAATATGTGTGTACTGTACTAGGAAATGTTTAGCACCAAGCACTTTACAAACAGTAGCTGGACTCCAGGATCCACCAAAGTTCTCTGCGGACTGACTCACTTCAACTCGGTCTCCCTCGCTGAACAAAGGACTTTCATCGTCCTGCGTAGAACAAGAATATTAGAAATAATTTAATATTAGTGTTTCTGTATGTAAGGATGGGGTTGCTTGTTTTGGTTTGAGCCCCACCCAGCCCTACCAAATATTTGGCAAGAAAAAAAATTGGTGAACCTTTTACTTGCTCCTGAGTTGGCCAATATTAGCAAATAAAGGAACTAGAGTGGGCATAGGGGCATTGTCATGCCAATAAAAATGGCAACCATCCAAAGTCCAAACATAGACCAAAAATTGTCATGACAAAAAAATTGGTAGGTTAAGTTTTGGGCGCCATCCAAACAAACCCAGATCAGCTCTTCCACTTGCACAATCTTTGTATTTAATTGACAAGAAAATTATCTGTACATGCGCATTTCAAATGCCTATTTCTAGTTTCAATTATGCCAGTAGAATATATTTTAGAGGATTATCCTACGAATGTTTACCCTAACTCACTTGATAAAAAGTAAAGCCTGTATAATTCCATCTGCCTAACAAATGAAAGGCAGACACGTTTGTAAAATTGATCAATATTTTGGAAGTGTTTGTTCCATAATTAAAAAACATGATGTAAGATGTTACTTCTTTTGTTCACAGTGCATATGAAATTCGTTTCTAACATCATTTATCAAATAAAACTTATAATGCTAAGCCCATTCTTGGAAACTCAAGAACTTCTCCAGCATAGTATAATGACATATTGGCACCCTCAGCCCTTGTTCATTTTAGATGGTCCAATCGCGTTCTTTTACTTTGAAGTTAGCAACACATGTCAATATACGTCAGGAAACTATTTATTTTTATGTAGGGCTGCAAATTATCAAATAGTACATGTAGTTGGCTGTATAAATTCTATGTTGATGCAAATCAGTTCATATACTCCCATCCGTGAGAGTGTCCGTGATAAAACCATACATGTATGGTAGTGTGCTTCCCTATAGCTATCGGGTAACCAAGTACATAGGGGTAGGCATGAGCAATAAGGAAACTAAAAGAAAAGGGTAACCATAAAAGCTCATACCCATAACTCCGATTAGGAAATCATAACTGTAACCGTAGAACTTCTATCATTAATTTTAAAGAAACATTTGGGAGCAATGCTACTATTCCAGTATCTGTTATCACTTAACCGGTAAATGTCTGGTGTAACTAAAAGACAGAGAGAACAGTCCAAATTGATAATATACAGGCACAAATTAGAATGCTGATTCAGATGATAAAGACACCAAAATTCCAACTGATAAATTGCACGAACACAACATGAACTGCACAAGTGTGATTAGTTTGAAAACCGTCAATATGACAAATTTCACTATATGCCCAAAGAATCAATATTTATGCAGTGAATACTATTAGCCCTAAAACTTCTTAAACATGCACCAGCATTTGATAAGCCTTTTTAGTGTAAAACTAAGTCATTTAAGTGAGGATAAGTGCCTAAGATAATTTTCTGTAGATGTACGGTGACCAAGATCAGGATTCAGGATGATGTGTGATGACTCATGAGGCCTGTGGGTTGTTACTTAGCTTTCTAATCTGATCCTATGAAATAGCATAATTCACAATGAAGATAAAAAAGATAAAATATACTCCCTCCATTTTTTAATATAAGATGTTTTAGGTGGTACACATGTTGTCTATATGCACACTAAAATGAGTGAACATGCACACAAAAATGTGTCTACATACATTTGTGTGCATGTGGACAAAAGCTAAAACATCTTATATTAAAAAACGGATGGAGTATATGCAATGCAAGTTATTTTATTTACTTCATGTGAATTTAACTTTGAGAGTTCAGAAAAATAGCCATAATTCATCCAGGAAAGCTCAGATGATTGAAGCAACAAATATTCATGTTTTAATCCCCTGCAAACAAATGTTCTTAAATTTAATTATAAAAAATACTACCTGCAGAAAGCCAGAAACAATCAATTTGGGCACAGATCAAGTGGTTACTTGCAACAAAAACTCTGTAGAGCAGATGGAGCAAGCGCACTCACCACCTCTGCAGCTGGGACCCACCGCCCGTCCTGGAACACGCGGTGCGGCCGCAGAGCCGTCTCCTCGAAATCCATCGTCTCCCGCGACGCCGTGAACGTCACCTTGTACACCCCCCGCGGGTGATCCCCGGTGACCGGCGGCGGCGGAACGGCGGAGACGACGCCGGCCCACCACCCCTCGTTGTGGAACGCCTCCACCATGTCGCAGATCGCGAACTTCCCCGGCGCGTTTTCCACGGGCGGCGGACGCGGCCGCACGTCGGCGACGGCCGCGGTCTCCTTGAGCGGGCCACCCTCCTCGGCCAGGAGCGTCGAGTAGGCCAGCGTGTAGCGGCGGCCGGTTTCGGAGATGAGGTGGCCGGCGACGCTGGCCTCGTAGAAGGAGCCGGCGAAGCCGGGGTCGTCGCTGCGCACCTCCACCTCCGCGCCGACCGGAAACATGGGTGCCTCGTTCTCCGACTCGGAGGGGGTCGGTGGGCGATTCTTGGGACGGCGGCGCCCCATCGGACTCGTTGCTAGCTAGGTGATCGCCGCTGCTTCGGCTCTCGTGGGTTCTTGGGAGCGTGAGTGAGGGAGAAGGGTGGCGGGGGGCAACGATGGGGGAGGGTTTTTGTGCTGGGTGGTGAGAGGGCTCGACTCCCGAGAAGGGAAGTGTGGTGGCGAACAGCTGGTACCGACGCGTGGAGAGACGGGGAGAACGCTCGTAGGAGGGAGATGAAGGTGCGTGGTCAATCGCCACCGGCTCACCGCTGTACCTTCTAGTTTTGACACGTACAGCACCTGTTTACAGATTGCACGCGGGAAAAAAAAATCGAGAGACTGAGCCGGCGGATCGAGTCTTGAGATTGACGAAATCACCACAGGCCTCGCTGTCGACGGGAACGTCTCCTTCCACTGAACAATAATCCGACTAAATGAGAAACACCCGCGTCAAACCTGAAGTTTGAACTTTAGTCGACTAGGGGTACAACCATCCTCCTAACCATCTTGCCACAGGCAAGTTCTCAGATTAATCTTTTGGATAAACTCATCAGATTCAGATACACATGTTCTACAGGATGTTTAAATCCTACTCTTGACTTACGAAAAAAATCGTGTTATGAGCTTGGAGACATTTTCAAGGCTTTAGAGCATCTTCATCCGGAGTTAGCAAAATTGAACCCCTATTTGTCCGTGGACACTTCCGGATGCGTTGGCGCACACTCAGCTTGTCGCCCATTTTCTCGGACTCTGTTGTGTTGTCAATTACCGGAACATTCTTCAATATGTTCCAACAATGAGTCAACCGTCATGGCACCCTTCATAGTTGATTGTACATGAGGATGGGCACCCTCCATCTAGCAAATAGAAGAGTCACTCAACAAATGCAATAGAGAAGTGGAGCAACAAAATGAAACATACAAAGCTTACATTGCCCACTTGAACAAAGCATCCGTCAAACTTGTTAACGGAGCATTAGATGCATGCCCATCTATGGCGAAGAGATAGGCCGGTGCACCTTACTTCTGGGTTTTCACTAAACATTTGATGGATTCACGCAAAATTCAGTGGGGTTGATTCTAAACCGGAATTGCTAAGAGCCAGCCAGGCATTGAACAACAACTCATCTTCATGACTGGAGTAGCAAATCCCTCTTGTCCGCTTCGGATCCGACATTGAACCAACAAGCATCACAATTAAACTACCGTACTACAAATGTTTAGATCCTACAACACTCAAGGAGATGCGGAGGGACAAACTTCGGGTGAGTGAACACTGGACCGTCTCCAGCGCCGGAGTTGCCCGACGCGCCTCTACATTAACCCTTTCTAGCCAGCGGCACGGCTATCTTGTCCTCCAGCAAGAGGAGGCAAGCAAGCTCCTCGTTGTCCGTAGTCCGGCTAGAAACCTCCTCCTCCACGACCACAAGCGCATCCCAGTTCATCTCGGCCTCAGACATCTTAGATCCGCTGCCGGAGCCGGCCATGATCAAGCCTAGTGGAGTGGAGAGAACAGGGAGGTGAGTGAAGTGAAGGGTATAGGGGGAGAGTGAGCTAAGATTTGGTCCGAGGTGGATACGGAGTGGGTATATGTGGGGTTGGACTAGGCCGGATCTGACGTGGCGGGCTGTCCAGACGTGTCTGGGCCGCCCCAAATCCACCCCGCATATAGGATGAGTTTGAGTGTTGCCGGACAGGCCGGAGGTTTGGGCTAGGTATATGGTGTTCGGTTGGGTGAGTGTTTTTTTGTCCGGGTTGCCCGCCTGGACGTTTGTGAAGGGGATCGTAGGCAGAAAACAAAAAAATTCCTAACAATGATAACCGAAATAGCCAGGATCTATTACTATGCAGATATAAAGTAACGGAGGGAACGGTATACATACCCTTGTAGACCGTAAGCGTCGACGATCAAAAGATCTGTTTCGATGACGACGCGTGATGAAGACGGGCGGCGAAGACGACGGTGACGCTGACGTCAAGGTCGTGTAGAGGAAGAAGACGAACTTCCAGTGCCACACGTGTAGCACCTCGCAGAGCTTACACACGTACGTAGAAGATGACGACCTCCGGGATCTGATCCAGCCGAAGCAGCGGAAGTAGAAGACTTGGACCGGAGAGAACCAGCAGCACGGCGGTGTGCGTATGGTAGAGAAAACCTCAACCCATGCGTAACCTCAATTGCAGAGCCACGTCTAAACCGGGAGAGAGAGAGAATTGTTTGTTTCAAAAGCCTGGGGGGCACCTCTATATAAGGGGGATGGGAGGGGTGCTTGGCACCTTGGCTAGGCCATGTGGGACTATCCCACATGGTGCGGGCCCACCTAGGGTTGCCCTCCCAAACCGCACCATGTGGGGAAGTCCCCCCCTCCAATGGGTCTTTTCCCTATGGTCTAGGCCTATTTAGGTGTGCAGCCATTAAAAATTCCGAAAATAAATAAATAAAAATGTATTTAACTATTAATTATACTAATTAATATTAAGCACACATTATCTAATTTATTCTGGCTCCGAAAAACATTTCTCCGTCCCCCGAACTCCATCGGATATCACCCGGAACACTTCCGGTGTTCTTCTCTCTATTTTCTTCTCTACGTCCAATCTAAATAAACGTCACCTACCCTTAAGTGTGTCACCCTAGCGATTCGGGAACACTCCAGACATGATCGAGACACGTTCTCCGATCAATGACTATCAACGGTGGTTGGATAACCGTGACAATCCCTGTGCGTCCACAAATATCTTTTTATCGTTTGAACCTTAGACGTACAGTTTCAACCTTTTGCCTGACGATACTTAGATTATCCGAGACTCGTTCTCTGGTATCACGATTACTGAGCTTGATCTCATCACTTGACAATTCTATCTTTACTCGTCTGTGATATTACATCCTCGTGACCTAGTCACATGCTTGCAAGCTCATTGATGTAATCTCACCGAGTGGGCCTAGAGTATCTATCATGCTATGTGGATTGGCAAATCCCGCTCTTGATCACTCGTCTCAACCACTTCCTTCGGATACCCGAAAGGGACACCTTTATTGTCACCCTAGATAAGACATGACGTTTGATGCAATCAAAGCACCTTCCAGAAGGAGCGATTAGATATGATCTCATGGTCAAAGGTATGAACACTACATTTCTATATATGTTGGGTGCGTGTCCATCACATCATTCTCCTAATGACATGACTCCATTGTCAATTGAGTAAATGTCCATGATTAGGAAACCTTGATCATCTGTTGCCCAATGGACTAGTTAAGAGGCTACTAGGGACCTGGTTGTTTATATACCACACGTGTATTAATGTTTCCGCTTAATATAGTTATAGCATGGTACAAAACTTATTATGAACAATTGAGATATGACAAATAAAATATCTTTATTAATTGCCTCTAGGGCATATCTCCTTCAGTTTGGCGGGGGAGGGTTATGGGGTCCGGTTGGAGATGCTCTTAGCTTGTCCATGTGTGTCCGTGAGAGTGTAGAGTAGGAATAGTCTAAAAGAAACTTGCAAGTGCCATAAAAACATTTAACATGTAAAAATAGCAAATTTGAAGGCTGACATAGAAACACTGCTTTATTTTATTTTTTGATCTCAAAGTTGTACAATGTACTATTTATAAGGAAAACATGGCCAAAAAACCATACAAGCGAGGCGACCCGCCGTCCACACGGCGCAAGTCGGCCAAACGCACTAGACACACACCACCTGCTCCGGGGCCGCCACCCCGACGTAGCAATCAGGACGAACACCGCATAGCCCGAGCCAGTGAGGGTCCACGAGCCTGCAGTCCGCACTGCACCAGGACGTCACCCAAATCCACTAGCTCCGGGGCCGTCGTTCCGGCGTAGCAATTAGGACGAAGCTTCGTATTGCCCGAAGTCGAACCAGTCTGCGGACCTGTTGTCCAAACAGCACCAGGACGCCACCCAAACTCACACTAGGCCATGACCCTGCCCATAGGACCATCGCCGTGTGGGAGCCCGAGGCCGCTGCCTCGGCGTACCTCCACCTCCGGGGCCGCCACCCCGGCATCCACCTCCCTAACCACATAGCAAGCCTACCCATCCGCCACGAACCCGTCGCGTCGAGAGAGCCGGTGACTCCAAGACGACGCCTCCAACAAGGTAGTGACACGTTCGTCACCGTCGTCCGCCCCTGACGGGGCTTAGAATTTATAAGTTGAGTTTGTTTAATACAATAAATTAGAACTACAGAAAAGTTTAAACGGCCGAGTTTAAAACGTTTGACCTCAAACATAGAGCGTGTAAAACTTCCCATAACCGGTAAAGGAGGCTACAAACGAGTTTTAAAGGGCCAAAAATTTGTGAGTTCTCTAACCATCCCTCCTTATCAAGCGAGGGCAGCATCGCTCACATACTATCAGCAAAACTATTGTTATTCCTCTAAGATGTAATCCTGGCGAGCTGCTGCTATTCCGTGGCACTATGTCGCCTATGTGAGACTAGCTTGTGAGTCACCCATCATTTTTTTACTTTTAGGCCCAATAAAATCACGAAATAAACCCTGACTCCTTAGAGCATCTCCACCGGCACCCGCCAATGGCCTATGGGGGTCCGGACCAAACACTCGGCACCAGCGGTAGCCCCAACTATCTGGGACAACCCAATTTATGTCGGGCACCCCAGGCACCCCCAATTAAGTTTGGAGGCCCGCCACTCGGGCGCCGAACAATGCCTCCGAAAGGCGTGGCCCCTTTTCAATCGCACATCGGTCACGTCGGTTATAATGGCAGATTAGCCTTCCCATCTTTCCAGGCGCCGCTGCCAGGCCAGCGCGCCGGAGGCAGGTTGCCGGCTTTAAACCAATGCATCGACTCACCACCCACTCTTAGGTTCTTGCCCACGCCACCTTTTTCGGCCACTTCTCGCCTCTGTTTCCCGTCTAGTCCGCCGGTTATAAGAAGGCCCGCTGTGTCGCCGCTTCAACCCATGCTCTCCCATCTCACGTAGAAAACACCACCCACGATGCGACATCGACAACATGCCCTGCCACCCAGCCACGTCCAGGTCCACCATCACCCTGGCCGCGTGATGCCCACAAGTATAGGGGATCGCTGAAATCTTCGTTGGGAAGTATTACCCAAATTTATAGTTCGACACGATGGGAACACAAGAATACCAATAAGACTTTGGCAATTGAGGCGTCACTCTCAACCACACTGTATATCAATAAACTTGCAGCAGTGATAGTGATGGCAGTAGTATGATTCAAGTAGCAAATAGAACAGCAGTAGTGAACAAGGGTTTCCCAGTTTTCACCGGAAAAGTGAAAGTGTAACTCAGAGATTTAAAACGTAGGCATGAGGTGATAGCGGGGTGTTGCATGAATAAGATTGATCATATAATAAGATATAAATAGCAATGGGACTTATCTCTAACTCTGATATATGTAGGTATGTGTTCCATAATTAGTTGTGCGTACTAACCAAGAGAATTTGCACAACATCTATTGTCCTACCTGCCCATTTCACCGGGGCCAACTTGGAACTACAGGTAATTAAGGTCTACCCTTTCGAATAGCCCGGAACAACGCATTAACACTTCATGAACACATAGAATCCTCAAACTAAAACATCTCCCCCTTGTTTTCCCTATATGTCACTTTTAGGGTTCGCAGGTTCAACATAATAGCAGGTGATACACTTTGCAGATAAATACCAAACTCAATTATATGATGAAGCAAAATAAGTTCAGTACTGAAATCATGCCACTCGGGCCCTAGTAACAAGCATTAAGTATAGCATAAGTGCATCAACACAATACAAAAATATCCTCAAGATAAACCCCTAAGATCTCGAACAACGGGTATCATTACATGATCAATCTCATCCAATCCCCATCCACCTCACATGCCTACAGCGGACTACTCACACATGGTGATGGAGAGGGAGCTCATGGTCGATGGAGATGAAGGCGGTGAAGATGGCGGTGAAGACGGTCTCCGGATCCCTCCACCGGAGGAGAAATCCTGGATCAATCTGTCTCCGAAAACGAAGATCGTGGTGGCGGCGGCGGTGTGTTTCGCGAAAGCTCTCCCCTCTTAGGGCACCCACTTTTTCGTATATATGAGGGGGTACGCGAAAAGCCGAAGGAGAGGCGGCGCCCGAGGCTCCATTAGGTGGGCCCACGCGGCCCAAGGATCTGGCCGCGTGGGGCCCCTCTTTTGGGCCTCCGGCGCTTCCTCGTGTCCATCCTTTGCACGTTGTCCTCCTTTTCCATAAAAAATGACGTGGTATTTTTCCCCGATTTAATTTCCTGCAAAAATAACCAGAAACGAGACTTTGCTAAAAACAGCGTCAGATTCAGCAGGTTTATTCAAATATGGGAAGATTCCGGAGCAAATTATGAAGCAAAGTGCTTGGAAAAGTAGATGCATTTTAGGTGCATCAACTCCCCCAAGCTTAGCTCGTTGTTTGTCCTCGAACAACTCAAACATAGTGCAGAAGCGATAAAAAGACTTTGACAAGAACTTTGCATTGCATATGTAACACCGTTTAATACCAACAAGTATTCAAAACATAATTTCCATAACAAATAACAAAATGCTAGCAAAGGTATATCTAATCAGTGTTAAAGCATTTATACATGTTGCAAGAGAAATATCATGAAGTGTCAATACTTGGATGAGTTTGCCCAACTGTAGAAATAAACAAAGGTTCTTGCATCGCTTTTAATTGAATCAAGACAAGATTTTTGAGATCTTTTGATTCTTTCTTTTATTGACTAATGAACTCATTGTGCTTACAACCTTGCTCTCAGTTTTATCAAACCATTTGGTGTTCCCTATTATGACTCATATGCTTGACCAACTAGAGGTTGAAAGTCTCATGCCCCGTGAATACGAGTACCTACACCACGTGCTACTCAACTCGGTCACTAGGCAAGTTCGAGTTTTTCAGTCATTGCAAGTAATAAAAGCGTCATCAAGAGCGTCAACTGGGGTACCTCTTGTCCCAAGACATGGAACAAGCCCATGTCCAAACGACAAGACAAACAGACAATGAACAATCTCAGCACTCTTTTATTTACTATTTGTGTAGCTTTTTATTATGATGTGCATCACTGAATGTTCACTATGGTACGCTGTAAATTTCCACCATGAATGATGCATGGCTTAGGTTGGCGGCCCAGGCGTCTCTCTAGCCAATTATTCCTACTCCTCAAACTTACTAAGTTTCCACATTTATTTCGCACATGATAAGCATCCATAAACAAAGGTACATGATATCAACTAAATATAATTTAGTGCAATGTTGAAAGCTTTCCATGTGTCAGCACATTTAAGTTAACTCCCAACCACTAAGCTTGTCAAGCATATGACTTCATGTTTATCATTTGAAAAATTCTTTTATTCTTTGGTTGGCAAGTTTAGCAAGCACAATGGGATGCGTAGACCTTTGTTTAGAGCCACAATTACTCAACTCACATCCAAGTGTTGTCGCTACATATTATCTCACTTGCATCATAATATAACATACTAGAACACGGAGAAGATAAACATTTGCTACCACTTCCCTAGATGTTAAAGAAACTATGATGTGCGCACTTGCTGTTATTAAAAAGTCCACATAAGCACGGCAAAGGTGTCATACCTTTCATCCACTTCATGCACATCAACTCATCATTGTTGTTCTCCTCTCCCAATTTGAACTGCGCAATAAAAACTCAAATCTGCCATAAAATGTTACTGCATACAGTACTGTTTTTACCCTACCTAGACACTCAGAAAAATCTCATAATTTACGGGTGTGTAGGTTATGAAAAGTTGCAGTAGTGGTTAAAATTTTAGCTCATTCGGAGTTACAGAGAAAATATGAAAAATAGAACAGTGAGCAGATTTCAGCAATTCCTGCACCTCCGTTTTCACTTTGGATTCAATAAAACGAAAATGTTTTTGTTCTTTTTAGTTTTAAGATGCATAAAGTAAATGTCCAGAAGTAACTAAACAAAAGAAACAAATGAAATCTTTTTGTGTTTTTGTGATTTTTAGAACAAGAAACTAAAACATAACAAGATAACAGTGATATAACACAATGAATGGAAAGGGAGAGAGGTACTCCCCCAAGCTTGCGATCAAGCTAGTATCCCGGGTAGTAGTTGTATCCACTTCCACCTCCAGGGAAGTAACCATATGGGTAGCCTTGCATTCCTGAGTCTTGGGGCTCCTCTCGAGGTTGGTAGCCTTGCATCCCTGGATCTTGTGGCTCCTCTTGAGGCGGCATCTCTTCCACAATCCATTTTCCGGTACTCCTGTCAAAAAGGTCAGCACGGGGGAGCCTAATGGGCACTCTTTGTCCATTAGTACTCAAATAGTTATACCAATAATGATCCCCATGCATCACACTTATATCCATACGGGTAGTCAAAGCAAAATCGAGTAAATTGGACTCTATCACAGGAGTACCCATGTTATCACCATAACCTCTTTCATCTTTAATGTATTCATACACTAAAGTAGCAATAGCACCAGCATAAATAGGGGTTTGATCAGTAATATTTCTACTCACAGCCGTATGCAAGGATCTAGCAAGAATGACTCCCAAGTTATACCACATGTGGTGTTTTCTTTTGCACATTTAAGTAAATAAACCATTGGTCCCGTGCAAGCAGAATTGTTGTCTCTAGCAAGAAATCCTCTTGCAAGGAACAACGCAAAGTATCTCAAACTTGGGTGCTGTATATGAGTAAATTTACCCCTATTCAATCTATCATGAGAGTTAACAGAAATAGAGTGCCAAAATGCAACAAGCTCCTGGTTGGAGTCAGCACGGGTTTCATCCCAACTACCCCTGTTTTCCACACCAATAGCTTTGCAAAACTCCTCCAAAGACATAACAAGGCGCTCCCCCCTCATAGTAAATTTACAAACAAAGGTAGGAGTGGGTGCCTTACTCTTCTTACTGTGCTTGTAGATCTCAGGGCCCTCAAACCTGAATGTGGAGAGGAATTCTCGCGAGAGTTCCTCGTATGTACCTCGTGGATTTTGGGCAAACTCAAGCAAACCAGTTGCATTGGCGAAGGTGTCGAAGTCTTCTTTTATCCCCCACTGCTCAAGAACATGGGGTCTTGCCATCTAGTTGTATGGATCTTCAGCTTCTCCCCACAAAAACTGCATCATCCTCCCAAAGATGGTTGTCATCATAATTAAGGGAGACTTTAGATGCTCTTCTCCTCGGTCTTGAGCTCATCCCAAGCAATGCCTTGCCTTTGTTCATCATGGTACCTTGCTGCCCATAAATAATATTCAACAAAAATTAAGATGTAGCACTCTAAAACAACATTGAGCCATCCATAACTAGTCTCCACATCAATATCATGCATCCATATCAACTAGAAAACTTAAATCCATGGATTTCTCAAGCATATTAGGTGACACCTAGTGCAGCAAAATACTTCATACATGAGGCACAAGAACAAAAAATAATTGGATGGGTGGAGGAGTCACATACCAAGGAGCAATCCCACCAAACAGATTTGAAAAATCTGCCCTAAACTTGGAGATCCAAGGATAGCAGGAAGAACGAGCTCGGGAAAATTTGGGAAAAATACCTGGAAGTGGTTTTCTGTCGAGGGGAAGGAGATGGGCACAGGACACTCACCTAACACCACCTGGGGACAAAGTTGGTGGGTCCCACGCGGCCAAGGAATCTGGCCGCGTGGGACACCCCATTTTGGTCCCTGGTGGCCTCCTGGTGTCCCACTTCTGGCAGATGGTCCCTCTGGTTAAATAACTTACCTCCAAATTTTTCTGGAATTTTCAGAGACAATTTTCTAAAGAGAATTTTTCAAACTTCATATTCTGGAATTTCTGAACTCTGAAATAATTATGATTATGCATATACTCTAAAATTCTAAGATAAATAAAATTAAAATGCAATACAAATTTTTATGGGAATCAAGTTTTCATCATTTCCACATTAGTAATGAGGTTGATCAAGTCTCATTAATAATATGCAAAAGATATAATACATGATTCTTATTTTATAGATATAAAGAAGAGTTTCAAGATACCTCATACTTGATTGGAATAGTTCCAATCATCAAGATAGCATATTTTGGTTCAGGAGGTGGTAGTGCAATTTCAAAGCTTCCAATCATAATAGTATTTCTTTGAATAGAATTCACACTCTTGTTTATCACTGTAACAGCATTCTTCTTGGGAAAATAGATAGTATGCTCATTTCCTTTTACATTAAATGTCACTTTGCTCTCAGTGCAATTTATCACAGCTCCTGCAGTGTTTAAAAAGGGTCTTCCAAGAATAATAGATAGATTATCATCCTCAGGCATTTCTAATATAACAAAGTCTGTAGGAATTAACACATTAGCAATAGAGATAGGAACATCCTCACATATACCTATAGGTTTAGCAGTTGATTTATCAGCCATTTGCAATGAAACTTCAGTTGGAACCAATTTGTTTAGGTTAAGTTTCTTATATAAAGAAAAAGGCATAACACTAACACCAGCTCCTAAATCACATAGTGCATATTTCACATAAGTTTCTTTAATACGACAAGGAATAGTCGGAATACCAGGATCTCCACGCTTTTCAGGCAATTTTCCTTCAAATGAATAATCAGCAAGCATAGCAGTAATTGCATCATTAGGTATCTTCCTTTTATTAGTGACAATATCTTTCATATATTTTGAGTATGGAGGAATTTTAATAGCATCAACAAGAGGAATTTGCAAACATAAATTTTTAATCAACTCAAAAAATTTCTCAAACCTAGCATCATCCAAAGATTTCATTACCTCTTGGGGATATGGTATGGGTCTTTGTACCCATGGATCCCTCTCTTTACCTTTTTGTGGATTTGGATGATTCTTCTTTTTGTTCTTCTCAGTAGATGGTTGAGGGTCTTCCTTTTCAGGAGGTTCAGGTTCTGCAATATTTTCAACTTCATGTTGATCTTCTTCAGGTGGAGATGATTCCTCTTCTTCAACATTATCATCTTCGGTCTCAGCATCAGAAATAGAAATATCATTGTCTTGTTCTTGAGAATCATCAATGCCTTTGTTTCCATTGGGAGATTTTCCTGCAGAAGATTTCCTTTTGAGAGCCTCTTGCTCTTTTCTCTTGGGATGGTTTTCAGGATAGTCAGGGTCCTGAGTACTTGCACCACCTCTAGTACTAACCCCACAAACCTGTTTCTTCTCAATAAGATTTTCATACAATTGATTTTGAAGAGAAACCATTTGTTCAATTTGATTATTCATCATTTCACAGTGTTTAACAATTCTTCTAACTTCTCCCACACTAGCATTTATATTTTCACGAAGGAATTTAATTTTATGAGAGTTTTCCATCATATTCATTCTAATATCATGCTCTTCAGGTTTATTATGATAAGCAAAATCATTAACATATGATACATCAATAGGAGGTGTTACCTTTTCATTACCTTCCAAAGAGCTTATAGCATTGACTGGGATTGGAAAACATGGTCGATCAATAGGAAGTTTAACACCCATTTCAGATAATTCCTTAAGATGAGAGGTTTTAATTCCCTTCTCTTTCATATCCTTGGAGGCTCCCTTCATTGCCTCATTGTTTAATTCAAGAATACCTCCTTTCTTCTCTGGAAATATCTCTCTGTCATCTATTATTTCAATATTCCAATCTTCATAGTTTCTAGAGATAGTTTCCAATAACTCAATTGCTTCATCAACGGTCCTTTCCCTGAAAACACTACCTGCAATACTATCAAGATAGCCTCTTGTATTTTCAGTTAGTCCATTGTAAAATATATCAAGTATTTCATTATTCTTGAAGCCATGGGTAGGACATTTCCTAACCATCTTACTGTACCTCCCCCAAGCTTGGGGTAAATCCTCCTTCTCTGTTTGTGAAAAGTTGCTAATCTCAATAGTTAAACCATGAATCTTATCAGCAGGGAAATATTTATTATAAAATACCTGCAAGCATTCCTCCTTGCTAGTAATACATCCAGGTTCTAAACGATTATACCAAGTTTTAGCATTTCCTCCCAAAGTAAAAGGAAACAACTTTAAGAAATAATAGCGTTGGTGGATTTCATCTTTACCAAATAACACAGATAAATCATGCAAATCAGCAATGTGTTCAAAAGGGAACTCATTGTCTCTCCCATAAAACTTATACTTCTCAGCTTTTTCAATTATTTCAGGATCAACACTAAACTCATAATCTTTGTCTTTAATTTTAATAGCTGGAGCATTCATTTTCTCAGTAACAGGGAAATAATCATCAAGAGGAGAATTTTTATAGATATCAAGTTTATCCAATTTATCAAAATTCGAATCCATAAAAGCCATAGTAAATGCATCCTCTTCCTCAGAAGAAGTTTCATGTTCATCATCACAATATTCATTATCTTCTAATTCAGACTCAACATTTTCAATAATAGAAGATTCAGGAGTTTCAGGTGTTTCAGTTATCTCAGATGTTTCAGGTGTTTCAGGTTCACTTCATTGTCTATGCTACCACATATTAAATCATTTTCAGTACTAGTAGACATCTTAGACAATGGTGAACTATTCAAAACTTTTCCTTTTTTCTTAGGAACAACAGCAGAAGCACATTAGGTGAAAAGTTTGGCCTACTTAGCAAGTCCGTACCTCTACGAGTAGTTGAAGGCCTCACTTCCTTCGGAGTAATCTTTTCCTTTCCCATGGTTAGGAAAAAGCAAATGCAGCAAATAAATGATAACAAGTTGTCTTACCAATAAAGCTAGGTTCCCCGGCAACGGCGCCAGAAAATGTCTTGATGCCCACAAGTATAGGGGATCGCTGAAATCTTCGTTGGGAAGTATTACCCAAATTTATAGTTCGACACGATGGGAACACAAGAATACCAATAAGACTTTGGCAATTGAGGCGTCACTCTCAACCACACTGTATATCAATAAACTTGCAGCAGTGATAGTGATGGCAGTAGTATGATTCAAGCAGCAGTAGTGAACAAGGGTTTCCCAGTTTTAAAACGTAGGCATGAGGTGATAGCGGGGTGTTGCATGAATAAGATTGATCATATAATAAGATATAAATAGCAATGGGACTTATCTCTAACTCTGATATATGTAGGTATGTGTTCCATAATTAGTTGTGCGTACTAACCAAGAGAATTTGCACAACATCTATTGTCCTACATGCCCATTTCACCGGGGCCAACTTGGAACTACAGGTAATTAAGGTCTACCCTTTCGAATAGCCCGGAACAAGGCATTAACACTTCATGAACACATAGAATCCTCAAACTAAAACATCTCCCCCTTGTTTTCCCTATATGTCACTTTTAGAGTTCGCAGGTTTAACATAATAGCAGGTGATACACTTTGCAGATAAATACCAAACTCAAATATATGATGGCAAAATAAGTTCAGTACTAAAATCATGCCACTCGGGCCCTAGTAACAAGCATTAAGTATAGCATAAGTGCATCAACACAATACAAAAATATCCTCAAGATAAACCCCTAAGATCTCGGACAATGGGTATCATTACATGATCAATCTCATCCAATCCCCATCCACCTCACATGCCTACAGCGGACTACTCACACATGGTGATGGAGAGGGAGCTAATGGTCGATGGAGATGAAGGCGGTGAAGATGGCGGTGAAGACGGTCTCCGGATCCCTCCACCGGAGGAGAAATCCTGGAGCAATCTGTCTCCGAAAATGAAGATCGTGGTGGCGGCGGCGGTGTGTTTCGTGAAAGCTCTCCCCTCTTAGGGCACCCACTTTTTCGTATATATGACGGGATACGCGAAAAGCCGAAGGAGAGGTGGCGCCCGAGGCTCCAGTTAGGTGGGCCCACGCGGCCCAAGGATCTGGCCACGTGGGGCCCACTCTTTTGGGCCTCCGGCGCTTCCTCGTGTCCATCCTTTGCACGTTGTCCTCCTTTTCCATAAAAAATGACGTGGTATTTTTCCCCGATTTAATGTCCTGCAAAAATAACCAGAAATGAGACTTTGCTAAAAACAGCGTCAGATTCAGCAGGTTTATTCAAATATGGGAAGATTCCGGAGGAAATTATGAAGCAAAGTGCTTGGAAAAGTAGATGCATTTTAGGTGCATCACCGCGCGCCGAAGTTTCCCGATGTCGGAGCCAACTCCTCAGCCGTTTGACAACGAGCACAACGAGAAGGGCAAGGAGGGTGAGCCGGAGGAGGAGCAGCTATTGGAGGAGGGTGAAGAAGGGGCGGAGCTTCCGTCCGAGAAGCAGGCCGAGCCGCTGTGGGCGGAGCAAGTCCCCGCGTACAACTCCATCATCGGCGCGTGCGAGTAGGATGTGCACCACCAGCTAAGGGCGGTCGTCACGGAGGCGGCGGCCATGGAGCTGTTGCTCGAGACCATGGAGAGGAAGGAGAATGCCCGCTCCCTCATGGCTCGGTAGGCCCACGAGCATGCGATGGAGAGGGAGCAGTTTGGGGGGACAATGGGGAGGAGACACCATTAGGCATGTGCTACAGATGGAGGAGTTCACAACGGAGGTGGAGACGGAGATGGCGGCGTACGAGGCGGTGGAGGAGCAGCGGCAACGCCACATAGCGCAAAGTGTGGGCCGCCAGGCTAGGCGTGTGCGTGCACGCACACGAGTAGAGCGGCAGAGTCCAACCGGAGGATGCTCGAAGGCAGGGCGGACATGTGCATACTTGGTGATTTCGGCAAGACATTGGCGAACGACGATGAGGCTGGTCCCAGCGGGCCTGCTGCTCTCGGCCTATATATTAGGTTTAGTTTTAGTTTAAATTTCGTTGTAATGTCTAGTTTCAATGAAAATCAGCTCTTTCGTTAAAATTTGCAAGTGATCTGAGCAAAAAATTATCTTTAGAGGTGTCGCTCGGGGAGCCATCCCATTATGTCGGACATGTGTCTACCTTACAAAGCACAAATTTCGGGGGTGCCATACATATTTTGACAAGTGCTGGTGGAGATGCTATTATCTCCAGGCTCAGGGCATCTCCAGCCGTGCCCCCCAGCGCCCCCCAGGAGCCGAAATAGCGTCATTTGGGCCAAATAGCGCCGTTTTTCTCCAAGTCGCCCCCCCAGGAACCCAAATAGCGCCGTTTCAGCCAAAACTAGCGCCGGCGCTCCCAGGCCAGACCCAGCCCACTGGGTTCCGCCTTAGGGGTCAGCGGAAGGGAAAACGCGCGTGGGCTAGCACTGATGGCGAGACAACGCATTTTCCCACCCCCGCCTTGCCCTTTCCTCTATCCCGTCTCATCGCCGCCATTTCACCGCCGGCACCACCCCTCCCCCCTCCGCCGCACACAAGCAGCTAGGAAGCCCACCATCTCGCCCAATCCACGCCGCCGACCGCCCCTCCTCCCTCTGCCGTGAACTAGCCGCAAGGAAGGCTCTCGGGAAGGCTCGCGCCCACCTCGCATGCTAGGTGTTCGGTGTTTTGTTCGCCCAGCCATGGACTCCTGAAAGGACAAGGATGTCGCCTAGAGGGGGTGAATAGGCGATTAAAACTTTTCTGGTTTAGGCTTGATAATTGCGGAATAAAACTATGTGTTTAAATTAACAAGCCAACAACATAAATAAACTAGGCTCACCTATGTGCACCAACAACTTATGCTAAGCAAGACAAGCAACAAGGTGATAGCAATAGAATATTTCAAGCACGAAGGCTATCACAATGTAAAGTGCATAAGTAAAAAGCTCGGGTATAGAAATAACCGAGGCACGCGGAGACGAGGATGTATTCCCGAGTTCCTCCTTGTTAAGGGAGTACATCTCGTTGGAGAGGTGTGAACCAACACAATGGTTCAACAACCACAAAGGTTTCACCTTCTTCTCCGATGAACCGCACCACAAAGGTTTGGTTCACCTTCCACTATCGGAATCCTTCGAGGCGGAAATCTGGAGCCTTTCAACAACAATCCGGGGCACAACCCACAATGGGATTGGGGACTCCCGAACAGCTACAAGTGACCACACAAGGGTCTCAACCACCACACGGGCGTCTAGGGTCCAAGGACCCAAGAGTAACAAATTCACAAGCTTTCAACTTCCACGAATCCTCGTGAAGAGCACACCGATGCACCAAATGCAAAAGGCAAGAGCACAAGTGCTCAAATCCTTCACTCTCAAATCCCACCCCAAGCAACTAATGCTTATGGGGGGAGAAGAGAGGAAGAACAAGGTAGGAGAAACACCAAGAACTCCAAGATCAAGATCTACTAGGTTCCCCTCACTTAGAGGAGAGATGGATTGGTGGAAATGTAGATCTAGATCTCCTCTCTCAAATCCCTCAAAGATATGCAAGAATCATGGGAGGAATTGGGAGAGGGGCAAGCTTTCCAAAGTCAACAATGGAGGGGAGAGAGGGAAAAAACGTGCTTGGAAGAGCTAAGTGGCTGAAGGTAGGTGGAGGGGTATACCCCTCCCAGAAAAAGAGCCGTTGCAGTACACTTAGTCCGGAGTTTCCGGTCTGGGAGGCCGGAGACTCCGGACCAAAAGGGCAGAGACTCTGGACGCAGAAAGTCAGGAAAAAGCCGATGCAGAAAAACTCATACCGGAGACTCTAGACCAGGAGGGCCGGAGACTCCGGGGATACTCCGAACCAACTCCGGATGCCATTTCCGCCGCCCTATTTCTCAAACTCTGGTGAGCTCCGTCGTCCCCTGCACCCCCTTCTGGCCCCATTCATTTCCCTTTGCCCCGGCGCACCTGATCAGCCACTTTTTCGATTGTTATTTGCCGCAGGAGGATGAGTTCGTGCTCGACCCGAAGGTCGCATGCGCCGCCGCGCCTCTGTCTGTGCGTCTCGGCCGCTCCAGGAAGCAATCTTTAGCGCCATCGCCTGCATCGTCTTCGCCGCGTTGAACCGCGCCTCGTCGTAGTCTCCCCAAGCCCGGAGGACGACCCCAGCGACCAGTGCGTCCGCACCCGAGCGCCAGCGCCGTCGTCTGCCTCAAGTCCGGTGACCACAGCACCGCCCAGGTAAACCCTAGGTCCTCGGCCGTTGGATCTCGTTTAGACGCGTAGGATTAGATCCTTTAGATCGAAGGGGTACAGGCGATTGTTAGCCGTAGATCTCCAATCTAACGATCCAGATCCATCCACTTAACCATGTCATCGTCCAGTCAGCAGCCCAGTTAACGCCAACTCAGCGCCTCATCAGCAGTCAAAGTCAGCGGTCAACGCCAGCACAGAGAAGACCGTCAATTTTGAAGAAAAGACCCTGAAGTTTTGATCTATCATAACTTTTTATTGGCTCAGCCAAATTTTGCAAACTTTATATTTTTGGTAAGCTTATGACATGTAGAAACTTTTGGCACAGTTAAATTTATGTTTTCACAAATTCAAATTGGTTCAAATTTTAAATTTGTTTGTTTAAGTAATTTTGACTTAACTTGAGTTTTAAAAATTATTTTGGGGCAAATCCAATTGCTATAACTTTGTCTAGTTAACCTTTGGCCATAGGAACCTTCATAATATTTTTGTAGATTATTTTCCTGTGATTTTCTGTTTATTTGTATTTGTCCTCTTTTTAGGAGGATTTTTAATTATATTTAATGATTAAAATTTATTTTCCTTCTCTAATTCGAGCTATATTAACTTAGTGATAATTTGGAAGGTTGAGATGCATGACAAGGTACTTAGAAAATATGGCCTCTCAACAATATCATTTTCCTTAGAAAATATTTTTGATAACTCTTTTGGCCAATATTTTTTCTTAGAGAAATTGGCATTTTAAAATTGGTTAAGTATTTCCTTAGTAAAATTTAGCATCTTCTAAATGGTGTACCTTCCTTAGAAATTATTTTGTCATCCGTGGGTTTCTCAACATGAAGCTGGAAGGCCAATGAAGGACTTAACCAAGAAAACAGAGTCCAGAAGCATCTCTAAGAAGTAAAAGTACTTAGAAGAAAATCAAGAGGAACTTCAAGAAGACCAACCACCTATTTTTATCTAAGTCTTTCTTTCTTTTTATTTCCTCTCCATTTGACTTAGTGGTGTAGCAAGTTAAAAATTAAGACCAGCCCTGGTGGTATCAAATGATGAAGTCTACAAAATCATGAAGTCCGACAAGAAGCAATGGAGTCACCACACCAAGGAAGGAATGACAAGGAAGATTGAAGATGATCCTTGAAGACCGACTACATCCTTCTCTTTTCTATCCTTTTTCTTTCTTCCTAATTCTGTCTTTTACTTTGGACATAGACCAAGTCGTTGTGTTTATGACTAAGGCCCTAGAGTGCTAGTTGAAGATTCTTTGAGGACCAAACATGTGAAGACTTGCAGCAACCATACCACCAATTTAAGTTGATTATATCAAGTTTATTTTGCCCAACCTTGACCTTGACCTTGACCTAGTCAACTTGATTAAGTTATGTTGTCCATGTTCCTCAAGTTGTTTTGCACATCATGCATGTCATATTTCCTTACAGTATTTTTGCATATCATGCATGGCATATTTTTCCTTAAAAAGTTTTTGGTATGATTGCATGTTTATTGTGGTTTGTTTGATGTGTTAGAAATTTCGAAGAGAGACGAAGGCTTTTGCAACTGCTACTCCTGCTCTCCCTGTTGCCAAGGCAAATGGCACACCCTCATGAATTTTCCTATGTATTTTACCTATGCATGACTTAGTGCATTTTCTATAAGCATGTGTTGGATAGTATTGCTATGCTGAAAACTACACTAAATCCTTTTACTAGTTGTCTGGCATACTATGATAACTTAGTAGAAATATTGAAGCTATGCAAATGATGTTTTATTGAAGAGGCTAATTTCTACTAAAGTTAAAACGAAACACCTGGGTGGATTTGGGATTGATTGGATGTATGAGTTGAGTGTCTACTCAGGACCATGTTCATGGGAGTTTTCACCTAAGATAGTTTACTATACTTAGGACCATGGTATGTGGGGGTTCTTACCTGAGAGTTCACTTGAGGACGGCCACCCAGGAACAAAGGGACCAAAGTTTTCTCCAAGTGAAGATGCTTCCAGTGCAGCCACGTGGTATAATGGCTCTACCTTGACTTTTCTCCAAAGGTCTCATCTCAGGCTTCTCTTTTCCTTTTCACTACATGAGGGTCAAGGACAGAAGGGTTGTTTGAGTCTCGTGGTGAAAGTGCACACCCTCTCGAAAGTTAAAACTAAGTACTTAGCCGTGTCCCCGTTTACGGACAATTTGAGCAGCTGATCAAGGACGTCAACGGAGGCTCCCAACATTCCAATTTCTTAAGTTAAAATTTTGAAGGTTGAAAAAAGGTAGACAAGAGGGTGGTTTTCATGCCATACCTGTTTTGACAAAAGAAAAGTGTTATAAAGAGATAGGAAAAATTGGCTTTATGCAAAATAGCCTTGAACTCCACCAGCCAAATATGCATATAGGTTATTAAAGTTATTCCACTAAGTGTCCACGTAGTGTCACTTGCCAGTTCCATTTTTAATGGTTCTGACCCACTCTGTTGCAAAATTTTGTTTGTTGCAGATTGTTCTGACGACGAGTGAGTTTACGTTAAGGGTTTCGAGTCGGCAACCAACATGTTCGCCTGTGGCGCATGAAGATGATGGAGACTCCATGAAGAATAATTTTCTGCTGATTACTCTTTCAAAGCTAGCTTCATGCTATGCAATTTGTAATGAATATTTTCCTAAGTCCTAGATCCGCATGTAATAATTGATACTTTGTTGTGATATTCATCGTAAACTGTGTGTGCAAATGAATCGATCCAGGGGTTTGCACTATACACGGGGATCTTGCCAATTTTTAAGTGCAGGTCCGCTACAGATGGTATCAGAGCACTGTGTTGCCTGTAGGTTCGAAACCCTAAGGCTGGTTAGAAATAAGAAAGCCATAGGACCAAAATTTATATTGTTGTTCGTCTAAAACTTTTTGATATCATTCTTGTAACTTCTTAACTACTCGCTTACTGAATGTCTTCTCCTATTTATAGATGTCCCTCCTCATTGAATCACTCAAGAAAGGTCCAGCAATGACCATGATCTTGAGGTGTGTGACTGAGTTTCCAAAAGCTTTGAAGGACCTCATGTTGAGTATGGGACTTGAAGGAGCAGTGGTCTACAAAGGATTTCCTTTCATGGATGAAGATCAAGAGTCTCGTGGATACAACTCCATATGTACAAGGGCAAAGACGATGACCACAAGACCAAAGGTTGCTGCATGATCACCAACCCAATACTCCACACATCATTCTTTGATTCAGCATGAAGTGCAGCAGGGGAGGCCATCGGGTACCTTGGAGAAAGACTTCGATTTAGACTTCACAACACCCAAAAGCACCTTGATGAACTCAAGAAAATAGAGGAAGAATTCTATGCACTCAAGAAGGAGATAGACTAGACCACCTATGTATTAGAATAACGAGATCCTAATGATGTATTGACCTATCAAATTGTGGTATGGCAGTACTATCGTATTTGTATTCCTTAAACTCAGTATGCTTTGTTCCAAAATGACTAGTTCATTTTTCTCAAAAGATGTTTGTTTTTAACGAATGTGGTTGTTTGTGTTAATTGCTTGTATGGGTAGGAATATTTCTCCCAGATCTGTCTATCTTTTACTCATCTATGCTAAAACCACAGATGCCTCCTCGCCGTGATCCTCACAACAACAACAACAACAACACTGATGCAATGCTTCAATAGATGATGGCAGCGCAGACTCAGCTGATGACTATGATGGCTCAGTTCATGGCCAATCAGAATGGACCGCCACCTCCACCACCGCCACCACCTCCTCCCCAAGTGGACAGGCTTGCCAGATTCCTGAGGTTTAGGCCTAACAAGTTCTCCACTGCAACGGAGCCAATTGTGGTAGATGACTGGCTGCGTTCTGTGCACAAGGATCTGGTGACTTGTGAGTGTACTGATCCTGAAATGGTAAGGTTTACCGCTCATCTGTTGGAAGGACCAGCTGCTCAATGGTGGGAAACTTATCAGATCACCCACCCTCTGGACGACCTAACCTGGGAAGACTTCAAGGAAGGCTTTCGTAATGCTCATATCTCCTCTGGCATTATGAACTTGAAGCAAGAAGAGTTCCGCAACCTGCGACAGCGGAATAGAAGCCTTAAGGAGTATATGGATGACTTTCATTCACTGTCTCGTTATGCTCCTGAGGACATTGACACTGATGGAAAGAGGAAGGCAAAATTCCTCAAAAGGCTGAGTGACGAGCTAAAAATTCCTTTGTCAGTCGCTTACGCTCCAAACTACCAGGCCCTCCTAGACCAAGCCATCGTACTGGATGATAACATCAAGAAGGCTGAAAATAGGAAGAGGAAGCTGGGAATCAACAAACATCATTCTGAACCATCATTCAAGAAACATTCTTCTCAGGATGGTCATCGCCATAGTGGAGGAAGCAACCACAAGCATCATGATCATAATGGTGGATTCAAGGGAAGCAATGGAGACCACAAGGGAAATGGACATACTGGTCATAACCATAACAATGGACAGCACCACCCAAATCCCGAACACAAGAAGGATATCAGCCAAGTGCTTTGCTACAAGTGCAAGAACAAGGGCCATTATGCCAATGAGTGCCCAGCAAAGAAGGCCGAAGAAGCTGCCAAGCCAAATCCTTTCGATAAAGGATATGTGAACCATATCCATGTGGAAGGAAACTATAATGAGCCCAGTATGGTGAACGGTACATTCTCAATCAAGTATCCCCTTCAAAATTTTCACTACCCACAAAAATCCTTTTAAGGGTGGTAGCCATACTGTCACAACCTTTTGCTAACCTTCTCGAATCTCGGGGATGAGATTCCTTTTAAGGGTGGTAGTCTGTAACATCCCAAGTTTTTCAAAATATTGAAAAATCAAAATCTTTTCGAAAACTATATATATTTTGATTTGCAAATTTAAAAATCATGCATGCATTCATCATCTTCTTGCATTTTTTGCATTTGAAAATTTCAAAAGTTGGAAATATAATTCCACTTGAAAACATATTTAAGAAAATATATTAAAAGGGCAAATTAGGCCCTATATATTGTTTGTGATTATTATGGTTTTATTTGTTATGTCAAATTTTTGGTTGTGATCTGATTGTACTTATTTGGAAAAATAAATTATTTTCAAATATTTACATTTGTGGTGTTTTACTGGTTTTTATTTAAGCCACAAATATTTTAATTTAAAAACCCTATTTTAAAATTTGACATAAAATGTCAATTAAGCAATTATGCAATATTTCAAATTTATATTAATGAAAAGTATTTGAAAAGTGTGTTTGACTATTTTAAATGATAAAGTTTATTTTTACAAATTTTACCAAGTTGGTTTGAATCCTTTTGGATGTTTAATTCAAAAGATATAAAAGTTTGCAGAAAATAGAAAAAGAGTTGGAACAAAAAAAAAGGAAAGAGCCCTACACCGAGCTAACTGGGCCGAGCCCATCTCCTCCCTCTCGCGCGCGCAGCAAGAAGCAGCCCACGGCCCTCTCTCCCTTCTTTCACTGACATGCGGGTCCCACACATGACGCAAGCGGTGATGTCATTATCCCCAACCTCCAGCCGAAATTTCCTCTCCCGAAACCCTAACCGAATCCGGCTCAAATTCGTGCGGTTTGCTCGCGATTTTCCCGTGCCTCTGGCCCCATATAAACCCCCTCGACCTCCTCTCGTTTTCCCCTAAAAAAAATCCACCAACGAGCCACCAGGCTGCCCACAATAGAGCTCGTTGTCCCGCCATTTCCGCTGCCCTATTTCTCAAACTCTGGTGAGCTCCGTCGTCCCCTGCACCCCCTTCTGGCCCCATTCACTTCCCTTTGCCCCGGCGCACCTGATCAGCCACTTTTTCGATTGTTATTTGCCGCAGGAGGACGAGTTTGTGCTCGACCCGAAGGTCGCCTGCGCCACCGCGCCTCCGTCCGTGCGTCTCGGCCGCTCCAGGAAGCAATCTTTAGCGCCATCGCCTGCATCGTCTTCGCCGCGTTGAACTGCGCCTCGTCGTAGTCTCCTCAAGCCCGGAGGACGACCCCAGCGACCAGTGCGTCCGCACCCGAGCACCAGCGTCGCCGTCTGCCTCAAGTCAGGCGACCACAGCGCCGCCCAGGTAAACCCTAGGTCCTCGGCCGTTGGATCTCGTTTAGACGCGTAGGATTAGATCCTTTAGATCGAAGGGGTACAGGCGATTGTTAGCCGTAGATCTCCAATCTAACGATCTAGATCCATCCACTTAACCACGTCATCGTCCAATCAGCAGCCCAAATGCCAACTCAGCGCCTCGTCGGCAGTCAAAGTCAGCGGTCAACGCCAGCACAGAGAAGACCGGCAATTTTGCAGAAAAGACCCTGAAGTTTAGATCTATCATAACTTTTTATTGGCTCGGCCAAATTTTGCAAAATTTATATTTTTGGTAAGCTTATGACATGTAGAAACTTTTGGCATAGTTAAATTTATGTTTTCACAAATTCAAATTGGTTCAAATTTTAAATTTGTTTGTTTAAGTAATTTTGACTTAACTTGAGTTTTAAAAATTATTTTGGGGCAAATCCAATTACTATAACTTTGTTTAGTTAACCTTTGGCCATAGGAACCTTCATAATATTTTTGTAGATTATTTTCCTCCGATTTTCTGTTTATTTGTATTTGTCCTCTTTTTAGGAGGATTTTTAATTATATTTAATGATTAAAAAATATTTTCCTTCTCTAATTCGAGCTATATTAACTTAGTGATAATTTGGAAGGTTGAGATGCATGACAAGGTACTTAGAAAATATGGCCTCTCAACAATATCATTTTCCTTAGAAAATATTTTGATAACTCTTTTTGCCAATATTTTTCCTTAGGGAAATTTGGCATTTTAAAAT
This sequence comes from Poa pratensis, assembly GCA_947311845.1. Lineage (NCBI taxonomy): Eukaryota > Viridiplantae > Streptophyta > Magnoliopsida > Poales > Poaceae > Poa > Poa pratensis. Next base: position 129,226,647 of record CAMZMU010000041.1, on the reverse strand, counting down.
TGGTTAAGTATTTCCTTAGTAAAATTTAGCATCTTCTAAATGGTGTACCTTCCTTAGAAATTATTTTGTCATCCTTTGGTTTCTCAACATGAAGCTGGAAGGCCAATGAAGGACTTAACCAAGAAAACAGACTCCAGAAGCTTCTCTAAGAAGTAAAAGTACTTAGAAGAAAATCAAGAGGAACTTCAAGAATACCAACCACCTATTTTTCTCTAAGTGTTTCTTTCTTTCTTTTTCTTTCCTCTCCATTTGACTTAGTGGTGTAGCAAGTTAAAAATTAAGACCAGCCCTGGTGGTACCAAATGATAAAGTCTGCAAAACCATGAAGTCCTACAAGAAGCAATGGAGTCACCACACCAAGGAAGGAATGACAAGGACGATTGAAAATGATCCTTGAAGACCAACTACATCCTTCTCTCTTCTATCTTTTTCTTTCTTCCTAATTCTGTCTTTTACTTTGGACATAGACCAAGTCCTTGTGTTTATGACTAAGTCCCTAGAGTGCTAGGTGAAGATTCTTTGAGGACCAAACATGTGAAGACTTGGAGCAACCATACCACCAATTTAAGTTGATTATATCAAGTTTATTTTGCCCAACCTTCACCTTGACCTTGACCTAGTCAACTTGATTAAGTTATGTTGTCCATGTTCCTCAAGTTGTTTTGCACATCATGCATGTCATATTTCCTTAGAGTATTTTGCATATCTTTCCTTAAAAAGTTTTTGGTATGATTGCATGTTTATTATGGCTTGTTTGATGTGTTAGAAATTTCGGAGAGCGACGAAGGCTTTTGCAACTGCTACTCCTGCTCTCCCTGTTGCCAAGGCAAGTGGCACACCCTCATGAATTTTCCTATGTATTTTACCTATGCACGACTTAGTGTATTTTCTATCAGCATGTGTTGGATAGTATTGCTATGCTGAAAACTACACTAAATCCTTTTACTAGTTGTCTAGCATCCTATGATAACTTAGTAGAAATATTGAAGCTATGCAAATGATGTTTTATTGAAGAGGCTAATTTCTACTAAAGTTAAAATGAAACACCTGGGTGGATTTGGGATTGATTGGATGTATGAGTTGAGTGTCTACTCAGGACCATGTTCATGGGAGTTTTCACCTAAGATAGTTTACTATACTTAGGACCATGGTATGTGGGGGTTCTTACCTGAGACTTCACTTGAGGACGGCCACCTAGGAACAAAGGGACCAAAGTTTTCTCCAAGTGAAGATGCTTCCAGTGCAGCCACGTGGTATAATGGCTCTGCCTTGACTTTTCTCCAAAGGTCTCATCTCAGCATTTCCTTTCCTTTTCACTACATGAGGGTCAAGGACAGAATGGTTGTTTGAGTCTCGTGGTGAAAGTGCACACCCTCTCGAGAGTTAAAACTAAGTACTTAGATGAGTCCCCGGTTACGGATAATTTGAGCAGCTGATCAAGAACGTCAACGGAGGCTCCCAACATTCCAATTTCTTAAGTTAAAATTTTGAAGGTTGAACAAAGGTAGACAAGAGGGTGGTTTTCATGCCATACCTATTTTGACAAAAGAAAAGTGTTATAAAGAGATAGGAAAAATTGGCTTTATGCAAAATAGCCTTGAACTCCACCAGCCAAATATGCATGTAGGTTATTAGAGTTATGCCACTAAGTGTCCACATAGTGTCACTTGCCAGTTCCATTTTTAATGGTTCTGACCCACTCTGTTGCAAAATTTTATTTGTTGTAGATTGTTCTAATGATGAGTGAGTTTACGTTAAGCGTTTTGAGTCTGCAACCAACATGTTCACCTGTGGCGCATGAAGATGATGGAGACTCCATGAAGAATAATTTTCTGCTGCTTTACTCTTTCAAAGCTAGCTTCGTGCTATGCAATTTGTAGTGAATATTTTCCTAAGTCCTGGATCCACATGTAATAATTGATACTTTGTTATGATATTCATCGTAAACTGTGTGTGCAAATGAATCGATCCAGGGGTTTGCACTATACACACGGATCTTGCCAATTTTTAAGTGCAGGTCCGCTACAGAGAGCCTCGCTAAGCTCCATCTTCATGTAACCACTTGCGCTTCACATTCTTCTCTTGATATAGATGATGGCTTGGAGATAAACATGAAGTTCACTCAATCTTCTTTTCCAAGCCATGCTTGCAATAAGCTCAACTCTGCACATGACCATTCTTCATATAAACCCTTGGATGGAACCTTGGTCATAATGTAATCTTCTAGAGTCCAACACATGAACTCCAATCTTTTCGTATGGACAAGATCTACAAGAAGATCTCAAAGCAAACATTAGTCCATAAGGATTGTCATTAATTACCAAAACCACGCATGGGGCAACACATGTCCTTTCAATCTCCCCCATTTTGGTAATTGATGACAATCCCTTTTACGAGGGTTTATATAATGAATTAAGCAACCATGCAACACAAAATCAAGGATGCTAGAGAACAAAGGACAAAACCATATTCCCTTAAACCCTCTAAACTTCTCCCCCATTGGCATCGATTGCCGAAATTAGAGAAAAAAATTAGATGGCCAATATAGTAAGAGCTCCCCCATAGTTTGTGCATTTCTCATGATATGAGTGAAATCAAATGCACTTATCCAATGACGAATAGATGAAGGGAGATCAAACTATATTGAGGATCCAAAGATTGCAAAGGAGAAACAAATTGAAAGATACTTCGACAAAAGAAGTAACCAATCAAAAGATCCAAAAAACCAATTGAACATAAGAAGATATTATGATAAGACCAACCAAGTGTTCTAATAATTGATACGTCTCCAACGTATCCATAATTTCTGCTGTTCCATGCTTATATTATACCATTTGCTACATGTTTTATATACACTTCGTATCACTTTTATGCATTTTCTGGGACTAACCTATTAACAAGATGCCACAGTGCCAGTTCCCTGTTTTCTGCTGTTTTTGGTTTCAGAAAGTTACTTCTGGAAATATTCTCGGAATTGCACGAAACAAAAGGCCAGGTCCCTATTTTTCCAGCACGTACACGGAGTCCGAAGGAGAGACGAAGGAGAGCCACGAGGTGGCCAAACCACCTGGCGGCGCGGCCCACCAGCCGCGCCTGCCTGTGGTTTGGGCCCCTCGGGGGTCCGCCGACATCGCCCCTTCGCCTATTTATTCCCCGAGACACGAAAACCCTAAAACACCGAGCCTTTCATCCAGAACATATTCGCTGCCGCCGCGTCGTCAACCCTAACTCGGGGGGTTTCTGAAGCTCTTCCCGGCACCCTGCCGGAGAGGGGAATCATCACCGGAGGGCTCTACATCGCCATGCCCGCCTCCGGAGTGATGCGTGAGTAGTTCATCCTTGGACTATGGGTCCATAGCAGTAGCTAGATGGTTGTCTTCTCCACTTGTGCCATCATGTTTAGATCTTGTGAGCTGCCTATCATGATCAAGATCATCTTATTGTAATGCTACATGTTGTGTTTGCTGGGATCTGACTTATATTGATACCTATGTGGAGCTGAATATTATATTATCATGTCTATGTCATTTGTGATCTTGCATGCTCTCCGTTACTTGTTGAAGCCTTGGCCACGTGAATACTTGTAACTCCAAGAGGGGGTATTTATGCATGATAGTTGGGTTCAACCTCTATTTAACCTGGGATAGTGACAGCAAGTTCTAAGGTTGTAGATGTGTTGTTGCCACTAGGGGTAAAACAGCAATGCTTTATTCAAGGATGAATGTATTGTTTACATTACGCACATTACTTAATGCAATTGTCTGTTGCTTGCAACTTAATACTGGAAGGGGTACGGATGTTAACCGGAAAGTGGACTATTTAGGCATAGATGCATGCTGGATAGCGGTCTATGTACTTTGTCGTAATGCCCAAATGAATCTCATAGTAGACACCACAGCTCACACATGCATGTTATATGCACTTATCAATTGTCAATTGCCCAGCTGTAATTTGTTTACCCAGCATGTTAGTTATCTTATTGGAGAGACACCACTAGTGAACTGTGGACCCCGGTCCATTCTTTTACATCTGAAATACAATCTACTGCAATCATTGTTCTCTACTGTTTTATGCAAACAAACATCATTTTCCATTCGATACGTTTAACCCTTTGTTTTCAGCAAGCCGGTGAGATTGACAACCTCACTGTTAAGTTGGGGCAAAGTAATTTGGTTGTGTTGTGCAGGTTCCACGTTGGCACCGGAATCCCTGGTGTTGCGCCGCACTACACTCCTTCACCAACACCTTCGAAGCAAACCTCGTTTTCCTACTGGTCGATTAAACCTTGGTTTCATACTGAGGGAAAACTTACTGCTGCACTCATCATACCTTCCTCTTGGGGTTCCCAACTGACGTGTGACGTACAAGCATTGTTTCTGGCACTATCAACCTAGAGCCACCAACACGTTTTCTGGCGCCGTTGCCGGGGAAAACGAATTGCTTCTGCAAGGGGAGTCTCTCACACCCAATCTCTTTACTTTGTTATTTGTCTTGCTTAGTTTATTTTTATTTAGTTTGTTTGCTTCTTTATCAAAAACACAAAAAAATTAGTTACTTGTTTATTTGATTTTTTTTTTTTCAAAATGAGTACTCCTGAGAACACTAAGTTGTGTGACTTCACTAGCACAAACAACAATGATTTCATATGCACTCCTATTGCTCCACCTGCTTCTACAGCAGAATTTTATGAAATTAAACCTGCTCTATTAAATCTTGTTATGAAAGAGCAATTTTCTGGTGTTAGTACTGATGATGCTGCTGCCCATCTTAATAACTTTGTTGAACTTTGTGAAATGCAAAAGTATAAGGATATGGATGGGGATATTATAAAACTGAAACTTTTTCCTTTCTCCTTGAGAGGAAGAGCTAAAGAATGGTTGCTTTCTTTGCCTAGAAATAGTATTAATTCTTGGACAAAATGCAAAGATGCTTTCATAGGGAAATATTATCCTCCTGCTAAGATTATATCCTTGAGAAGTAGCATTATGAATTTTAAACAACTTGATAATGAACATGTTGCTCAAGCTTGGGAAAGAATGAAATCTTTGGTGAAGAATTGTCCCACTCATGGACTGACTACTTGGATGATCATCCAAACCTTTTATGCAGGATTAAATTTTTCCTCAAGGAACTTATTGGATTCAGCCTCTGGAGGAACCTTTATGTCCATCACTTTAGGTGCAGCAACAAAGCTACTTGATGATATGATGATCAACTATTCCGAATGGCACACCGAAAGAGCTCCTCAAGGTAAGAAGGTAAATTCTGTTGAAGAAACCTCCTCTTTGAGTGATAAGATTGATGCTATTATGTCTATGCTTGTGAATGGTAGATCTCATGTTGATCCTAATAATATTCCTTTAGCTTCATTGGTTGCTCAAGAAGAGCATGTTGATGTAAACTTCATTAAAAACAACAACTTCAACAACAATGCTTATAGGAATAATTTTGGTAGCAACAATTATAAGCCTTATCCTTCAAATGGTTATGGTAATTCCTACAGCAACAATAGAAGTGTGTCCTCTGATCTTGAAGCTATGCTTAAAGAATTTATTAGCACACAAAAAGCTTTCAATAAAACTGTTGAGGAAAAGTTTGAAAAAATTGATGATCTTGTCTCTAAAGTTGATAGTCTTGCTCATGATGTTGAAATTCTAAAACTGAAAGTTATGCCTAATGAAGTTAAAGATATTAAGTCATTTGCTACAGCAAATGCCATCCAAGTTCGAATTGATAATAATATTAGGATGTTGGCTGAATTGCATGCTAGGTGGGAAAAAGAGGAAGAACTTGAAAAAGAGAATAGTATAGTTAGAGTTTGTACTATCACCACCACTAGTAATGCTAATGTTTACATGCTAGTAAGCCTCCTACTATTGATGGTAATGTTATTGGTGTTGGTAATGTCTCTACTACTTCTGCAAGCGTTTGAAATTGCCTAAAACTGCTGAAACTTTTTCTGATAAAAGTGCTGAAATTTTTCAAACTATTGGAGACAATGGTTCCACCACCATTGACAATAATGATTTTGATTTTGATGATTGTAACATCTCTGAAGTTATTATGTTCTTGCAAAAATTAGCTAGAAGTCCCAATGCTAGCACTATTAATTTGGCTTTTACAAAGCATATTACAAATGCTCTTTTGCAAGCTAGGGAGGAGAAGTTGAAACTTAAAGCTTCTATTCCTAGGAAATTAGAAGATGGTTGGGAACCCATCATTAAGGTAAAGGTGAATGATTTTTATTGCAATGCCTTGTGTGATCTTGGTGCAAGTGTTTCGTTTTGCCCAAGAAGCTTTATGATATTCTTGATTTGCCACCTTTGGAACATTGTTATTTGGATGTTTTTCTCGCTGATAATGCTATGAAGAAACCTTTGGGGCGAGTTAATGATGTTTTTATTACGTAAAAATAACCTTGTCCCCGTTGATTTTATTGTTATGGATATTGAATGCAATGCATCTTGTCCTATTGTTTTGGGAAGACCTTTTCTTCGAACTGTTGGTGCCATCATTGATATGAAAGAAGGTAATATAAGGTACCAATTTCCTCTCAAGAAAGGTATGGAACACTTCCCTAGGAAGAGAATGAAGTTACCTTTTGACTCTATTGTTAGAGCAAGTTATGATGTTGATGCTTCTTCTCTTGATAACACTTGATTTTCACTTTCTGCGCCTAGCTGAAAGGCGTTAAAGAAAAGCGCTTATGGGAGACAACCCATCGTTTTTATTTGCTGTTATTTTTGTTTTCTTTGAGTCAAGGAGTTTTGTTACTTCTGTAGCAACTCCTTTGTATCTTTATTTTATCGCAATGTTGTGCCAAGTAAAGTTCTATATTGAAAGTTGATGCAAGATTTGGATTTCTGCGCAGTGACAGATTTTTAGCTGTCACGGATTTGAGCTTATCTCCCTGTAGAAAATTCAAAAAATTCTGAGAAAAATCACGCATATTCCTGAGATATGTACGCAACTTTCATTATTTTAGGCCAGATCCATCTGAGCAACTTAAGTGCCTCGAAAAAATTCGTCATTCCAGACTGTTCTGTTTTTGACAGATTCTGCCTTTTGTTTTGCATTCGCTCTTTTACTGTGTTTGTGTGGATTTCTTTGCTCCACAAAGCATTGGTGGCTGTAGCTAATGTCCAGAAGCTTTGGGATTGATTGTATCATTACAGAATATGAGAATTTTTGATTATGCACTAACCCTCTAATGAGAACTGTCTTGAGTTTGGTGTGAAGGAAGTTTTCAAGGATCAAGCGAGAAGGGTGATATTATGTGATCAAGAAGAGTGAAAAGCCTAAGCTTGGGGATGCCCCCGTGGTTCATCCCAACCATATTCAGAGAGACTCAAGCGTCTAAGCTTGGGGATGCCCAAGGCATCCCCTTCTTCATCAACAAACTTATCAGGTCATCTCTAGTGAAACTATATTTTAATTCTTTCACATCTTATGCGCTTTACTTGGAGCGTCTGTGTGTTTTTATTTTTGTTTTTGTTTGAATAAATTCGGATCCTAGCAATCCTTGTGTGGGAGAGAGACACGCTCCGCTTTTTCATGTGAATACTCATGTTCTTCACTTATATTTGTTGAGTATTCTTAACTAGCTACTGCAGTGCTTTTAGCTCCTGTTTTTCATGCATCTCTTCGAGCTGTTAGCACTTGTTTATAAATACTCTCTTGCTGCATTATATTATCATTTGGAGAGTTTATGTTTAAATTTATTGGTGTTTGTTTGGAAGAAAGAAAATGCTACATGTAGTAGTTGGTATTGGAAAAGACATATGCATTCTTGTAGATCATTGTCTTGTTTTGATTTGATGCTTTGCAATTGTTTTGAGCTCTCAAGTAGATCATGTTTAAGCTCTTGCATCATGTAGTTAAAGCCTAGTAGTGGAGAACTACCGTAGAGCTTGTTGAGACTTGGGATGCATATTTGTTCTCTCTAAGGTCTAGATATTTTCTGGTAAAATGTTTGAGCAACAAGGAAGACAGTGTAGAGTCTTATAATACTTGCAATATGTTTTTATGTGATTCTTGCTGTACCGGTTTATACTTGTGTTTGCTTCAAACAACCTTGCTAGCCTAAACTCTGTACTGAGAGGGAATGCTTCTCGTGCATCCAAAACTTGAGCCAAAACCCATGCCATTTGTGTCCACCATACCTACCTACTATGTGGTATTTCCTGCCATTCCAAGTAAATATTTCATGTGCTACCTTTAAACTATTCAAAACTTTATTACTCCTTATTTGTGTCAATGTTTTATAGCTCATGAGGAAGTATGTGGTGTTTTATCTTTCAATCTTGTCATTTACTTCTGACAGACTTTCACCTGGACTAGTGGCATATACATCCGCTTATCCAATAATTTGCAAAAAGAGCTGGCAACGGGGTGCCCAGCCCCAATTAATTACAACTTTCATTAATAATTCTCTTCACATGTTTTGCCCTGATTTATCAGTAAGCAACTTAATTTTGCAATAGACACTCCTCCATGGTATGTGAATGTTGGAAGGCACCCGAGGATTCGGTTAGCCATGGCTTGTGTAAGCAAAAGGTTGGGAGGAGTGTCATCTATAAAGAAACTAAAATACATGTGTAAACAAAAGAGAAGAGGGATGATCTACCTTGCTGGTAGAATAACGTCCTTCATGGGAGCCGCTCTTTGAAAGTCTGGTTGACAAGGGGGTTAGAGTGCCCACTACCATTCGTTGACAACAACAAACACCTCTCAAATACTTATTTTGTGCTCTCTATATGCTTTCGAAAACTTAAAAAGCTCTAGCACATGATTTAATCCCTGCTTCCCTCTGCGAAGGGCCTATCTTTTACTTTATGTTGAGTCAGTTTACCTACTCCTTTCTATCTTAGAAGCAAACACTTGTGTCAACTTTGTGTGCATTGATTCTTACATATTTACTTATTGCACTTGTTATATTGCTTTATGTTGACAACTATCCATGAGATATACATGTTACAAGTTGAAAGCAATGCTGAAACTTAATCATCCTTTGTGTTGCTTCAATGCCTTTTACTTTGAATCTATTGCTTTATGAGTTACCTCTTATGCAAAACTTTTTGATGCTTGTCTTGAAAGTACTATTCATGAAAAGTTTTTGCTTATATGATTCATTGTTTACTCTTTATCTATTTGTTAGCAAACTATAGATCATTGCTTTGAGTCACTTCATTCATGACATGAGCCTTGCAATATATTGATCAAGATTGTGTGAAAGCATGTCTCCTCAGAAATTATTTGTTGTTATCGTTTTACCTACTCGAGGACGAGTAGAACTAAGCTTGGGGATGCTTGATACGTCTCCAACGTATCCATAATTTCTGCTGTTCCATGCTTATATTATACCATTTGCTACATGTTTTATATACACTTCGTATCACTTTTATGCATTTTCTGGGACTAACCTATTAACAAGATGCCACAGTGCCAGTTCCCTGTTTTCTGCTGTTTTTGGTTTCAGAAAGTTACTTCTGGAAATATTCTCGGAATTGCACGAAACAAAAGGCCAGTCCCTATTTTTCCAGCACGTACACGGAGTCCGAAGGAGAGACGAAGAGAGCCACGAGGTGGCCAAACCACCTGGCGGCGCGGCCCTAGCCGCGCCAGCCTGTGGTTTGGGCCCCTCGGGGGTCCGCCGACATCGCCCCTTCGCCTATTTATTCCCCGAGACGAAAACCCTAAAACACCGAGCCTTTCATCCAGAACATATTCGCTGCCGCGCCGTCGTCGTCAACCCTAACTCGGGGGGTTCTGAAGCTCTTCCCGGCACCCTGCCGGAGAGGGGAATCATCACCGGAGGGCTCTACATCGCCATGCCCGCCTCCGGAGTGATGCGTGAGTAGTTCATCCTTGGACTATGGGTCCATAGCAGTAGCTAGATGGTTGTCTTCTCCACTTGTGCCATCATGTTTAGATCTTGTGAGCTGCCTATCATGATCAAGATCATCTTATTGTAATGCTACATGTTGTGTTTGCTGGGATCTGACTTATATTGATACCTATGTGGAGCTGAATATTATATTATCATGTCTATGTCATTTGTGATCTTGCATGCTCTCCGTTACTTGTTGAAGCCTTGGCCACGTGAATACTTGTAACTCCAAGAGGGGGTATTTATGCATGATAGTTGGGTTCAACCTCTATTTAACCTGGGATAGTGACAGCAAGTTCTAAGGTTGTAGATGTGTTGTTGCCACTAGGGGTAAAACAGCAATGCTTTATTCAAGGATGAATGTATTGTTTACATTACGCACATTACTTAATGCAATTGTCTGTTGCTTGCAACTTAATACTGGAAGGGGTACGGATGTTAACCGGAAAGTGGACTATTTAGGCATAGATGCATGCTGGATAGCGGTCTATGTACTTTGTCGTAATGCCCAAATGAATCTCATAGTAGACACCACAGCTCACACATGCATGTTATATGCACTTATCAATTGTCAATTGCCCAGCTGTAATTTGTTTACCCAGCATGTTAGTTATCTTATTGGAGAGACACCACTAGTGAACTGTGGACCCCGGTCCATTCTTTTACATCTGAAATACAATCTACTGCAATCATTGTTCTCTACTGTTTTATGCAAACAAACATCATTTTCCATTCGATACGTTTAACCCTTTGTTTTCAGCAAGCCGGTGAGATTGACAACCTCACTGTTAAGTTGGGGCAAAGTAATTTGATTGTGTTGTGCAGGTTCCACGTTGGCACCGGAATCCCTGGTGTTGCGCCGCACTACACTCCCCACAACAACACCTTCGAAGCAAACCTCGTTTTTTCCTACTGGTTC